>CM075173.1:66410471-67010471 GCA_037576465.1 Parascaris univalens | reverse complement strand
AGAGGAGTCACAGAGTGGGTTTTTGAATTCTTCTTTTTCGTATAACAACTTATGACTCAGTAATTAATGCTGCAGATGCCGACTGCTAATCGTAATGCGTCCAAGAACCTTCTCAGTTGATCTCCTACATGACTTTTAAAATCCGTGCTTTTAAAGATATGATTCCCTAACATATGCATGAGCCCTTCCTTCAAAACTGGGGAGCCGACAGTATTTCATGCAGCTGAATGCCGACGAGTAAACTGGACACAAAACTATGAGTTCGACCAGTAAGACTAAGACTCGCATGACCTCGAGAAGTAAAGTTAGGTGCCTCGAGGAAGAGTAGCATTTCTCCTGCGATGCTGTTATTTGTAAATCGACACTTAATGTTTAGTCCAGCACTTGCTGCTGCAGGCGGTGTGTGGTCTGCAAGAGCTGTGGAATTTCGACAAGAGCGAGAACAATTGGAAAACATAACACGCGAGCAGAGCTATTCCTGCATTATTACAGAACTGATAGGTGGATATACTACCGAAAAGGTGCCTTCAGCTGATGATTACTGGAGAGAACTAGTCAGACTGCGAGTAACAATTTACAATGCACCGTTTTATTGCGCACGGAACACTACCTCATACGAAGGCTATATGGGTACATCTTTTCTCTTGGGTTTAGGAGTCCATACATAGCGATGGGCTCCTTCGCCGAGTGACGGTCAGAAATGCAGTAGGAATGCACGTCAAGTATGAGTAAATGAGTTTCATATCGCATAACATCGATTGCAAAAGTCAACAGCAAATGAAAAAAAGTGTACATACAATAAAGCAAGTTCATAAGTAACCATTTCGGATGTAAGTCTTAGAAAGAATTATGTGCGAAGTCCCATGGTCATCCATGTACCTCGAACTGTTTCAGCTAACGTCGCAAACCTGTTATAAATTCAGCGGCAATCGAGAAGTTGAGGTTTGCTGGCACATAATGAATTCATAGCTACAAACGTTTATGAAGTGAAGATGAAAAGCGACGTCACCGATGACACAATTGTGATACGTGCGTGGGAAACACACGTCAAGGAGACCGTTGAAGGGAGTGACTGTTACGCTATCGTATCAGTATACAGATAGAAGCAATATGAAAGCACGGAGCAGAACAATAACACCCGAACGAGGTGCACAAAAAATACGAAGCAAAGCTGCAGGACGCGTTACATGCGATGTTGCTGCTCTACAGTCGCCAAATTTTTTAGACCCTCAAATAGGGGAGAATTGGCGAAAAGAAACATTTACATGCAAGCGCAGATGGAGCGGAAGCTTACAGGTAGACTTTACATAAAGGAACTTTGCGAACAGCCACTACTGCAGCTGATTGGCTGGCAGGCAAGCTGGAAACCTATTCTTTGGTGCCCATCCCTCGGCAGTGCACGTAAACATTGTTTGGTCGCTGGGCGTGAAGCCGGTCTCGCAGGTAAGTATCGCTGCGGTGCCAAGTTCGTTCCCATCTTTTGTCCCTGCTTGGATGTAGAAAATCTGGAAATTAAACATTGTGTACATGATAAACGTGGTCATCGCGCCGGTGCGACTTTTCACCTCCGCACGGTCAAGTCCTGTGCACGTGTTTCTACCATCACCTAGAATGGGCCCACATTGTTCAGTTTTTCTATCTTACGTGCACGGGAAAAGTAATTCCTGAAAAGGATGCTGACTGAGAGTCTTTCACCGTCGGATATGAAAAAATTTTGTAGTAACACTTTCCTTTGCAATACGCAACATCAGCTGAGACCTATATCCTTCTGCTGAAATGAAAAGGAAATCGAGCCGTTGCGACAACACATGTTTTCAGCTTCGCTAAACTCCAACACTGCGATATCTACCAAACCATCTTTCAATTATGGGTCATAGCAAAAAGTTGCGGTACTCCTGCGTCTTACCTTTCCGTTGTTGGGTACTGCAAGTGGCGTACAGCTTCCTGACCCCGAAAATGAGCCGATTCCAGCTTGGCATACTCCCAACTGCGGACTCCACACGCCATCGCTGCAAGTAGAAGACGAAGGACCGCTAACCGTGAAGCCCAGATTACACTGTAGTCTGGCTACAGTACCTGTTGGAAACGAGCCCACACTGGGTACTTCGTTGTAATTTATCTGGAAAGCGAAATATTGTTGGTATGTGCCATTCAAACCGTTCCTAGCTGCTAGCTGCTTTCATAGCTGACATTATCCTGTGAGGTTTCAAACGTACTTATTTGGTTGTTCCAGTAATTTTATGGTCGCACTTCTACTGATCATTGCTCTCGTTTTCACATTTGGCTGTTGCTGCTGCTTTTAAACGTCCCAACTGAACGCTGCTGCATCTGAGGTACGGCAAGTGGGCACCGCTTTGTGATGCACCACTACGACTGAATAATCTAAAAGATGGGTGTCAGATTTTTCGACAGTGGCGCAATCTCGGTGCTTATCATATGTTATATTGCGAAACAATCGTTTAACTCAGTTGTATTGACCCAGTCGCTTCGTTGAATACCATACCGTTATATGCGTCAACTACATAATACTATATTGATTAGTTTAAAAGCGACCATTTGCCGAGCTGTGAATTCCAAAAGAGGAACTTTAATCAAGGCGAAATCAGAGCTGCTTTTGAATTCCGGAAGCAGTTCACAAGTATTTTGTTCCTCAGCTATAACGCTTCTACAATTTAAAGGTGCCGATATGGTACTATCAATGGAATAAAAAACCGCTGCATCTCTTAGATGTTGTGCACTCTTAGTCGAACAAGAAACAATGTTGCATGAAAAACTTATCTTAAGCGCTCTTTTATCACCCATCCTCAAATTGCCTATCCACAGGTCGTCTGCTGCGAGCTACGACAGCGTCAAATAAAACATCGCAGTTGTGCCCATATAATATGACTGCTTACATTCCCATTGAAAGGATGCATTTGTGCTGGACAAAATGTGAGTGCGTTTCCGGTGACAGCAAAGGGTGAACGGGGCACTTCTGTTTGCTTGCAATAGCCAATTCCTGGAAAAGGTGTCCAACCACCACCAAAGCATGTTGCTGTCGACAAGCCCGACACAGAGTATCCAGCATTACACGTCAAGACAACTACTGTCCCTTGGTGGTACATTCCATTTCCGCTGAGCTCCGAATAGCTTAACTGAAAAGCAAATCAATCGGACGCATTTATGGCATTGTCTATTATACAATAACCAACTCACCATGGTTGCCACACAAAACGTGTCAATTATGACGATAATCTAATGCGGGTGAACTAATTTAGCGAATGGACGGATGAACGAATAATTCGAGTGGATAACCGAATGCCTTCCGTTCAGATAAACGAGTGCGTTTGTTTCCGAAGAGGTCTTCAAACTCGACCGGAAGAGATGAATAATCAAAAATGCTTTGAAAAATGTGACTAAACTCGGGCAGCTTTCACTGTTTTCTCTACATCTGACTGTCATGAAAGCCTCATAGTGCTATACTGTCCTCAAAAAATTCCAATCTTTTCTTTACCTTCGAGTTTTGTTTTCCTTATAATCTACGCTTCAATTGTGAGATCAGCTAACAAACGCCGACTGCACGGCGAAGCGATCAAAACAAAACTTACTCGTCAACTGAAAACTTAAAGGACAGCCACACAGTGGACATTCATGCATACAGCAAAATCTTTCCTATTCTTTCAGCAGAATTTGCTCAAGTTCAATGCAAAACTTACTTGCCCCTCAAGAACTGGAAAAACTGCCAGACACGGCACGTTGCTTCCACCGAGGTTGTACTCGTTAATGCCTGGAAATAGTTTCTGCAACTAACCTTCATGTGCATCAACCAAAGTTCAGCAGTTACGCGTATTAAAAAAGTGCTTAAGTTGTAGCATAATCTAAGCAATCTAAGCAAGAATACCCGCAAAAAAGCAACGATGGTTAAGCAAAATGCGTTGTTGAAAGCAAAAAAAGAAGAGGTGTTAACAAATGCTATAAAAATGTTAGTTTGAAACCTATGGCCTTCGATCATCCTCTCTCACCTTGCCAACAGTCGTTTCCCACTTCGTTGTTTTTTACATGGCGAACTCTTTAGTTAAAAACAATGATTAAAGTCAACTCTTCAAACAATGAAGCGATTATCGCGTATCATCTGATCATAAGAACGCTTTATTTTCGTGCAGAACATTCCACATGAACAATGTACATTTCAAGTATAAATTAGTATACGTTTACACTGTCATCTGGATGAAATATGAAATTTCCTGCTTGCAATCCGCATATTCACATCATCGAATCGAAGAAATAACGAGAAAGATGGGGCATGAAACGTCTCTATGAATCAACAATACGCGCGACTCCACTTGTTGCAGAAGCAACCTATTATCACTCTACCGTCATAAGTGTTACGCTTGAGAAAGAATGTGCTATCAAAACGCATCTCATCGATAGACTCAATACTTGCTGAGCCTCGAGGAGCATTCTTTTTTAGTTTTCAGTGACACATTAATATATATGAACAAATGCGAATGAAGATGAAGAAATACATCTTTAAAATATGGAGAATTCTTATAACTGGGACATAAGATATAATGAATACAAGCGCCACCTCAGGATGTCACTAATAAAAGCAATAATCTCTTATAAACAGAAATCGCTTTTCTATCTCATACTTTCCTGTCTTGTTGAAATACTCGGTGATTGTTGTTTGGCTTCCTAGAGCTCCAAAATGGCTTCCCTTAGACAAAAATGATGCTTTCAAAATCCAGATCCCACATCATTTTAAACGTTTTTCTCAATCTGACGCTCATATTCATCGCTTCCGTTTAAAATACATTATTTGGGAGCTTCCTACCTACCGTTCGTTCTGCAAGAGCCAAGGTTGGAAGGCTGCCAGACGCCATTCGAACAGAAGGAAGTTGTCGATCCCGTCGGTGTGAAACCGAAGTTGCAAATAAGACTTGCCGATGTGCCGCTATGGAAAGGTCCTACCGAGTTTCCCTAAATCATGCAACATGACTAGCGCATACATATACACTTCCTGTGCACCATCATAAAATCTAAGCGACTTCATTCCGACCAACATCCGAGCCAGTAAGTCATTTCTAACACCACAGCTAACGACTATAACAAAATGAGTACTCTTCCTAGTTGTTCAACTATTAAATCATTAGAAGGAAAACCCCAGAAGTGTATCCGTTTCACCTCAGAAAGTGTTCCTGATGCAACAATGCGAAAAATGTCAAGAGGCGCACATACGTCTTTCTGCCAATGCGCCCAGGGAATATCACATCGCAAAAAGTTCTTAATTTTGGACAGCGATCCTTGCACATCTGGATGAGATATGACCTTGGCTTTTGCCTTATTTCACCGTTTTTCGTCGCTGAAAGCAATAAAATGACATGAAAACTGACGTACGCACGAGAAACGGTCGCACAAGTCTTCTTGTAGGTAAAATGTTGCAAAGTTGCTCGAGGAGATTACTTTGCTGGGATTTACAGTTTATTATAATAACAGTTAAAACTCACGCCTGAATACTGAATATTTCCGTTAGAAACTGAAGGCAACGCGAAAAGGCACTGTCCTGCAGTGGACGTTCCTCCACTGCTACCTCCAATACCGGTCTGACATGTCCCAAGTGTTGATGGATTCCACTGTCCTAAACAGCAGGGTCATCGAATGCGGCGACTAAAATATTAATCAAAAAGTGGCGACCTCAGTTTCCTCCCTTCTCTCGCTGCAAACCTGCGATTTTTCAAACAATTTTACAACTCTGTGATTCCAAATGTTATGAGGAATGTTGGTAGAGCCTAAGGATTTCGAAATGATAGCTAGTATTTCCGGTGGTATTACATCAATCACCATAACACCTCTCCGCAACTTTGGCATGGTATGCTTTGGCGCCAAACACCGTGGGTGCAAAATATGATAGGTAGATGCAAGTGCACTCTCGTCAATTTAAGAATATTTCAAGAATTAAAAGAGTACTGTTCTCGGAAATGGTGAAAAATTGCTTCGCCAGACATACTGGAAATTGACAAAATCAATAAACCACACATAATTCGAAGTCGCCGTGTTAATCTGTTAAGAAAAAGTAGGTGATCACACCATTGATGCATGTGCTGGCCGTGCTACCACCGCTGACTGTGAATCCAAGGTTGCATATCAACGTTGCGATTGTTCCAGAAGGGTAGGTCGAAGCAGAGCTTTGTTGTGAGTAAGAGATTTGCCCGTTAAATGGTGGAACTAGACCGAAACATTGCGCAGGCAATCCGATGCCTGCAAAGATTCGCTCTCGTTCACATCACCACCGAAAGATTTCTCCGATGAAGAACACCCAATATCTGTCATAACAATGTAACGCCTGGAGGCATTGCCCTGTTATAGCATAAAATACGAACAGTGATGAGACCACTGCTCACGAATGAGTCTAGGAACTTAGGTAATGCGATAGAAAGACAGTTTATAGACTTCGAGATTACGTTATGAACAGACGAAGGAACTTTTTTGAGCACTCTTCCATACCTCCGACGCCTCCTTGTACACACTGTCCCAACGTTGTTGGATTAAACTGTCCGTTGATACAGGTGGCCGCTACAGTGCCACTTACGGCATAACCTAAATTGCACGAAACAGTAACAGTTGTGCCAGATGGGAACGGCCCTGATAATGCGCCATTCGAATACGTAACGCGTCCATTCAGTGGTGGAAAAACGCCCGTTTGACATGGTGCGCCAGATCCGCCTTCAAAGAAACATTATTCTTGCACGACATCTAATTATATGAAACTGTATCCATGCACTCACTGGTAGCTGCATCCTCTTCCTTTTTTTAAGTTTCGTGTCAGTGCCCCTCTTGCCTCAACCTGGAACCGGTCTCAGTTTCATAGCACAACAGGACGGAAATGTGATGAAAATCACTGTTTTTTGTGAAGGATGAATCCCATATACTAAGTGCCGTCAAAATCTGCCATAAAGAGAACGCTGTATGTTTCGATTTCGAACACGACCACATTGTGAATAGCTAACGTCGCGAATAGTTAATTTCACTTCCTCCTTCGTTATAAATCAATTCCACACATCGAAGTAAAGCGACCTTGAATGCACTGCGGCATCGTCGGAGGGTTCCAAGCCCCATTAGAGCAAGTGCTGGACGTCGGTCCTGACGCCGTGAATCCGAAAGTGCATGTAAGCCTTGCAACAGTGCCCGAAGGGAACGGCCCGAACGGCATTCCATTTGAATAGCTTAACTGACCGTTAGCAGGAGTCATCGGACCGGAAAAGCAATGCGCACCACCTGTGTTACCTGTAAAAGAGCACAGGTTGACGTAAAACGAAATGCATTTCCTGATGTTCAAATACCTGGCTCTCGTCATGCCTATTATTTCAAAAGCAGTACCTACCTCCACCAGCTAAACACTGCGCGAGTGATGACGGAGACCAATTTCCATTCTTGCAGGTCGACTGAGTGGAACCGCCTGACGGCGAATGTCCGAAGTTGCATGACAGCGAAACAGAAGTACCCGGAGGGAAGGGCCCAAACAACATTCCGTTTGAATAGCTTAACTGACCGTTAGCAGGCGTCATCGGACCGGAAAAACAATGCGCACCACCTGTGTTACCTATAAAAGAGCACAGGTTGACATAAAACGAAATGCATTTCCTGATGTTCAAATATCTGGCTCTCGTCATGCCTATTATTTCAAAAGCTGCACCTACCTCCACCAGCTAAACACTGCGCGAGTGATGACGGAGACCAATTTCCATTCTTGCAGGTCGACTGAGTGGAACCGCCTGACGGCGAATATCCGAAGTTGCATGACAGCGAAACAGAAGTACCCGGAGGGAAGGGCCCAAACAACATTCCGTTTGAATAGCTTAACTGACCGTTAGCAGGCGTCATCGGACCGGAAAAACAATGCGCACCACCTGTGTTACCTGTAAAAGAGCACAGGTTGACATAAAACGAAATGCATTTCCTGATGTTCAAATATCTGGCTCTCGTCATGCCTATTATTTCAAAAGCTGCACCTACCTCCACCAGCTAAACACTGCGCGAGTGATGACGGAGACCAATTTCCATTCTTGCAGGTCGACTGAGTGGAACCGCCTGACGGCGAATATCCGAAGTTGCATGACAGCGAAACAGAAGTACCCGGAGGGAAGGGCCCAAACAACATTCCGTTTGAATAGCTTAACTGACCGTTAGCAGGCGTCATCGGGCCGGAAGAACAATGCGCACCACCTGTGTTACCTGCAAAAGAGCACAGGTTGACATAAAACGAAATGCATTCTTGACGTCCGAATATTTTGCTCTCGATAAGCACATTATTCCGAAAGTTACACCTACCTCCACCAGCTAAACACTGCGCGAGTGATGACGGAGACCACTTTCCATCCTTGCAGGTTGATTGAGTCGAACCGCCTGACGGCGAATGTCCGAAGTTGCATGACAGCGCAGCGGAGGTACCCGAAGGGAAGGGTCCGAATATCGCGTTATTCGAATATGTGATCTGACCATTGAACGGTGTTGGTAGGCCTGCATGGCACTGTTCACCACCGCTGCCACCTGCAACGAATAACAACGTTGACCTGTGTTCGCAGCTGATGCGTTTCCTCGGCTATTGTTTGAACATTTTTACTCTTTTATCCGCCATCGTGGTGTCTTTAGCACTTCGTGATCATCATCTACTCAGCAGGTTACGGAAATAATAACAAACATGCTATGTTAGGCAAGCAAAAAAACCGGCATGCATTGCGAAATAAACGGCGCCGCTTCAAACAACCTCTTTGTATGCACTGTCCTAGAGCTGTTGGAGCCCACTGTCCATTCTGACATGTTGATAGTGTCGCTCCAGACGGAGAGGAACCACTGTAGCAGACAAGACCAGCGCTAGTACCATCTGGAAATGGTCCCCACATGGCGTCGTTCGAGTAATGTATCCTTCCATTCAGAGGAGCTCCGATGCCGAATAAACACTGCGTTCCCCCGCCTGAAACATTCGCACGATGCACTGAATCTTCTCCAACTGGAGGACCTCATGTGATACTCGAATGATATTGAAACTATGTGGCGACGTGAACATATGCTCATATTTACTTTTCAGTGCAGACTCCGACACATCGATGTGCCGTTGCAGTATCAAGAAGTGAACATCCAAGAAAGAGAAGTGGAACGAACGAGCGCAACAGTGCCAAGAAGGGACAAAATTGGTCGACTAACTTCTTCCCTGAGCGCACTGCGAGAATGAAGATGGTTCCCATTTTCCGTTAATGCATTGCGACGTAATTTCTCCAGAAGGCTGATAGCCTGTGTCGCAAGTTAGCGTAGCCGTTGTTCCTGGTAGGAATGGTGCATAGCTTCGGCCATCAGAATATGACACACGTCCATTGAGTGGCACCGAAATACTTGACGAGCACTGAGTCTCACCTGCTAATCTTTTCATTAAAAGCCGCAACATTCAGCACATTTAGCAAGAAAGCTTGACAGCGAGACAGTAAAAACCGAAACGTTTTTACAGAGGTGCCGGAATGCCAACGACAGTCTCAAGCATTGACGGGCGAGTCCATGATCTGAACCTGGGTCTGACTTAACTTGCTCAAGAGCGAAACCCAGGACCAAACCTTTGCTCTAAGAGTTGGAGCCAAGGAAATGGTCTTGCATCACGGAAACCAGAGCCTCCAAGAATCGGCTTCTTTCCCAACGTCACGGTCATGACTTCTTGATATTTTAGTCCCTTGTTCCCGATACCAAAGGCGAGGTCTCTAAACAAAATTATGTACCAAGCGTTGATTCGGAGACTTGGTAAATTTTGGCTGGGATGGCGGATGACGGACCGCCCATTCGAAGGCATCGACGGATCTTTGACCCACATCCAACTGACAGCAACGGTAGCAAATCATTATTAGCACTACCAGTCAAAAAGCAGCACTACCTGCGCAGAAAATATCTGGTAAAAATCACTCCTTCTCCTAGTACTACAACTACTGCTACCACCACTATTACGCTACTGCTATTCGCACTACAATTAACGATCCAGTTGCACAACTAATTAATGCGAATAGTGATCTGTTATTTTCTCTTACTGCCAACAAAATTACCACGGCAACCAACAACAGATGGTAACAGCATGATTAGGAACCGGTGCAGTGGCGGTACTGTTAAGTATCATCAGTGATACTATCAGTCGCCGTGACCTTAAGAAGCGCCTAAGCTGGGAACCTCTGCCCCTACCTTCCATCTATGCGGTTTCTTAGTGGCTTCGCCACTGAACCACGGAATCGGAGCGATCGCCATTCAGTTCTCCTAGAGGACCGAGAGTAACATGCACAATAGCAATGATAGTGGTACAAATACTCCCACCGTCGCGGTTTGTAAACGCAGGTTTGCCTCGCTGAAATACATTCACACCCTTTCCTTTTCCAAATTCTCATCCACATAACGCTATTACCAATAGCAGCACGTATGATTACATTGCTGGGAGGAGAAATGGTTCACGATGCGGTCATTCCGTGAAACCGGTCGGATAACTTTCCATTACCACGGCTTTGGGGAACCGAGGTACTCAATACTGCTTCCATCTTCCCGATTTTTCTGCTGCTAATTTCCGAACGGATGCAGCAGAAGTCTCCGAGAGATAGTGGAGGAGCTATTCGAACTGCCTAATTGCGAAACCTTTCGTAAACATGCCGTAATTTTTCGCATTTGAACGTCTGTCAACTGAAAAGAGGAGAGGATGTTCAGCCCTCTTTTGCATACTTCATCCTCTTCAAATTACACACTTTAAAAATTCTTCTTTAAAGGATCTTCAGACACTGAACACGACTGCATCAATGAAAAACGTGCCTTCTCTAACACAACGAGCTATAGTTGACGGTGACCACTGCGAATTGATACACGTAGCATTCCTAGGGCCTGATAGTGTGAATCCCGATTCGCAAGAAACACTAACGACAGTTCCAGACGAGAATGGACCAAACATCGAGCCAGATGAGTATGTTAGTTTTCCATTCAAAGGAGCGGGCGGACCGACAGAACACTGCATAGAACCTGCGGAATGCACCATTTCCATAAACCTTGTTGCATCATTCGGAACTGCTACCATGTAGTAGTCATTGGGTTCCTCTGTTTTTTTAGCAAACTGCATCACAATATGCGCTTAAAAGTATTATATATATCAGAAATGAAATAATTTCTAAGGTGGGTCAGAATGCTCGACTTTTTCCGACTGCCTTGTTTCGTTCGACGAATCAGAGTTTCCTTCTTCTTTCAGCTGGAAAAAGTGGGATGGCCGCAATAATCGGTTCACATCTAGATTCTTGTTCCGTTGCGAACGCAGTTCGGTTCATAAATAGGGCTACGGCCATTGAGTTTCATCTCCCTTAGCCCTCTGCCGGAAAGCGGTGGGGCGATGGAATGGAGAATGCAACGTCCAACTCACAGTGAAGAGCTATGTAAGAATTTTGGTTTCAGTTGGTCGCTGCAGCATTATTTGCCAACCAAATGGCTAATAAAAAGGATGCGGCGACCATTTAAAGCTTTATCTTTTCTGACCACCACACCATTTCCATCCCCAACAAAATGTCCTAGAGCGTTCTTGAGAGAACTTCGTCTTTAAAATGCATTTCTTAACTGATACGCTGGTCACTCCTCATTTGTGACTCCAGGCCATGAAATACGGCACATATGGAACTAAAGATTAAAGTTTTTTCTCTACGGCCAAGAGCTGCACCGTAAGAATACCATGACGGATGACATAAAATGTCATAACCACAGGTGAAGCAGAAATAAGCATTAGCTAGTGCGGCATAACTCTGAGAACATTTTTGAAAACAGCTGAAATGATCAACGCTAAAAAATAACCTGTGCCAATTCCGATAACTGATGACGTGCAAGCTCCAAGAGCACTGGGATTCCACTGACCATTAGTGCAACGGGAGGAAGTAGAGCCTTGTGGAAATCCACTCGTGCACTCCAAATACGCAGCAGTCCCAGAAGGGAACGGGCCAAACGGAGACCCTGTAAGCACCCACAATAAAGTGAGGTAATTAGCCATCGAGTTATTAGCCGCCTTCAACTCACTTTCTGCCATCCCTTAACATACTGATTTGAAATCATTTGACGATGCTCAGTAAGGGCTTAAATAGCAAGGTTGAATTCAGTTATGCCAGAAATGTCAGGCAAGGATACACATGCATAGGCAAACTCGCACATTGTGGCCTTAATTTTTGCATCGTTATGCGTGAAAAAATTTGATAATCCTTAAAGAAAACGTGCCGATAGTGCAACCAGCATAACTGAAGAAATTCGTCAATGATCAGTACTGTCGGAAGAAAGTTCGAATTTCTGCTCTTGAAAGTACGATTCTGCACACATATCAACGATATAAATAACGGTGGACGCCGAGAACACATAACAGATAAAAAATGCAGCCCTCACGATACAGTAGCACCCATTCAGAGATAATCAGTAGTCATCCGATCATTGCTTGCTAAGAACAACGACGAATAACAGAAGGCTATCCAAACCTTGACTGTAGGAGACCGTGCCACCGATCGGAGGAGGCAAGCCGAAATGACAAGGTAAGCCTAAGCTGTTACTGTTTGAGTCGTTGCGTATACAAATGCCGAACGAAGCCGGCTGCCAGGACTGTCCATTGCATACAGCTGCTGATTCCCCTTAAAAATATTTTAAACTCTATTTTTCACTTTCCACTCTCATGTAAACGACTCATGATAACCGCCACTTAAGGAGCTCGTTAAGCTCCATGTGGGCAAGTAATCTGTGCAATACAAATCAGATAGAGCCCTTCAACGTTTGCGGTCATTTAACCACCAAAACTACACCAACTATTTATTCTACGGAAAAAATATTCAAATGGGTTTCAGTGCTTCGAATTCATCGATCTTCCGATATACATGAGTTGTCACCACAGCAAATTGTTAGCTTGATGCATGTTTCCATGCTCTCCAGCAGATATTTCGCCTTACGTACGTTTCTTTCTTTATGTTGCGAACAACGAAAACTGAAGAGCGGGGTGACAGAGCAGGAAAATGTGAAACATGCATGTAAGACCCATACTCTGTCCGCATTCCGGTCTCAAACGTAAAACGATCCGCGTATACCACACATGAGTTTCTGGTAATGGCTGTTTGCTGATGCTTCATTGATCTGGAGACCCTGCGGTATTTTTCGTTTTCGTTTCTTTTACACTCCCTTTTCAAAACTCAGGAAGTTTTGAGTAACATTTCGGAGCTTGTACAGAGACATGGGAAGTTCAACTTCTTCTTAAAACATTTTTTAAGGGCGGTTTTATGGATTCTTCGATGTCTTATATGAAGTTGCAGAGGGGCTTAAAGCAGCTGCGGCAGGGAGATGGTTTGTATCTGTTCTGAACGTGAATAACATCGGAGTGACCATCACCATACAATGGCTGGGAGGACATTGGACCATCAGCGCGTTTTCTTATCGATAATCGCCATCTTATGCAAGCGCATTGAGCTGAGATGAGTGCGTGACAACACAAGAAGAAGGAAATTAATATGCGTTCCAATTTCTGTCAGAAATAGAAACCGTTTTGGTCAAAAACGTTGTTTTATATGCACAATAACCGCGTGGCATTTAAAAAATTCGTGTGCATGTTTTGCTACCGACATCGCGTCTCTGCTCGGGAAATAAGCACCCTCAATGCTTTCAGACTGAACAGCTGTAAGGGGTGAATCCGCATTCACTTACCGCTAACTTTAAAGCCGACGTTGCAAATTAACGCAGCTTGTGTTCCATGTGGAAACGGCCCAAATACAGCTGCGTGCGAATAGTTCACCTGGCCATTCAGTACCATAGGCATTCCAACAATGCAGTGCATGCCGCTCTGCAACAATTCATGTTCTATGAACATGCCAGTGTTTCAGTGAGGTTTATATTAGTCGTATTAGCATTACAATTGAGGTTTCATAAAGAGGCGATAAACGTGCTTAACACTTACAAGTCGAAAGTATTCTCTAAACAAAATAAGTGGTCACGTTCGCTGTCCGTTAAGTGGTAAGCACCAAGGTGCCAATTGTTTCAAGCATTACAGTTTCTGTGCGATCTGTATTTATGATGTTATAAAATATACGGGCGTACGCAGGAGTGGTGCATGGAAGAACGTCTAGACCTCGATCGGTCTAAAATTACGCCAAGAAGACTTTCCCTTGAAACGGAAAGCTTGAAAGAAAAGAAGGAGAGCCATCGTTTTTCACTCGGCTAACAAAAAAAACGTTTGAGAGAAATTTCGTTTTCTTTGTTATTTCCTGAAAAGAGTGGGAAACGAAATTTCAAAGCAACAAAATGCTCCAAGTTTGAATAGTTTTTTGGTGGTGTGGCCTCTTGAAGAGACTACGACTCTACGGATCGGCCTCTATGATGTGTCAGTGAATGTGAACAAGGAAGCTTGATAGTTGAATTATGAAGGGCTCGAGTAAGTGTGGTTGGTCAGCCATGCGAGAAAACGATTTGCAAAAATGTTAGCAGCGTTTATAAACTTTTCGCAGTCACCTGCCGCTTCACTCGTACTGCGTTCTCGGTCGATTTCTAAAAAAAATACTTAGAAAACATATTTTTCCTTCAATATGACTGAAATTTTCATTACTTCTCTTCAGGTGCATCAACGTTCAAATTTTAGAAGTGCACAGTTCAACATTAGTGAGAATAATATGCGGAAAGTGAACGGGAGTAGCGTATCTGAGCTCGATTTTCCTCCTACATGAATAAGAAGAGCCAACGATATTTCTGCGTAATTAGCAGATCAACGCTGAGTGACATAAAAATAATGCACTCAAAGTTCAGTAATAAATCCCCTAAACAGAATAATTCCAGTATTTCGCACAGAAATTGCGCTCCTCTGTCATAGTGGTTTCCCTCATCACAAGAGGTTTTCACGGAAAAGAAAACTACGTTTCCTATGAATCTTCTAGGTAAAGAGATTTTATATCAATGGCTTACCAGTTGACAGGTGCCGAGATTTGAAACGGGCATCCAACCATCACTTCCACATGTTACCGAATCAACACCGATGGGCACATATCCAGCAGCACAACGCAATTTTGCCTTCGTACCAATACCGAATTGCCCGTTTTCGTCGGTGATGTATTCAACCTACAAATTGGTCGGTTCTCCGAAAAAAAGTTGGGCTTATTGTAGACGGTAGGCTCTCTTTCTTAATGCAGACACTCACGACGACTTCTTGCGTCAGAGTCGGGAAGGACATAGGACAATTTCCGTACGTGTCTAAAAATATGAACTACATAAGAAACGGTTAGTTACTGGGAAACAGTCGAACAACTTAACTTTGGCACCCTGTTGTTATCGTTTCCATACAAACATATGTGTCCTTTGGTCCTAGAGGCATCCGGCTCCCTTTTTGAACTCCAGCGCACTAATAGGCATATCGAATTCTAAGGATAATAAGAAAGTAAAGGGCAAAACCTGTCCATTTAAGACCGATGGCAACTGTGAGCAATTGTTGACTGGATGCTGACACGATCCGGGATTGAATTTTGACCAAAGACCATTTTCACATCTTGCTTCCTGTGTGATCTGTGATGTGCCTGATTCTGTATCACAGTGAAGGACGGCTGTTGTTCCACTTGGATATATTCCTGGTCCCTGAGCGCTATAGATCACATATCCATCTTGAGGCGACGGAAAAGCTTCGCAATAATTTGCTTGCGCTGAAACGAGGAGCATTCTGGTTGCATCTTATCAAGTGTCATATTCAACTGACATGCTGGAAAATCTTGTATTATTGTAAAATTTCTTCGCCCAAATAGCTGCAAGGGAACCATAACAGAGAGAACGGTGGTTAACAGCACCATTCCCACGAACCATACAAGGTTGAAAGCAAAGATCCAACTAATGCAAGCTTTCTTCTGCAAAACACTGCTATTATCGAACAATGTGAGCAAGTCTCCCAGACTAGGCTTCTAAGCAAATGGTTATAACCGATGAACAAATACTATAGCAAGCATTCTGGCCAACAAACATTATAGAAGTTTTTTTCTCTGCAAGTTCGAGTAGCCTCTTGGCCTAGCTCAGAAGCAGCCGTGCATGCGAGCATCGAGTGAACTGCCGGCCAGTACAGCAAATTATTCAAGAATGCCGAGCATGAATATTCAGAACTTTCAGGCGTAAACGATATTGCTTTAACATTTATTGTCTTATTTCAACTCCATTAGAGTCGAGAAAAGAATGCGTCGATATGCTAGTTCATCAATGGAAAAAATGTACTCCCCATAAAAATCAATATTGAGCCTCAGGCCTCATTACATACTTCCAGAAACTTATAGGCTTCTTTTCACGCAAACATGGTATCGCCATAATTTCTTAGTGTAAGCATACATGTTTCACCGATAAAGCAAGTGATTCACAGTGCGAAAACGCGCAGTTAATAAGCGAGAATAAGACAGCTCAAGGATGACACTGCTTTTAAACTTAAAAACGATACGAATAATGCTGACCTGCATCTTGCACGACACAACTGCCAAGTGCGCTTTCTGGGTACCATCCGAAATGTGTGCATGTGAGTGTTGTTGGACCAACGACAGTGAAGCCACTCTTGCACTGGACGGTTGCTGTGCTACCGAACGGGAAATTGGCACTTTTCGACGACTGATAGATAACCTTCAACAATCATCCGTTCCAAAAATTCGCTCAATATAAGAAACGGCTCTTTGATGAGTTTTCAATTTTCTATAAGCAATCAGCTCTAACAGGAAAAATATAATTTGACTCTTAGATATCCATTCAACAAGAACACGGAAATCGTGGACTTCTATAGCGATAAATGATGGCGTTTCTCTAAATCACATGAATATAAAATACAGTTTTATGTATACAATCGGAAATCGTTCTGATTTGAAGCTCTCGAAGGGAAATCACTGTGACCAACTCAAAGTATCTACTTGAAATCCATTATGAACATCTTGTTAAAGAAATACTGGGCGCTGACTAGTGCAGGCACTTTTCGTGAGGAGCAAAACCGAACGACTACGCTTTCGCATATTTTCGCGATGTGCAAATTTTACACTTCGGAGTTCTTTTCTTACTTTAAGGTCTCATATCAGCTCTCCCACTCAGCAGGACCTAAATTCCCCAGCAATCGCATCAACTCTGGGTAAATGTGCATGAATTAGCTGAAAATGCTTCCAATCGGAGGCGAAATCGCTCACAATCATTCTTGCATTCATTCAATTTCGAATGTAAACGTTACTTCATTATTTAAGAAGAATTTTAAAAAAGCGGAAGCATATTTGGTTTCTTTGTTAAAAAGCATTGCTTGCGATATTCTCAGATGAACCTCAACTTCGTGAGCGCAATGGTCGCAAAAGTTGACCTCACTGAAGTTTTTGGTAGGAGATTTGTGGATAAATTGCGGCAGATAGCAGACTGTTGCTATTTTTTCCGATTGTATTTCTCAATTCTCTGCAGATCTATAGTAGAACATGCCTGTGAAAAACTTCAAGCTTTTAAATGGTTATGTCTTCTCAGAAAGAAAAAAGATTTCGCAGCAGTGACGTTCGAAGGCGTGAACTGCGTAAAAAATGAAATATATCATTTTTTCAATGAAAGTCTATATCGGCATATTCTAATCAGTGGAAGTAAAATGCACTCGACCTTCATAATAACAACACTGAGACAATACGACGTAGTAAGCGTTATTTGTTTTCGTGATCTTCTTTTGAGTGATTTGACAAGAGCGTAACGCTAGGTGTGAAATAGAAGGGAGAATGAAGTACCTCTCCGTTGATTAGGCTCGAAATGGGTTTACAACCACTCGGATGCTCCATCGTACTCTGTCGATCCCACAATGTGATGGTCCGATCACTCCACCCGTAGCATAACGGTTTCGCGTCCCTTTTGAAACCAGTGATCGAGACGCTTGGATCAATCGAATATGCATATGCTGCAAATCTGCCTTTCAGCGAAGCGCAGTTACGCATTTAACGACTAAAAATAGCATTTCAGACGTTCCAAAAATGAAACATAAAGTGACGTCAGCGGTTCACTTAGGCAGTCTAGATCGACGTCCATCTGAAAATCGAAGCTATTTTAACAGCAAATCACTACAACCTGTGCAGTTTTCAGCAGTGGCCTTAGCTTGAAGTAATGCCCGTGATACAGTCGAAAATTGAAAGAGTATTTTCTGACGCAAGATCCGCTCAAATGAAATTTCTGACAGCTAAAAACTGAAGAATTAAACAAGAGACTCATTGGATGCTTCCGAAAATCAATTCAGGCGCACCGAGCAAAAAAGTTTTTGTGGTAACTTCGGTGGGCAACATGCTTTTTATATGGAACTCGAGCTATTTAATCCATGTTAGCACAACTGAACTACAATTGCTTCATACGAGATACCGCACAATTGGCGTCTTCGAGACTCGCCCGTTTTATGGCTCGAAATGCTAAAGAAACCATGAAAGAAACGAACCTCGAAAATAATTTTTACTGATGCTGACGGGCAGTGCAACAGTGCACAATGTGACTTTTAATGATTAGATGCTCACCTAGAGCAGTGCTTTATAAGCCTAAGAAACGTCGCTCTTGTTTTTTGAGCCTCCGAAGGACAACATAAGAAGTGGTGTTATTAATGACGTTAGGCACTTGTTTTACTGTAACCACACACGACATCAATCACAGCTGCCTGACGCGACAAACATGCTCATCGACACACAGTCGGAAGGTTGTTCAATTGAAAGTTCCTCCAAAAGTGATGCGAACGACCGAACCGTTGGCAGATGGTTTCTTGAAAGTGAAGATCGGCACGTCCGCACCGCAGTCTCCACTGTTGCGAACGCAATACAAACTCAACTCCTCATAAATGATCTTGTGTCCTGGCGACGTAGCTGCTTCGTTTGCATGATACACGATAGTGCCTGTAAAAATAAGGACTTTTTGGTTGCCGCTCACTTTTTGTTGGAGTATTTCGCATTGAAACGCTGAAACCGTTGTGCAGCAAACAGTGACACCTTTAGAAACAGTGGAGAAATAAATTTTGCACAAAACTTCCATTGGAGGTTTAAATTAACTGTATTTTATGCCATGATATGAAAGAAAATCGAGGGAGCCAGCAGAAAAATGCAGCTCAGGCTTCTGTCTTGATGAAAGATTCGAGATATACACCACACAGCAATGAAACCGGAACGAAAAGACCAACGTCGCCATTTGAAGTCCATATAATACAGAATCTTCAAACATACGATGATAAGGATCGCATAAACATTGTTGAAACATTCCATCCATGAACCTATCCTCAACTTTTGCAGTTTGACTGTTCCTCGTCTTCAAGGGAATAAAATGTTGAATAGGAGGAAACTCTCCGGTGAGCTAGCATGATATCGACAAGAAGACTCCCACCACAGTGAAAGATGTCAATATGGGGGCAAAGACTCTCAATAATGGAACCAAAGACGATGAAAAGAATGTATGAAGACTGCCTTCTAACTTCCGAAAATCTCGGGCTGCAATTGTGGGAAGGCTTATTTTCTAAACCTTCCACTGCTCAGTTAAATCCTGCAATTCGATTCTGCACTGAATTCGGAGAACTGCCTTGAGTAGCCTAGAAAAACTTTGTTGGATATGATACATTCATCGGTCCATACAAACTTGTATCTTTTGCATCAATTTTTTCACAACGATAAGCCTTTAGTGAAAACAGCCTGAGGCAAAAACTTAGAATCAGACACCCGCTATGAAATTAGCTTCCATGCAGCGACCATTCTAGAGTGATTATTTCGAACGTCGCCATGCGCTGTCTTAAGAACATCATAAATCAGTGGAGGTTTAACTTATCGATACCATCATCCAACGTCTCGTTAGTAGTCAGCCTTAGGGCACATTTGTGCAACGGACACGCATGCGGTGGGCCACGATTCAGTACCACAACTAAAGTGTCGTTGCCGTGTGCACCGCGGTGATAGCCTTCAGCTAGCAATTCTTCACCTCCAAGCCGATATATATCACCACCTGATTCCGATGGCTTTGTCCAGACGGAAATCGGAGCTGAAATATTCGAATGACTATGATTCAGCTGGCTTCACTTACAACGCAATGAAGCAAAAAGACCTATTAATGGCATAAAAGACAAACAAGACCGAGAAATTCAAGAGAGAGTCAATACGTTTGGGAGTCAACTGAGAGTCAGTACATTTGCAACCAGCAGCCGAGAACTAAAACAGTAACAAACTTTTTGGGCACTACTAAATGTTTGCAGAAATAAAATTTGAACTTAAGGAGATTAAGGTCAAACATTAACAGCTAATTAAAATATGGCTGAATTTTAAATACCCTATACGAATCATCGTGCTCAATAAAGTATTTACGAGTTATGGGATGAACGACTCCATCCAGAAAGAATGCAGGAACGCAAGAAATGAAACAGATGAGTGAGGATAATATACCGAAGTGATACAGGGTTCTGGGAATTTTTTCTAGGAGGAATTGGCAGTGCTCATCAGGTCCTGAGAGCCTGACTTCCGGATTCCATAGCAGAGTTTTAATGAACCCACTGAATGCGTGCACATAAAAGAATTGTTCACATCTCTCCGATATCACATTATAAAATTAAAGAAATTAAGCACTCTTGAGATGCTAACAGGATACATTAAAATTCATATGATCAAAAGGTTTGAGAACAAAAGCTACGATCCATATTCTTTAAAATGATCGTCGCACCGGCACTCCGTCATAATATAGCAGTATTAGTTTGAAGAAATAACGATAACACAATGCACACGTGTAACCAACAAACAGATGGTCGTTTACATGATCGTTGACATTCTGAAAATATTATTTCCGTAATTTGGTTGTGTCTCTGAATTTCGGAGCAAATGAGCAACAGTTTAACACGGCACGTTATTCTGTGCTAAAACAAAAGTCGTACCAGGCTCGCTTGGATATCCACTTGTAGGGCACAGCGACGTCGCAGCATCAGTGAATAAAGAAGTCATTAAGATGCACCATAGAGACAGCTGCATAACGAAGAAGCACCACATAGCCACGAATATTATGCCTGAATCATGAAACTTCTAAACCCAATGTATTTTCATCACTCACTCACGCAAACGCAACCGCTGGCAATTAACAGTCAGGACACAACCACTCACACAGGCAACATAGGCGTGTAATGGTGCACACACTTCTATGAGGTCGTGCTCCTAGCTTGAATTCGCTGACTAGATTCGACGTTTTGCTCAGTACTTTCGAGATTAAACGTAGACGTAGAGCACGTTCACAGATCGATCGCTTTACTGAAGACAAAACGAAAAAGGCCCACATCATTTTACTGTTGTCGTATCGAAGCGTTTTTAGAGTGTATCTCAATGGCTCTTTAATGTGTCCTACGAGGTTGGAATAATGAAGGAGAAATTTAATTTTTCAAGCGTTCTGAGAAAACTTAAAAAGCACTTGAATCAGATTTCAGTTTCACTGACTGCGATGAAAATTCGACTCGATTTAGATTGTTCTGTTGTTAATGCGAAATATCGCGATTGCAGATGTGGGAACATATTTGACCTATCGACTTAAGATGATGACCAAATGAGCCAACGAAAGTAACAGTTTGAAACTTTCGCAGTACCCTTCACCCCCCACAAACCATAAACCATCCAACATTCAGCTGTAACTATAAACTATCCACTTTTCGTACTTTATATAGCGCATCAAAGTGATGATAAATACGTTAACGAAAAGGAAACGCGAAAATGTAGCTCGTAACCAAACGAGTGGACACAATTTTCGTAGCATCCATTATTTTGATGATCTATTTTCGCTTTTTCTCATATTCACAATACATTTTCGCTACGGACAAACATATTCTCGACGCTATTTTGAAAGCCTCGCTTTTGCGAATTTATCTTTGAGCGGCGCTTTCGTCTGCAACGATTGCTATTTGTACAGTTGCGTGTTGAAAAGCAACGGATACTTCTGAATAGAATTTGAGATCTAGAATTTGAGATCTGAACAAAACAAACCTAAAATATTCGAAACTCTAAGAATTATATTGAGCTGAGGATAAAACTTTGAAAGATATATTCTGCAATCGTGCTGAAAGAAATTCAGGCGAAATTTTTGAAAACGACTATAGCTTGTGAAAGCTTCCATTTAGGCATAGCTTAGACTTCACTGATATCTTGTGCGATGACGTATGAAAATCATGATCGCAGATTACATTCGCACAGAGATAGTGCTATGTCCTGCAGAAGGGATGGGAATAGTTCCCGAAGGAGTACCACGTTTTGGGCTTATTTCCATTTCCTTTGCATGATGCATAGAGTGGATATAGATAAAGACTACGAAATGTAAGAATTCTGTGGGACGTAGGTTAGATTCACATTTTTTCAAATTGGCTCGGCAGTTCAAATTGTACACCAGAGATACATTTTTGTGGAAACCAGCTAGGGTACGAGCTCTTAAAATATGAAAACAGTCCGAAATCCCCAGTAAAATCCTTTAACCTGGAATTATTTCACCCGAAATAATTACCACTTAAAGAAGCTTCCGAGGACCGCACTGTGATTAGCGAAGTCGTTCTAACCTCTGAGACAGGCCACCAGAACGTCTAGTGATTATCTTTCCGCATAATTTCTAGCTCACAGAAATGTATTCTAGGTGACGATGATCGTAATGGCCACTGTCCACCACATGGTTTCATTTTGTGAACGAAAAGACATGGAAGCATGCATGCAAAGTTCCACAGACATGACTGATACAGCCATAGAGAGTACAGCTGAATATATGAATTAAAAAAGCAATCATCGCAAACAATTAAAGCAATTTCTTTTCTGTTCGGTTTGAATGCGGCAATATTTAGCTGCCATGCAGACCACGACCGACTGAGGCGTGTGCGCCGTCGCTTGAGCAGGGAGCAATTGGGCAGGTTGAATAACGGTTGAACTCGCACAACGCTTACTCGCAGTGACCGCAATCATGGCCAGTGCCGATCACAATTAACCACTGCAGGCAATAGCTGACTAACCGGTTGCCACCACGAAGTGGCCCAAGTTATATAGTCACATCGAAAGGAAAATCGTATTCCGATTCCTCTGCTGAAGTACTCATCATCTTTGCTAATACAAGTTTAAAAATTCCTCCCTTTATTGTGGAGAAGAGGGGAGGGTATGTGGTGTATATGGTTCACGTAACATGAGGCGAGTATTTTTTGTGACTGATTGCCGCAAATGGCACAAAGTCTTACTAAAAGGTATAAACGCTCGCGCGGAATCTAGACGAAAGTTTCTTGTGTATCTCGATGGTGAATTGTTCTGCCTTGTGGCGCATTACGTTTAAAGAAGAGATCAGCTGAGAGAAAAAAATCTCTATTAAAGCTTTCAAAATTCGACTTGATGGATTGGCAGAAGATGCAACCATAATTATTTGAGCGAAAAATTCTTTGAGGGCTTCTTGGCACTATGGAGTTCTTCTAACATAAACATCTTGGATGCATCTGTTACCTCATCATCTCACTTTTCGCACTCAACTCCTAATTTCCGCTCCCTTCTTCCAGTCCTAAAAAAAATACGACTGCGCTGTTACGTAATGCTTGCTGCACTTTTCAACCGGCATGGCTGGATTGAAATGATGGTGTTAAGTCCACAAAGAAAATAGCCACTTCGGGTCGGCTACTGCATCAGAAGAAGTTATCACTGTGCTCTGTTTTCAAGTTTGTCGTCTCTAAGATATTTTTTTTAGTATTTCGAACAGCGCAAATAACCATTTTTCACAGATTTTATCACTGCTCACATGCTATATCAGCTTCATCTCCAACGGCGATCCACAGCCACAAGTGTCGCTTGGTCTAGACTAGCGACAGAGCCAAACACACTTCTAGCTCACATTCAGCCCCACCAACGAAGTCGTCATGCTAACGAATATTGAAGGAGTCTAAATATGCGCGGACGTTACTAGACAGCCACAATAATTGTTTAGGAAATGCCCATAACAGAAACGAACATATTTGTTAGGGCATCAATGACAAAATGCCACGCGAAATTTTTTAATGCGTTGCATTATTATGATTTAAATTCCGTTCGATAGTGAGCACGAATGCAGTGGCGCACACAAGAAACCAAAATAGTTCCTTTTTGAGGTAATAAACGGTGATAAGTGAATGAAAAGGACGGAAACTGTGCTGCAATTAGCCACAAACAAGGGGAAATTCGATCGGTAAAACGAAAAACCTTCAAAGCTGCATTTAATGCAAACAATACTTCGCGTTCATTGACAACCAACACTTTTATATCTCTATAGTGTGTTTATGCAGAAATTCACAAAATCCCATGATTGCGCTGTCCAATGCATCGTTTTTTATGCAATCAAGGCAAATCTGCTTGTTATCGCTCGTTTATGATGGTATAACGGCAAGTTGTTTTCGTGAAGTTTTTAGGAAGCACGAGAAACTGATCACACCATTTGCATGAAAATAATGGTCAGCAGACCATATACGACCACATCATGTTTTCTATAATAGCAAAGTCTATAAAACTGACATATTCGGAACGAATATCACTTTACCTTTTGGCAGTTACCTGTAAGGGCGCCCTCATCCAATGAGCTGCTTGTGTGGCCTCAGAAATTCGTCCGAATTCAGTATTTTAGGACAGCTTGGTGCTCGTCATAAATGTTAACCAAAGAAAAGCAATCCAGAACATGAAAAACTTAAATCAAATGACGCTAAGCACCAAATAGTTCTACAAGTAGGCAGACGAAGTACGGCTTCAACAAACTTGAGCCAAAGGCGCGTCACTGGCTGAGGTGTTTAGATTACATTAACCTCCATGAGGTGCTTGTTGGTGGCGTAGAGTTGAAATAATAACACAGTAACGAGCGAATAACGTCCACGGCTTATTTGATCTGGCACTAATACAGCGAAATCCCAAAATTGAGCCAGTAAATTGGATACGCTTCGCTAGCAAGCCTCACGTTTATGACTAGAGGCACCACGCGTACGTAACCAGCCGGTCGATCGCGCTTGCGCCATGGGATAACGGAAACTGCAGGCGGCCGATCCGATGACTCAGCACGCAAAAATACCGCCACATGTATCCATCTCTGACTGGCAATAATTTGAAAATTCCGTTCACAGCAGTAATTCTCAGCGGTATCACTGTAGAAGTAGCAGAAATACTTGTCTGGTTAAACTGAACGCGATTCCTAAAAACGAATCGAACAATTGCGGGCGATTATTCTACCGGACTTGAAAGGTCATAGGTGAAACACTGCGTTGAATGAATTCCTTGAAATAGAATAGGTAAAAAAGCAATCTCAAACAAGACCTCATTGAAGTCAGGCGTTTTTGTCTAACAGAGAAAACATTTCAGTGGTGAGTTTAAAGTGGGATTAGCAAATCGTCTGCGAAGCAAAAATCTCGAAATACATCAGGCAAACGCAGTCATGAAGATAAGAGAGGGGACAGTTCACTTCGGCTTCGTAATACATGATGGTCTAAAATTATGTCTGACAGCAACAGCGATTGAGAACTGTAAGTGGGGTGGAACACTACGCGCATTTGTCACCTAGTTATCGGCAGTGCACTCTTTTTTGCGAGCCGTCCGTGCATGTGTGTAAGCATGCTATCAGATTAGGCGTATCCCAT
Organism: Parascaris univalens; assembly: GCA_037576465.1. Lineage (NCBI taxonomy): Eukaryota > Metazoa > Nematoda > Chromadorea > Rhabditida > Ascarididae > Parascaris > Parascaris univalens. The sequence goes on along the minus strand of CM075173.1, from coordinate 66,984,886 downwards.
GAGCAAGTAGCAGTATTCGTTGACTGCAGTGACATTTCTTGAGTATAACAGTCTAGCCAGTCTGTTCTCCGATTCACGAAATCCTTCAATGGGTCTCTTTTTAACAATGCAGTGAAAGTGTGCGAACTACGACAACACTCCATACAGTGATTATTTTCGAGTAATCTAATATGTGTAGTAAAAATTGGTACAGCCAACTACAAATTTCACTACTTTTTCTCCTCATTTTACAACAAATTCCCCGATGACTTCAAATGATGAACAAGGACTGAAGTCATGAAAGTTTCAATGCTACTGAAGCACAATTCTGGGAAGACTGCTTAAGTTGCAAGAAATCGAAAAATCCCTTTTTAATAATCAGATAGGTTCTTTTATAGAGGCAGCTTTATTGCCAAAACCATGTCTTCGAGAGTGTGGAATGAGATTTCATGAGTGGTACTACAGTGGACGTACTAAACGTACGAAGAGGCGACTAGCAAATGTCGGCAGGCTAGTGGACAATTGCTACAAAGTCGTCTTCGGCTTGATCAAACATTGAGTGTTCCTTGTATGTGCACTGAATAAAGAATCTTTTGTGCGAACGTTGCGCTATTTCGTGATCCATTCTCAATGGAATTTTCATCCATCACCTACACGGCTGTTAGATAAGCTTGCATTGATTAAAAACATTACATCTATGTTCATCATTTACTCGTTAATCCAATAAGAGAATGCAACCTCGGATACAGTATCAATCAGAATTCACGCACTGAAACTAGGTATTCGAAGATAAACGATTCCAATCAATGACGAATTCACATGAGTGAGCATAAATATTCTGCTCACTGCTGGTGTCCACTGAACTGGTGACTGCCGAGAGGTGTTAAGCTGATTAACCGTTACTGGGGCATTGAAATTGTCTGAGTAGCCATCAACGCAATCCCTACAGCACGTTTGATATTTGCAGGACAGATTCAAACAACAACAAAGTTTGAAGCAATTCGAAGAATGAAATGTCTTTCATCCCTACTAACATTTGTAGCCGTGGATAGTTACGGTGTGGATGTTCCGTCGCTGAAATGCATATTCAGGTGGAAATGGTGCTGGCCGTGCTTTCTATGATCCCAGTGCGCAGGAGTGTTACTATGCCAGCATGGTTGCACGATGGGACAGCCGAACGAATTTTAATGATCACTTTCACTTTTCCATGCTGCCATCAAAACGAGTACATCGCACGTTCCTAACCTAACCTATTCACAACCGAATAAGGATGGCAGAAATAATTGTTTCACCCGAATATTGCGGATATTTTCATCACTAGCCATGTAATTTGGATTTGGCCTTATCCAGAGACTTAATATGAATTGCTCTTAATGTGTGAAAACTTTTCAAAGCCAACAAAAGCATATTTATTTCATCTCCAGTTATGATAATGCGGGGACTAGTAAACAATGTTGAGAGTGAGCACGCGTAACAGAAAAGCAATACTGCGATGGCTGAATGAAGTCTTGAAAGGTTATTTCCCACTCTGGCACTCCATTATTAGACGATGTGAAAATGGTGTCCGCTCGTCTTTAAACTGAAATAAAGTGAGAGCTATTTCTTTCGATCTTTTGCCTTTTTAAGCAGAATTTTGCTTTTATTCATTCACAAATCCGTAATGAGAATGAAACTAGTTCGCTAATCCCTCTTCAATACTGAAAAATGGGTCGATCCATCAGAATAGTTCTTCCTATGCGTGCTTCATGTTCACCGACATTGTTGAAGTGAATGTGCTAACAAATATATCTCAGGCAAGAATATAAACCATACAAATAAATGCGATGTTCCGTCAACTCGAAGTAGTAGACGTAAACACAACAGAAGCGCAACATATTGCAACTGAGAAGTGGCGATGCTCGAATGCGGAACGATCAATGTGAGCAGTGAGAGAGCGCAAAATGCACAAGAGGAATTAACTAAGGGTGATATGAACAAAAAATCAACTGATTTAAAAATCAACTGATTCTTTAATATGACATTTGAAAGCATTGATGCTAATCCGTCAAGAGGATTTCAAAATTTCGCTTCGATTTAGTTTTTAGGGACCGATATTCGGCTAATAGTGAAGGTTTTCCATATTTATACGACAGGTGTCCATTTCGACCGAGATTTGGTTATATCTGAGCTACCGAGCATCACATTTCCGATAGAACAATATTTCTCAACAAAGCAACGACGTCTGAAGAATTGCACTCACGCGCAGTGCCATCTTCATGGAACCGCTGTTGCCACAAAGCGCACCATTCCGCAAGATTTACGGTTTCATGGCAAACTGAAAATAGTTGATGCATCGACGCAAATCTACACGGCAAAGAAAGTATTGTGTAGAGAAAATTCTGATAGAAGAGGCTGTTCAGCGAAAGGGCGTGGGGGACGCTGGTGTTTTTAGAAACTTATTTCGCCCTGCCGATGAAACCGTATTAAGGCTAATAAAACTTAATGGGAATCGTTTGGAGCGCATCGTTTATGTCGAAGTAGCATAAGTTTGGTCGCTTTCCTGTAACAGAACGAATCGCTTCCTCTGTCAGCCGGCTGCCAAACTCGCTTCCTCCTCTGCCAAACGCGCTCCTTTTCTTACCAACCTGCAGGTGTTCATGCTTGTGAAAGTCGAGCCACAGCACCAGCGGCGGTATGCATGGAAACGAAACTATGCATGTTCTTGAAGAAAGATCTTTCTCTGTAAGAAATCATCTATAATCTCTCAAACACCGTTGAAAACCACTGCCAAGCAATCGCACCAACGAGTGACTTTGACCTCGCGATAAGCATGCAAGCAGTCTACTATTGCATTCAGTGTTCCCGAATATGCAACAGCAAGGATGGATACCCGTAGATGTACAACTACTCAAGGATGATGTTCTCATTAGTGATGTTATAACATCAATTATGATAACGTTGAAAGTTCAGTGCTGAGCGAATGCTTTTTGCCTAATAACGTGAGAAACTATTTGAAAATTTGAAGAAGGCCCTCTTAAGCGTTATTTGAAAACAATTTAAAGTTGTGGGCTAGGGTCTAGTGAGCGCATCCCAGTTCGCATAAGACTGAATCGAAATGGCGATAAAATAAACTTTTTGAGGGGTCAAAGGAAATTTGCCAACTTCGCCTCTCTTCTGCTGAGTCTTGTCATGAAAAAGTAAGATGAACTTCGCCTCAAAGGTTTTCAAAACAGCTGAAGGATGCAGACTTCATGCTCCGTGAAATAGTCAAATAAGCATTCAGCAAGACCATCCTTCTTATCTTCAGGATGTAAAGACGCAGAAATTATGTCTTTAGAAACAGGAAATTGAATGAAGAAAATAAATCAGCCACAGAAAGAAGGCAAAAGCTAATATCCAGGATGGCGATCTAGCAGGAGAGCTTGAAAAGAAGAGAAATTCCATCGAGAAACAGGAAAATGATGAATAAATGATTAATTCAAGTGCTCGTGAAAGATGGGTACGAAGTTTGTTAACTAATGAGAAGGCTTATAAACGGAATCAAGGGCGCTAAATTTTCGAAGAAATCATTAATGCTACTAAATGGGCGTCGAATATGCCTTGACCCCAGCGGATTCTCATTCTCGCTATGAGCTCGTTCTCCAAGAAGAAGACGATATTGGGGTTTTTATGGACATATTGGGGGGACAAATTTGCGGTGGTGATTTCACTTGCTTCAATGCTCCAGGGAAGAAAGTTTGCAGGACACGTCATATGGCGAAACACGCCAATATTGATAATCAAGAGCGGCGCCCTTACCGCCTCGTAATTTCTTGCGATATTTGTCCTCCACTTGCAGACTTGTCGCAGAAGCAGCTCATGACCATCAACATTTCATTGGACAGTGGCCATCATATTGCCTACTTCATTTTAGTTGCTACCAGAGATGTGAGTGCGTTCTGAACATTCTCCGTCAAATTTAGTTAATGAGTTATCTCATTATGCTTAGATGCAGTGCCCGAAATTGCATGTTCGAAGGTAACATTGTACTTTGCACCATCATCGTAGCTTTACACAGGAGGAGCTGATGCAGTTTTGTTCACTGGCGTTATTTCAGTGAAGCGTGTGGGCTTTTCAACTTGCGTTTTGTGCGAGAGCAATCGAACGAGGTCTCTTCCCGTAGCCTTTGGACTTGTAAGGGAAACTTTCCAGTTTTCACATTTGTTTGAATGAATAACGAAATCGCAACGTTTGCGCACTTGTGAACCATGGCAATTTCGCCGTTACGATGGTAAGGCATTCAAAGAACAAGGCTTCTTTTGTTAATTTTGAAGTGCTTCGTCGTTCAAACTGTTTTTTTTTTCTCCCACTGAACTCCCTGCAAGTCGATGCTCTTCGCAAACGGTGAAAATCGAGAATCCAAATTCATAACGAGCAATCACTATTCATTTTCTTGAGGGAATTCTCAACGCGACTAAATTTCAACTTCGCTGATTTCTAGCACAACCACTCCATAAAGTTTGGGGATCAAGGTGTTCCTATATCTCTCATCCATCGCTGTTGGTAGGAAATGAGGTCTATTAGAATGTCTTTCCACTCGTTTATGCTAATCGACGATGTCTGCGAATTCCTGCTTTACCGCTGTTGTCATCATTCGCAAATTCCTTGGCTTCTGGACGTCACACCCCTCTCCCCCTCATGCACTTTTTACAGGCAGTACGTGTAATAGTGTAAAAACTTTCATACGAAAAATTAATGTGGATTGTTCTTGTTGCCGTGTGCGCTTCCTACAATCGCTTCATAAACTAAAAAGTGGAGAAGAGACTTCGCAAAGCTGTATCTAATCGCAACAAACCGGGCATCCTAACCCCTTATGCCGCTCTATCATATTTCACCCTCAATAGGCGAATTTTATTCATTTCCCGAAGTTCGGGGCTTAGAATGCCGTCTGAGCTGTCTGTGGAGGAAACATATCCAAACCACCTTTTCCGGATATGGTCCTATGGCGCCATGGATGTCGTGAAAGTCTTGTTGAATGCAGTTTTTCTCTTGGTTGACAGGACATTTCGCATTAGCAACATGCATAGACGACGAAGAGAGTTCACGGAAATTACGCTAGTGTTCCCCGTGATTAGCCACAGAAATCTCGTGAAAATGCGATCACCTAACGCTAATAAGCGAAGCAAACAGCATACGGTAAGTATGCAAAAGACCCAGTTGCAATTACAACGAAATTAGCGGAAAAACAAATGAGCACACAACGCAAGAGCGGTAGAATTTCCTTGAAGAGGCATATATAGCACATGTAACGGCAAGGAATGAATAGTAGCTGTGGAGGCAACGTGGATAACATGAACAAACGGAATATGTGGAACGCAGCGAAAGTGGAGATGAAAATGAAGGAGAAATGAAATTTCTGAGGTATTGGATCCAAGCTGTTAGTACAAGAATGAAATAACCAAATGGGAATTTGTTGAGGTTTCTTTTGAACTCTAGAACGTTCATTGTAAAGACAAAAGAGGATTGTGAGAGTTTTTTTTAACATGCTGATGAAATGGTTGTACGGATAAATTTTAGGAAAAAGAGCATTTGGAGGAATCATAACAGAAAGAATCATGCAAACATGCGTCCTCTGGAAATCAGTTGGTTATATCAGTGGATATTTTAATAAGCCTATTTGTACATTCTATTCTATTGAGGAATGAGTTTCTTCACGTTTGTCTCTAGCTGAGGTGGAGCTAATAGTTTTGCTCCAAGGACAACGGATGTGTTGATCGACAAAAAACCGAAGGTTCGACTTTCATCTCCACAAGTGGATTGCTTCGAAGGTGCCATGCTCTGTCGTTGATATCTTATCAGAGACGCCCCTTATCGCAGTAGTCGTTTTGCGTACAGCGAGCGTCGCTCTCCACTCTTGCATAACTTCCTCACTAATTTATTTCCTACACTTTGTGTTCGCTTTCTGAAAACTTTGCATCAGACTTACGTGAAATCTCAGTTCGACAATTTCATCGATTGCATGCTAGCGCCAATGTTCGATAATAAACTGTATCCGCGTTTACGAAGTTGCTACCGCATTCCAGATGTAATGGTATCAGAAGATGCGAATAGACCTGAACCTGCTCCCTCCCTCCCCTTCTCCCATCATAATGCTGTGAAGAACGTATGAAAGAAACATTTGGTCAGGATTTAATACAGTTAACCCCATGTTCGGCTCAATATCTTTCTCGATAATCACATCAGAGGATCCGGTTTCTCTCAAAAAAAAGAAAGTACGAATTAAAAAGAAATAGATCTTTTAGATTCTTTCCTTGTACTTCTCATGATCCCTCTGTATGCAAGTAACGCATCATCCTTCATGATCCATCTATTTTATAACATATAAGAGACGTCGGACGAACCGAATTGTTGTTGGTGGGTTGGCTTTTCGCATCGATATCTCTTTTCATCGCGTATTTCTTCACCCGCATGAGAGACTAGATCTTACGCACCTTAAGTAATACTCGAAAATGTGACTGTAAGACAATAATTGCCGTTTCGAAGTCTGATTTACTGCCTTAATGGATCGTCACGAAATTCATTAGCACACTTTCTTATTGGGCTGTCCCGGTGTTGGTCTTTTTTCGAACGTTAAATGAAGTGTTAAATAAACTACGCTCATCGATGCTTAATGCCATCCTTCGAAGAATTGCTGCTGAGAAAATTGTTGACTCTTCTTTTCGGTCCCTCAAAGTTCACCGTGAATGAATGAGAAAATGCATCTCATACTTTTTCCAGTTACACCGATCAAGCGATCACTCTCACAATTAATCAAAATCCAGTAGCCTGCAATGATGCACGTTATTGCGAGATTGTTCACTTGAAAAGCCACTCAGCCAAGAATACCCCTACATTTAAAGGTCACAACAGTCATATCATGTTTTAACTTATCCAAGTACTATTCATGTATCCGTCCGTCTGGCTGCTTCAACTTCCGAACTCAAAAGCAAGTTCCTCAGATGTGGTCAGCGTATACTTCAAATGATCTCTTATGTTCACTTTCATCTTCCTTATCCTGTCGGTGAGTCAATGAAATCTAAAGTACCCTAGATGTTGTAAATCAATTTTTCTTCCATAGTAGGTCGGTTTGGTCATAAAACGATTTCTTTTTTTGGGGGGAGGGTCTGAATAGTCGGTCGGTTTCTTTGAGATGGATCGATGGGCTGGAACAAAGAGATGCAAAAATACAAACAATGCATTCGTCGTTGACGTTTTTGCTAGAGCTTTTGTGAAGCGAAGCTTGCTTCTTGTTTTCGTGTTTCTTGATGTACTGACGCGTAGTGTTATGAAAATTAAAGGCTGCCACCAGTCATGGCCTGCTCGGTCACTATTGTTCATCTTGTTCTCATTGAAAGCTCAAATTATGCCAAATTTCGTTATTTGGTAACATTATGGTGCAAAGTGGAACGCAACTTTTTCGTTACACATAACGCTCACATTACACGCTACAGACAGCGTTGTTTGTGACGCTGATGCGGCAAACGGTCGTTTGTTGGCTTGAACGGAGTGTTCACCTCTTCATCGAGGTTGTTCTCACGATTTCAGGCCCATCTACGAGACGACCGTATCATTCCTTACGAAATTTAACACTCATATGTTACCTTCATTGCAGATTTCATACCTACTACTCGTTGCCGGCCCAACACTCATGCATGCAAGCAGTACACTAAATTCAACTTCAATGCAAAGAGAGTTTTCACTTCGACTATAACTGCAATCGAGAAGTGTGTGGACCTCGCAGAAAAATCCCACCAATCTTATGAATAAATTCGAAATTTCTTCAGCTAGTAAGCGTCACCTTGCGGCCTCGCTTGAAATGGTGACGCATTTTAAAAGTGGACGTGTGGCCATACGATAAGCCTACATGCCCATGCGCAGATGCACTGCTGCCGCAACGAACTTTTGCATGTTTCTGGCTCAGAAAGACGCTCTTGGTTTCTTTTACTATAAACTATGAAATATTTGAAGTGGCAAAGTGAGGCCTCGTTCCTCTCAAGTATTTTGATGCTAGCACTCTCCTGTTTAAGCTTACGTTATTTGCAGAAAGAATGGGAACTTCCTTCCTAGCCGTCCTGTCGGCTGTTATTGTGGCTCTCGATATCGTCGTAAGCATTCTAATTTCTTTGATTATTTGCAGCCAGCTGCTACCTTTTTTCCACTCGAAACACCATTTTGCTGTGCTTGGATGGCATGTGCACCGTTTTTTTCAGTAACAATAAAAATGCATTTTATTCTAAGAAATATTGCATTCCACCGTTTTATTGCAAAAAATCGCGAAAGAGAAATAGTTCAGTAACTCCTTGGGGTTTTTTCAGGAAACGGCTTTCCAAGCAGATGGCTTAAACTTCTGGAGAATGTGGTTTGCCATCCCTAGTTTGAGGTTCTCGTAACGTCTGGAATTGACAGTGATGTGCAGCTGGATATCATGAAGTTGGCAAAAATAACGCCAGCTGACCTCTTTGTAGTTCACTGTTGCACAGGGCTGGAGGTCATGCAGGATTCTGCAGTAGATCACTATGGAGGCATGAATCATTGACATGTAGGCGACGACCCGAACAGTCCAGTTTCCGTAGGTCACTGCGTTTTCGTGCATTCAGCAGTACGCGAGTGTCTACCATTAGTATTCTGGAACGTAGCAACAAAAACGTTGGAGTAACGCTGTTCGCTTACACGTAAGCGGAAAGACTCACCTTGGACTGCTTTTATATGATACATTCATTAGTCGCATATTATCAGACATCAAAATATATAGCATTCTTTCGGCTTCAGGACGATAACTGTCGTTTGCAGGAAACACGTACCTGCCCCGATAGAAGGTCGGCCTGCGATGACGGTGCGACTTGTTGTTCGATTGGAAAAGGTGCCTACGGATGTTGTCCGCTGCCGAGTGCGGTGTGCTGCGAGGACAACCTACATTGTTGTCCATACAAAACAACGTGCGATGTTGAAGCAAAACGATGCACCTCCGTAACAATGGCCATCCTTTTATTTATAACACATGAAAATTGCGCACCCTACCGGTCCCCATTATAGCTTCAACATTCTTGATTATGTGTAAATTTAAGCTGTTGAAAGTGCCATGTTAAATATCATCGTAATGCATATTCTTGATGTCTCCCACCTCCCTTTCATCTCGTTGCTCTTGGCGTCAAAAAAATCCTAGGACGCTTCTTGCGTTTAGTGGTCTCGTCTGTTTTTCAATTGAAGAGCATGGTGACGAAAAGTCCCTTTTTTCAAGACACGTTCACCTAGAAAATCATCTCCAACTTATGGCGCAGATTTCCTGATCCGTTGGTCGCAACGCCATAATCTGATAAACGCATCCAGTTGGCTCAAGCATGAGAAGGAAGATCGAAGGGTCAGCAGAAGTGCTGGGAGGTACAGGGTGGAGAGTAGGTAGGGGTAAGGTCGGCGCTCTTATTAGAAGCATCTTGCGTGATTCAAAATCTTGAGGATGCGCTATAAAAGGCGAGTTTTTCCCGATTCTTTTTGCTTCTTCCCGTAATGTATTTTTACTTAAAATCCCGATGGGACTAACTTGAAAATTGCGTGTAATTTGGGGATGGTGTTACGTACCACTCTGACACGGTTGATGGAGACGTGTGGAAAATACCTCTCTTAGTTGAGAATCATTTGGGCGAATTGAAAAACAGCGCCGATACAAGCAAATATTATAAACAGCGGAGAGGCACCATGATGTGCAAGTGACACGCACTTCTCCCAGTCGAATAGGCACCTCAAAATCAATCTATAAATAAAAGTTGTATAAGTCCCAACAAAAATTCGCTTTTGGCTCGCACTTGCTCATCAGCGAAACATATTTGAAGCGTGTAAAATCGACCCAAACCAAGTAGGGTGAAGTTGCGGTTTTTTGCAGTCGGATGGCTTCCATTACGAGATGAGACGGAAACAACAAGCACTAGAAATTGTCGTCGACTACGTGGTGTGCCCAGACAGACGCACGAAATGCGACGACGGTGCTACATGCTGTGAACTGTCGCAGGGCAGATACGGGTGCTGCCCGTTGCCAAGAGCAGTCTGCTGTTCGGACCGTCTCCACTGCTGCCCGAAGGGCACTAAGTGCGACGTCCAGCACGGGCAGTGCCGTACTCTGGTCAGCTATCTTTTGCACTCACATCCGAGATCACAGACTCTTATTGTTGATCGCAATCCCCGATAGAGTGCAGCAGATGTTACATGCTACAAAAATGCCAGCAAAAAAAGCCTTTGCATGGATCATCGAGGGCGGTGGCACAGATGCATTAGACCGAGTGTCATTTGGCTAAAAGGTGAAGAAGGCAGTTTCTTCTTTTCAAGCAAAGGTACCCGACGTTCCTCAACTGTATGAGAAGCAAAGGTTGTAAATCCGTGACCTGTTGACTGCAACTAAGTATGAAAGTTTTAGGATGGAAGGATAATGCCTTGGTGGAGGAAGCACAGCGCAATAAAAATAAGCCACAAAGCGTCTATCAGGAGTGAGCCTGCATCAACCATCTGCAACGATGGAGCCAAATGCTCAGCTGATGGCCAATGGTACAATATTACGGAACTCTTTAAAGTTTCACTCAGTGGACTGGCTATCGCAAATGTAAATATAAAGATGCCAGTCCCGTGAAATTTCAAATGAAAAGCAATTTGAACGATTCGAAATTTTAACAACAGTTGAAAATTAAAGCGATTAAATCTTTTCATTGAAAGGCATCAACGTTTTGAACAGTTCTATATATTTCCTATATATGACATATTCGTATGATATGGCGTCTTTGAATCCCGTTCCTTCCTTCTCTTCTCATCGATGGGGAACATTGCATGCAGGTTTGCTGCAATACAACGGTCTGAAGATCCCTCCTATAAGAAATTCTGTTGGCTTATGCAAAACGGAACGGAATTAAGCAACTGCGGCTGATCAAGCATCGGACACGAGACAAACCTGAAAACGGAAGATCGAAGTGCCATAAGTAGCAGGAATAATGCGATGTCTAAAACGAGGGTGCATATGCTCATCCCACCTTAAGGTTTAGCGCCTTGTGCATAGCATTACAATCTAACAAGGAGGTAAATGAAGCGATTTCGGTGACTAATAAGCAACTTATGATCATTTCTTGCCTCTAGCTGCTAGACTCGTAAAAGTTGTAGCTGAGCGCTTTAGTGCCTCTTAAATGCCACAGATATCAGCGCCTAACTTTACATCATCTCTAAGGTACACGCAAGGCAGCAACACATACAAGATGTTCGATTTACACCTTTCTTTCATCACCCATCACCTGTTCGTTGATTGCTGTCAGGCGGCGAGATCCTGTTAAAATCAGTCCATCAGATGTAGAAGTTTTGTAGAGATAAATTTCAATGAAAAGGGATGTTTCTTAATTACTATAATTCCTAAATCCTAATGAACACAATGCTTGTCCCCTTAGAAGTTTTTAAAGGCAACGTAAACTGTTTTCAAATCGCTGCGAGCGCATTATTCCACGCCTTAAAAGATGCTGCTCTATGCAAAAAATGGACCCAGTGCATTTGCAATGATCGATTATACATATGAACTGCGGTGATCCGCAAAGCCGCCGATGGCAGGCAAAACCTATGCCTCGAACATTCTTGTCACCGACTTTCATTCATCCACTTATGCGTATTTTGAAAATTCTGTGAAATAATCGCTGCTTCAGCTGTGATGGAGAAGATGGCTCATCCAGTTGTTGCCCGTTCAGGGACGGTGTTTGTTGCGAGGGAGCGCGATTCTGCTGTCCTCGAGGTTTCCAGTAAGTGATTTTAGCAGTAGCAACAACCATGCTGTGTTGAACAACGACATGATCTACTAATAATAAACCCACACTGGAGAGACTTCCTTCATATTTTTTATTTTTGATATCTCCACATTTACGACGTTATTTTAGCTGCACTGTAGAGCAGATATTTTCGTCGATTATAGAACCTTAATGCCCACCCAAACATCACATCATCGCTCGCATTCACGGATGGTGTTTATTGACAGCCGAAGATCAGTGTTCAAGTAAAATGACGCCATTAATAGCCGATGACATTATTGAAGATGTGATGACGGCCAGTGCTTCCACGAAGAAGATGACATGTTGGTCTCCAAGTTGGCTGTGGAAACGTCGCCAACCTCAGAAGACGTATGTGCTCCTGCAACATTTTTATTATTTGCTCATGCCTATAAACTGACCGTTTCCTGGTGTCTAGTGATGACCCCTGTATTGACTTCCGCTGACCCGGTGGCCAACATATTCTGAAGGTCGTAAAACTTAACTGGCCTGTTCGCTCAATTCTGTTGTGTTGACGACTTCTCACTCGAACAACTGCTTCCGTCTTGCTTCTCCCAAACGTTCGTCCTTACCCAGTCTCAAACCTGGATAATTAAACCTCTTGCATTTTATTAGTGCATAGTACGCCGAACGACACGATCGCAATTATCACGCACAACAGCATCAAATACTCAACACCAAATTACGATTCAGCATACACAGCAATGCACAGTTACGATTAGCAAAATACAGCAGTACATTGCAAGATTGGGATGTCCTACCAATCCTATAATTTTAGCCTTCCTAGCACTTTCTTGGTCCTGGCAGGACACAGCACGTAAAATTTCTACCAACAGAAAAATTGCCATCGAAGAAAAATATATCTCGTCGTAACGAGCGTCCCACACTAAAAGTCGTCCCTCAGTGAGCTGCTATCTCTTTCATAGGGCTTTTGGGGCCGTACGTTCATCACCGTCATAGCTCCATGACGAATCCGTCTTAAATGATTTATCTCTTCATGAAGAGAGCGGCGCCCGGTTTCCGGTGCCTTCCTCTTTGTAGAAGCCCCTATCCCGACGCGTTTTTGCGATGTTTGTTTCAACATGCATCAGTCACCGAAACGTCTTCATGCACATGCACATTCCTTTTGCCGTCATATGCTTACGACAATACGTCATAAATTATCTATTAAATTAAAAATCCATATTACATTCGCGAGTAGTCGCGACAACTCCGTTCCAACACAGTGATATCGGGTCAGTGGTCGCAGTCAGGGAAGGACGATTGAAATTTCGATCTTTCTATCCATTCTTATTAGCGTGATCTAAGTCGGTTCATAGACAAAATGAAGGAACATAAATGAATTTGGGCTTACAGTGGGTTCCTTCCTGACGTAGATTTCGATATCTCAAGGCATCTTCTTGCTAGAAAGAACAATGCGCTTAGAGAAAGTGATACAAACGGATTTATGGATAATGTTGTAGCACCACTGATGGTGGAGATACAGTATTTTGTGCTAACTGGCCGTATGTTCAGAACAGTCTGCATAAATACGGTGCTGTCAGTAACCATGGACGTTCAGTTGCCATTGAATGATCAAGGTATCGATTTCGCAAAAAGCTTTTGATATCATGCGAAAGCGACCTAACAGTGGTTATGAAGTAAGCCTCAGTGAGCCTTCCGCGATAGCTAAAAGCTCACAATGCAGTAGTGCCATGAAGCCTCTGTACCGACTTCCGGTTTCAGACAGACGACGAGTCTGTGACATGTCCGGACGGGTCGACGTGTCCGGCAACAAACAAGTGCTGTCGATCAACAGACAACGACGGAAATATGTTCTACAGATGCTGTCCCCTTAGCAAGGTGCTTGCTGTTTTTGTTTTTGGACGCGGTTTTTCGTTATTTCATTTTTCGCGTACAGTAGCACCTGAAGAGCTATTTCACATTTGGAAGTCACGACTTACACAGTTGAACAGTACACGTTCTGTTGAAACTGTGGACGTATTGATTAGTCAAAGAAATGCACCGTAGATATTACGCTCCAGAGATTAACCGGAACAAGACGAGTGATAGAGTAGGAACAGGTCCGAAGCCGAAGCAACAATAATGATCGGATGCCATGACTTAAAGGGCAACGACTCAGTAGTTCGAAGATGCCTGTGACGGTTGAAACATTCCGAGGTTGATAACGATTTAATAATGGCAGCTGTCGAAAGTGATGTCGACTGGCAAAACAGGCAGCTAGGTGTTCAGATATTTTACTTGGTGGTCGATTAGCCAAGTCAGCTGCCTAAACATTCCAGTAATTACCCTATGGTTGGCGTACCTTAGTTAGCATTTCGTGATATATATTCATAACGTTTTCAGAACAAAACACCAAATATATTCCCCACTAGCAAAATTTTATCATTACTTCTGGAAGAATAATTTCTTTTCATTTCGCTGAAAAGTCGCATCTTTTCCGCCGACTAGAAAAATTTGCCGCCTGAATAAAGCTTTCCTTTCAAGTAGTCTCATTTCTAGAAACTTGTGGAAAATTGAACAGAAGCATTTTGCAAAGCTGATATTCAAGGCCTTGACGTTAGAAAATCCCCGGGCGAAGTCGGGTATTTTTTTGACTGTCGAGAATCCCTCGAAATCTTCTAGAAAACTCTCAACTTTGGGTTGACTGAGTCCAAGGGACCTGAGTTTTTGCAGTCCCAAAGCAAAGCTTGTTCAAGGGCTAAATTGATGGCTCATTTATCTTTATTGCTCGCAGCGATGGGTTAGTTGTGTAGCGTAAGCGGAACGGTAGAACTCTGCGTCACGATTGGCGTAGACCTCAATTTTGAGAGCGTTTTGAGACCAATCGTTTTTGAGTGAAATTCCTATGCACTCTTCTATCACACAGTGGAAATTAATCCGAATGATAAAATTACTAGGACTCGTCGTATTTCAGTAGCTTGCAAATGACATGCTTTGGTCCAAAGGGTATCCAAAATGCTAAAAGTACCTCATTTTCCATAACTTTAAAGGCTCTGAAATTCCGGTTCTTTCCAGTTGGGGTTCAGAAGGTTGTTGATGCGAAATACTGGATGCGAAAACAAGTTAATATTTGGAAAATGATGGCCATGATATGAGTCCATATTGGAAAGTTATGGACACTGTAGGCTGTGTGGCTTATGGGTGAAGAAAACGATTCAATGCCTTTCATGATACGATGGAAAATTGTAATGCTAGTTACAATAAGCTGAACGATGCGCAGATTTTGTGATCTGAAAAAGTAAGTTAGCGCTAATTTTTATGCCGCGAAGGGTGATTTCCACCATTGCTGATTTCCATCAATCATTTTACGCTTCGATAAATTGCTCGAAAGCTCACAATATTGCCGTATATTATTGCTAAGTAAAATAAGAGGTTACGTTAGAGCCTCATATTCAATATCGGAGAATCTAAGTTAATCCGGTGATAGAAGTGATAGAAGGGATGCAGAACTCATCTCTCAAGTAGTAAATCCATTAATACATTTCATGTACTGTAGTTGTGTTGCAAATATTTGTTCGCAATGCATTTGCTGGCTGAATGAACACCGCTAGTTGAAATAACACAAGCAACCCTTCAATATCTTATCTATTTCACTGCCATTATTGAGCAGAAAATTATGATCCTTCAGCAGCATGTGAACACTGAAAAGCAAATATATTCAATAACGTTAATAGTAATTTAGATGCGCAAGTAGCGCCAATTTGACAGCGCAGCATTGGTAAGGTGCTCACCTGTTACTTGTATTACTAGCAATCAATTCACACTTGTTATTAGCATCGCAGCAATTACGTCGTATGCTAATGCAGGGGCGATTGATTTCCCACGCTCGGGCCTACGTAAGTGGAAGTACTCATTTCAAGGATACCCTATGGCATAGATAGAATTCCAGTAAGCACTATGTTTCCTCAAGCAAGCATTTGTGGTTGAAATGGTTGAAAGGAGAGAGCATGAAGCCCCAACGTTTTCTCGCCTGTGCGCAATGCCATCGATCTCTATCATATCCCATTCAGCGCCACGATTGCGCGCTCCGCCACGGCCATGCTTATCCTTGGTCTTTAAGAAACCGTTGGGTTTTGAGGTTTATAACCCAAAATGGGAAACTTCTTCCGATATGCTCTCATGTTATTTATATAAAATCTGTAGCCTATGTTCTGTGGGTGTTGATAATGCCTTATTGAACTCCTTTCGCTCCCACTGATTCGCTATGATCATTATCAGTTTAAACCTCAGTGCTTTGCTGGCATATATATATCGTCCCGTCGTCCTTAAATCTTTCCGTCCAGTCATTCTGAACTGCTCTTGAAATGAGCCCTGTCCATGTATCATTAATGTCGAGAAGAAAGCAGTAAGTAGAGCGAAGTTATGCTCTGGAGGAATGCTATTTTGAATGGTAGGCATGCCCACCCATGCATTTGTATATGTGTACAGAATGACACCTGCTTTAAGGGCCGAGAATTTCTGCATTAAAGGCGAGCATTGTGATATTGAAATTGCTGAAATGAGGTGAGCGTCGAAGGTTGAAATTGAAGTTAGAGACCCATGTCCGTTCTTCCTCCATAGATTCAAGTTTGTTCAGAAGGGCGAGGAATTGACAGACCGAGAAGCTCCTTCCTCTAACCTTTTCTCCTACTTCCTATGCAAATGTTCTTAAGTAGACTTGAAGCATATGTCTGTTAAACATAAAACATCCAGAATATTTCTAATGCGAACTCAGGTGCATAGTTGTGTCGAATTCGGCTGCAATGGTCGACTCTTCCTCCTGGAAAGAGACGGAGTCCGGAATTTGGTTTCTTATTTTTCCGGAGCCTGAACCATGAACTGCTGTTTTTAGTCCAGAAGAGATCTAAGACAAGCTTTCAAGCCGTACTGATGTTGGCGTCAGTGCCACCGTTGCATATGTTGTCCACCACTGGCCGTCAGTAAAACAAACTGATCATTGTTCAGGGAGTGTGTTGTAATAACTCATGCTGTCCTCATGGATACCGATGCGATGAAAGGGATAAGTGTGCGTTGAATAGGAAACTGTCATCGACGATTCGCGATATATTCAATTATTAGCATTAATGTTAAGCTTTTGATTCTCGTTGTTGACTTTTATCCACACCTTTTACGTCTTCCACTGCTCGTTACGTTAATCTAACGCGCTCAACAACAAACCCACTGAATAAACAACTGCTGTACTGTCTTGCTCGATTACACACAGCAGCTTTTGCACCGATCCGAAATTTGCAACAGTGTGGCATCCTAACTCTAAACGATAATCTTCGTTCACTACAAGCTTGCTAGATCATACTTTGAGTTCTTAATTTAGCAGCCGTTTTATCTTCGACGCTTTGGATAAACCGGAGATGTTGAAACTTTAAGACGGAAAGAGCTACCAAAATCCGCATTTTAGAATGTTAATGACAGGACAAATCCAGAAGACGTGGGGCAAAAGAGAAAGAAAGGACCGAAATGACCCAAGAATCAGATGGTCGACTAGAAGGAGGTTCCGATTCGATAATGTTCAAAAATTCACTTAACTTTTATTATCAGTTCATTTCAGTAACAAATTTATGCTTCAGATGTTCACCGAAAACCTCAAACGTTTTTTTTTTTTGGGATGGAAAGCCAAGGGAAGTGAGTTGAGCGGAATGTACTGACTGAGAAAAATCTCTTCAGTATGAAAGCGAATGGAAAATTGAAGTGAGGCAATGCGATTAAACGATGGATAGGATGATGCCAACTGAGTATAATACATAGAAAGTACCAGTAATACAAAAATGAACTCATTTCGAGGTGGATCTATTTGTGGCTTGAAGGTCGGTACGGCGATCCGACGACCCACCCTTGCTGGTCTGGCTCATAATATACTCGAGATGAGGCAACATTCTTTAATTGACGTTGACGTCCCTAATGGAAGCTCTATGAAAGCGTTTCGGCGTTAAGTATGAGCGACATTCACTCGTCTGAAGTGAATAATGCGTGTCGTTATTTGAAGCGAGGAACTTTTAATGTTGCGATGATAAAATTTCTCACCTGATAGAGTCATCCTCCATCTGCACAAAAATCTCCTCCAGTTCAGTTTCTTTTTCAATTTTACTTCGATTACCTATTCAATTGTCGTCGAAATTGTAATTACATTTGAAGTTTAATTTAGTTTATTGCTGAATATATTGGAAGGAAATATTAGTTGAAATCTCCCGCAAAGAAGCTAAAAATTAACGACTTAAAGTTCCCACCCTTGATGTCGACAAGTGATCCAATGGATATTTGCGATCACACTCTTCCTGACTGCACCCGGGGTATTTGCGGTCACACTCTTCCTGACTGCACCCGGGGTATTTGCGGTCACACTCTTCCTGACTGCACCCGGGGTATTTGCGATCACACTCTTCCTGACTGTACCCGGGTTATTTGCGATCAGACCCTTTCTGACTGTACTCGTTAGAACCGAGCACCGTCCCTCACAAGAGATAACATATAGTGTAGACGTAGCTGCTATTTATGTACTTCATAAAAATGAAGCAACGTTGTGTGATTGTAGTCCGCAGGATATAACGCTGCAACGTTTGGATCTTCAAAATGGCTTCTGAAAGGAATGTAGCGGCTGCGGTGGAAGTTTGTGGGACGTTCAAATGTCTCGGGCAGGGCGGCATAAACCCTCAAAGAGCGGATTTGGTGTTTCGTTGTGGTTGCGTGCTTAAGGCGTTTCGCGGTGTTCTTCTGAGGTCGTTGTCGTGTCGCTGTGGCAGTGAAAGTGGTGGGATGTTGCTCGGGTTGAGTGTTTCTTGTTAAATTGCATGTGTTTTTTTGTTTGCAACGAGTAGATATCGGGTATTTCGGTGACGGCAAATGAGACAAATAGTCGATCTCGAGTAGAAGCCTATAGAGGAGGGGCTTTCGGCTCCGTTGTGTTTTGGCGGCTTGTGTGCAGTTATTATTTGATGATATCCCGCCGCCCTTCACAGGTTTGCAGGAGTGCCTCGTTGTGCTCCCCCATTCGAGAATACTAACGGACGCTTTCCTCTCCTCATTTCGGATAAGGAGGGAAGAAGCTTCCTCCAGTAGCCAAGGAGGTTTTAAGCGAACAATGTCAAGGCAAACATCAAAGCGGCCTTTTATTTATTGAAAACAATTTTTTAAATGTGAATGAAGCAAATGATGTGCGTCGAAGTGTTTTAAAAAGCCTGGACTTTTGGAGGTGAAAGCGTTCGAAGAAGTGCCTTGCCTGTGCCATACAAAAAGTTGCTTACATTAGCGAACAGGAACGTATCGGCGTCTGCTTGGCGTTTTACAAGATGCGACCAGTGAAGCGAGCCGAGATTTCTTTGAAACCTTGAGCATATTCCCCAAAAATTTCTCCTCCTTCAAGTCGTCAAACTTTTATGGAACCACACGAGCAATCAAAGTCAATCATTACTACGGAACAGTTGAAAAGCCGTTTAAAATTTGCACTTGTGGACTCACTTGGGATGGATTCAGCCAAGCGAACCAGAAACCAGAAATCCTTTCAAATGTTACGCCTTTTCCGGAAGTTCTGGCTAATAAGGCTTCCGCTCACTTCATATGAAACAAGAGTGAGGCAAGCGAAAGATTTAGCGAGCATACTTCCTTTAATCAGCGCCTCTCCTCTCAAAGGTCAATAAACAAGTCTTTCTGAGTGCTTCAAAAGAGACAAGTCAGTGCATTTTTGCTATCCCTCGTCAGAAGCTCATATCGAGTTTCGTGTCCGCCGACACTACACAATGAGGTGGTAGCAGCCGCAGTCTCCCGATGGATGGAGGGCCTGAAGTGGGTGCACATCCAATAGCGCGAGTGCAAATTTGCACAAGTGTATATCGTTGTTGAAACGAGTCCTTGCGGAAAGTGTAGACAAGGTGCAAGTTTACAAAAAGTTGCATAGGTGCTGTGTGCAGATCTGTGTAAACAAGCACCTCTATGCGTAGGTAACTGTCTTGTTTCAACTTGCGAGCAGCAAGAGTTATCGCAATAAAGTATAATAATTGCAGTACGCATCATTGGTATGTTCTGCTCTGGTGGCGTGCCTGTTTGAATTATTCTGTGTGCTTAACGCGAAAGAGCAACTGAACCTCGGCTAGAAGTGTTGCAGCTCAAGTCCGTTGTGTATTCTACAATCCGGTGACAAACCTTCAGTTAAATACTGGGTCAGCTGGTCGGGGCATAGGAGACGGCGCAATCGGCCGACTTGGTTGCTGGATAGGCTGAGCAGAACACCCACTGTCTGGTTGATGTTCTCCTTTTTTGTTCTGTTTTTGATTAGCCGGGCAGATTTGATGCGGTTGCTAATCTCTATTTAATCTGATACAGTACGAGGGAATCGTTTTGCACTTCGTGCACCATACCACTTTCAACCGCCTCATCTTTAAGCCGTCCTGACATATAAGCGTTACTAGCGCATTTCCTCTACAAGAATTTACATCATGAGCAACAACGTGTTTCAAATATGAGAACATCATATCATCACAAGTTACCCCAGACTTACCTATATCTTTCTCTCCACATTAATTCCCATGTTTCTGAATTCAAGCGTGTAGCGTTTGGGTCCATTTCTTTTGCCTCTTATCGTCATGTTCTTAATTTCTTCGTTCCATCTCATTTTCGCGTCTCTACAAAGTCGTTTGCGAGGCTGTATGTTCACATTCTCTTCTCTTCCTTTCTTTTATGATGATTGATGCATTTGCGGCGCCGCATCGCTAAGCGACAGTGATGGCAACCGGGCGCCTCTATTCTCAAGAAGTGCAACGTCCGCAACCTTGAGTTGTGCACTTTTTCAGTGAATCAGAGATATGGGTAAGGAGAAGACACACATAAACATAGTCGTGATTGGGCATGTCGACTCAGGCAAATCGACCACGACAGGTCACCTCATCTACAAGTGCGGTGGCATCGATAAGCGAACGATCGAAAAGTTCGAGAAGGAGGCGCAGGAGATGGGCAAAGGCTCGTTCAAGTACGCATGGGTGCTCGACAAGCTGAAGGCCGAGCGAGAGCGCGGTATCACAATCGATATCGCACTGTGGAAGTTCGAGACCGCGAAGTATTATGTGACGATTATTGATGCACCAGGACATCGGGATTTCATCAAAAACATGATCACAGGTATCCCTTACAGTGATCGCTCTCCCGCATCTCACTGCTTAATTAGCGCCTCTTTAGGTGGCTCTTAGAAGTTGAGAGGTTTTTAGGCTGATTTGGATACCTATGTGAAAAAATTGGAGTGCGTCATGAGTGTTTTGCAGTTTGTAGACCTCAAGCGAAATTAAGATTTTCTCGAAATCCATATCCTCGCATGTTCAAAGATCCCTGACTTACAAACGTCGACTTCCCAGTTCGAACAATCGGGATCCCAAATTCAGCTCTGCGTGCTCATCAGCACCTTCCAACGAATTTCGTGGTGCGTGGGATTGCAGGGCTAGATGAGAATGGAAGTAGTATTGACTTTCGAGGTTGAGAAAGTCGGGAGTCGGAAAGTAAAGATTTTCCCGGTGTTGTCGCCTCATTCGTACAAGTAAGCACCTTTTTCTTGAGCTAAGGACTGCATGCCTTTTCCTTTCTGGGATCTTTTAACACTGATTACATCAATACGACAAGAGCAGTTCGAAATGAATGAGGTTGTGATTTCTGCCATTCCCTCGTTTTAGATAGATTTGATAGGTGGTTGGAGGGATGTTGGTAAACTGTTCTAGACTATTAGGGCACTTCTAAATCAGTGCATTATAAGAGGTACGCCGACTGTGGTTGCTGCCGTATGACTCACTCGCTGAGTTAAAATCATACTGAAGAAAACCTTCCGATGATAGAGAGTCTGAATTTGGAGCGAGAGGGAAGGGATGATGTGTACACAGTATTGGCCAGCCACGTGTTGTTTATACCTCTCTCAACACAGGGACTTGGACCCCACGCTGCCCTTTCCTTGTCCCACTTTTCCTTGTCCCACGTTGTATGCTGTTTTGTCACGCAGAGTGCGCTGATCGATCTCAGCTGTTGCATCTTTCTTATAACGGCCTCAGTCAACGCTTTTTTCAATCTCGGAATTTATGTCTTGGCTTGTGTGCTTGTCTTTGGATGAAACTAGTGGGGTGCCAATATTTTAACATGTTCCGTCGTGAAACTGTTCTAAAAATAGCTGTTTTAGGAACTTCACAGGCGGATTGCGCTGTGCTCGTGGTAGCGTGCGGAACTGGTGAATTTGAGGCGGGTATCTCGAAGAACGGACAGACACGTGAGCACGCGCTTCTTGCGCAGACGCTTGGCGTAAAACAGCTGATCGTCGCTTGCAACAAAATGGACTCCACAGAGCCACCATTCTCCGAGACGAGATTCCAGGAAGTCACTACAGAGGTGTCAAACTATATTAAGAAAATAGGGTACAATCCCAAATCAGTAGCGTTCGTGCCCATTTCTGGTTTCAATGGAGACAATATGCTCGAGCCGTCGGCAAATATGCCCTGGTTCAAGGGCTGGACAGTAGAGCGTAAAGAAGGCACTTCAACAGGAAAAACTTTGCTCGAAGCGCTTGATTCAATTGTTCCACCGCAGAGGCCAACTGACCGACCACTTCGACTTCCTTTGCAAGATGTTTACAAGATTGGCGGTGAGCTGACTTTTCCACTAAACCAATCTTAATTGTAACGCGATGAGATTCATCGTCTAGATGAATGCGGTGCTTCTCATGCTCACTGCGCCCATTATGTTTTTTCATGCACCTTCGACACACTGATTCGAAACCGGATACCCGGGTATGCCAACTTTGTTGAAGTTGGCGACTTGGTTTCTGCCGATCTCTGTTTTGTGCTGCTATTTTACATTCATGAAGCTTGTTCTTATCAAATACCTGTGACCGAAATTTAAAAAATTGTGTACGTATAGGAATTGGGTGGCTAAGAAGATGAGCGTTATGAATCAGCTTATAAGTAGCCTTAATAAAGGTCATTCTCGCCTTAGGATAACATACAGCCGTCAGATTCAAAACATTTGGGTTCAACTTTGTGACAAGACTTGTTGTCCCATTCCCCACCCTTCGTCCTTGCTCTTCCGCCACTTTTGCATACATTTTTGTGAGGATATCTGAAGCGTCAGTTTTATTTATTGATTTATTTCGTTCAAGAAGAGTGCACAGCCATCTTAGTGTTGCTTTTCACATGTTTGCTTCTCCTCCCGTGGATTTAATCCCTATTTTCAGTTGAATCCACTACCGCTGTTGCGTATTATGTTTGGACTCTTCCAATATCCGTTCCCTTCTCTCCCCAGCCGAAAAAGATTGATCTTCATTAAAAATTGCAGTGTTGCAGTTAGCTTCAGTGAAGAGGGTGCAAATTGGGGTAGCAATACTTGGCAGCTTCAGTGAGAAGGAACAAACTGTAGTAGTAGTGTAGTCAAGTGAAAAAGATTAGAAACGCTCGTGATATTTTATTTACTTTCTGTGATCGGTTGGAGGTATCTCACTCGAGATATCTCTTTTAAAGGTTTACGTTTGTAAAAACACATTGCAACACTACTAGAGATTATCATGAGTTTGTCTCCGGACTAGCATTTCGCGCTGAGGTATTATTTTTCAAAAACAGCGGTTCTCTTCCATCGTCGGGTCCAGAATCGTAGCTGTAAACAGTCGGAGGCTTTGAGTGCGACTGGAGGATGAGCTACTTGTTTTAAGGAATCGGGACAGTGCCTGTGGGTCGTGTGGAAACGGGCATTCTGAAACCTGGCATGGTGGTAACGTTTGCACCGCAGAACCTGACCACCGAAGTCAAGTCTGTTGAAATGCATCATGAGGCACTTTCTGAGGCTCTACCGGGCGATAACGTCGGATTCAATGTGAAAAATGTATCTGTCAAGGATATTCGACGAGGTTCAGTAGCATCCGATTCGAAGAACGATCCGGCCAAAGAGGCCAAATGTTTCACTGCTCAGGTTAAATCCTACTTTATGTTAAGCGTGAGTGAATTGCCTTAATAAATGACATAATATTGGATTGTAATGGGCGTGGTTTGCTACCGCAGTCTCATTGTAACTTAAAGATTTGATTTACACCATAGCACAGATGTTACCTATAGATAGGAGAGGTGAACCATTAGAGCAAAAGGTGTTAACGCATAAAGTTGTGGGAAGATGGAAGCGAATCAATATTGGCGGCTTCTGAATCTCTCATTGCCGCAGATTTTGCGGTCATTTCTGGACATTATTGCAAATAGGTCATGCTCACACCTGGTGAAGTAATTTTCAACCATTTAAGGCCCTTCAAACGTGTTGTTGAATAACACTAAGATCCTTCTCTACTTCCATCTATCGCTACTGCTTTATCTGGCTAGGCACAGCGTTTTGGTGTGTGAAAGTAGCGTTAATTTTTCTAATCATCTGATGCTGCTAGGAAGCACGACTTTACTGGTACCGTCCGTTTTGCAGGCTATGCGAACTCATTTTAGGTCATCATAATGAACCATCCGGGACAGATCGCTGCTGGCTACACTCCTGTACTGGACTGTCATACGGCACACATCGCCTGTAAGTTTGCTGAATTGAAAGAGAAGGTGGATCGCAGATCAGGCAAGAAGGTGGAGGATAATCCTAAGGTTATCATGTCTTTTATTTGATATGTTGTGTAGGGGACAACCGCCATCTTTACACATTCCCGCTGAAATCAATGAAGTATCAGAGTGTTCAGCCAAAAATCGATCCCTTTTAAAGTGCTTACAAATATAGGTGGATCAACCGCCTCCTCTGTTGTTTTAGCACGTTTTCTAAAGTAACCTTCGAACAGGGAGGACAACATTTCAAGAAGCCGGTATCTATGGTCGCGATATCCTGCAAGACAAGCAAATGGGGAATTACCATCGTTCATTACTCGTATAAAAATAAGTGCACTTTGATGGTGCCATCCTCCCCGTTCCCGAGTATGTGAGCATTTTTCTTGTAGCTCGGAAGGCCTCTCTTTTTAGTGCTATGAGGCGCGGACAATACAAACGCTATAAAACCACTTTTCCCTTGCAGTTTTCATTTTTAGTTTTTTCCGTCCTTTGTTTTCATTATTCTTTTTTCCACACCGTCTATTTTTCCCTTCTCATTCTCTTCAGTCTTAGCACAATCCCTCTCTCCCAGCTCAGTGTTGCCGATATAGGTGTTTTGATCAGAGAGCAGTTCCTCGTGACGTAGAAGGCGAGCGCAGTGTTTCTCTTGTCGTTGGCTCACTCTTTTATGCCGCATAGGCGTTCACCGCCGTAAGTTCGGCCAAGTTTAGCGATAGGTGCATTATTTGCCGCTGAAGAAACAACACAACGGGTAGTGGGATTAGCAGAGAGATGAGGGAGATTACCGTCCTGTAGTGTTCCGTTTTGAGAGTGCTTCTTTGACTTATCGTAGTTTAGAATGAACAACGCTAACAGAGTTCGTCCGATTTCTTGTCTCGCTTTGCATGAGTGAGATGAGGGGTACTCAGTGTATAATGTTAAAATCGATAAAGGAGGAGTTTCGAGCAGCGACGCATTAACCTTCACCTTTCCTCCAACCAAACTGTTTCCTACTCGTACGCTGGTGGGAGAGCAATTTGAAGGGCCAGAGCTCGCCCATGGAGTCCCGTCATTTCTTCCATAAAACTAATTGCAACACTCTGCGAAATTTCAGAATCATACACGCCTCTGTAATATGCATTTTTTCGATGAAAACCTTTCACCGTCGTTGCAGTATCAAGCACGCTAAGCAGATTGAGCGTTCGGAGCACTCAGTATACGCGCGACACTAGTTGACGTTAACGGTCCGATCTGGAGGTTGCTGCGTATTTTACGATACCACTGAGGGCCATGTTCAGCTGATGGACATCTCCTCAGTCTTTTATCTCTCACTGATCTTTAGTATTCCCCGTCATAGTCCTAAAAATTGGTATGGCAAGCATCTCCGAAAAGAGGGGATGGTCTTGAAGGCACTGTTCGCTGCGAAAGTGTCAAAGTGATTTCTCAATGAAGGGAAGCACGAAACGAGTTTTTTCTGTTTATCCGTTCACACGTTGGCGGCGATGCTGTGAAAGTATGTTTTGTTGAATAGCATGTTTTTCATTATTTGGATTCACTGAGGCTTATTTCAGTTCTTGAAGGCGGGAGATGCAGGGATCGTGCAGCTGATTCCTACAAAACCGCTGTGCGTTGAAACCTTCACGGAGTATGCTCCATTGGGGCGTTTCGCGGTTCGCGACATGCGTCAGACGGTCGCCGTTGGAGTCATCAAGACGGTTGAAAAGATCGAAGGAGGCGCCGGCAAAGTGACGAAGGCGGCCCAGAAAGCTGGAGTACCAGCAACGGGCGGCAAGAAAAAATAGCCCATGTTGAAGGTATTGGATGTTCATCAACATATTCCTTCACGAATACTTCTGCCCTTTGTTAAGTTGTCTGTTCTGTCCGCTGTCTGTTCATTTTGCGCGCCCTACTTACTATCGTGAGCTATCTACTGCTTCCAGTAGAGGGTGCAATATTGCAATAAAATTGTTCTTATCGCCTTTAGTGGATGCGTGTTGCGATGCTTGCAGGCTAAAACTTTCAATGCGCCAGAAGACATCTGGGTGCTTCTAAGTTTTCTCCTACTGGAGCTTGGGGTGGGGGAGAGGGGTGCTAATCAAACTAGAGGTAGGGGATGACCGATTCTGCGGTTGGTACCACTCTCGAATGGAGAACTTTTTTGTCGTGACTTTTTGCATCTTGAGGGCGTTGTGTCCGCCATCATATCGAGTCTTCTGCACTTTTGCACTGCACAAGCCAATTTCTAGTAGGCCCCGCCTCGGAGGACTATTGTCGACATTGTTATTTTATGACTCTCTTCACCGAAAAAAAAGCTTCCAGATGTCAGTAGAGGCTTTTTCGTAGAACATTGGCTATATTACGTCACTTTCTTTCGCAGTTGAAGCTGCCCTCTCATGCGCAACTCAGGTGGAGTGGTCCCAAAGCCATTGATTTTGCTCTTAAGGTGGTAGTTTCCAAAATTTTCCAAGCAGCTCCCAAGTCCACAGCTTTCTTGTTCTGAAGTTCAGCCTCATGAGACGGTTTGAGGGGATTTTATTCGCGCAGCCGGAGAACGCACATTCTCGAGAGCAATTGGTTTCTATGAAGCAGTCATGATTTGAGTTGTAACGTGCGCCTAGAAATTTTATTTGCGGAGTCAACACCCCACATTTCCCAAGGACCGCAGAAACGAAAATAAGTTTGGCTTTTGCGTGAATTATTATGCAAGACACCAAGCATCGCGCTGTGCTGATGGGGCTTCCACGTTTGTGCTTTCTTTGCAAAGCAATTTCTTGTTGGGTCAGTTTTTACGGATCACAGGGGCATGAGTCGCGTTTGTTGTAATGGAGGACGCATAGGCATCACAGAATTAATGACCTGCTGTATGTACAAAAAGA
This sequence comes from Parascaris univalens, assembly GCA_037576465.1. Classification (NCBI taxonomy): domain Eukaryota; kingdom Metazoa; phylum Nematoda; class Chromadorea; order Rhabditida; family Ascarididae; genus Parascaris; species Parascaris univalens. Next base: position 66,957,745 of record CM075173.1, on the reverse strand, counting down.
GCCAACCGTCCTCAGTAATCAAATGGATGTTGGCAGAGAAGGCAGGACCGCCTTGCACGGCCTGTGGTTGCGAAGTCCACCTGTTAGCTAAATTTTTCAAAAACATCCGAATATCAGAAGGCCACATGTGCTGAAGGTTGCGCAGCCGAAAGGGAGTAGTCGAAGTTTATAGCTTCCCTGAAGTTACACTGAATATATCAATAAATAAAGCATATCAGAGCATGCACCAGACATATCACAAGCATAGTGGCAATAGGTGCCTTACGACTTCTTGATCTGAGATAAGATCGACTTCAGTTGGGATATCCTTTGCTCGAGAGCTCCTGGCTGTGCACCGAGCACAGGGTGAGATCTGCAGATCGTGTCACCAATAACAGCCACAAATAGAAGCGATAGGTAAAGTGCTCACTATGTCCCAACGTTCTGGGCAATAAACATTTACGCGTCGGTGTTTGTAGTTTCCCGTCTTCGCGTGTCAAGGCAATTTGAAAATTTAACACATCCGTAAACCACCAAGCTTGCGTATAAATATTAAAAAGCGCCTTTTTCTAATCGGGACAAGGGCGCTGCAAGGAACCCTACGGTTGCAACCATCGATCAAGCGCATATGCGGCATCTATCTGTACTTCCTACTATTTCTTCTTTTTTTTTGCGTAAAGAAGATGAACGAAGAGTTTTTTGCTAAAGTACCTGAGAATCGTCACTCAAGTGAGCGAAACCCGACGCAGAACGTTTTGACGCAGTTACTTCAAGACAACCATTACACATTAAAGTTGAAGTCTTTCACTTTGCAATGGAATTTTTGGAGTGAACAGATCCCAAAACCCGTGCTTACGAAATACGGCAATGATCTCATAAATGTGAAAGGAATTGGATCAACTCACGAAAACGACCGCACCTTTGAAAAATTACATCAACACATGCATACACCGTCCTTGGTAAGCACTCATTCGTACCTCCCTTATTTAAGAAATTATGCATCGGAAATAGACTGGCAAAGGACAAAACTGAAGTAAAATAATCCCTTTCTCCCTGCACTCCTAACTGTCATCTCCTCGAGGAGCTCATATATCCTGCTATTCGGGATTCGAAACTTTACGACTTGGTAAGAGACGAACCGAACGGCGAGTGAGAGAAGATAAGTGTACTCGAGATGAGAGAATACGGCGCCCCTTTCAAGGATTAATGCCAGTAGTTGATCGGGATCATGATTGAGCAACTCGAAGAAAGCGCGCGCACGCTCCAGTTCACTTTCCCGTCGCCCAGTCAATTGACTGAGCCGTTGCTGCACCGCAAACACGTTCCGACATACGCGCTTCTTGCCATTCTCGCTCAACTTCTGCATATGCTGGCTGAAAAAGTCACTCCATGTAGTTCCACCTCTTCGTCATCCTCTCCATCTTCTATCAAATAATTCCCGAAAATGACGAATAAAACTCGTCTCCCTTAGGATATGAGAAGAGAAATGAATATTGCAATACATTAGATTGCGGATCGTTAGTGTTCCTCGAATTGGGGCTAAACAATCAAAACACATAAACTGGTAAAGCATAAGCAAAACTTCCAAAGAAGGTATGATAGCGCTGTAACATATTTCTTTTGATACGACGAGTAAGAATAACTTGCTATCCTGCAAACACCTGTACTTCAACGCTGTGGATCACCTCTGCATCACACGGTCACCTCGACAATTTCTACCTTATGACGCCTCTCTGTGCATCATTGTAACGATTTTGCTCGTTGCGCAGCTCGACAGTTAGAGTTGAACAATCTCGCTGCGAAATGCTATTATGTCTCTCGCTCCGATACTACGTGTGAAGTACATAAGGACTGCTACTATCTGCTCTTAAACGTTCGTCCTCTTCTATGCTCGACAGAAATCGGTGGCACGAAAAATAGTTCGGCCACCACGTTTCCATTCCGGACACAAAGTAAGGTGATCCAAAGAGTTCCTGCATTGACTGAGCGAAACGCGAGAGGAGTGAGCTCCTTTATTCTCACTTTCGTTCAGTATTATTTTCCAACTCTCTGGAGTTCGCTGCAACTTGACACAGAAAAAGTATCGTGAGTTATGCAATCATCGCCGTGCACGTGGAATTAACCGCATCTGAATACACTACCTCAACAAGCATCTTCACAACGCAACACTAACCATGCATAAGGCAAAAAAACGACACCTTGAATGGATGAAAATAGAGGCGGATAAATGCCCCAGTCCATCGAACAAATATTTCATCTTATGGACTGGCAAATAAGCGTTCAATAGTTGGTGGAACTGCATCATATCTCTGCCGAAATCAACCACCTGAAGTTACCTGCATGAGATACCACGAAGATTAAATAAACTTCATGATGACCTCTAATACATATTGAAGTGGTGGGTGCTGATGAACAGCACATGCCGACATACATCGAATTAAAGTAGAAAGAACGGTTCCGGTACAAACAATGCATACGCCTTGAAAACAGTCCTCATTATGTAAGGGTAAGGCGGTGATAATCTATCTGTGAAGTATCACGTTATGAAGTGCTAATTTATTAATAGGCACGAGCCCTTTGGTCAATCCTTTAACACTGAGCTGTCTCTCCAAATGAGAAAACCTCTTATTTCAAGATTTCAACATTTTCTCGTGCTGCTTCAAAAACCAATTAAATTGCTGAAGCGCACTACCAAACCGCATCATCACAAACACTAAAGACATGACGGCACAGCCTAAATAGGACATTAATTGCTTGAATATGCCAATTATCTTTCAAATTATCGCATGCCTACTTCCTTTAAACGGATTTCGTCCGGTTTCGCCGACACTGATTAACCATCCATTGCGCTGCTGACTTGCTGAAGTGACGAATGCCCAACCTCATTGTCAAGTTCGTCATGCGGTAACGATGGCCGAACCCGAGCGAGTGGCAGAAGATGAAAGAAGCAGTGGACGCGCAACTCCAGATGGATTATCAAAAGACACGTATCGGCCATCGAATCGAGCTCGCCAAGCCGCCTCTCCACCGCCGAATATATGTTTTCCTGCTGAAACACAATAACTACGATTTAGAGGACAACTAGAGAAACTAAGTGGGGACACATTAGCAACTCTCGATGAGGGTTACATAAAAGATGTCGCTTATAATTCCAACATAAGAGTTCATGCTCAATCCTGACGACTTTATTCCGTGATTCGCCATCGGCGGTCCATCCTGCAAGTACACAATGACGACAAATTGCTGCCGACAAAGAAAAGAACTGGACAAGGGTTGGGGATTGCGAATTGCGTGGAAGAAGACCCCGACTTAACAACCGTTTGAAAATTTTTGGTTCCAAACTGTTGGACTGCCTTAAAATATTTCATTCCCCTGTTTAGCACCCGCACAATCATATCACTCGAAAATCGTTTCACTGCTTCCCTTCATTCTGAACCCACTTCCTGCTACAAAACGGGAATGAGCCATTCAACTGCCGCTGGCAGCATGCTACTGCAGCGTAGAAAAGAGAAGAGAGGAATGACAGCATTACACAAACTGCAATTTTCTCGCAATCGGTAATTTCAAATACTTTAAATATGAATGCTTAAGAGATTTCAGATGGTAATCTGAGCGCTTTTAACATGTCAGTTCGGAAGTAATCATAGCGAACCATATCTATCTATATATATATAGCACTATGACTGAAACATACTTTCAGGCGCGATCCCTAAAACCACTTCAACGATGGACTAGAGAAGCTAATGGTTAATCAGCAGTGCTTTACAAGTTGATGGAACATCGGTATGAATGGAAAGTCAGAACGTTTGCATCCAGCGAAGATCATGCCGTCATAAATTCCGTTAAAAATTTTCTCGAGAAAACAAAGAGAGTTAGAAAAACGGTAAAAGGGCAGACCATGTCGTTGTTGAGTTCGGGGTTGGCCGACTGCATATGAATGAGGCATCTGCGCATTGCTAGACGGGCTGACTCCGGCAGAGCTGCGATCAACGAACGCATTCTCGTGCAAAACCACTTCAGAGACTCGTGCATACAAGTCAACGAACGAATCAGCTCCATGTCGGTGATCAGTTCATCACGCACCAATTGTTTCGCTGTGCCCAGATTTCCTCAAAGCAACGTAACCTCATTGCTAAACTGCGACGCTTATGAACGGTGCAACAATTAGTGGCCCAGATGTTCCCTGATGCCAATTATCAAGTATCGCCCAATTGGCTCTTTCATATTCACTTCTTAACAACGTTTATCAGTTTCACAGAAGAACATCCATTACTGCTTGCCGGAAGAAAATGAAAGAAAAAAGTTCTCCGAACAGGGATGATATCTGGTTGACTAGAGTTGGAATTGGCACTTCAATACAACTCATAAAAATGAGGCCAGTGCTAAGAAAACGATATATGTGCCGTTGTAATGAAACCTTCTGTTTCTTATCGGTCAATGAATTCGCCTTGATTAGGTCGGCTAATTCACAACTAAACAAACATGGTCAAAAAGCTTGCACACATTATTTCTTCGAAACTTTCGTAATTTGAAACGACCTGAGTGAGCCTCGATTCTGTTCATGTTACTTCACTAGGAGATGTTTACTATGAGCCCCCTACTCTTTCAGTCCGTTACATTCAGACCTTAAAACACGCAAACATACAAAAATTACCTATAAGGATTTCTGACTCGCGTTCGTTCCGTTCCCTGATATCGGATTCGCTTTCATTGGTGGGAAGAAGGGCATTCGGTGTACCCAACGAGGGTGTGGGCGTTGCCTCGTAGGTGCTCACCATGAACCAATTTGGAAGACTTTTCAGGAGCCGGGAAATGTCCTCGTCGACCGCCCATGCAGCACTTATTTTCCGACGCTCACGACCTTCCTCGCTCTCACTTGACGGCCGAATTATCTTCAGATTAATCTCTCACTACTATTCCTCGGCCACAACCTCCCATTTGCAAAACTTCGGCTCACTACCTCCCTAGTTCGTAAACCTAAAACCGTTCCAAAAGTTCGGTAAAAAAATGCCTTCTTAACTGCATAGCTAACAATAATAAATACGTGAGTTATTCAAATGAAGCTCTCCCAACAATAGAGCCAGCTGCAAAACAATGGCCTTTTAAGCATCGTTCAAGTCATTATTCATTAAAATGACACCACCTTAAGCCTTTTCAGAAATGTGCGATTTATAAACTACAATCAAGGTAGTTAGTGAAATTTCCATAGCTGATCTTCCGACTCCCTAAACAATTACGCATTCCTCCCGTACAGAACCAAAACTTTAGTTTGTTAGAATAAGCAATTCACTCCTGGAAATTTTACCATCCTAGCACAAGTTGGAAAGTCCCTTAGCAAGCACCAAAGTTTTCGTTTAAAGGCAACGAAATATCAAATGGCCTCGCCTTTCGACCCAATCTGTATAGTTTCTCTCTCGACATCAAAACAACGCCTACGTAACCGTATTCGATTTAATGAAAAATAGCGATTTCGATAAAAAATACCTTTTCGTAGACACCAGTGGCACTCTTTGCAAACTCATCAATAACGAGAAGCCACAGTGCGGAAAGTCTTTCAGTATAAGCGGCCATGGTTTCGATTAATTTTCCTATTTCATCACAAACAGCGAACATATTCCAGCAGCTGGCCAGCACCTTCTGCAACACACCACTGCCCTGCCAAATCGCATCAACACTTCGGAATCGACACACTCAAAATAGGTGAGCGCTCTCTTGAACGTCTAGCACGCTTGAAGAAGGACGATGGACAGGGCAACAAAAGCTAACATTGCTTCTCAAGAGAAAGCTCACTTCTTGCAGTTCTACTGGCCTCTTCTCAGCTCATTAAATAATAACGAAAATAACACAATCAAAGTGAATAGTCTGGTCACTCATAAATACCTTCTCGTTCCTTGTTTCGTTTTTGAAAGGAGATTTTGTTGTAGCTATAAAGCATTCTACAAACATCAACAAAATGAAAGAGCTCCCAACACAATAACTGCTGTCGGAAGGAAAGAGAAAAGTTCAAAGTTCAAAATGTCCATTCTAATGAGCACCTGAGGACAGCTAAACACGCTACTTCGTGAGCTACGACTGAACAAGCTTACGAAGTAGCTTACGAACTTATGCATGTTGCATAATCTTTGCCGAGCGATGAATGGCAAACTTTCAAATATGCGCATGATTGTTGACGTGACTATAGTATTTTTTTCATATTTTCATATACTTCTTCAGGAATACCTATGATGGTGACGGTTTTGCGTTGCTTGCCAACCCTCTCGTCTCTCTCTCTCTCATCCCTTCTAACCGTCATTTGCCACATTCTTTATTCACAAGCCATTCCCCTCTAGGCGTCATCGACGTGTGGAAAATCTGTAGATTTTCATAAACAATTCTTTGCGTTACAGTCGGCATCCGACTTTTATAAAAAATGTTTCCGCATAACTAAAAGAATCAACCTCGAATTAGTCCAATTTCTATTCTGTTCAACGAGTGCCCGACACGTAACACTTATTCGAACGAAGCGATAAAACAAACCCCGCAAAACAATAAATACGAAAGAAACGAAACAGGTGCACTCAAACACTAATGATGAACATAAGGCTAACCGGATTTGGATAATGTACAAGGATGCGCCATGCATCGCTGCCTTGTAATGCCTGTTCGGCGAGGTTCTCCAACTTGCATTTAAAGCGATCGATGAACACATCGACAATAAACGAGTGCAAAAATCGGCGCAATCTGCATGGCTTCTGTCCACTTTCTGCCTCACGCTCGCAGCAGAACTGCTCGAGCTGCGGATACAGAGAAGTGATGTTCCACGGCGAAGGAGAGCACACTGACGCGTGCATCTGCAGAAATGAAAGAAACATACATACAGAGATTAAAAAAATATAAAGCAGCAATACACCTCGGAGAGATCTAGTGGACCTGCTCTGAGCTGATCGTGTATGTTGTTTCACGCATGGCTGTCGCAAAAAGCATGCCACAGTTAGCTCTTTTGGATGAAATTTGGTGACTGCAATTGCCTACACTCTGTTGGCCGATTCCCTAAGTGACTATCGAAACGGTTGCAGCATAGTTCGAATAGACTATCCTTGTGGTTCTCATACTTGAAATAGAAGAAGATTCGGTAACTGATGAGATCAGTGTGCACTTCTGGGAGCTAAATGATCGGGAATTGTTTAATCTTTCAATTTCTTGAAAGCGAAACCATTTCCGTTCGCGTCTACGCGTTTGTCGGCATCGTTAAGACACCTATCATTCAGGTAATATTCATAGAGAGAGCATACCTCTCACCACTATTTTATGACTCAGCAACATACTTCACACATCTGCGGTCGCTGCACAAATTAATTGTTAATAAAGTGGTGAAATGGTGGCAAAAAACTGCCGAGAGTATGACATAACTCAACGCGCTTTATGTATGCGAAATTCCCTTCAAAGCCAATATGCCAAAAACTACGCAAGTCGAAATCAACGGCAAAGAAGAAACCTGCTTCGAGGATTGGCCGCTGCTCACTGAAGTAGCACATGCAGATGCATCGAATCGAAACAACACCACCTTTTCCGAGTTGGTTGACTTTTCCGATGTATCCTGCGGTGAACTCGTGTGTACATACACATATTCCGAGATAACCTTCTCGATAGCTTCCTGTGCCATAGGCCAATAATTAGCCGCCAGCGATACTACCTGTTCGGGGTTGCTTTGCTCGCTTTGCACCTTCTTTACCTGTTCATCCATTAGACAGTGCGCTTCATAGCTCGATTTCAATTGACTCAATAGCTGAAAGTCACCTCCTCGAAACTTCATAGTCAGGCAAACCAAGAACGCAAAAAAACAGGTAGACAGATCTCACGCTAGGAAAATTTAATGACAAAATCTCCAAACTTTGGCTACTGATACAGAAGAACACATGGTCGATATCCCTGCCGAAAAAAATTACGGCAAGTCACATAACACCGGCAACGAGACGACAACAATGGAAGATGAATCCAGTCCTCCAAGGCTGCACCCTCCAAATTTTGCAGATAATAATGTTTCGCTTTGAATTTGAATTTTTCACGGATGATTTGGAGAGCGAATGATTTCAACTGATCTGCAATTCATGATGACAAGCTCCCCAAGTTTTTTTTTCACGCTGTGCGCCGATTCCGAAAAAAAAAACAATAAAAAACTGTAACATTTGTGGCATAAAATGTTCGATCCGGCAAGAACAACGAACAGACAAATGAGTAATTCATAAGTAAACTTTTGCACTCTACTGGCGACCACAAAAGACCCTAACTATTCTTGAAGCTTTCTGCAATTTTCCGAAGAAACCAAGAAATTTCTTACAAGCTGCATATAGTGCGACAGATGGAGAGCATCACCCTTCTCATTGCCGTCGAATGCGACACAAAGCACCGTGGCGGACAAATTTATCAGTCTCTGTAAGACGCCTGGAGAGGCGCCGACGATGCGTGTTAACGTTGTGCCCAGGTAACCGAATACACAGAGTGCACGAATGCAACACAGCAAATGTGCAGAAGCATCACTGCCATCATACGTCGACGTCACACTAGCCGGTTCAGCACAGCAGCGTGCAACAATCGCCGAACATTCGGCCGACTCACTGGCCTTACCCTCTGGGAAAGACTTGATCACTTCCATTAACTGCAATGCATAGGATAGGGTTCGGCTGAGCGTACGTATACTATGGCCTAGATTGTTCCTTCAAGGGATCTTATAAATCTCCGTTCATCTGAATGATGGCATACAGGATGAAGTTTGCACATAAGCCGATCTTGCATGTGACCACCCGCATAGCTAAACGGGGCATATCCGATTCTAAGAAGAGCTGCTGCCATGAGATCAGAAAACATTTCGCCTCCTTTGTTGAGGAAATACCTCCATAATAACCTCGCATACATACAGTTAAGCCAACCCCACTTGCTAAACATAAAAGACTAACTGCATCCAGTCGAATCTAAATCGTCGCCCAATCCAAACAGTCGAAACATTACTCAAATTAACCGATGGTAGCATATTTATTACCATGATACGAACTCATGTGCATAGAGACAGCGTCGAAGGGCGATAATTACAACCTGTGCGTTTCATAGGTTGCTAGCAAACTCTCAGCAAATCATTGAATTGACAGATTACTATGCATTCTTTTATACTCTTCGATGATTCTAACGAGCATCGCAACAAGTATTCATACTTTCTCAAAACACATATGAAACGTTGGTGAATATTTTCTAATTCCCTTAACAAGCAGCATGTTCTCAAGTACAACACAAGAAGTTCTTGTTTTTAAAAGAGGAACCACAGTGTCAAATTTCCACTAGATTTTTTTATGGATTAAGTAAGAGTGTTGAAGTAACCTGAAATTCGAACGGTCGAATAATGAGATGATTTACGATATCATCGACGAGATGTTCCACCAATTTCTAAAATTATCACTGCATAAAAACGTGCTTTCATAAATGAGTACCATTCACGAAAATTTAGGTCCACAGAAAGCAGAAGGCAAAATTCACTTAAGCAAATCAACACCTAAGCAAAATATGCTAGAATGTTGGAGAGCACAAGTCGAGCATCCGCATCATCCACATGTAGGAAAGTCGAACGTTTTAGTAATTAATGTTACTATGTTACTCGCCTCAGAAATCGAACTCCTAAGACTTTCAGATGGAAAAAGGGTGGAAGTTTAACGGGCTGATGAAAAAGTTTTCTTCCAAAGTGCAAAGAAAAGTACGACATTAACGTTCAGCTGCAAAAGAGGAAAAATTTAAGCTGTCAGGAATCATCACCTAAACATTCAAAAGCGCCAATTAAGGGAATATTTGAGGAATTCGATAAGCTCACCATAATCGCATTAGTCATCACAAAAATTGCTTCGAAACTTCTGCGACTATCGTTCACAAGATATTACATCTCCTCTCATGTTTTACTTTCAAGGAATTTTTTTTTGTACTATCATGGAAGATTCTCTGACTTAGACATTGTTCATGTCAAAAATGCTCCCCAAACATCATAGTGGCATTTTCATACGCTGCTCAAAACGTTCGTTCTGATGCAACGAGCAGATCGCAAAGAAAACATCCCATAGAGAGAACGAAATAAGCGAAAGCTGAAGCAAAAAATTCGGGAGAATCGAATAAAAACTTCGAAAATATGTTTTACCTCCAGATTTCCGCTGACCTCACTAAACGGATGCTTCCGTCAAAAAACCCAATTGATGCGAGTTTAATATTTCCCCGTATCGTTAAGAATGTAATATTTCAGAGAAGTTTTAATTACTAATTATGACTCTTCAACGTCGCAAAGCTCTACACACACGAAGAATGCGAATCGAAGATGCGACACATATTCTTCACATTCCACATAGCCGAGATTTATGTGATGTTTTCCAGAGCAGCGGACACGAAACAAGAGTGAGGCAAGCGAAAGATTTAGCGAGTATATTTCCTTTAATCAGCGCCTCTCCTCTCAAAGGTCAATAAAGGTCTTTCTGAGTGCTTCAAAAGAGACAAGTTAGTGCATTTTTGCTATCCCTCGTCAGAAGCCCATATCGTCTCTCCTTTTCCCAGTTAAGTGATAGGGTTAAATCTTAGCATCGCTTATATACGCCTCTCTTAACGAAACATAAGAACTACTGTTGAGGAAAGTGCGTATATTAGGATTAAACGAAGATATGAACGCAAACTTCTGCAACTACATCTCGACCTACCTTAGACGTTTCATGGACGTGCAATCTAAGATGACTCAATCCGTCAATGTTGGAAAAAGGTCCGTTCAGCAGTAAATCTGAAAACATAGATCTCTGAGCAGAAATTATTTACGAATTGAAAATCAAAACCTCAGCAGCGCATATAGAAAGTCTGAAACACTCTAAATGTAGTGGCCCGATTTATCAGATGTGACCCTCCTTACTTTGGCGCCTTTGTTTACAAGACAGCGCATGCAAATCACTGAGCACTGACCACAAATATGCGGACAAGAATCGGCCGGACTTCGCTTTTCACGAATAAAAGATTGAAATGGGGCCTTGATTTAGTGCTAATTATCTTTATAGCTTGCATTAAAATTTCCCGTAATTCTAAACATTAGGTCAACATAAAGTCAGTACAACGAATGCTGCTTTACCAAAAAAGGAAGCCTTCTTATTGAGCCTTGCAGTGGAATAAATACTCGCGTGAACGGGGCGGTAACTGCGAGAGAAAGGAGATAACGAGACGCTTCTCTCCTCAATTCTTTCGTTTGTAGTGCCATCTCTTTTAAAGTACAAATGATAAGAATAAAGTCTTCAGATGTTCCAACTCCGCGGTTCTAAGACGAGTCGATTACAATTCATTTCGCATCAAGTTTCAACTAAATCGAGTGAAGTACTTGCGCAATACTAAAAAACGATGCAAATATCATCAGTAAACATTCAGGAAAATTGGCTATCATAACTAGAAGCGTAGAATGGTTCAAAGCTTGACGAGGCGAAGTTCGACAATTTCATCGTGTTCATCGAAAATCTTGAAGGAAACATCAAAAATCATCGAAACCTTCGACACCACCTTTTAAGCTCACGCACCTATTATGCTCTTAATCCTAAACTTTCAGACGGACGGATCTCATTAGTCCGATGCGTTAATCATGTAAGATTAATGCAAAAATACTTAGAAAAGATGACCAACCGGCTTCTTTCAGTGAATTGGCGGCAGTGAGATAATCGGAACGAGTGATCGCCTCATCTACTTCACTATCAATCCTCTTTATCGATTCTCTTAAAAAGATCAAAACATGAAACTCAACTCAAGGATAACACCTAACACATGTTATCAAAATGGTACTCACATCTGAGCAAGGATAGTGCTAACATGTCGCTGTTGCGCGTTCTCCATCCACAAACGCTTCAGGTCGTCCCGTCTGCACTGCAATAGCGTACGACAAGTGAGCAGACCACTGCGTACACTATGTACCCTCTCGCGACAAGCTGCAATTCTCCTCACTCTTCACCGACAACTTTCTTTAGTAGCTTTCTCCTCACATATGATGATTAGACAACCGCTGAGAACAGTTTGGTGCACGAATAAGGTAAGCAACAAATTTTGATACAGCGAAAAACAGTGCCTTTGAATGCCTAGTTAAAAACGAAGTTATTTAAGCACACACTGTATCGAGAGGTCAACCAATTCGAGCCTCATTTAGCAACGTAATTATGCCAAAGAGTGAACACTGCTCAACGACATCGTCAAGATGAATAAGAAGTCCAATATAGCAGCACAATTCTGCGAGTACAGATCGCCGACTTCGAGAAGACACGAACTGGGCAACGTTTACCACATCACCGCTCCTCTCTCTATTGAATAGTAATCTGCAGTCTATTTAACTTTTCTTTTTCATAACCTTTGAAATCTTTTTCATCGTAGAATCTCGAGTCTTCAGCTATCGCATACGCCGACTTCGCGATAAAATAAAGTAGTGCTGCAATGATGATTTCCGATGGCAACTGATGTGGCGGCATGGCATGACGGTAATCCGAAGTGATCTCGATCACTGTTCCCGGTTCGAGAGTAGAGTCATTATAAGCATTTTATTCTAACTAATCAATATCATTCTATTTCTGGGGGTTCAGTATGCAGGATGACTGCGCCATGGGACAAAACGCGAATATAATGCAAATAAAATGCGAAACTACAAAGCCTTCCACATCCACCTCCGAGCAATTGATTTACGCAGCTCGATAAAAGGTGCTACACCTCATTTCTCCAACGGTGCTGACGAAGTTCCTCGGACAGCTATCGCGTCCTTGAATGCGAGCGGGATAAATGATCCTCAGCAAACGATACTTAGAAAACTGAACGCGATTCGTTCGCAATGGCTGCAATCCGATTCCACAACTGGGTTAGGTATAAATGCAGCCGAAACTGACGGATAATTTCACAGAACGCAACTTCCACGCAAACATTCAGCGTTTCTCCGCTCCGACTCATTAGCGACCGACGAACTATTCAATTAAGTCTCCTGATACCGCTTCCCCTTCCAACACATGCGATCCATATTTTCATTTTCTGATGTCAACACTTGTCAATGTCAACATATTTAACGAGTTTCGATCACGATTCCTATATAGTCGCCCGTGCCTAAAGAAGAGCCGCCTATAATATAACGTTCGTTTGCCTCTTGCGTATTTCTTCAACAGTCAAACAACTTGAGTTTCTAGGATCTTCTTTAAAATACGAATAGTGAAAAAGTAATGAAGTAGATAAGAAACTGTTCAAAAACCGTGCAACGAACATGCAGAAATACCTGTTATTCGAGAAGATACACTACGAAAAGACTCCAAACATGTTCCAACATCGTTCTCGTGCTCTGAAAAGAAATGGTCTTATCAACTCTATCGCGCTCCTCCTCTTTCTCAATAACTTCCTGCCTACCCGAAAGCAGGGGCCGCAGACATTCATCTTGTATAAAGCAACTAAATGCCATACGAGGTGACAGAATGTGCGCTTTCGTTTATAGATGAGAAAGATGGACAAACCGAGTGGAATATGAGGTAAGGGCGGAGAGGGATATGGAGGAAAGTCCACGAACCTCATTCCATGCCACTCCACAGTTCTTAATTGTTCGTCTGCGCTATCATCTTGCAATAATCATGGTAACGATTAAAGTACGTCAAAAGAAATCGGCGAAGAATATTACATAAAACGAGTTGACAAGGAAGGAAAGCAGCGATCGGTCACTGCTGAAAATATTCAACGATCAACCTCCCGTACATCTCCTCCTCCTCTTTTTTCGCCCATTCAGAGAACATAGAGAAGAATTCACAACAGACACAAATTCGGCAACAAAATGAATCGTGTGAAAATCTCTCTATGACTGTTTCACTATATTTCTCCATAAATTGAGACCTCTAAAAACGGGATGAAACGAAATGCATACAAATAAACTTGCAAAAAAATGATGATAAGCAGAGAACCCTTAACGAGTTGATCGATTTCAGCAGACGATTCGGCGAAACCCATCTCAAGACGATGACGATCCAACTCCTTCTGATCATCGGAGGAACTTGTAGTTAGCGTTCGAATCATGTTCAGCAATAATGCGCTCTGCAAATGCACATTCTATGAGAGGCGTTCCGAAATATAAATCCGCTAATACCCCACTCACTACGTGTCTTATGCATAGCAATTGCGCACATATCAAATATCGCTCTGCAACCGTTTCTGAATATAAACTTTCCGATGGTAATTTTGCAGAAGAAACTCATTCTTTCACACAAACATTACTTTCTGCATGAGAGTATCCGAAAGCGTTCGCAGAGTTAAACACCCCTCCTCCTCTCATAACTTGCTTCAGGCACTCCGCGATTGCGCTAGAAGGCACACAATATGCTTTATTTCTGTCCCCTTCACTTCCTCTTCGCTTCTTTCTTCACTGTCAACCGGTATCACTCCAGTATTTCGCATCCAATCGGTGGTAATATTCGAACCTGTTGCTCTCAAGTGAAAAGAAACCTTGGTGGGCGATGAAGCTCTTAATCACATTCAACTTCACGTTGAAGCATGAAACTATACGTTAACGTATTCTCTCATACTGTTTAGATGATCCTATAAAGCTTTCTTTTATAGTTCTTCACCTTTCCCTTTCTCGTTTTTCGTTGAAGCATTTTGGGTTCTATGTATCTTTCTTTAGACGCCACCGTCACATCCACTAACTATCGTTCTGACAGTTTTTGGTTTTGCGATTCTTCTTTGATTATTCATTCGGCGATCTCAATTCGGCACCGAAAGAACAAATAGATTTTCTAAGTTGACTAACTTTTCAGATATTCTCTCTCAATTAAATGTCTCCAACTCGGTTTCGAACAATTTAGTTTTTATGAGCGAACAATTCGTCGCCTTCTTAAGATCGCCGCTGATGAAAGAGCCCTGCAGATGCCGATCATTCTTGCAATCATCGTTGCAATTGAATACGACGAACAGAAGTGGAGCGCCAAAAGATCTTCAGAAGTGCTTACGCTGCTGTTATATATATCATAAGTTTGGAGAAGGGGATTGAAGCAAAAAGATTATCCTTCTTTTTTTCTCGTCTCCCCAACACTACCTCAACACTTCAAGAAACCAAAGACGGGCAATGCTTCGTTCTCGCTGAGGTAATTCACTGACTTCATGAACGCAAATCGATGAGTGATACAAAACGGCTTGGGGGATGATAAGTGCAAATGTAGAAAAGCGAACATTTAGAGCAGATTATACGGCGTTTTTAGGGGGCAAAAGATGAAATTACAAAAGAGATGTCGACGATATTCTGCGATCAGCGTATCGAATCCCTCCTACCGCATATCTCTTTAAGTTCTTCACTAGTTGCAAGCATTATACTCAGAGAGAATATTTTCTTCATGTCTTATTTGCGCAGTTGTCAGTGGCCATTATAGCGCCACTGAAACCTGTAACACATCGCAAATTTCGATGACAATACGCCATTCAATGAGTTGGATTTTGATGGCTGAATCTATGCAAGTTGTTCGTAATTCCTCTCTACTTTGCGAGAACATTGAACTCTCGAAAACAATGAAAAGATGCATTTAAAGTGAGAATTTAAGAGTGATTTCTAGTGAAGAGTGTTCACCGTGCTACTTTCATTTGCATTCCTCGCACGTGGGGGAGCGCGTGGCTTCTCATCTCTGTTCGCCATTACGAGACGACTTTCCTTCCACACAATTCTCTCCTGAAAAGCACTCGTTCGTCAACGAGATGAACTCCCTAAATTAGACGGCAATAAAAATTCTCGCCGAAATAGACGCATCGTATAGCGTACTATTCAAAGAAACCCTCTCATAAGCATATATTTTCGTCGATATTCCCTTTCGTAGACATCTCAACTTACGAGTAATCAATCGAGTTCCCCAAATTGGAAACTCTTTGTGTTTCTAGACAAGAATTCTTCGATGCGTCTAGTAGGAGTGTACCGAAGGAGTGCGCACGTATACAATAATCGGTGAAACTATCGCCTTAACATGTTTTCTATTCAGGTGATGCTCCTATGGTAATGCGTAACGCAATCAGCCGGCTTGCTCCTGTGCTTCTCTCCATTCAGAGACCTATCCGCTTCTATGTCACCACTGCATCTCATCGACGCTTCCATCGTTGCATCTCGTAGAGCCGTTATCAAGTTGTTAAACGATATAGTGCACGTGTTCTCCTTGTATAAATGCCTTAGATGTGTGATATTTAAGAAGCGGCTAGAATTGCGGAGCTAATATTTCCACTAGATCTCGCCGACTTCTCTCATCATTCATCTAAGCAAATCAAATGTCAAATAGGTAAAATGAATATATGGAGACGAATAACGACTAATAGCTCTCATCGTTAAGCACTTAAAGCAGCAATAATTGCTTGAGAGAAACTTGCATAAAGCAACTCAGCTTTCTATATTTAACAAAAAAATAACACAATTTGATCGGCGAATCTCGATTATTCGCAAGAATTAAACGATCTCAACAACTCAAGAGGCGATCGACTTCTATCGCATGTGAATATCTCATTTGCTCGTCGTTAGAATTACTAGAGGCAAACATTAGCGGAGAGAAAAAAAAATGAATGTGAAAATATGCAACTTTAATTCATCGACGCTCTCTATTTCCGTCTACTCTCACCTATCCTCTCTCTAACAACTCAATCCACCACTCATAGCCTAGTGATCATCGAGAATATACCCAACGAAGACGATCGTCGGACATTTCTCGCCTAGTCGCGATACCTTTGAAGCTGAAATGTGATGATTGCTCGAATTCATCGTTATCGCCATATACGGATTGTTTTTGTCTCTCTTGCGTGCTGCTCAAATGGTGAATTTGTCTCTATGACGAAACGAAAGTGCATTCGTAACGGCAAGCTGCCAATTACCGCACATCACTTCTCCTCGCAAGAATTGCTCAATTCAAAAGCACAGCGCGAGTTTTTCTCCTACGCCATCCTCCCCATCAATCAATCAATCATGTGGAGCGCTATAGCGAGCCACACACCCAAACGAAGCTGCGATTCGTGGGCGCGCGTCCGTCACGGCGATGGTCAACCGCCGAAAACAGGCAAGACCGGTGAAGCGTCGCATTGCAGATTCCGACGAATCTTCACTTCAACCTGTCGTCCATGCCTTCTGCATTTCGCCTGTCGACCCTTCTCCGTTAGCAGAGTCCAACTTCAGTCAATCCCCCTCTGGGAAGACCTCTCCTTTAGAACCGACCTCAAGTTCTGGAGCAGATCTCTCGGCACAACCCTCTCCCTGTTCACGTACTTTTCCATCGACCAGCCGTTCTTCGTCGTATTTGCATCTGCCTGAAGAGGACATCGACAAAGGCCAATATGATTCTATTTCCCCGCTGAAGTGTCTAGAAAGGTACGTGAAGCCGCACGAGGAGACATCCACACGGAATGCTGTGAAACCGTTGCCTTCGGCACATTCTTCCAGCTGTACATTCCAACGAAGCACTTCAAAAAATCCCGCATCTGCCCCCTATGTGCTTCCAAACAAAAGAGGTAAAACTACTTTCTAAATCTTTCGGATGCAGTCTGCAGCTTTGGTTTATAGTTAAATCTGGTCGTATTTCCAAGCGTGACCGTGATCGTTGTTAATTCACAGCTGAGAGGTTATGTGGGTCCTAAAATGCTCTCAGGAAGTGAACCTGGACATAAATAGGTGATATTAGCTGTTTTTAGATCGAGCTAATTCGATCGTTTTATTGAAGCCGATGCGCTTAGTAATGCGGTGATAATCTTCTCTATTTTTGCAGTGGCGCTTTGCAAATCTGCAATTGCGATCATGAAATTGTGCACGCTCACAGTAGGTTCAGTTGTTGGATTATCGTCACCTAGCTTGGTCCTTAAAATCGCATAGTGTTAATTATGAATAGTTGTGAGTGATTCTTTAAATGATTAAGGCAAATAGAGGTCGACTTGGAAATGAGGCAAGTGGAATTGATTGCGCTTCAATCTATCAAATCGTCGAGGTGTGACGCCTTTTGTGTGCTTAGGAATGAGGAGGTAAAGGTGAATGACTTCTAAAAATGGCTAAATGCAAGTGAATGTCCACAATTGTTGCGACGCACGTCCTCGAGTTGCATCATCACTGCACGAGCCGTAGTGTTGCAGCCGAATTGTGCTTTTGTGAAGCGAGTTTCTGTTCGAAATAATTGTAATTCCACTTTCTCTTCTTGGTAGCGTCGTATCTTTTATCCTATTGCCACCATTCACAAGAAACACCAATGAGGACTTTATCGTCGATGCCGCACTAGTGAGCATGGCTACACTATGCGGGAGACAACTGGAGATGGCTCTCTGACGATGGAGGCTAGTCTTGACGTCTCGAAGTTGGAAAGTTTATATCGACCTTACATGGATGCTTTTTTCCCTCTCAGCTGAGCTTATAAATGGGATGGATTCCCTCTTGCAAGACTTAATAGGGAAGTGTTGAGATGGTTGCGGATCCCTGTTAAGGAGGAAAATGTATAGTTGAAGTTCTTTTCTTTCTCTCCGATGAATTCTCTGCTTTTAATGGCATTCTAAAAAGCAGTGTTCTCGACGTCCCCTTTTCTGCAATATGGACGATCGATCTCAGTGGTTGTACTCGGATGTCACTGTTACGTTCTATGCGCATGCTGTAAAGTTACGTGTGGATGAACCGAGGGAAGCCGACAGCTATTCAGCTTTTTAAAGCGTCCTTGGTTGTATTTACTTGCTCGGGACACCGATAACATCCTGTGTCGATCGCAGAATGCGGTGTTACTTACATGAGCCCCTCTCTATCACCACTTTCAAGTCAAGGATAGTGGTGATTGTGGATAAGAATTCAATAATGTATTGGATATTATGATTGATCCGAATGTGCATTTCTGCAAGCGGTGGAGGAATGCGTATTTCAGTCGCCGGCATCTTTCGTTTCCCTCAAGTCTTCTTGGGACATCCTCCCATAGCTTAGCGTGCAAAAATGCTTAAAGCCTAGGCTTTAAGCGTCGTTATGGTCACCTCATGAATGGGACTACGCTAATCTAGCAAAAGCGCCGCGAATGTTTGATTGAACTGCCTACTAAAAAAAGCGAATTATTCAAGGTGAGGCCAAGGTATGCATCTGCTTAAACTTTCTAGGTTCATAGATTTAAGGCCATATTCGTTGAGTGCCTAAAATTCCCTATTCATACACTTCATTATGCTCCGTATTTTCGTGTGATAGGCATCGGCACCCTTTCAAATTCTATAACAGAGGATTTTGAAGTATTCAGCAAAAGTGTCTCATGAACATAGTGGTTGGCCTTTGGAAATCATTACCACTTAGAGTAGTATCAACAAGCGACATCCAGAATATCGTCGTCCAGTACTGATCTCCCTCCTTTTCCGGATATGCATTAACGACTGTCATATTCGAACGAGACATAGTGTATCGTTATTGTATTTGGATTTTCAGGTTTCGTATCATAATCACCCTCTGTTCCATTTAGCGTGCGCGTTTCTTTGCTGCATTCATTTCATCCACTGCCGATGCATGTCTGTTTTTCTTCTACGATTTATCCATTTACATCGGCAAACATATCATTGTTTATTGTTTTCTTTTTTATTCTTTATTCTGACTATACACATCATCACCTCAGAGGAACTGATTTGACGTTGAGAATGTAGTGTTCGGCACGCCGAATTCTCGTATAGGATTCGTTTACGCAGCGTATACGCTACAATTACGAGGCACGACCACAGTGATACTCCATTTGTTGTAGAAACGATCTAACTCGTCGATATTCAATGTCAGAAAAGTTTCTGCATTCAAAAGATCAGAAATAATGGCAAATTAAGTGAATACGGCAGCACGACCATTGTCATAGATAACGGTGGGTGGTGCGATCGGATGAAGGTATTTACAGATAACTTTTAAGTGACCGATGTGCACCGTTGCTGGATGCTAAGCCAACATGTTTTCGTTTTTTTCTGATGATCCCATGAGCCTAGAAGTCGTAAGTTTCGATAGGTAGAATCTCCGATTCCAGGAAGACGGGGGATTTTTCTACTAATGCCAAAGCTGCCTCATTGAAGAGTGAATTCTTTTGACTCCCAACATCGAATGAGAGATTGTTTCCCAAATGTCTCGTCTATCTATTTCGAGGATATGAAAAGTTTTATGAACCCACACCATCTATTGCATTCACTGCTCTTATGGTTGGGTGCTTCAAACTTGTTGTTGACAGCGTTAAATTCAAGTCATTCGTTAGATGCGATTAGTTGAGGTAGTTACATATTCGGGTGGGGTTTTATTTATGCAATACTCTATGAAAGTTGTGCATATGCAAATGAGAGATTGCAGGTAATGGGAGCACTTCAAAGGGCGAGAGTAATGCACTCTGTGAGCTGTCAGAGTTAGTGCACAAGGTTGGATCGGTGCGCGATTCGACGTGCTCGGAGACGCGCACGGACGGCAATTGTGCACAGAGTGTGTTCACTTGTCTGCAGTGTTCACGTAGCTATGAAACACTCGATGAACTCGTCCTTCACATCAGCACCACAAAGCATTTCACACGAATGGCCGCCAAGAGAGTTGAGCCGATGTGAGTCATTTTCTCAGCACATCGATCATATTCCGCCTCATTTACTTTCAACACAAAACGACGCGCCACCTAAAGACGTACAAATTTTGATTGCACAAATTGTACTATTAAAAATGGTAACGTGCCGCTCGGTAATTTACGGTTTTCATGCCGTCGAATACAAACAGTATTGCGGGTTGTATTCATTCCATCCGATTTGGAAGCGATCGGTTTTCATTTGCGCATCGTCGACTCCCTTTTTTAATTTCGGCTCTGTGGATTCTTATCCGGACGCTTTTAATTTTCCATGCTGTGTCGCGTTCTGAAGTGATGTACGAGGAGGAGTGAGTGTAACCGGAAAAATGAAGAAGGATCAAATTAGCGAATAAATTAAAAGTCCACTACTCCTATCCATTCTTTAGCTAAGCTTCTGTTTGCATGAAAGCTCGCAAATTCGCGACAAAAATTGTACGCTTTAGAGTATTTCATTTGAGGGTCACATATGTTTAAGAAAACAATTAATGCCATGTTTCAACAAAGAGATGAATCGAAGGATTTGGCTGGTGTGATCTTCAGGGATCGTCGAAGGGCGTTTTTGTCTTGAATTGAGTCAATGAGAGCATTTCAAAGGTACATTGCTTTAATGATTCTGAGACCAAAAACGCAATGTTCTTCATGGCTTTGTGAAAGCTATAAGCACTCACAATGGTGGTCTCAGCTCTGTTCTCGCTCCTTTAATGCATACTTTTAAACGCATCCTACTTCATAAGTATATTTTAAGAATAAAATGTACATATTGTACGTGGTAAAAGTAGCTCGATGCAGATTAAGTATTGCTTCCACTATTATCTTCATATAGGCTCATTTCGGACTGATATCTTTTAATATCATTCTATGAAGTGCCGATCACGCCTTGTCGAGTTTATGGCTGAAATATATTGCTTCTTGCATAATCCTCACTGTAGCGCACTCCTATTCGCGGTGAAAAACGAACATCATAAGAAAGGTGATATTTCGAATGCCGATATGTCGCTGATTGTGCTGCCGTTATATGTGAGCATTATAGGGCACCATGGGAGAAAGCAACTGTGACAACGAACCCGCGTAACAAGCATCGGCCTCATCAAGGGCGTGTCCTCGAGTGCACCCTATGTGGACAAACATTTCAAGGTGAATCATTCGCAGAAAATTTCCTATACTATGATTGTTGGATATCGGTTTTCCGCGAGTTGCTCTAGCGCAGTGCGTTGGATAGTTTTAATGATCTACCATTGTGAGAATACAAAAGAACAGTTTGCATCTGCTGAGCGAATCGAGAGCAATGATATTTTATTCAGCTCTCCCCGAAAGCTCACTTTTTGTACTGGGAAGCTCACATGACATTTGCGTATAAAAATGAGATGCAATTCGGAATCATACAGTTTTAGTTTTATAACTGTTCTTCTGTGAATTTATTGGTCGGGAAACATCGCGTGTTTTCTTTGTAGTCTTAATGTTCAGCACTAGAACACATTGCTGCATGAGAGAAAAGCATTAGTCATACTTTGAAAGCTCTAGATGAGGACTCAGGTAGAATTTTGGGTTATGTTTATACAAGAGGACTGGGTAGAAGGCGGATATAGGTGTATCACTTATCAAATCTCGAAAATCAGATAGTAATAGCATATTGAGACGTGATTTGGAACTCGCGTAATGCTAGTCAACGTGACAAATCTCATTGAGATTTGTGACTTTCCTTGCAGTATTTATTTGTTCGAAGTATTTTTATTTTTGGCTGTTTGGCTCCCAGCACCAACTTGAGTGATAGGTATTTCCTGGTGCGGTGAATGAAGCGGCTTTTGGTTTCAGAGGTTGGTCGCACAAAGAACTTTCATCGGTTAGGATAAGTAGCTCCGAACTGATAAAGTTGTTTCGGATGATATCAGCTTCTATTAGTGAAAACGACCTCTGCCTCCCGCCTTCGTTTTTATTTCCTTAAAAAACAAGTGCGATACTGGTTGAGGGGGTAGGGTGAGGAAACTAAATCACCACGCTGATCAGGCAGCTCCAGTTTCGTAAGAGACAGGTATATTGTGCGGATTTAGATTCATTGTCTGCGTTGAATATGAATTCAGTACATTTAGTTAATGACGATTTATAACTGCTACAGGAGAGTGGAG
Source organism: Parascaris univalens (assembly GCA_037576465.1). NCBI lineage: Eukaryota > Metazoa > Nematoda > Chromadorea > Rhabditida > Ascarididae > Parascaris > Parascaris univalens. The sequence continues at coordinate 66,935,082 of CM075173.1, read as the reverse complement.
TGGTGTTTTGATTTGTTGAACAGAACCTATCTATGTGAATGGAGCGGAGAATGTGATGCGGTTGTTTAGCGTTTATGCAATAACTTGATCTGGTCTAAGTGAAGCGGAAAAATTCCACATCCATTTGTATCTTTAGATCAAAGACGACATGAGGTTTGTGCTGCATAACTTTTTGAATATATTGCCGTATTTTGCAGGCGATGCAGAGTATCATTTACGCATCCAGCACAAATTGGACAGCTTCATGGATTGGATATCAGTGATCAAAATAGCGGATGCAGTCCCCGATTCAGAGATGAGCACTCTGGCGCTCAATAAGCTTGAAACGCTCATCAACGGTGTCAGAAAGTGAGGCAAATGCGAAGCGATAGTGATTAATTCAAGTATAAATGAGCAACTTAATGGAACGCCAATTGTACATTGTGAAGTGTTTGATCATTTAGACGGGCCCAAATGATGCCAACGTCTGTACACCTTTAAAGGCATTATTCAAATGCACTGCGCAAAAATCCATTTCGGTGTTATGTTCACATCTCTTCGTGGAGTGCTTGGCACCGCGTTTTTGTGTCTTAATGTGAGCTGCAATCTTATAGAAGGGCGGAAATCACTGGTTCATAATTCTTATATGCTCACGAATGGTGAGAATAGATCAAAATGAGGTGACTAGATGAGTCGGTGACGAGCGTTGTGACTTAACTTGCGGTGTTAATTATTGCGATCGTTTTGATATTGTCTTGAGTTAATTCGTTTTAGGTATATTTTTCATTTGTACTATTGTTGAAAGGTATCCGAGTTCAGCGCTGGTGAAATTTCTCACTTAATTAGTTCGGCAGTGTTTGTGATTGTTTCGGCTATTTATTCTAGTGTATTTATGCATAATAGACCAGAGAGGATGTCTTCTCGATGCATTTATGACTCAATGAAAAGGTTTGTCAATGCAGAAAAAAATCGTTTATTGAACATATCGCTTGTTTTATCGCCGATCATTCCCTCAATGTGCCGCTTCTCGATTGTTCTACGAAAGAGGAAAATCCCCGATTATTTGTGCTTTTGCAAAGCTTTAAGTTCTCAATAAATTGCAGTGCATAATATTGCAAACGCTATTGCCGATTCACATATGAGGTGTGCATTCGCTCACGTTGACTAATATCACGAGTTCGAGAAGATGATTGCTAATTTGAATCGACTTTCATTCTTCTCGCTGAGTTGATTCGTCGGTAGAAATGAGATTGTGACGGTAGTCCGCACCTTACTCATCTCTCATATTTCACCAGTTGAGAGTAGCGGACAGTGATGAAAACACATAAACGCGTAGTGTTGGCGAAGATGAACGTGTTTGATAAAGACGGTCGAGGCAGAGCATTCAACAGAGCAAATTCGATTCGATAATAGAACTGCTTCGATGTTGATGCAAAAATGAGATTGATAGGTTGCAGAAGCCGACGATTCAGTTATACGTGGAGTGTTTTCCATCGCTTCTGCGGCAGGATTTTGTTGAATTCATCCAACAACGGTTACTTAAGTGAGCCTCTTAACTCACAATATGATAGATAGATATTCTCGACGTGTATATAAAACTACTCCGTCCTCTGGTTCTTGTTTCGACTTTAACAAAAATATCAACATGGCATCATTAATCAATTTGGTTTTTAATAATTCAGTCATCGTGGCTATAGCGAAGCTTCAATATTCGGCGCCGATATGCAACACACTCCTTGATAAAACGATCCTTATTGTCCAGTACAGCACTGAAACGATTGAGCTGTTATATAGCATCAGACAATTGCGCCACTAAGTGGGTGTGCTGGGTGTGACGGCGAGAGTTGCACGAGGCTCTTAGAAAATGCTCAAGGGAGCATTTTATAGAAGCGTATTTGATTTTTTCTAGTATCGCTAAAGGCAGTATTTATGCTGGCATCTACTTGTGCTTTATCGAACTACCTAAGGTTGTGGTTTGGTTTAAACTTGCGTTTGCTGACGATGTCGAATTATACGGTGTCAACTAAAGTGAAATCGAGTGGCCGTTGAGGAAGATCCAAGAATGCTCAAGGAACCGACACCTGCACACGGCGGCACATTGTTCATAGAACGGCGAATGTTCATCCTGCAAGGAATAATCCTGGATTCGACATGCACTAAATGGCTGTGAAACGTTTTGTTTCTCTTGTAGCCACGCTGATTAAACAATTCCAAGAGCCTCGCGGTTTCTGCGTTACAACTGCGAAATTCGGGATATGAAGTACTATGAGGAACTTCACCTAAACACAAGCCATTTCAAGCCTAGACGATGTATTACCGAGATTATCGGAGTTTCTGGAACTGACTACAAACTTATTCACCACATCAAAAGCACTAGCTGTTCGTCTTCGCCTCTGGAACTACTTCAGGAGCACTTTAAGAAGGTGTGGGAATCGATTCACGAATGAGGTGTGCTCATCGATGAGAGCAAACTTCAAGAGTGGTCGTTAATTCGTTTGTGTTTGAACGTTTTGTTATGCGTGCTTCCAGTGGCCCGTTGTTTTATTGCTTTCAAATTCCTTATTGAGTACTGCTGTAGAGTTGTATTGTTGTGGCATTTAAGCTGTGATGTATGCATACGTAGTTCAGTAGTTTGGTATTGGTCTAGACGATAACTACACCCTACAGGGCAACCGAACCCTCAAAGTGGAACCAAGCCGAACCGTTAAATTTTATTAGGGGGTATAATCATTCGGGGCGCAAATGTCGTGGCATTTGCTTAACCACAAAATACTCATCGAGAAGATGATGCTGAGATTACAGTTTAATTTGCGATGATTTTCTTTTGCTTGCACATTCAATTTTATAATTTGAAAGAACATTTTCAGCATTGACAGCAAAGTGAGATGTCTTCTTTAGCGTCGGATAAAGGAAGTTAAGGGCGATATGGCATATTTCAGAGGGTTTCGCTTGGCCGATTTTCTTCCACGCCTATTGGGCATTTCGCTTTGAGTGCCTCGACGATTGTTGTGTTTTAGGATGAACAAGACGATAAGGTGGAGGATAAAGTTAGCCCCGCTGCGTTGCTGTCGTCTTCTCGGAACGAATTTTGCCTAGCTATACGTTTTTGTGATTATATTCTCGTCGTAAGGGTATTGTGTGACTTTTCTATCACAATGCTATCGCCATATTTGAAAGAAAAGAACGTTTTGCGAGAATTTTAGCCGATCAAGAGAACGTGCGTCATCGAACAGTTTCCATTTATCGTTGAGAATGATTCCCCTTGAAATTCTTATAAGAGAGGGATTACGTTGAAATTTCATCCGACACATAAATCGTTCTGATATCCGTCTTATTGCAAGAAAAAAATTGAATGGTTCATTTTGTTAGGTTTTTACAGTGGTGTACTATTTAAATGATATCCTACGTGGTGCATCTCTTTGAGTGGTACTTGAATTTATTATAACCTGAAATTAAAATTTGATTAAGGTGAAATTAGTGAAATTCGAGATATTATTGGGTCGAAGAATACTAATCAATTTAAGTATTCCGGAGAATACTTTCTATTCAGCTGTTGTTTATTGTATTCAAGTCGACTTTTTCATTGATTATTTTGCTAAATTTTCAGTTTTTGTTTTACTCATTTCACTAAAATTATTATTATATTCTCGCTGAATTTATAATATTTCATATGATTGTTGCCGTTTCCCTCCGTCGTTCATTTCCTATCAATAATTCCTCATTTTCCACTTTTGTGGTCGCCGTGTTTGATGAGTTTTCTAATGGAATGTCACGTTTTTACACTCGTACTTCACTCATTTTGACGGTATATTTGTCGCATCACCTAACGATTAAATCGTTTTTGCAGAGGATGCAAGAGAAGGTATTGCTTGAGGTTGCACCCGCATTAGCGGACGATGAAATTCCCGACGATAGAACGATCGTTGCCCACTCTCCACTTCATATGCTCGCCAACGTTCACCGCGATGAAATTTTCTCCCTAATACATTCAATTCCATCGTTTCTCGCCTCTTCGCATGAGGAAGAATACAAATTTGAAAGGTGAACATTGCATTCATTTCTCACGCCGGTTACATTTTGATGCTCTCATTCATCGGAGCTCATCTTCATTTCGTTGATTTATGAATCAATTCGTATAGAGGATCCGTTATTGCATTCCTCAATTCATTGTTCTCATAGCAGCGATAGTCACCGCATTTATTCACGTTTACTTTAAATGCTCCTTAGTCTTATTACCTTTATCGTATCGCAATTGTAGTCGAAATAGATTGCATCATTATGAGCAAAACAACATGCTGATAGACCACCACCACCACCACCACCTATTCGCTGTGTATGCAAATATCGGGGGGGTATCTGATGACTTTATGTGGAACGTCGAGCTTCGTTGAGTGATCGAGAGCCTTTGAACTAATATGAAATATTGAAGATTTTTTCGTCAGGCATTTATTAGCGAGGCTCGAAGAAATGATTCTAGGCTGTTCAGCTAAAGATACAACTCATTGCAAAGAGTAATCATTTCATGAAAATACGCAAGGAAAATTCGGAAAAAAAACGCAAAATTTACTATGAGTGGGAGAAAGAGCTCAAAAATCCCATTCAAGATATCGACCGATAACAATAAACATTGAGGTGATTCTCAGAAGCAATTATTGATAGTATGATAAAAGCGGTCTTGAAATGTGGAAAATGAAAAAAAAAAGAAGTTGCACTGTTTTCTATTAGATTAAAAGTACTATATGTCAGGTTTAATGTCATAGATTAAGCGGATTATTTAGTGCCACTTGAGCGTGTCGTTATCAAAGAACGATGCAATCGGATAAAAGAGTTACTCCTAAGGATGCTTCATAGCATTCAGATTTGTTGAGAGGAGAACATGCAGTGAAGTCGATTCGGCATTCAATATCCGGATAGCTGTGAGAATTCTAGGTCGAGCACTTCGTGCTTCCGTCGTCTTTTTTTTTTTTCTTCATTGCATCAACTGTTTGGTAGCGGAAGAAACGTGCGAAATCATTTTGGACGCTATGAGCAGCAGTGATGATAAGATTACCATCATTACCAGCGTTATAACCGTCGTTTCACATTTTTCAAGGCAAAGTGTAAATCTGAAGTCGGTAGACTTCAACACGATCTTGATATCCCCTCGTAACTTACCGATGTTCTTGATGTTGGTTAGCGGTTTTAAATGCGTCATGTTGTCGCAATATAACCACTGCAGAGTTTTTGCTCACTTGCAGATGACCAACTTGTTCAGCGAAATGAATAAGTAAAGGCAGACGTCGGACGGAAAGAGCAAGGTCTACTCTGAGTACTGCCTGTCGCGAATAGGGAGGATGACCTTATTGAGATAGGTTATCAAGGAAATGAGCAGTTTCAATGATTCTTCGAGGGCTATAGCTATGAAGCAGAAGATTGTGAGGCGAGTTGTGAAAAGCCATGTTTAAATTAAAGAAGATAGGCATTAACTGCAGTCACAAACTGTGCATCTGTGAGCGTGATGAATTAGTTCACAAAGATGCGCTACGACCAGCTTACTCATAGCGGATAGCGGCGATTTCAAGCTGTGATCAGAAGGATGTTGCGAGTTACGGTCCTTTCGGGTCCACACAATTGTTACCCCTCGCTCTTTTCCCTTGAAAAAATTTGTTTTGTTCAGCAAAGTGTGTTGCAAGAATCAAAGTTTATGGAACTGGCTACTGCACAGAGCGGTTGATTTCGGGCGATCGGTGCCTGAGTGAGCTGTGCTTGGTGTACGGGTGTTGGATGTTGTCGCTGATCCAGGAGAGCAGACTTTTTGAGGGAAGTTCGTCCGAGCTGCATCATTCGTACAGGAATCGCCAAACTTCATCCACACAACTGCTGAAATGAATAATATTTTAGCACTTATGCACCTTCAAGTCTTCCTTCACTCTTTGTCAGTAAGCTGCAGTGTGGTTCCAACTTAACAGTTCTCGATTGTGCCGAATAATCTGAATTCGTTAACAGCAGCAGTAATGGAAACGAGAGAGAGATTATGGACCCAGTGATGAGTTCTGCGCACAGTCGCAAGCTGTTCATTGCAGACATGCCACACATCTGACCCTCGGATTCATTCCAGGGTGAATTCGTATCTTCTATAGCTCACGTAGACAAAGAAGTCTGGTTAGACAGCAGACATGTGGCGCTATCTTTTCTGCTAAGTCCAATTCAGTGGTAACCTCTTTCGTTTTGCCAGAGCATCTAGCAGCGATGATCTTATTTCCATGCTTGAATATGTAGACCTTCTTCGGTCTCAACGCGTCCTGCATATACGACACGGTGCCATCCCCATCTGCTGTCCAGTCTTTCGTAAGTGAAGTATAACCGGATATACCTATCGCTTTCTTTCTCAGTAATTTGAATGAATTAGCCTCTTGAGGAGCATTTATTATCAGAGATCTTCAGGAATCAGCTTTCAGTCTGATCCCATCTAGTTTGCCGTGTATATTTTCATGTCACTTGTTGAGTGTACGGATTTCTGCCGCTGACGTTGATTGTCGCATCGTAGCGTTGTTACTGAGTTCCAAGCAGTATTAAAAAGTCCTCTAACTACTTACTCCTAACCATAAAATGGTTTCAGGTTTCGATATCTTCTGGATTTATATCAAGAACAACCGATGCTCTTAGATCCTTGTATTAACGATATGATTACCACTCTTCTGTCATTCGTAAAACTTCTGGGAGATGGTCAGACGAGGTACTAGATTTCCATCGTTTTTTTCTCGTTTGTATAATTTTTAAGCAGTGCATTAACCTTTAAGATTTGTTGTTACGAGATGAGTTTGCAATGGAAGGAGTTGGGAAGTGTCCAGTTAAACAAGATGCGTTCAATATATTTGTTAAACACTTCAGGGTTAAATATAAGATTGTGTTCAGGGGATAGCCGGAAAGTCTTACTTATAGAGTCTTGTGATTTTGCATGCAGTTCAACTGCCAATCTTACATTGGTCGGCATTTTGACCTTCTATATCCCTATTGTTGAAACTTTGATAATAGTAATCAGAGATCCCTCGACTTCTATCAAACGCTCCATATATTCAGCAAGCACTTCCCTCTTTAATTCATTCGCCAATATCTTGTGCTGCAGAATCACTGCGTTCAGCAGAGGGGATATATTTCGTGAAGACAATTACTGGATGAGAGCTAAGCTCGATATCCTCAGTCAGAGTCCACAAAACTGTGTGTTATTAGGATGTGAGGGGAATTTTTCTGACCAGACTAATGATTAATTCAGATGCCTACTGCACATATTTTAGTCGAGTGACCACAGTGTAGCTCGAGCATAAAAGTAAAAGCACATTCACGACTTAAGAAAGCTCCAGAACTTTAGCGCGATTGTGTCGTACAGCGCTCTAGTACGATTTAGAGCGGCTGGAGTTGTGTTGCAGAAATACTGTTCAGTAGTCTATAAAAAAGAAAAGGCGGTACTAGCCTCGAGCACTTTTGTCCGACCTATTTAATGTCAGAGGCAGATACCATCCATCATGATAAACTTTGATCACAGAAGTGGTCGGTTCCGATCGTTTGGGACCCATCTTACGGCGGTTCTCAGTTAAGCACCGTTGTATTCACGGAGAGCTTAAAGGTAATGATAATTGAAGGTATGTGAATCTCAGAAATAAACGTTTCATCGGTTCTGTGATTTCATCTTTGTGAGCGTGCAGTATTGTTCTCACCGTCCATCATCCCATGTTCTCAGCTAGCATGCTCAGATTGTGCTGTTCAGAGATATTCATTATCTCGTTTGTTTCTATTAAAGATGTATGCGCATTGCAGGTTTGATAACGCTTCGAGTGTGGCGATGAGATTCTTATCGCATATTGCGAAGGTTCGCGGCTACAAGCATTTTCTATCATTGCTGCCGCATGAAGTACGTTCATTTTCTTTGATTACAATATTTTCGAGAACGAGCAAGAATTGATGCTATTCACGGATACTGCAGCACGGCATGTTTAGCTGCACTGAAATTTCGTTTTAGGGGGACTTAAAGCATGGGCTTAAAGCCTAGTTGGGCCTGCTTTGTGGGGGGTTTTTAACGAGAGCTCAGTGGATTCCATAGTCTAAAACAAATTAGACTGGAAAAAATGACCGCGAGCTTAGACCAAAGCGAAATTATCGTTAGCAAAATTAGGCTGGCTACTTAACTAAAGGAAGCACTATTCCTGAGAAGCTTTATAGTCGTGGAAGTTTTTCCTTACAAACAGCACAGTGGCGGAAACGTCATTTGGCGTTAAATTGATGGGCAAATGCCTCTTTTAAACTTTCCTCATCGATGGTTGCTTTTTGCGAGGCAAAAGAAACCGAAAACATTTGGCAATATAAGTGAGTATTTGTGCGGTACTTAGCGTATTCTTTTAGGGGCTGATAGCGTGGAAGTTTTTCTCCGTAAAACAACATCGGAACTCATACATTTCGCAATTTTCAACCCTAAATTTTATCATGCAGGTCTTAGCTTTCACGAATTTCGAATGTTAATGGAAACAAACGGAAGATCTTGCCTGAGGTATATCCTCTAAATGGATATAATTAGGGAAGTGCTCGTTTTTCGCTACAGAATTGCGTAATATCGAGTTGTATCGAAAGCTCGGCTTCGATTCACATATTATGATTGTAGAGGTCTTAAGAACTGAAAGGTTAAGCGCACAAATCTGACGCTCTTTGTTGGGTTCGAATATTTAATATCTAATCATGAGGTAGGGTGAAACTCTGGAATATACTAAAATTGCCTGTTTCGTCCATCTATAACCACGGGGATTTATACTCGCTGTAGGTGTTTTCTCTGTGGATTTTGCACTCGCGCTGCTGTTATATCTTGAAGAAGTAGCAGCAACTTCTTTTCGATACAGATTATTTGGCAAAACTAGTAAGTTTCAGGTTTGTTATATGGAGAAGGTGCTCGTTTGCCTCGAGAAATACAGCAATTTGAACTGCTCGGCAGACGATAATGAAGTGCGCTATGTGCTGTTGTTGTGGATGACGATCCTTTGTAAGAATCCATTCGACTTCAGTCGTTTCGACTCATCGTCTGAGGGACCGAGCACTGTTCAACGCATTATTCGCGCCGTCATGCCCTATCTCTATATGCCAATCAGCAAGTTTCATGTAAGCAGTGTTATACTTCAATATTTGGGGCCAGTATAGCTGCTGTTTGAACATGCTTAAAGAATCGTAATGTTTCAAGATTGCTGTTTGACATGTCATATTCATTCAGTTGCATCGGCTTCAAATGCTTAAATTTTATCATTTCCACAGTATTTGACAGTTATCGTTAATTTTTGGCGATCTATATTGAAGAAACAATTCGTGATAGTCGCAATGAGGATTTTTCGAACTTCATTTCCCGAAATTAGGAGCTGATTATGTTTATTTATACAATTTTAGCACCATTTCTCGTTGCGACTTTCTTACTGATTCCACTCAGATGGAAGCTTGGCTGTCTTCATCGCGGATCTCTCAAGCTGCATTTGGAAGTGCGAATTGCTAAATAAATTACTAAACAAAAACAAGCAGATATATCCTCGATGACATTGTTTTTTAATCGTTAACGCAAGGGGATATGTAAGAGCAACATCAAAGCCACTCCTATACATGCGAAATAAAAGCATTTAGTTAATATTGGCGAAGTGATATTCCATTGGACGTAATTGTTGTATAGCGTTTTGCCACGATATTTGAATGGATTTTTATATGATCTTCACTTAGGTAAGCTTGTTAGCGCCGATGTGTCATTGGAGGTGAGTGCTTCGCTTTTCAGTGAAATTCGTTTAACGTTTAGAGAGATTCTTTCATGCTTCAATATGTTGTTGATGAATGGGATATTCAGCCAGTTACGGCGTTACTGTTAGCAACGGTGGTGACTCGTGAGGATGCACGAGCGAAGTTGCTGCCGTCGACGGTGGAGTCGTGTCTAGGTGCTCTAGGTACGTGCTCGGCAAAGAGTTCTAGCGACGTGGTTCTTGTCGCCAATCTCTTCCTTCTTACGGCTATATTCAAGCACGTAGGTTATCTTCTTTATTAACGAATGTTTGAATTTTCGAATTTTGAGGGAAACGATGAAGAGTGGCTGCTTCACTTGATTTAACTGGAGAATGTAGGCTGAAATAAAGTATATTCTCTCAACGTTGTATGTAGGGGATAGGAGTCAGCGAAAACTTACTTATCGGCCACATGACACATTTCTCCACTTGCTTTCCATTATCTCTTTTATCAAAAAAAAAAAAACTTTATTATATTTCCGATTAGATTTGTGTTATATGACGTTAAAGTGGGTATAGTTTTTTTTGTTTCATTTTCGTCACATGAGAACGCGTCAACATTGCTGTCATCGATCATCTTCTTGGCACTATGTGTTCTAGCACGAAATGCCTCAGCTATAGAATAATTTCATTCACCCTTTTTTTTGTGTAGGTTGGGATAATTATGCTATTTTTTAGCTTCGAAGTGGAAGACGTATCATTTCATCCTCAATGCATTCCATATTGATCCAGAAATGCATTCTTCTCTTTCAATTGTGGTTCAGCTAAGGCAAAAATTATAGAGTGAAATTTTCATACAAAATGCCTAAAAGAATGTGATAACAATCTAGTCACCTCAACTATGCGTTATATCAGAATGAAACTTTTCCCACATTAGGAGCATAATTTAATGAACAAGACAATGATGAAATGTGGCACATTGAATTTGCTTTAAAGACATCTCTTTGGAAGCAATTAAAGAGACACTCACCTCTATTTTAGGGTAGACGCGAAGATTTGTTTGCATCAGCTGATGCGGTTTTGCGAGCTGTTTCGCCGTTAATCGACTTCGAAAAAGCCGATTTTGTTGTTAAGAAGCTTCTTGTGAAGCTCGTGCAACGACTTGGGATGGTGTTCTTGAAGCCAAGAGTTGGTTTTGTTTCCCTTCCGTGTTTTACTTTTTTCTCAATGGAAGTTTATGCATTTTTCCGCTCACCTACCATGATCTAAAAGTAGGGAATAGCATAACAGCGTCATTGTTTCATTCAACGCATCGATCAAAAGTCTTCTTTGCGAGGGGTCTCTATTGTCAACTTGACCTCAGATAATCAAATTCCAGCGGGATCAAACATCTCCAAATAAAATTCTCGACATCGCCATAATTTTCGAACGAAGATAGAGAAAGATAGACTTGAAAAATGCAGTACACAGCTGTAAAGTAGAAGCCGCTATGGAGGTGGGAAACATTGAAATCAAATCGACATGCAATGTGAGATCAGAGCCGCTCTATGCGGCGTCTATAAACAAGGCCACTCCCGAGGGGTTGCTGAAATGTTATTCACGTTATGCAGTAGAAACGCTCTGATTCGGAAAATAACAGTTACACTTATTGCTTTATTATGTTGTATTGATAGGTGAAATTAGTTCGATTGGCAAATTTGGTGATTTCCATTGAATGCATTGTTTTTAATCGCTACATTTTCACAAGGTCTCAGTGTTTCATATATTGATTATTGAGCGATCTTTGCGTATGTAGAACGAGCATTTTTGTGATAGTTGTAGCCGCAATATGGGGGAGGGGACTAGATTATAGACGAACGCTTATGTTGACCGCATCAATTTGTACCTGAAATCCACTATTGTTCCGTTTCATATTGCGATTTGGTGTCTTCATTCGAAGCTTTCCAATTTGGAGCGTCGATTTTAATCTGATCATAAAGGAAGTGAGAGAAGTGGGAAACCTAAAAGAGAAAAAGAGATATGCTAAAAGGCTGCACAGGAAATGAAATTACAGTTGTCCGGTAATATGGCATATTTCTTCTTCGGTTTAAATTTTAGATTTTTCTCATTGGAGATTATTTGTTTCTCCTCTCCACTTCTCTCTTTCTTTCTCTTTTCGATTCGAGTTTTTGGTTTTAGAAGCATGATCTGATGGTTTACCAGCTAGCACAGAGAACATTCATTTCAGAATGGATCCGCTAATTTGCGCTATGAATTTTGTGGAAAAAGTGACCCTACAAGAGCTGAATTAATGAATTATCTTGATCAACTCTTATATATTTTTGAAGCGCATTTAAAGTTTATTGAGCAAGAGGTGGGACGAGCCAATATGCTCCACCCGGTCCCACTTCGGTCCATTAGATTTCCGTTGCTTCCGAATTTTGCAGTTATTCACATCTTTGCATAATTATAATCGAATAGACGTTCTTAAGCTTATTAGCGTATGTATTTATTCTCTATAAAAGCGTTGATAAATCGTATTTGACTGTTGTTGAAGCATTTGTGATTTGGTTTGATGGTGAGAGTGTGAAATTGAAGGTATGTAAATGGCGTTATGAGCGTGGAAATCGGGTGCTGACTCTTGACAGTGAATCGGTGAAGAAAGTGAAAGAAAGCGCTGCACGAACAGAAGTTAATCAGGTAGAGGATGATGACGATTACGACATACCTTGTGAGGAAGTAAGTTTTTCCTTTATTTAAATGAAAGATCGGAAGTGGGCAATGATCCGCATCCTATTTCTATGACCAATTCAAAGCCGCATACGAGATGATGCGATAGGATTCAAATAGCAAATTCTAACACCGTTTGTCCTCTTTTTCACCAAATAGTTTTTTCTCATATAGGGAGGAATTTTCTCTCGTCATATTTAACGATTAACCTAGAAGATTGCGAAGAAAAACGTGAATTTCTCGTCGTTTCAACGATATCGGATCGTTTGAACTCCTTCACAAATATCTCTTGTATCTTCATGCTGCTCTCGTGCAATTGCGGAAGCCATACTTCGTTGTTTTCCACTGGTAATGGGTAAATTTGCACGAAGAAGTTTATTTCTCTTAAGTGTTGTTCGTCGATGAATTGCATCGTAGAGTGTGCTGCATTTGTCATGGCGTTTAACAAAACGCGTCATCGTACCGCTGTCGAGGCGTAGAATGGACGGAGATCCCTTAATGGAAGTGAATCAAACCGGCGAATAGAAATTAATAGGGTCTTCATATGCGATGAAAAAAGTAATTGAAGTCAACACCAGAAGATTCGTCATGTGGGGGACTATACTGCTCTCCTGCAGTGTTACTTCAGTAACGTCGTGCTCATTCTGCTGATGTTGTTATTATTCTTTGGGAATATTTCCTCGATACAGTATAGATTAGAGTGAAGGCTGTTTTGAATAGAACTCTCTTTCTTGTACGTCCCCAAAACTTGTATGCGCATTAATTAGTTCAGTCGTACTGGTTCTTTCTTCTTCGTGTCCCCTTCTTCCCTAAGCGTCCTTTGACTCTGCATAGCTGTCTACGAGGTTGTCATAGTTTTAGGAACTAAGCAAGCATGGTTGATGATTCGGAAATTTAGTGTTGGGATGGAAGTTCTTCCTCATTATTTGGAATGCCTCTTCTGTTAAAACTCTTCCACAGCTCTCTTTTCGAGTAATAAGTGTATAGTCTTTCTGAAGGTACATAATAGATGCAACTTTACATAGGCGGAGAGGAGATGTTTAGAGCGAAATATCCCTTATGGTTGCTTTGAAAGCTTCCGAATAAAGTAGAAGAAGATTCCACTCGGATATTGTCACCACTAAAGTGTATGCGGCTCGAGTGAGTCATGTAATTAAAGATGATCAACGTTGTTAACAGCTCATGCCAGCATTACAAGCAAATGAGGATACAAAATTCTCCGAAATGACTATTCCTTAGGCGATTTTCGTATGATGGAAACTATCTGGAAGCGAGGTTCTTGAAAAGTTGAGAAATTTGGCATTGTAAACCCGGTGTGATGAGGAGAGGAGGTGGTCGTTGGTTGCAATTTTTCGGCGTGCATCTCATTTCATTTCTCTAAATGTCCGAAGATTTCAACACCTTAGGAATATCTCATTTTTATGATTATTTGTAGTGATAGAAAGGGAAGACCACTTCGATGCCGTTTTGAGTTTCTTTTCCATCTTTTAAGAACGCTAAAAGTTTATTTCTTATTTGACGTGAGCCGCTACCTTTAGATACTCCTTTCTCAGTTACACTCCCTCTTGACTTTAGAAACTCTTAGATTGTCTTTGTCTTCTTTATTGCTCCGTTTCTTAATTAAGAATTTTAACGATTTTCAGTTAATTGAGACGATTTCATGAGGCGTTAAAAATAAAGTATAGATGACTATATGGATTTGCAAAAAGTGACTATATGGATTGTTTTCAGTTGGAAATCGTGCTTGATACAGTGCTTTGTGCTCTCCGAGATCACGATACCGACATAAGATGGTCGGCGGCGAAGGGAGTGGGTAGGGTAGCTTCGAGACTTCCGATGCAACTCGCCAATGATGTTCTTTCATCGATTCTTGCCCACAGCTTCGATGAGTTGGCGGGTCATGCGGCTTGGCACGGCGGTTGTCTGGCGATCGCCGAACTCTCTCGTCGGGGTTATCTTTTGCCCGAACGCCTACCGGACGTTATGCCTGTCCTTCTGAAAGTAAGCATTGTGAAGGTTAATGTGTTGATTTAGCGGTGTGCATGTGAAAGTGTCCACGTTTAACTTCATTGGCGCCGTCAAGAAGAAACCCTGCCGAAACAGTGGCTGTGGACGAGGCCACTTAAATGCCTCTAGTAGGGTGGCGGATCAGCTCTTTAGGGCATTTTTGCTTGAGGCGAGTGTAAAGTCTAGTGATATTAAGCCACCTTTGGAGAAGGATATCATCAGCAGCTGATCACCCATATACACTGAATACTCCACGGCAGCGGTGAAAGTGTTGAGACATATGGTGTGTTCTCGAGTTTTTCATAGCTGTTCTCTCGTTAGTTTTCTTAGTTTTATCGTCTCAACTCCATATGCACTTGTTAAGCTTACAATTTATTATTTTCCAGCCCTCGTTTGCCAACATCGTCCGATACTTACTATCTTCATTGATATTGGAATATAGTGCAGAATTAGCTATATATTCGTTACTGTATTTTATAATTGTTGCTTACAGTAATTGTAAGTACTAGTTAAAATACACGTTTGGGCTGTTGTAAACGTTCTAAAGCGCCAGCGAAAAGCTGTCAGAATCATATTTCAACAGCGTTAAAATGAGCCTATTTGATTATGGTTCATTGTATCCAAGAGATGAGCTCAAGCATATGGCGAATGAGGTGGTACACGGTTGTTACAGGCACTTGTATTCGAAGAACGTCAAGGACGACATGCACTCGGCGCTAACGTTCGTGATGCGGCGTGTTATATTTCTTGGGCATTGGCACGGGCGTTTCGACCTTCTGACCTGGCGCCGTACGTTTCCCGGGTCGCAACTTCGCTTGTTTGTGTGGCGCTCTTCGACAGAGAGATCAACGTTCGAAGGTGAGCCGCCACTTTGCGTCTCTCACATGAAATTGGAGATTCCTTTGTGTATTTGTACCAGCAACTAGTGATAATTCATCAATCGTCGACGTTCAAACGTTGCTTATTTAGGGCAGCAAGTGCAGCATTTCAAGAGAATGTTGGACGACAAGGTTCGTTCCCCAATGGGGTGGAAATTCTGACTCTGATCGACTACTTCGCCGTTGGAATGCGCAAACATGCCTATCTCGAAGTTTCCGTTGAGGTTGCCAAATATTCACTCTACTCGCAACCTCTTATCGAGCATCTTGCCGATTATAAGGTTACCGTGATGTTTTATGCTGTTCAATTTTTAGCCTTTGAGAAACTTCGACGTCAGGGTTGATCGGTCATAAGTTGTGCGTATAGAACCCTTCCTTCCCCCATCGGTAGTTTGTATTCCACTTCATGTTACCAGTTTAGAACAAGAACCCTTTGATGTTTACCTAACAGGGGACAGCGATAAGCATCGGGTATCGATTTTGGAATTTCATTGGTTTCTGACACTATCGGTTAGGAAGTATTAGTTAATGAACGTACTGTATTCAGCACCGAAGCGATGGTTAGATTGAAGGGACGCGGTAGGGAAGTTCAAGCAAGACGGTTTAAAGAACACTTCATCGTAAGAAGAAGTGGTTATGTTTTAGTTTCTCGACTTAAGTCCAGTCATTATCGTTTAGAAGCTTTATTTCTATGTTATGGAAGTATTACCCATGATTTATTTCCGTGATGAACTATCATGGATGCTTAAGCATGATAGTTCATCACAGGCAATCATAACAGGCGGTTATAAGGGTAATGGTCATAAAAAACTACGAAGTTATAGTCTTCTGAAAGAGCAACGAGTTGTAGTCGAAAAGGGTGGTTTGGGATAGCGTTGGCAAGATAGTAGGAAATCATTTCGCTGATTTGTACCCTTTCCAAGATATGACCGCATAAAAGTGAGTAGAAGGTTCGTCAAGCAAGATAAATGAAGGAAAACACCGTTCTCCCATATCGACATTTGTTACGCTTTTGTAAGAAATTGCTTTCTGGTCTGCTGATCTTTCGCCGAATGGATGATATGCGCTAAATTATTTCAAATTAGATAATTCATCTAACAGCGCAGATTGCTGAAAAAATTTTCCGAGCATTTAGTTATCGTACGATTGCTTTGAGGTGACACACTGGAGTGAAGACATTCGAATTTTGGCCGCCGAAGCGTTGCGTCGCTTATCAGCGTTGGATCCTTCAGCAGTGCTTGAGCAGGTCTTTTTCTTTTGAATCATTTCGGCTGAATCTTTCGCTGAAATGAGTTCGTGTTATGCTTCAATTGAGCTTCCCTTTCCTCATAAGTGTTGAAGTAACGAAGCTAAAATTAGATATCGCTAATAGTTGCATCAATAATTCTGTTTTGTGTGATCGTAAGTCATCACTTCATTCTAATGAAGAGTTATCTTATTAAAGTGTTCGGCGTATTGTTGCTTGGTGTATTTGACCGAAGATAATCGGAAGCTGATGAAATGTGGTATTGTGAAGAGCACTTGCTATTTCCCTACTGTCCTCATGCATGAAGTTGAACTATTACTACGGTTGCTTACAGCTTTAGCGATAACTGTGGTGGGACTTGATTAGCGAACTAGTGTTCTCGTTGAAGTGATTTTAAGGCTTTAATTTCGTTCATATCTTTTTGTTCCCTGTTCTTCGCGTCGAGAAATTTCGACCATATCGCGCTGCCGAGTTGGCCAGCAGCAAGGGCAGGTCAAATTGACATTCACACGTCAATAATTTTTTTTTTTCTTATTAGGTTTTAACGAAGATCATCCCGTTGATGAGCAGCCATCAACCAGTATCTCGCCAGGGTGGAATTTTGGCTCTCGCAGGATCATTGTCCGGACTTAGTGGATCGGGCATTGTCATGCCGGATTCGTTTTACCAATCTGTGGCACGGATTCCTTCAGACACGTTCGCAACGTGTGAAAAGAAGACCCAGTCGATCGTCGGGCTTCTGATGCGCCGCGCTATGAATTCGTTCATTCATCTGCTGTCGGCGGTCATTCCACCTCAATTCATTCCTGTAGGATCTTAAATTACTCGTCGCTTATGTGCAATATTTTTTATTGCATTTCTATAGTAAGTAAACAAGCTTGCGAATTACTTATTGAAAAAGTATGAGTGGATTGCTAGCAGTAGTGGTTCCTTCTTAGAGGGATTGTCGTCTAATAAGTAGGTGATGCCGTAGAGAAATAAATTGTTGCAAGGTGGTCGATCGTGAAGTGGCAAAAGAACGATTTCGAGTGTAACAACTCAACATAAGAGCTCTATGTTGATGCGCTCTTATGCGTTAAATGACCGTTTGCGTTGTCGTGAGCAACGAGCAGCAATACGAATGAAGAATTGATCTTTGTGATCGAAGCACTCAAATTTGAGTGATAATTTGTTTTTTTGGGTCATTAGCGATAATTTTATTGTTGGCGGTCACTTGCGGTCGTTTAGTTGGATCGTCGTCTAACGCATATACGAAACAAGTCAGCAACTTTATCAAGATCTCTTATTCGTATACGACCTCATCACTTATCATCTATAGTGCGTTTCCAATAGAGAAATTGTTTTAGAAGATCACACTTTCAGATGATATTTACAAGCGATCATCAGTCGCTCTTGTTAGAAATAAGTGGAAAAGATGTGGAAACTTGAATGCCCAAACCTCGTACTATTGAACGTTCAAATATATAATCGCAGTGCAATACGTTTAAATTTAATGTTGTTTCGTTGTTTGTTTGTTTGTTTGTTTGTTTGTTTGTTTGTTTATTTGTTTGTTTGTTTGTTTTTCTAAGCTTCAGAGTGTTCATTTCAGTTGGAGGATTGGCTAAAATGCTTAGATCTAATCGTATGTGATGAAGACGAGAGTTTGCGCATTAATGCAGTGTTAGCTGCATCGCAATTCTTCAAAATTTTCGCCTGTGTGGAGCGTGTAAATTTGTTGGTGGATCGTATAAATCAACGATATATTCATCGAGTTAGTTTTTTTTTTCACATCATTATATAATTCCATTAATTCGATTTGTATTTAAGTTGAAAAAGTTCTAAAGGTTGTTTCATTCAAGAGAGTATCTATTTCAAATTGTACACTATGAAAGAGCGAATTTGCGAAACGCGTCAAGTTATGCTATGATTTAAGTCAGCGACCCGTTAGTGAATATTCTCATCTCTCATTTGTTGACTCGTTTTCTATGATCTTTTCATAGCCGTTAGCAAAATGTGCGTGTATATATCTAGAGATGTGAATAGCGTCATAAGAGAAGTGCTTTTCGAGATATTCATAGCCAACGTAAATCAAAGTGAATAGTTGAAAATGTTGACATTTCCAATATTCTATGATTGGGAGGGGGGGGAAGGGGTATTGTTAGTGTTTCATTGAGGAATCGATTTTGCTGTGGTCTTGTAAATTAGGCAGAAATGCATCTTTCCGAAGAGATTACCTTCTGCTCGGTCGAAAGACTTACCTTTTTGACAAATAAACGTCCTATTAAATTATGAATATAGAAAGCTTTTAAAGCGTGTTGCATGTAATTCACCAATTAGCATTTAAAGCTCATCGCCATCACCTCATATTTTTTGTATGCGGCTGGGGTCAGCTGGTTTCGTCAACTATGCGGGAGATGTTGAATATGCAAGCGTTGCATGGTGAGCTTAGAAGAATTCTCTATAGAGTGGCAGGAGCACAAGAAAACTCTGTCAGACATTGTATTACCAAGATGTGTTGAAGGGAAACGTAACGCATAGGTACCGGTAGAGAAATAGCAATAGTTGTAAAATGGGAGGGGGATACTCCTACACATAAAAGGCGCAGAAAAGAGGACATAGCAGAGCGTGTATCGGTTTTTTTTTTTTGCAAGGAAATTCACCTATATGCTATCGAACAAAGTATCAAGATTTGATGGAATTACAACTAAAACGTATATGTTGAGAGAAAATTGCCGTAAGGAATAGAAAATTACAAATGTGAGCGTCATATTTGCAAAGATATTGAATGTGTCAGATTATAGACCTATATCGCAGACGACCTTTCAATCATAGTTCTTTTAAGGTCCTGCTTGCATAGAACATTATAACTCCGATATATTTGCTAATCTAGGTAGTAACCTGAAGCTGCCAAAGAATTAAACGGTGCACGCTCTATCCGTTAAACTTTATCGCAGCTCCTCGAAATGTTGCGTTTCTAGGTTCTGCGCGCCGAGAAGGAGTGTACAAGAGAAGGTATCGCAAGCCTGCTGAGCGTATTACCTCCAAGCGTATATGCGATACGAGACCAGGACCAGATACCGCTGTATGCAAAAGTCGTTAACGCACTTATCGCCGTTGTTGATGGGTATGTTTCAATGAAAAAACAATGTCGTGTTGTCTTAGTGCTGTACTGTCGAAGTGTCCTGTATATTCGTTAGTGCCTCTGAATTGCCTCATCAGTACCATTCTAATTTCTGCAATGTTCTACTTTTTCGATGGCAAATCCTCCAAATCCGCCAATTTTTTCTCTCTTGAGGAGGTTATAATTCATGTCACGCGATGATGCCACCAATTTAACAAGAAAGTTCCAGTGTCTGCTAATTTTAGATGAATTTACTGGTTCTTCAGAAAAGAAAGTCGGCGTTTTTGCTCGTTTTATCCTCTCTTTATTTCTCCCATTTTCTCCTGCCATTTGGGTGCTGCTACTGAAATTTGGCGTCGTTTTGCATCTTTCCTATCCCATTTGGCGAGGATAAGTGAGAGAAGGGAGGAAGCATTATATGTGTGCTATTTTCGAAGTTCCAAAGAAGTTCAGCATTCTCACCGATTGTGGTTAATAAGGGCATTAAGATATTTCACACCTTTATCCAAACCATCAAGAATCACTCCTAAGAGTTGTTGCTTATACTAATTTAACTTCTCTAATATTATAAAATATTCGTGTGATGTTTAGATAAAGAGAAATTTTTGTTATTATTTGGATGTGTTGATATTGAGAAACCCTCCAACGGGTCTCGCAAATCCCGACTATCTACGTTCGAGCATCTTTTGACTAACTTCGTGCAATTTTTATTGACTATAGGAGGGGGGGGGGGGGGGGGGGGATCGTTCGTTTTTGAGCCAATAGCTGATTTCTAAAAAACCTGAACAGTTTATGCTAATTGAACTTGCCGTATTTCCAACTTTACTATGTTGTGAGGTTCTTATAGAATAATGGTGTTGCTTTATATTTGATATGCTTGTTGCGTCTGGATTGTCCATTTAAACGCTTGCTTCCGGATTTACAGGCGGAGTGGTATCGATGCTTCATGGGCGTATGGAAGACGCGCTTCTATTGATGCACTTGTCAAGATTGTCTCTGTTGTGGGATTGGATTCACTGAGTCTCTCTGATTCGTCGAGGCTTATCGATTGGTTTGTCTCTTTTCAACTTTTCTCTCCTATGTTATTTAATAGTTCGAGAAATTGTTTTGCTAAATTAGTCTACTTTTATAAGCGTTTTATACATTAACGTAATGTTAACTTCTCATTTGATTTCTGTTTCGAATGAAATATGCGATAGTTCATTAAACGTTGATTATATCAACTCTTCTGCACAGATTATATGCTGAATGTTGATGAAATAGTTGAAGAGTTTGTATTTATGCGTTTACATTTCTCATATATGAAAATGAGATATAAGCAGGTTTGTCGATTAAGGGGTTAGTCAGATGAGTCATTATCGAGCGTGACCTTTGTGCATGCATGATTGTTGCAGTGTGATAAACGCACTCAATGATTACACGACCGATAGTAGAGGCGATGTGGGTCGTGTGTTACGTGCAAGTTCGATGCGTGCACTCGCCATGCTCTTGCCGATCGCAGCACGCTACGACAGACATACGGAACGAGTCGATGAAGCGGTTTGTAAAATTGTGCAGCAGTCTTGTGAGAAGATCGACGCGATACGCATTGTACGTTGCATTCGACGATCTCATTATTAGTCTAATTCTGCTCTAATTCAACGCGTTTCTTATCTCAGACTGAGCATATTTAGCGTCAATTGGCCTCATAGAAGGATCGTTTCTCTAAACGGATAATAGCGATGTTAATAATTAACCTCATCAAGCGCATTCATAAATGGCCAAAAAATAGTAAGCGTTACTATTTAAAGCATTCTGATCCGCGTTGCGCTTTTATACGCCTGAAAAGGATTCATTATCGGTTTGTATAAAGTAGATGTTTTTGGTGTACTTATGCCTTCGAGGCGAATGAAAGTGGAAGGTGGAAATGAACGCGATCCTATTGTGTCCACGATATGAACCAAACTTCGTAGCTCTTGTTTCAACGTTTAGCGGCAAGAAACTGAAAGGCAAGCAGTCAGGCACGGATACACACATACATACCCGCAGATAGACGTTATCGTGTTGTATTTTGCAATCACTTCACGCAAATCTCTCAACTGATCGATGAATTCAGCTCTTGAAATGCTTTTTTCCCGTTCACTGCCAGTGCACAGGTGTGGCAACAAAATGACGTTTAGATAGATGTATAAGGCAAATCAGTCATTATTGCCTAAAGAAATTTTTTTCAGTGTGCTGCAGAAGTACTATGTAGTCTCATACGCAGTGGACTGGACATCGTTGAGAAGGAGACACTTCGTACGACATATTTACCCGAGTGTTACCCTTCGGGTTGGCAACCACACGATTGGAGAAATTCTGCTTGCTTTACCAGGCTTGCCACTCTCCTCAGCAGTCAGCATTATAGGTACCATGCGCTAAGTGGCTTCGTAATTTCTGCAGGTAGATGCTTTCTGTCTTTGTTCGCTTTTGTATGACGGTAAATTGAAGAGCAATGATGAGTTTTGGTTTCGAGTGATCCTTCCAAAGAGATCAATATTACGATCGTGTCACCTTTAAAGATATTACGTTTGGTGAATAGACGTAAAGCAGCGGCACCAAGTGAAGTGAAAATGCAAAGAATTAAAGCGCATTCGTCTTCACTCAATATTACTCTGAGACAAGCAGTCCTCGACTAGTGGATAGTCTAGTATCGCGCAGATAATGGCTCTTTATGCAGCTAATATCACCTAAACGTTGTACGATCTATGGGAAGAGGGGATAATTTTCCTCATAAATACAGCAGTTTCCTTTTTAGATCAGTAGTTCGATTCGGGGAGCAGGCCGAGATTGTTTCAGATCCGGCTTTTAACGTTATTTATGTCTGACTCAATTTTTTACCGCTCATTCCGAGCAAGCAGAAGTTCTAATTGTCGGAGTTCTTTATAGCGTACTCATCTTAAAAGAAGATTTTTCAGTTGCTCTATGGATTTATTAATTTTCATGCTGATTTATATTCTATTCAAGGCTGGCCATGTTTGCCTTCTAAAGTGAGACGTTTTCAGGAGGACTTGGCGAGTCGACTATGCGTGGAGCATCAGATGCTCTATTAGAAGTGCTAAATGCCCATCAGGATTCTTCAGCGGTTCGATTTTTTTTTACAGCTATTGGTATTTTAACGTTTGTGCAGCTCGCACATGTGCATTTTTTCAGTTCTTTGATTCAGCCGGCGCATACTATTTCATGGAACTAGCCAGAAAGATTCACTCTTTATTTTGAGAACCGTTTCGATAAATATAACTGATTTTCTTGGGAATGGTTCTTCAGTTGTCACCTGGGTGGATATGTGCACACCATCCGAATGGCCAACTGAGGGGTTCATGTCGGCGCTCCTCTTTACTTATCTACTCTTTTCAACCGGCGCATACTATTTTCTTGTTAGTGAAAGTATTTGATGGATTAGTTCTTATAGGATATGGAAGTATTTCTGCATGATTTGGCGACGATATTCTCGAACAATGTGGGAATCGCACGAGTAATATTGCCTTTACTGTGCACACTTGAGCAGATCTTCTCGGCGGAATTGGTGAACTGTTTTGGAGCACATCCGGATTCGTCACCATCTCTTGCTAAGCTCATCGATCTGGTCGCTGCGGTAACTCATTTTCTTGTTACATTCCTTGTTTTTACAGTATTTTTACGAGTAGCTGCATGAAATTATGCATCGTTTTAGTCGACACGAAAGTTATCTGTAACGTTTATGAAGTTACGCTATGATGGAATCGGAATTTGTAACATATAATATTATATGAGAAGAGGTAAGACTCGAAGGGAATACCCGTACATCGTTTGATATTATTCAGGTAGAAGCCGTTAGAAAACGCTGTTGTTATGAAGAGTTCTTTATTTTTCCCAATTTTTAGCTTTTTTAAATTATTATCGCTCCTTTATGCCATTAGTTTTCCCTATTTTTCTGAGGAGCATTAGTGAATGTGTTATTTATTAATATTTTCATTGATTAAAAGTGAAATGTGACTAGTGAATTGTATGTTGAGGACAGAAAATGATCAATGACAATGGGTCTGTGATGTTCTCGCTAGTTTTTTTTTTTTTTTATTTCGCTCATCGGACTCTTCCTTTAATTGAGGTCTGAAATTTCGAAAGAGAAGATGACGGTCATCGGCTGTCCTCTTTGTATACAATCGGAACCGTTAAACTGTCCTATTCGTTGAAGAGTTTTAATTTATGTAAGAATTTTCCGGTAGGAGTGTTTATGAGGCTTTTCGAATCGGTGATGAATTGGCTAAGAATTCTGTGTCATTGACGCTGTGTTATATTTTCTCTAGAAAGCTTTCAAGTCTGAAATGTGTTTCAGGAGGCAGTGGGAAAGGGTAATCCTCAGAAGGTGAGAATCGCGGTGACAATCCTCTGTCATGCACTACAATTCAACTGCGACAGTCGTATATGGCAAAAAGCGGCTTCAGTGGTTTCGTTTTGCTTCTTTTGTTTGTTTAAGACATAGATGCGTCGTAAAATCTCAAATCGAAATCCCTCACTTGGCCACCACTTCGATAAAGTAAATATATTTTTGCTAATAAATTAACCTCCTCTCTGCGATCGGAACGCTAGGAAACACCCGTTTTCGTTTGCGGATACGTTCATTGTTGTGTTCTTGTCTCAGTAAGAGTCGGGCTCCGTCGAAACACCACTTGTTCCCGTATAGGCAACTCAAAGCTGAATGGTAACCCAGTTTTATTTGTGAATATACAAGAGGAAGTGGAATCGGCACGTCCGCCGTAAAGCTCGAAATAACTTCTTTAAGCGTATTTCCTTGTTGAGAGTTATTTTGCACTGAAGGCACTCTTATATGCCATAAAAGCATCGAAATGCGTTCAGATGAGTGCAGATTTTTAAAGGAATAATGGTTGAATTTTTACGAAAATGGATTTGTGGAAGCAGAAGGTAGAGGGTTACGCGAGTCTTAATTTTTGGAATGAAACAGATTCTTTTGCAATAAACCTGCTGCTAGCAAGAATTCATAGTTTTTTTTTTTTAAGGAAGAGGGGAGGGGGATTTTAACTATAGCGATTTCATCTGCATGAGATATGACGGTGGTCATCATTCGTTTCTGTACTAGTGGTTACTGGTATTAACTCAACATCCGTTTTGTGAAGTTGCAGGTTGTTTTGATAGCCTGCTTTGTGATGATGGTCATCTTTGACTGATTATACCCTGACAGTTAATCCCGAAATTTTTGTGTTACACATCGTGTTGCTCTTTTGCCGAAATTACGAGCCGGATGAGACTGTCCTCTTGCCTCTTCGAGACGAGTTCCGCTAACTTAGCTCTCTCGAATGTTACCACCATAGACACCGTTGCTCTTATTGATTACTGGGCGCAGCCTGTGATTGTTAAAGCAACATCCTCATCTTTATCGATAATTTCTCCTCTGTGATGATGTTAGGTTCGAAGCTGAGGTTTGCTGAAACAGGAGCACATGTAGTCCTACAAATTGCATTCGTAGACTTTTTTATGTGTGTCTGCTTATAGTGATAACCGATAGGCAGATAGCATAGAGGCACGTAAAACACCAGTGGATTTCTCAGTTCTGTGAGCAGTGAAGTTTTTTTGCTCGAGGTTTTACGGCACGTGAATATGTCGCAATTGCGGTGTGTTTCCTTCGTGATGAATCATATGGTGACCGGACACATGGGTAGCCAGCCCCTTTAAAAGATGGGATCATCCTTTTCGATTCTTTCGAGGGTTGCTTAATTATCTTTGCTCTTGCTTGCAAATTCGAGTACTTATTGCAAGAGTTTTCGAGCTGTTGTGAATTGATTTGGGCGTTGTTGTGATTAGAAATAAATTTAAATCTTGGCGATCGAACAACCTTTGAACCGAATCTATCCCATCAGGTGCTTCAGGGGACATCATTGTGAAGAGTCTTTTATGCTACCTTCTTTTTCTGAAGTTTGTTGCTTGTTGTGAATGGTGATGTGGATGGTCGCTAGCAGTTTTTAGCCGAATCATCCAAAAAAGCGTTGGATGGTTGAATTGAGAACTCGGTGAGTTGCTTTGCTTTGAGAGGTATGCTGACATATTCACTTTAAGATTGTACGCACACTTCGTTCACCGTACCCGACATTGCGTCGGAGTGCCGCCGAACAACTCTACGAGTGCATCGCATCGGAAGTGGTCAATTTGCGCGGTAAAGAAAACGGCAATCGCAGTGAACTGCTTAACATCCTGACGAAAACCGAATGGCAAGTTGACGGACAGCAGAACCGTTTTTGTGAACTAAGTTCTTCGATCGCTCGTATGCTCAACGTTGGTTGTTGAGTGATGCTTTATTGCCATTCTTCTCGAGTTTGCGCCAATGGAAAACAGTTGTAAGCATTAAAAAAGCTCTCTCGCCCTATAATTTTATGATTTGAACAACGAACAGTGTGGGGAAAAGTTGAAGCTTTGTTTGTAGTGAAGAGCGGAATTTTTCTGACGAATATGCTGGACGATTTGCCATAAGAATTGTGTAAAAAGATGCGCAACTCCACGGCGCAATTATCGAAAGTTGCAAACTTCAGCAGGTGGAGCCCGTTACTCGCTCTCATTCGTACTCGAAGTGAAATATAACTAGCCGGGTGATGTTGTCCAGAAATGTCCAGAAAAGTGTATATTGTCCAGAAATGTCCAGAAAAGTGTATGTTGTCCAGAAATGTTGTGTAGCCGTGTATATAAATTATATTTTCTCCTAAAACGTACATAAGTTATTTCCCATCTCCCATCTCGTTTTCGAATGTTGACTCTGCTAGGAGAACACATCTATTGAGTGGTAAGATTCACGATCGGTTCTACATTACGAGATGTTTATTTTTAACTGAGACGGAAGTTATTTGGTAATTTTCGGCGATACTAGGAGTTGGTATGAGTTGTGCTGTCAATGCAATATTTTATCACTTGCGAATCTCCGATTTGCTTTGATTGGCTTTCTTTACGATTCATAATTCACACAATGCAATTTTTGATTTCGCCTGTATGCATATAGAAAACGCTTTCGAATGTTTCATCATTGCAAATTTATTTATCGGCACAAAATTGCCTATATATGTGAAGAGTGTAGAAGAATAGCCTCTATTGCGGCAAGCGAAAATTTCCTTCGATGAACTAAACGTTGTATGCTTTAATGTTCGCTAACGTTAACCTATCGAACCATTAGAACTTTCTCACAAATATATTGTTTGTAGTCTTGATTGAGGTGACGATACACTATTGTGTGCATATTTGCTATTCGTTTAATCTTCACTTAGTTCCAATATATTGAATTCTTCTTGAAGTAATATTTTATTGCCACAGTTCGAAATGATAGATACATGGATTGAATTAGTTGTAGCATATACATTTGCTCTTTCACAATGTTGTTTCCACTTCAAAATTGTTTTTTGAGGTGATATTTTAGTATAATTTTGATATATCATCACTTCACTTTGCAGATTATCGCTGGATATATTTCACTCATTGTGCATTTCACATAGCTAAAGATCGGAATTCGATTTCCATCATTACTTCCGCGATATCTTTCTTTTCATTTTCTCTAATGTGCATGATTTTCGAATTGGGCTCATTTGGTTGTATATTTGAGTGTTTTGTTCGTTGCTCTTTAAATCCCATTCTATTAGTTGTTGTTCGTTGTTTAGAGTGGGACAAACAGCTATTCTAATAACAATTTTTCAGATCTTCAAAGAAAGTCGTTTCAAAGGAATTTATCGATGTGCTCGAGTATATTCGAAATATTCAATGAAGCATCAGGCATTTCATATTTTTTTTTTTTAGGAGAGGGAGGAATGATGTTCTCTAATCATCATCCGTAAAGGAAATGCAGTCCACAATTGAGGATAAGAGGGGATGAGTCGAATTCGAAAACCGCAACATTTTCTCCTTTATTCTCTTTGTTACTTCTGTTATTTCTTGCTAGCTACAAGTTTGTTGTATATTTCTCAAACATATCGTTTCACATCTGGTAGTGTTTATTTCATATTCTTCAAGTCGGTATACGTCCAATTTAAGTTCCATAAATGGCAGGATGAGTTGAGTGAAGAAGACTGAAATTGAACTGAAATTATACATCGATAATGAGTTCATTTCGTTGATTATTTCATTGAGAGGAAAACTTTCTGTGATGATTTCTTAACGTTGCTTAGAGTATATAATTCCATTTTCGTGGTGAGCATTTTGAAGAACATTTAAAGAGATATTACATTGTCACAATTTATGAATAATTTAATTGTCCTCACAATCGAGCATTTTCCATAAATTATTTGTTTAAGAAGCAATAATTATCATATATTCGGTTAGAATTTGGAAGATTACTACCGACAAATCTAAAAAAAAAGATATATTCGATATATTATTACTAAGAGATAATAATATCTATAATAATATCTAAGCATAACGTTTAACGAATGTTTTCTTCTCATTTGTGTATTCGAATGATTGTTGATTGATTGATTGAATGAGCTCGTTGTTCAGCTGCAGTTAGATGGTTGAACTCACTTTCCGTCTATTTTCTGGCATATATTTGCGCTTTCAATTGTATCCAATAAACGGCACATTATGAATCGGTTATATAGGTTGGATGCATTATTGCTAAGGAATCATTAGAATCTAAATCTTCGCACTCAGCATATCGATCAGTGAGATCAATGAAGCTATCAAAAGTGATTTATGGTTTGTGTTGTATCATTGTGAGTTTTATGTATATCGAATACGCTTAATTCACGCATATATCGCCCGAATGTATGATATTCGATTGCTGTATCGTAGGCTTTAAGCTTACCCAAGTGGGGAACTATATCGTCGATACAGGTCTTTCAGAACCTTCATGGGAACGCATTTGTTCATTTAGTGGATTCCAACTTGGAGAGTGTTCATGTAGTTGTTTTTTTTTTTTTTTTTTCAGGGTCATGTATCTCTAAATCGGCTGGCAGTCTATAAATCTTCAACCTCTTCGCTGATATGTTTTTAAACAATCGAAGCGATCTGATCACTGAATTTCGTTATGCTGTCTTTTCTATGGGAAACTATTATCTTTTTGAAATTGTGGGATTCCATAGAAGATCCACCTTGTTCCGACGCCTTTGTCCCATTCGAGCAACTCTCAATGAAATTATTTGAAGACCGATCGGATTAGGAGAGAGCCTTTCGTGGAAATGTCGTCGATTGGTGGCGGTGGGCACGATTCCGGCGGCAGTTGATACTTCAACTTCACTGCTCACGACCATCACTTCATTTCAACGGCTTTTTTACGCTAGTTGTCCACAAAATAGACCCAAAAATAGAGCCGCCACGCTTTCCGATAGAAAATCGAGCACATTAGCGTAGTGGTAGCACTTCTGTTAATCTCTAGGATGAATTCTCCTCAGTGATTAGAACCGTTAAAATTTCGAAGTGATTAGTGTTTGTCGGATGTTGCTCTATGTTCAATTTCAACTAAAACTTCGAATGTGATATACAACGACGACATGAGATGAGGTTTCCGTTTGTGTCTATAAGAGATGAAGGGGGAACAAGAAAGAGATTCGAAGGGAGAACATCACTCGTAATGCTTAACGAAAACATTCCCACCTATCGAAACGTCTATCGTAATTTCAAAAATCCGCCGTAGTGGTAAAACACCCTCAAAGAGTTCACTTTTCCTCTTATTTATCGTAGATATTAAAAAAGTATGACCATATGGGATAAAGTGTTGGAAAAATTCGTCGTACAATGGAAGCCGAAAGAAGAAACTCTCATAAAACGTTCATTAGCGAGATTTTTCATTGTGTTGGACGGCAATAATGTTCTACATCTCATCGAAGCGCACAGTTAACCGATCTGGAAGCGGCTCTCTCCGGATGTGGAGATCTCCTGAATGTGGCAGTTGCGGAAAACGATCTCAAAAAAACCTCTACACTCGTAATGTTAAAGCATATCTCCGTAAACTTAGCGGTCCTCTCGCGCGTCCCCCTACACAAGGGGATTTCTCGCGTTTCTCTTTGCTTTTCGGCAACCGGAATGCAATGCATTAGCACTCTTGCCTTATTTTACCACATAGACAATCCTAAGCAACAATGACGGTGATGATTTTGCCGTTTTGAGCAACTCAAGTCCGCCTGTCACTTCTTTTGCGTTAGTGCAAGTAAAATCGGCCTAGTCGGATGATACGGCGTCGTCGAAGTGTTTCGTCGATTCATTGTGAGCGAATATGCGTTACGGACGTCCATATAAACATACAATGAGACATTTTTAACATTACAAAGCGTGTTTAGCTCAATCGTTGTGCCGCATTTCGCCTAAGAGCTCGATGAGATTTTTAGTTGCGAAACGATACGAAGTGATCGCTGAAGCTTAAAACTTACATGATTCAAGTTGATTCAACTTGCCGATGATAACTTCAGCTTAGTGAATCAATTATTTAAGCTCTCTCAAAAGGATTGTTTTCATTGTGAAAATCTCAGTGAATTGTATGTTTGAGAGGCGCTTATTTTATGATGATAATTGCTAATTTTTTCATATTAGAGATGAGATAATTTTTATCGAAACAATCTCGACGTCGAAACAATCATCGCACATTTGGGCATCTTTGTGAAATTATACGCAAAATGTCGATGGTGGGGGATTTTTTTCTCTCGAAAAGCAGACATTGATCACCTAGACTGAGATGTGTGGAATCGTTGCTTTTCGTTGTCTCGATAGACACTCATCGAATACGCAATGAAAGTGTCCTCATAAAGCATTTTTCCCCTTTATGAGCTATGATGACCTGCAGCGTTCGCCATTCCACATTGCTAACGCATATTCCTATGAGAGGAGCTTAAAGGGGTTTTCTCATGTTGTGGGTGCTTAATCTCATATTGTCTAGAAAGGGAACGGTCACATTGAGGAGCATTAAACTTAGAAGGATCGAATGTTGGCAACATTTTTGAGCGGTGAGCTAAACTAAGAGAATAGGGACGATGACACCTCGTCATCTTCTTTTTTTCTTCTCTCATTTTCCTTTTTTTTTTCAGCAAAAATGAGAACTCATACATTCACCGGAGCGTTAGTGCAGTCTTGAGAAATGAGATCGATATGTTCACCGGTCTCCGATCGAACTTCTTTTCACTTTTCTCACTCTCTAAGGCGAAACGCAAATCGAGAAGAATTGCAATTGAATCCAATTTCCCTTAATAATTCGTATTTCGTCGTTTAAGGATACTCCTATAAATGTACATTTGCAAATGATGTTGCGGGTTGTTAGCCGCATTTATATGTGACATATTTGGTTGGATTAATCGTCTTGTTTAGACGCATTCGTTGAAGTCGACTCTTTTGCATTTATCCGCATAATTTTTGCGTGAAAATCGGCGATTCTTCCTGAAAGTTCTTCCAGAAACGACGAATGAGAACGAACGTTTGTGGATGTTTCTCCTAAACATTGAAATTCTTTCGAGAATCGTTGTTTTTCTCGTTTTTTGTATTATTTTTTATTATTTTATTTATTGATCGCTAAGCGTTTATATCATCATTTCGATTCGCTCTTCGAAGATAGAGATTTCAGTTAAGGGAACTCTAAAAAAAAAAAACGAGCGCAAATGTCGTCGATCGATGTCACCGAGATATTACGTGCCTCATTAGAGGTTCGTTCATTTCTTTCTTTTCTTTCCTACGTCCTCCTCAATCGTTTCAATTTTCCATTTTTCATTTGCGTAATTGTTAAGAGCAGATTGTAGTGAACGAGTGATCTACCCTTATAACGTTTTTAAATCTATATTATCCTTATTTCTTTCGTCAATCTTTTCGTAGCATCTATCGTTAGTGTTCAGAGACCGATTGGCGAATCGAAGCATCTGCTGTAGACTATGTGACTTTTCTTAACTTACAAGCCAATTGGAAATAAAGTTTCGGCCTTATAAGTCGGAGTATCAAGTTCGGAAATTTCAATCACAAACGGTTAGATGTTGGAATAGTGGAGTGTTGCAGCCGTTGAAGAAAAAGCCACGTATTAACGACATAGATGGTATTTCAACGGCAACCGCGAACGCTGCCGATATCCTCGCAGCGCTGGAAAAAGACACATCTCGAGCGGAGATCGTTGATGAGATAGTCGTCAAAAGGACAGTCCTCCAGGTTTGTGATCTTATTGTTTATTGCGCTTTTTATTTGCCTTATCACTAATGCAGAGAGCATTTTTTGTCGTTTATTCAAGTGGGTCTCCTTTCACTCGGATAGAGAACTCTTATTTATTTATTTAATATTAAGAAATTCTGTAATATCGACTACTTTTTCTTCTTTATTAAACCGAAGATCAAATCGTTCTATGAGAGAGGGGCGAAGATTGATGTTATCGACAGAAGAGTCGTTTAACATCACGATTTGTTGATTTTTGCTTGCTGTATTGTTAATTGTAGGACACGAAAACCCGAAAGATGAGAGGGAGAGTAAACTTGAAGAGATGGTAGAGAGGACCTCACGTACATGATAGCAATTCTTAAACTCCCTCTCCTTCTCCGCCATCCTTCGTCTTTTTTATACGTTGATTTGGCTAAGTGAAAATATGCCTGCATGCATGGGCACATTTCATTTTTTTTGCTGACGTTTATGAACGTGATTAGTGAGCCGCTGAAGTACCTAGACATTTTCCGAAATGAGGAAAATTTAGTATTGCGAATTTGAAGAGATGGAGAGAGCCAAGGAGGGAGGGAAGGAGAAAATGCAGGAAGGAGCTAGAGAGTCGAGGGAAAGTGGGGGGGGGGGGGGGGGGGGGAGGTTTTGGGATGACTAAGCTATTTTTGTTCATGCAACGATAGTGTCCCTTCAAGAATCTTATTCTCATTTTTCGATGTGGGAATAATTTTAAATCCCTCCAGACAACTCATCGATGTGTGATTGTCTTTTTAAGAAATCATTTTCGAATAAAAGATACTTGAAATGTATCGCAGATGCTGCAAAATGTGCCACCTCATAATGGGTTTCGTCGGAAACGCCTAAAAACGCGATCTTCACTATTAAACTGTAGGTGGATATTCAAAACAGTAACCATTTTGAGTACAAATAAGCAGTTTAGTCCGAATGAAAAAGTTCTTGTCGTTATTAAGTCGTTTCTTTGAATACGCTAACTCTAAAGATCAGGGCTTCCAACTTGCCGCTGATCAAGGGATCGCCTTTTCAAGTCTTCGATAACTGATGAATTGATATGACGGCTCACATTTTTTGGGTCCGCTTCCACATTTTTTCTTCCTAATAATGGGGATAGCATTGCGTCTCCGCCCCAATTTCCAATTGCCCTCCTCTTCTATCGATGTCTTTTTGTTGATAATTGTTTTGGTACTTACTTTTTTTTGCCTTCATCATCTGATGAATTTTCTCTTTTCATTTGTTATGTTCTTTAGCTAGGCGTCATCACTTCAAGGAGGAGATATGGACAAAGAAGGTTTTTGAGTTGGATGGAGCTATCTTACGATTCACGAGCTTGGTTACTCGTTAAGCCCTAATCTTTAATAATTAATCCTTGATCCTTAATATTTAATCCTTAATCCCTAATCTTTAATCCTCAATCCTTAATGCTTAATCTTGAGCGACAAGACTTTTCAGCAAAGGGATCCGAATTTGGTGCACAGACTAATATGAGCTTGAGTAACGTCTAATAAGTGTGCTATTGAGTTAGTGATGTCATAGTTTCTGCAAACATCGAAAGTGAACTCTGCGGGCATCTCGCTATATTTCCCATAGGTGATTTTTTTTTAGTTAGAAAAACGTTGCCTAAGAAACCGTGAGATGCGAATAAAATACGGAGATGACCCAACGAGGTTCATGGACAGTGAGGTCGACCTCAACTTCGCTATTCAGGTTCCATATTTTTCTTTTTACATTGCATATAGTCGCTGTTGTTTTATTTACTGGAATTATTGCAGCCTAATGGCATCAAACTCTCTTTTGCAATTTATTGATAGATCACGCGATTTCGACCTCTTCGAGAAAGGTGAATGAAAAATTCTGGCCTTATTCTGCTGGTCAACATTTCCGTCAGTAGTTGTGCGGGATTGCAACGAGATAGAATGATCTTGACAATGCGAACGGTAACTCCGAAATTTGGGATGCATGAAATATTTGAAGAAAAGCCTTAAGACTTGAGGCTCATCAAGGCTTCTTTGAGTTGGTGAAAAAAATCTCGCCATTTCCTGAAAAATCGGCAACGCCTAAAAATGGCAGCAATTAATTTTCTCGATTATTTAGCTCGGGGGAAGATATGACATTGTATTGCGAGTGAATAAATGCTGCGGTTTGATTGAATTCAGGAAGTAATTTGGTCTGGCGGTGTTTGCCTAAAGCACATAATAGCATAACAGAAAGCAGCCGACGGAGGGACGGAGCGAGAGCAAATGAAACGTTGCCCGACACCACATTCTGATTAAATTTATTCAAAATTCACTTGACAAGAACACTGCGATGCACTGTGACTTAAATGCACAACAGACGATGCTAATAGGAACATGTCGGCTGTACCCGTTCCTTTGAGTTGATGCTCCGAAGATCGCTATGGGTCCGCGAACTTCGACGCCTTAATGCAGGCAACAGCTTTTATCCGATACATGAATCTAGATCCCACATTTTAAAGGGTGCTAAGTAAAGTGGTAGAGGTTCGTTCTTAGAATGTATAAAAGATGAAAATTGAATTTAGTGAATGTATTCTGCAGAAGCTGTTTAATGTTTCTAGATGTCACCACACAACGTAGCTCTCAAGTTCAAAGAGCGATCGAGTGGGAAGATTTTAAACACATAGTGCGCATTTCTAAATTCCTACTGTTGAAGCGCTTAAACAAAGTGCCAATCTCAAGAAGAGTGGGAAATGCGATGAAATCATGCATTACAAGCAATCTTTCATCACTCAGTTACTTTTACGCTCATCGGAATATTAACTGACATAGCGCAAAGAATTCTTCGAGATGAGCGTGAACGGAGGCATCAAAGAGGCATTTGGCATCTACGAGGGAGACGTAAAATTTGCTCAAATTTTACTTCCGAATTTTCGATGCATTCATTGACTCATCTTATGAAATTTGCTATGAAACGTCCCATCCGTCTTCAACAGATGTGACATCTTGAAATCTCTGACAGAGGAAAATATCTTATTTTTGTTGCTGCTGGTGCATTTGCTAATTTTGCCGCTTAAAGAAGAGGAATGTAATTGCTGTGATTACGAAACGAATTCAAATGGAGCGTCTCTCTCTTTATGTTTTAGGAAATGCATATACTTGCAACTCAACCGGAACTATACGATATATTGGTGGACCTGAATGCTGCATCAACGTTACTGCAATTGCTGGCACATGAAAATTCGGATATCATTGCGGCTACAGTCAATTTGCTTCAGGTGGGCTATCGTCTTCGTTGAGCGTTGCTTCGATTTCTCTCTCGCTGAAATGCCACAGTGGACATGAGCTGTGTTCCCTTTCTCCCTATTAAATGTTACATATGTCCTTGTTTATTGCTCGTTTGTGTTGCATTATGTTATCTTGGACGGAAAATGTTTTTTTTTCTTATTCCCTTTAATGCTTCTTTCAGAATATTTATGTTTGAGTAATTTAAATTCCTTTCCTTCGTTGAGAGGTGAGAATGTACTTCCTTGAAATTAGATTACACCTTGTGCATCTGTTTTCTTTCCAAAGAATCATTTTTCTCTTTTGCCTCCCCAATATTCGGTGTCCTGATCTCTTCTTTGCCCACTTCCATCTTTCTTTTCATGTCTTGTAGAGACATCGAACTTAACGAGAATGCCAACTCCCGGCTAAGAGCTTTTTACTATCCGTTATTGATTTTGGAGCAGTTTCTTTGCTCGTTTAGGGCTTTAAATAGGGATGTGATAGTGGCGCCGCTGGAACTGCTTGCCGTTTAATGTTCGGAAAGCAAAAAATTCATAAAGTTCGGGTTGCTCAGTCTGCATGAAGTCCATTTGCGACCAAGCTTGAGGAATTCGCAATTATTGTGAAAATTCGTAGGCAGTTTTCTTATATAGTATCTCTTGTGCAACTGCCATATATATGGAGAGATCAGTAAAATCGAATTTATCATTATATTTGCATTTAAACGACATACCTCAATTCCTTCACTCTTAGCAGTCATTCATGCTTTAGCAGTTCTCGAAATGTATGAGGCTGTTCGGGATGCGTTGATTGTTTTCGCGAATTGCTCCAGCAGCAGGAGCTTAAAAAGAGACTGGCTCAAGCTGAGAAGACCAATCTGAACGTTGTTTGATGTTAAGGCCATTTTTCTTCTTAAAGTCGGTGTGGCGACGGATCTTTTAGTCCATACCAGTCTATACCATGCATTGTTGTTCGCAGTGTCTGTTAATGCTACTTGTCTCACCTCTTCGTAAAAGTATTTTGCTATGTCATTTTCTTTTTGGGTTTTCATCTGAAGATGTGCATTTACTCACTTCCTGGCAGTTATAGAAATAGTTTTTGCCATCACTATGACTCTCATAGTTTATTTATTTAACGTAGGAATCCTGATGGCTTCTTTGCAGAGGAAATCACGAGATAATATCAAAGATTCATAATGAATGATGTTATTTGAAGGAGTTATCAGACGTGGATACAGTCAACGAGGGTGGAGAGGGTGCAGCACGTTTGATCGATGCGCTCATTTCGGGGCAACTAATTGAGACACTTGTGCAGCAGAGCATCGAAAAACTCGACGATAACATCAAGGATGAAGCAGACGCGATTCACAATGCTCTTTCAGTCGTCGAAAATGTAAGTTTTTAATGTTTTGAGACGTTTTGTTAGTTGCATTTTTTCCACTCCTTCGTCGATGAAAGTTCGCTCTCAACAAAGCATTTCTGTCTCATTCTCATATGGATGATGACAGTCTACTTAGAAGAGCTGAGAATTGAAAAAAAGTATTTTCCATTGCTGTTAGGCAATGTTTGTGGTTTTTGGTGGTTTTTTCATCTTGTTTGGTCTTATCGCTAAAAATTTTCTCTTTTCTGCAAACTCTTTGTTGTTCCTTCAAGTGGCAAAAAAGTTTATTCGAGCAACTGAATAAGAAACAAGTCGCCACGCTTGTGCAAATCGAGCACTTGCTGATTGTTCTATTGGTTTCGTGTGCTTACGAAGTATCGCCTTAGCTATAAGATGCCACACATCTATAAAGACGGTAATATTTGCAGAATTTCTGTAAAATTATGCCTTCTCAGGTTTTGTAAAATCCTGCACCTTTCGGATCCGCTAAGTTTTCTCTCGTGAGCAGCTTACGATTTGGGGCACTCTGAAAATTTTTGGAACACCGGTGATGACATCGAAGTCCGGGGATATTCTGAGAACTTCAAGGCTGAAGGTGTTTCAGGAATATTTAAGTTTAAAAATCCTTAGCCGCAGAGTGTCTCAAGGCTAAATCAATGTCTATTCCAGTTGCCTGAGTGAGTTCAACTGGTTTAAGTCGCAAGCATTTTTTGTGAATTTCTCGTTCATAAAAAAAAGATTATCTCCTTTGCGGAACTAGCTGGAATATACTAAGTTGTTATCTTCAGATAGAAACATTAATAGGGCAGGTGTTTCCAAAATTTCGGCTCATTAATTAACAAGAAGGAAACAAGAATTTATAAGAAATAAGGTCCCATGAACTGATCTCGAACGAATATAAGTCCTATCATTTGACTCAGGTTTCAACTTTGTCACCCCCTCTTCTCCTGTTGTTTATGCTGGTGCTTCTGTTCATTATTTTATCGTCAGCTTTGGAATGAAGCGTTTGTGACGTCACTCATCAGAAGTGCTCACCGCTGAAAGGCCGAGAATCGGCCTAGATTTATTTTCATCTCTTCTCCATGTAATCGCTTAAGAACAGTATCGGTGCTATTTCATCAGTGAGTGAGAGCCGGTTTGAGTGTCACGTTAATTGAATGAGACATACCCGAAAATTGTTTGAATATTTTGTCGATTTCTGAGGAGGTTTGTTGTGCATTTCTTTAGTACCACCATTGGGAGGACAGGAGAGGAAAAAATCAGTTCATGCGCTTTTCCCGCTTGATGTGTTCACTTTCAGGTGCTCGATTTCCGACCAGCTTACGCGGAGCAGTGTGTCAATCAGGGTCTTTTCACATGGCTTTTGCGACGTGCGACGCAACGTGGCCCACTTGATGCGAATAAAATGTTCGCCAGTGAGCTGCTGGCTCTGCTGCTGCAGTCTTCTGATTCAGCCAAGAAAAAACTCACTGATAAAATTGATGGGTTCGATCTGCTGCTGAGAGTATGTGCTTACCTGCATAAGAGTTTAACTTAGGCATTGTTTTTAGGTATCATTGATTCGTTTTTATAGACGTTCACTTAATGAGGTTTTGCGGTCGGCGTTGGGTCATTTCAGAAGTTCCAATTGCTTCTCTCGACTGTAAAGCTCTTAATATTTATCTTTTGAAATAACATCCATAAATATTAAGCGATAATTCACTCTCTTTCGTCGTTTACGATCCCGCTATGACGATTGAACAAACCGTCGATGTCATTCTTGAAGTCTGCCAATTTAGCAACAGTGAGCGTCGTTGAATTTTTCCGCTGTAATATCGTTGCTGAAAGGAACTCCATTAAAGCTCTTATGAAGGGCTCGAGAAAGGTAATGTCCAGAAAGTAACCGTAAGTGTGGAGGATCCCACAACCCCAGCACTTTGACCTAACTTTCACTATCTTGCATTATAAGATCTGACGCGTTCATGCCAGATTTGCAATGCGATGCAACCAACAGCCGATTTGTCGGACGCTGCGCTTTCAGTATGGCTAAAAGGCGACCGTTTATAAGTTGTGCGGGAATTGTTTTATCGTTTTATAATTTATACTTTTATATTGGTATTTGTCGTGCATGGGAGGAATGTTTAGGCGAACTCTATTGCCCTTGATCTCCTAGTTAGCTCTAAAGGAGGAGTATATCGTGAGTGCTCGTTGTCATCAGTTCGACGCTCTATTCATGCTAGAAGGCTTTTCCATACGAATAACAGTAGGGAATTGCAGAAGTATTTCAGCAAGTGCACGATGAAAGCTATTGTATGATTTTTGACTTGCTAACATTGCCTCCAAACCACTTAAGGAAGGTTCGATGAGCGAGGAAATTATGCGGTCTTTTATCACAGCATAATATTCATTGCGTAATGGCTTCATATGGCTTTTGTATTTGAAATGTTCCTTTGTGTGAGCACTACTGGAATCAAATAGGCATTGGCAACCTATAAGCGACATGATCCGGGCAGTGCAGACGAGCGTGAGCATATGGAGAATCTGTTCGACGCTGTTTGTGCTTCACTCCTATACACTCCAAATCGACAGAAATTTCTGGACGGCGAAGGTTTGCAGCTAATGAATCTGATGTTGAGGTAATTCCTTCAGCATTGTCATTGTTGAGTTCGAGAAGATAGCGTTACACCTCTTCACGTCCCTCTCGTTATCCTTAGTTCGCTGTAGAACACATTTTGTACCGTCGAGTGAGCAAAAAATTCGTTTTATGCAGCTGTTTTGTTTTCATAAAGAAGGAATTCTTGATTGTGTACATAGCAAACAGATACTTTCATGAATGAGGATTTGTAGACTTTTTCAGTTGACAGCACTGACCGCCGTCGAGTCTTATGGTTTTTTGTTCTTTACAACGAGGATTATGGCGACACTGTGCCTATTTATATTTGCATTTGCCTCTCTCTATCCCTAGTTCTAGTCTGAGGATCACTGATACTGTGGATAGGGAATTTTGTGGTTTTGTAGACATCACATGAAGAGTAACTACGTCAGCATTCAGATTCATTCACCATCTTCGGTAGAATGTGTAAATATTGAAAAGTGCACAAGGTTTCCCATATAGTTCAGTCGAAACTCTTGTTTTTTACCGATCGAAGGTGCAAAAGATAGAGTCTTCAGAATTTTCATGCGGGCTAGTCGGATCATGTGAAATAAGGATGCATTGGTACGCATGTTTTATTGCTTGTTTTCAGTTTGTAGAGCTGATTGGTGTTTAAGTTGAACTGCCGAGGCATAACATCGCGTTATCTGGCGTGCTTTGTGGTTGATATTGACCTTAGGTCTTGAAGGAAATTATATGTTGTTAGATATATATCGCTCCATTTTATCACTAAATCACTTATCATTATTAGTAAAGCAGTATGTTTCCGTTGATCGAATCAAAACGAGAGCAGCTAATAGTCGTTTGAGGCTAAATCTTTCTCGGTGTTGTAGAGAGAGAAAGCAATCACGAGAGAGCGCATTGAAAGTGTTGAACTATGCGACGAATGGAGTGGAAGGCAAAGCCAACTGCGTCAAATTTGTTGAGATTTTGGGTAATATTCTCATTTTTCTCTTTCTGAAAATTGCTTCGTTTTCTCTAATTGTGATTTTTACCTTCATAATTGGAATCATTAAACAAATAAGTTGGCCTTGAAGTTTTTTTTTGTCACTACTTTAATTTATCATTGAAGGGTCTATGCTAAATCTCATTAGAGTTTAGTTGGTGTTACTGCAGAATAGAGAGATTAAGAAACAATACTGAAATGCTCATTCTTTCCCACCTTTTGCGAGCACTCTCACCTCATCCTTTGAATGTCGGATAGGATTGTTTTAACGAGAGAATTCATACATATTGTGCAGATCGGTGTGTATTTGGATCGTTTTATGCTGTGTTGTGCAAAACCGATCCCACATTGTTGAGTCTGTCTGCTGGTTTCTTTTAACAAGTTGAAATCGGCGCTGCAGACTCGAAAATTTTTGCCAGGATCAGTTCTGGTTTTTAGCTGTAAGCTTCTCTTCTCTGCTCTTAAAATTTTGTGACCCTTAAAACATCGTTGCCGGGTTTTGATCTCGCCAGCAACGATTTATCCGCAAAAGAGTATGCTAGAGGTAGGGAATTCTTCAGGAAGTACTATTAAGTGTCTGAAGTGACTTAGCTTGTATGAGTAACTTAATTATAATACGTCATAATCGTGAATGATTGTGTAAATTTGAGAAGTATGCCTCCGGTAATCTCGTGAAGATATCAGATATGTTCCCAAAGGTTTTTTGCTGGTTGCATCGAATTCCTTCAATCTCTCCTAGTAACTGTTAAATAGTGCCGTAAATTGTTTTACTTACTGCTTGAAGTTAGGAAGCAGTCTTAGTGGTGTGTTCGAATTAGGCGCTTATTAAGAACTCGAAAATTTCATGCTTGCCTAGGTAACTTTGTAGTAGCAGCTCTACCTGCATGAAGTCAGGAAATAAACCTTCATATTTCGTAAATATTGAAGGGACAGGATTTTCAACGTCTTGCAGAGACCATCGAATTTGGAAGTTTGGAGAAATTTGCGGCTTCGGATTTGGAACTCCACCAATAATTTCATAAGTTCCAATTTCGTAGTTGTTTACTATTTGACTGAAAACTGATGGTAGG
Organism: Parascaris univalens; assembly: GCA_037576465.1. Lineage (NCBI taxonomy): Eukaryota > Metazoa > Nematoda > Chromadorea > Rhabditida > Ascarididae > Parascaris > Parascaris univalens. Next base: position 66,894,090 of record CM075173.1, on the reverse strand, counting down.
AATTAAATTTCGGGATCGTATTAACACCCTCATTTCGACCGATCGAGAAAGTTTTCGAAGTCTTATACGCTCTTTTCATTCGGAACAGTGACCATGAAGTGTGGCGTTGTGATGTGAGTCAGGCTTTCATTTGTGGCACGCACACCAAGCATTTCATGGACTTAACTGTTTTTATAGTATATAATTGTCATCATCGTCGACATTGCGACGTTATTAGAAGAGTGTTATCGTTGGCTAGGTTATCGGACTTCATCTAAGTTTCCTGATTGTTGCTAGAAATTTCAGATCCTTTCAACCGATGAAGCGGTCATGAAATCTCTTTTCAGGACCAATTCAAGAAGGAACTTGATCTCGCTTTCATTCATATTTCAAAAAACTTTCGTTTTTGGAACAACTCCTTTAAAATCCTTTCGGGCACTATCTTTTATAACGTAGATATGGTTCGCAAAAAGCAGATACTGCACTATATTGTATTGCGCCTTTCTATATCGTTCATATAGTATTGACTGAAATTTGCAAATTTGCAGGTTTACGTACAATCTTCCCACTTTTCATGCGTACACCTTCGAAGATGAAACGTAAGGATACGACACCAGATGAACATGAAGAACACGTTTGCTCGGTACTCGTGAACATCTTCTTAATTACCCTTGTATTGTTGTTTGTTTCTATTGACTGCTACTCATACTGAAAATATAGTTATCGGCATGTGTAGTGGAGAATTTATTAAGCTTATCTCTTAGCCAGATTGGTTATTGCCTTCTCTGGCACTTATGGGGAGTTGAAATGAGGAGGAAGGCGTTCGTTTACATTCGCTAAATTAAAGCATAGTTTATGTTTGAAAGAAAAGAAAAATTAACGTGTAGAGGGAAGAGGAAGCAATGGCATAGAGAGAAAATGAGCGCCTATGGGTTCTCATGCGATTGCGATGATTAGGAGGGTTTTTTTCCAATTGTGCTCATGAAATATAATTGAAGATTCTGGCGTCTCTGCTTCGTTCTTGCGGAGAAGACGGCCGGAATCGTGTACTAATGAAGTTCTCCGAACACGATTATGAGAAAGTCGATCGGGCTGTGGAGTTACTTCTTAAATATAAGTTAGTTCGGTTTCTTTGTGCTCTTTAACGGAGGATGCTGGGAAGTCAAGCGGAAGCGTTGTTAAGGAAGTTACTGTCTGCTAAAAACGTTCATGAAACAGTGCCATAGTGCTGGCAAAGTTGTGAGAGGATGCTCGTTGTGTGAATGCCTCTAAGAAAATAGTGGTAGTTGTGAAACTGTCACTTTGGATAGAGTCTTCCGAAGGGACCAGATTTATTGTCGAGCAAGGAGCATTATTCGGGTAACAGTCGTTTGACGCCGGTTGCAGCAGTTCGAAAAATTGCCTCCTGTTTTTGACTTGATTGTCGCATGAGCAGCACTAGAGATTGAGCAAGAGGGTTTCGCATTCGGTCAGAGTGGATGTGCTGCGTTCCTTCTTACGTAAGGAGTGTCGAAAGGCTATCAAATTCTTAAAAATCTGCAGGAGCAGGATAAAGTATTCTGCGAAGAAACCTCTAGGAGAGGATTAAATTCGAAGTGATATCTGCAGGACCCCGCTGAGGGGGGTTTCGATCTTAAAGGAGGTTTTGGCTGTATTTTATCCAGTATGCTTTCGTAGCATGGGATATAAAGCTCCGTTTTTTTTTGTTTTATTTGGCTGATTGTTGCGTATTGTAACAAGGACTACTTACCTGTTAAAAAGGTTGAAAAGCTAGCGTAGGGGATAGTAATCAGTAAGTTGTGGAAGTCGAACCGTTGCTGGGATTGTCAAAAATATTCCATAACTGAGATTAGTTGATGTAATCACTCTAATCTAACGACATATTCGAGCTGAAACGAGATAGTTGCATTTGGGTCAGTGAAGAAAAGTGGCTACTCTGTGTTCGAAATGAAAGGACTGTTAGCCGCAAAATTGTTTAGGGAACGCGTGGATCGCTTTGACGCACGTCAAGCAAGTCGTAGTGACTCATCGAAGCTTTCTGATGAGGAACTCGAGCTGCAATATTTGGACCGCTTGGACGCGGGACTCTACACTTTGCAACGGATTGCACTCATCCTCGCTGATGTGTGTGCTAACGCGAACCCATTATGTCGTGCAAGAGCCAATAGACTGCTACATATGCGTACTGGTTCCTCCAGAATCAACAAACACCTCATTCCCGTTGGTTCTTGTCTTTCATATTTCCTTCCTTTGGATCGCCCTCTTTCTCTCCGCCTCTCACTCTCCTCCTCTGCATTTCACTGTTTATCCGTTTACGGAATAATGTCGAAAACGTTGACAATGGATTTTCCTTACCTACATCCAACAGGAGATTCGGACTCTTTTCATGCTTCCATAGAGGGTTTCATCTTAGCTTATTAATTAAAAAGTGTGACGGGATCTCCGGATGTCTTAGTGCATAGCTGTTTAAGTGAGACCGTTGGTTTGCTTGAGGGTGTAGAACGTGTTCGACTCCTCACACCCCTTTTTTTGCTTCCCATGTTTTGTTTCTTTTTTTGTTTCTCTTCATAGTGCACACTTCGGTTTGACCGCGTGATGGATTTCGGCGTAGTTGAAAAGTAAAATGGAAAGCAAATCATGGATCCGTCGTACTAACTGCTCTTTCAATAGTAACAATTAGTTTGATGGAAATATTGGTTTAGCCGCATTGTTTAGCCTTTTTTTTAGCTTCTTCGTCATTAAAACGTCAACGGTCACAACCTTCTCCCAGAATTAGACAGTTCTGTTGGAGGGGTCGGAATTTGTATTCGAAGCATTTGCAAATACTCTTGGCCGTCTCGAAATTTGACTCTTCTGGCTTTTGAGACATAGTTCCTGGACATTTCTATAAATCCTTGTAGAGCTTGAAACGCATTGCGTGTCTCAATCTCATACTTCATATCCCTTAGAAGATGTCACACCTGTTCTATACTCTTGAAGGGAGCCATTTCTGTCGTAGCTGAGTACCACACCGGCACTGTAATGGGACATCAGCAGGAAGGTTGCAGCATAGTACAAACGCAGCGCAGAAACGAAGAGGTGATTTGAAGATTTTCACCGTTGACACTGCAAATATAAATGCTCGGCAGTTTCAGTATGTCAAGCATGGAAGTTTGAAATATTTAAAGTGGTACCCCGAAAGCTTTCAGTTTATCAGTTCCAAAATCTTCGTAATCAGATATCTCCTCCGGCGTTTTATAGCGACCCTGAGAATACCAGGCTACATAATTGTCCACTAATCTCTGCTAGCGGGACCTCTGCTTTGTAATAAATGAAATCCTGGAAGCACTTTGATTTTACATTCAGCAGTTATCTCGTGAGAACTAAGAGAGCAGAAAATAGCTCTGTATGTCTAGGAACGTGTAGGTTGTCGTTGTTGAGATTGCCGTTTTCTCTTTTTAAGATTCTGGAGGAATATGATATAAATCTAGCTGCTGAAGCGGAGGAGGAACGTAAAAGGACGCGTCTTCTAATTGCAAGATTAAGCGCATCGGACAGGAATGCGTAACAGCGTCGATCGTGATGATGTTAGTTCTTAGCTCACAGTGAACATTTGTTTTTGGTGTGAAACAAAGGTTGAATCCTCTCCACTCCACCAGCCTTTTTTACACGTTGGGTTTGAGATGATCTTCAGCGGTTGGGGTTACTGACGGCTCAGTAAGTAAGCGATCGGCAGAGCTCGCAGTATAAAAACAGTGCCAGCCTTTTACTTTGACGTCACGACTATGTTTTTGCGTTAACCCATGAAAGCAGTGCCAGCCTCACCGCATCTAATTTCGCATTTCAAGTTTCCGAAAGTCTCCCGTTAAATATGCTTTGTGGGGCGGAAAAAAGGAGTGTTCAATTTGAGGATGTTTTATTGTCAGTTATTGCTTTCCGCGGAGATTTCTTCTATGTTTACAGTTTCATTCTACGGGTGGTTTATCTCCTCGCACTATTTCGTTTTATTCTTGGTGCACATGAGTGTGCACTAATAAGGAGTGATGTTGTTGTTTGTTTATTTATTCTGCACATAGAAAATTGTTTTTGACCTCTATTGTCGCATTCTCCTATGAACGTCGTTACGATTTAGGAGGGTTGCCTCATTTGTCAATGCTTGTCTGAAACGAAGTAATTCTTATGCTCGGAACTGGCGTCATATGTATTTGAGGATCGGTAGAGTCAATACGAGGATAGCTAAACGTTTGTTGACTTATTTGTTGGGATTTTTCGTATTTTCATTCCGTAGAATGCAGCGTATTTGACGAGAAGATTGGTTTTTTCTGCACATAATTGAGTTTTTGGTAACTCTCGCTGTTGATTGCTCTATACAGTTCTTTTTGAATGTGTTATTCAGTTGTAAATTTTCTTCTGTACATCATGCTTCTGTCCTCATTGAGCAGACAATACGACGCAGCTCGATCCACTTTTTTGCGTTTCCCACACATACCCGTTTTCGATGTTTCGCGTTATGTGAAGTGTTCATTATTCGTTCATCTAGAGGGTATCGAGATAATGCATCCATATTATTTGAGAAAGTAATCGCTAGCAGGTATTTAACCAGTGTGCGCCGAGGAGGCCGAGGTGTCGACGAAGTGCCATTTGAAGGGTGTGACGAAGCGAAGGAGAAGTTGATGTGCTTACACAACTAGATGGGGTGCCCTCCATATGATAATGCTGGTGCAGATGAGCAGGAACAGCGAGAAACTGATGAAACATACCCGGTCGACCACCATTGCTGCGAACATCCACTCGGCACGAATGTCATGCATCATCTCCTGCAAGCCCACTTTTTTACACACTGTTGCAAGAATAAGCGATAGTGATGTCGAAAACGTCTTACGTGTGCGTACATGCTCGTAGGTGCTACCGGTGTGCATGCGCACTGGCAGCTGCTATATGTACACTTCAGTTCCATCCTCTAGTAACACTGCATTGTGTTGTTAACCTATTTGGTGTCATTGTAACACCTCCAAGGCTTCGACATTCCAAACACATCACCTTTGAACAAAGCTTTGTTTGCGTGTGCAGGTTGTGGGCTGACGATGAAAAAACACCTTACTTGTGGGCAGTGATCGACTGTTTAAGGAGGAAGCGCGTGTATTCCCGTTTTTTGTTACGTCCTACCTGGGACTAACTGTAACTAGAGAAGTCAGTCCTTCAGAGAAGTCTTCCCCACTCCCATTTTTACAAATTTCGGTGAGCCCAACTTAACTCCACAGCATACCGGGTTTTCATGATAAAGAAATGTTATGTTTGTAGAATCACACGATGCGTTCCAAAGATAGCTGGTGATTGCTTACTGGAACATCGTTAAATATACCTCTTTCATGATCTTGGCGGAGATTAGGCGAATTTCACCGATGAGCTCTGTGAACTGTTGTTCGTCAAGAGCATGACGAACATACGCGTGTCGACGTCGATTCGCCTTCAACTCATAGTTTTCTTCTTGCGTGCTCTCGTCCTAAAGCCAATACTTTGATGACTGCATTGGATGCTTGAAAGTAACATTCAATATTGAATTATAGCTACAGAGCTAGTCTATTCGTTAGCAGCATAGTTCCTTCGAACCATTTTGTGGGTTCTAAGAAAACATTCTAAGTCACTGTCCTATGAAATATCAAAGTTTGGTGACAACTAGCGCTTTCGATCAGCAGTTTTTTTTTTGTTTTGGAGTGACTAAATAAAGCGAGCGGATTTGTCTAATGAAGAGCAAATGGTGAAAGGCCTATTATTGAAGGAGGGAGGATTAATCGAGCGAGAATGGCTGCTGCTCACGAAGAAAGTCCTCTCAGTGTGTTTTATGTGATAGTAATGTTGGCCCAGTGGGCAGAATAGAGCGGGACTTCTCTTCTCTCTGTATGTTTCGATGTGCAGCTTGAAAGGGCATTGGTGAGTGCATGGGGCAACTAGTCTCGTGGAATATGAACTCATCGTGTTCGTCGTATCGCGTGAGAATGCTTTATAGTTGCCTCTTCCATGCATTATTTAATGGGAAGAGAATAGCCGTTTCATTATATGTGATTAGGCAGAAAATCGGTCTTGCGGGTATGAGACGGCGACAGTGTTATTTTTTACGCACTCTATCACATTATCTACAAATTCAGAAATAGAAGAAACGAGGTGGAGGAGAGGATTTTTGTCCGGAACTTTAAACTTCCGTGTTCAATATATATCATCCGGTTTCTTTCACGGCAGTCTTTTTTTTGCAACAAAGTTCTGAACAATCACATCATTTGAAGAAGTGTGGGGGGAGTGGGGAGGGAAGAGGATGAGAAGACAGGCGGAGTCAAATTATGAGCAGAAGGCACATCTTCAGATGAATCAGTTCGTGAAAGACTTCTGCATCGTATGGTTAATACTACAGAGCTGGCGCCTGGTCAATGCAGCTCAAGTTGTAGCGTTATCGCTGCGGTTTTCTACTTCAGCGGTGTACATCGTGGATTTCTGACCATTTTTTCTAATCTCTCATTTCCCCTCATATGGATGCAGTTTGTAATTTTGACACTTCCTTGTTGTTTCCTGCATCATTTGCGCGACATATGATTGCAGCTTCCAGTTTGTCTTACTGAAGAGCTTCTTCCTAGAGGGAATTCGGTTAGGAGGAGGCTTAGTAATGCCGAAAATTTCTGCAAAGGGGCTTAACCTGAATAAAATAAAATTGCTCATTTCAAACGTCGTTCTGTTGTAGTGCTCTGAGCTTTGAAATGGAATTTCATTTAGCTTCAAGTCAATGTAAAGGTAGAGGGTTTTTCACCGCACAGAAGGGAAATAAATAATCGCAGACTATTACGTTTGTGATTTCTGCCAGTCACCTTTACTTCGTGGGTGGTAGGTGCCCCGTGAAGTGGTTAGAAACTGCTTCAGTTTCGACTAGGCAAGGCGGCACGAGAGATATACAATGTGAAACGCTTCGAGACTCGATTCGATAGAACATCAACCCATAATGCAGAAACGATTATGTGCATTTGAAATAAAAGGATAAAATTCTTTCTTTTAAATATGTATGAGATGAGAAATGAATTTTCATAAGTTGAACAATGGATAATGCGAACGCACAATAGACGTTGAGATGAGTGGTGTTGCAATTGTGATTGCAGGCTTGATTTGCATAGCAGCGATACGAGACTCGCTATTGTACCGATGATCTCTGTCCTTGATGGTTTGCACTTTGCTCGCTCGCATAAGGACATAACGCTTCTCGTTATCAAGTCGCATTCTTTTCGATACTGAAATTCGGCAATTTCACCGTCTAGTTACATAAGCAAAAGTGTAGCGCATTTGGAACGTATAACATTTCAAATATTAAAGAATGTGATCGACGCTCAAAGGGATTTCTACTGACGAGGTGAAGTTGATTTGCACAAATGCGCACCTGCTTTTATGATGCAAGAATCTCGTGCCAGTGGACTTTTAAGATTAGTTCCCAGTAGACAGTATATGCTGATTATAGCACTTTTACGAGAGAATGATTGCTTCGGTCTTCACCAAAAAAATTGTGGGGACCGCTATCGTTCAGGGTGATTTCATGAAAAGTTCTCCCATCTCCTGGATTTCTTCTCCCTCCGATACGTCTCCACAGACGACGTAAAAGTGAAAAGTGCAGTCCTCCTCGTCACTGCTGAGAGACTCATTTGTTGTGTTGTATCCGCAGTTGATGAGAAATACTGGATCGTAGGGTAGTTTGCACGTGATAAAACGATCAGTGGAAGTGGTGTTGAGGACTGTAACAAAGGGAACACTGAGCGGACAGTGCCGTAGCGTTCCATTTTTTTAATATTTCAAGGTTCATCGATACAAACAGAGACTATCTTAGTTGCAACTTAGTTCGATCTTCGCAGACTTGGCGGAGCTTGTGACGGCGGATTATTTAAACAGTTCATAACTGAGCTGAAATGCGGTTCTGTCAATAGCTAATGCTCAGTTATAATGCGAGATTTGACATCCCCAACCCAGTGCGCATGGCGGAATTGCTGTTTTCCAAATCGCTTATACTTGATCGGTTACTTCCTAGGTGAAATCTAACGAAGGATGCTGAGTGGAGGTGAGTGAATAATATGTAATAATTAATGTTTTTGTATTCGTTTCTCCTAAGTGCTAATGTGTGAGCTTTCATTTGTATTCAGATCGACGAGGTCTTTCTCTCTGAATAATTAAGATATTGTTGTGCGTCGAACTCATTTTTGATGCAGAAGCTTATCGCTTCCGAATTACGGATAAACCACATTTTGCTTTTTTAACTGATGGTGCCAAATAGTTAAGAAATGAGGTGGCATGTGGAAGTGAATGATGTTTCCCTAACAGCCTCCTCTACCGCCTAAAAGTTCCCTGCTCAACCATTTCTTATCACTTACGATGAACTGTACGGTGTTTTACTGTTAGAAGCTCGACGCGACGTCTAAATCATCTCATAAAAGCAGCTGGTTGAACCTGGGCATGAGTCGAGATGTAAACTGTTGGGTAACGAGCAATTTTTGTCACTCATTTCCGCCTCTTTGCTGTACAGGGTTGGGTTTGTTAGAAGTCGCTGATCCACATCCACGACATTTACGAGCAGTGAAGTGCCTGAGGTTTGCAACTTGCTAGTGTCACTTTCATGCGTACTGAAAAGAAACGCAAAATTATTACCCAATTCTACACAGAATGAAAGCGTTGGCCTGGGAGGTACCTGTTTCGAAATCCATTTCAACTTAAATTGCTTGTCACTATTTTACTAAGGACCCATTTGGAAGAGATAATGATCACAACGAGTATATTTCAACGTAACTGGTCACTACACCGCACCTGCTGCTCACCACACATCAATTGCTCACAATCTCTAGTGTGTTACTCTTGAGAGTTCATAGAGTCGAAGGATAATTTAACACAGTGAGACCGTGTTTGTTCAAAGTCGCCACACTACTCTCGCTAATTGTCTGTGGTTCTGTCTGAGTGGTCAGTTTATGTCACTGGAATATCATATTTTGAAATTGAAATGATCTCTAAATAGTGGGAGTCGTCAATGTGGTTGAGATTAATTAATAACAACTACTTGGGTCATAAGCACTTTTACGACATGGGAGCAACTGTTGCGTGAGAGTATCTCTTCCTTTTAAGACGCGACGGGCAGCTAAGCTGGCCAAATTTTAATGGATTTTTTCACTAAGTTTTGCAGTTTTATTTGAATGTATTCTCCATTTACTTTGGGAAAATTTAAGTTTTTGAGCACAGACGAGTGTGAGAATCAAACTTCACCAATCACTCTCTTAAGTATGCCAGGGTGTTTGATTTAGTCGGACGACTTGAGGTCTGTGAACTTGACAAGTTGCTAGAGAATTGGACTCCGGTGGAGTTAATGGGAGCAGTAAACGCCGTGCTTCGTTGGGTGGTTCGATTTGCACAATTCAAGGGAACAGTGCCTACTAACTGCATATGGCAACAAAATTCATTTAGTCTCGTAAATCTATGAAAGCTCTTTGATAAGTGCCATATAAATCGCGTAAAAATTCGAGGGTTAAATGCCGACCGGAAGCTTATCTTAAATGAGTCAACAACTCACACTTCTGTGCACACATCTTCGTCGACTGTAGTTTGATGTGACGGCACGCGATGTGCGAATGGTCGATGCATGAGCACAGCACGCGGCAACCAATCGAGGAACAGCTTACGCATCTCAACAATAAGCTATCATTCTTCGTAGGCATTATGCATATGTGAATGGGACAAAAAACAGCGACGAAACTTTCCACAGAATTCCGCAATTAGAAACAAGTTTTAGACGCCTCCAATTTCTGCTTTTTCCACGTGAATTTTGCATATTTCTGCACGAACAGTGAAAAAATCGCTCTTGTTCGCCACAAATTTCAGGTGGTTTGTTGTATTAGTGAGGACACTTTGTTAGCTTGGGGCGTTTTGTATGTTTAGAATGACTTTACATAAGGCAATGCCGATAAGATGTTTGAGGATAGGACCATTCAGACATATAGCGCTACCCAAATCAAGCAAAGGATGAGAGCGGAGGGAGATAGGGGAAGGGTGACTGCGTTTCCTCGCATTAGCATTTAAGGGGAATATTTTAATGGATAGCAAGGTTCCCAAAGAAGGGAAGAAACGTGCCACAGGATCTGCTTGATATATAGTTTTGCATCCCGCTCAGTGGAAAGGCAGTTTCAGCAGTTGCGGAAATAATGCAGAACAGTGTTCTCATATTTTATTTGGCGCGATCCATTGGGCAAGAACTTCTAGGAAAGAATAAATTTTCGTGGTATGAAATGTGCAAAATGAAAATTCATTCGCCGCAAAAGGCGTCCCAAATTTTTACATTTTTAAAAGCTCTCAGCTCCTTTTAAAATCGATGGGTCGAGGTGAGACATGCTGTTTCAGGCCACTCTCCCAACGATATTCATTGTGATTGTCGAGTTTATTAAGTTTGATTTCCATGGCTATACAGTTAAGCTATTAGCAGGTGGCACATATACACACATCGCTTTCGCAGTATACAAGAAGTATTCGAACTTCGGTGGTATGTTGTTACCACGTGCACCATCCACGTGTAAACATGAAGTGTGACCTGTTGACGGAGACCTTGAAAGACCGTTAAATTGCTTCTAGACGATGAACATAATGCGATAAAGGACAATTCGAAACCGTTGACCAATTGAACGAAATGATGAAGAGAACTTACAAAAGGAGACAATGGCCGATAGAATTCGGGTGAGCGGTGATGAAAGTTGAGTGTTATTACTGTACATACGACACTTGCGCCTACTTCGAACATCACGCACGTGAAATAAACGGCTGCAATTTGTTGAGACATTTCATTTTTGTAATATTTGACATATTTGTTGCAATTTTAAAGATTTTTTTTGCGGTAGCAGTTAGCGGTTCCAGAACAGCGATATTCGCTCCATTTTTTCTCAGCAGGTACTTTGCAGCGATAAGTATGCAACGATCACATGTTTCAATGCAGAGGGTTGTTGCTGCGCTGCTCTCTACCTGTTCACTCAATGTTTTTGTTTCAATTCCTTGAGTGCTGTGCCTATGTTATTCACCCTTGATAGTGATTCTGAAATTGTGCTAGAAGTGAGAAAGACTGCGATAATGGAGACGAGCAAGGTCCTAATTGCTCTACTGCAATCACCGATGCTTTTTTCTGCCTAATGAAATATGCTAAAAGCTGCAATGCTTTTTGAGGAAACCATAACACTTTGTATTTGAAGATATAGAAATATGACGATAGTATGTATAGACTCCATGAAAAAATGCAGTACATTTTAAGAACGCGTCCAAAGAAACCGTTACTGAAATAAACATAACTCGTTTAGAGGCAACGCTGCTTTAGTGTCTTTTTATCGTGCTTGATTCGATTTAGGAGGCAAAATTTGTTGTTGTGAAACGGAATACTGAAAATTACCGATAAGAGGTATAGTATCTGAAGTTTGAGGCATCATTTCGGCCACCATCAGCATAAACACGCATAATGACATAAAAATTGTTACGCCTGCAAATATCCCTTCAGTTGGAAACTCACATGCTTTCTCCATAAACCTTCTCTGTGGAAATATAATTTTTCTACATCAGTTTATCGCCTATTTTTACTTCATTTCAGTTGCTTTCCTACCATTCGAATTGTTTGCTTAACCTCCTCCTCTATATGTTACACTGCTTCGATGTTACTTTCGTGATGGGGATCCAACAAAAACATTCACCAGCTGCTGATTTATGTTTTAACGAAAACAGACCGTATTACTAGCGGACTGCGGTCGATAAGATCGACGGTGTCGGAGTAAAGAGCGTAACATGGCTGTGTGAATTTTTTTCAGATAGCCGCTTAGCGTGCTACCACTTTGCGATTTATTACAGTTAGTGAAAAAGACGCTACACCTATATTGCATTTTCCCGTAGCCTGTTATCCGAACGCTAATGAACTTAACCTCACCTCCTTTCCCCTCCCTAACCGATGCCAGTTCTATTTCAACTGGTGATTTCAAAATTACCTCTCAGCCATCTCAGACCACTGTAAATTATCCCCATAGAAACATCTGGTTCTGCATGCTTTCCCATGACTGACCACTTAATAAATCAATGAGTATTTCATTCGTCTGAAGTTATTTAGGCGAATGTGTGCACATGAGAGACGTCGAAACTATTAGTAATATGTTCAGTGTGCAAATGAGTCCACGAAGAATATAAGTATGTACTACGTGTGTTTGACAATGAAGCATTCAGCGACTTTCTTCCACGTGAACTGTTTTAAAAGTATAGCAATTGTTGTGGCTTAGCGTACATAAGTTGAGCTTCTCGCCCGTAGCCGGAGGTAGAGTAAAGCCCAGGAGGGCAAGCGAGGAGATCAGCAGACTAGGAATGATCAAGCTGAAACCATAGTAGAGCGTTCTCCGTCTGACTGAGACAGTGAAGGTAACATCATAATAAGGTTCCGGACAGCACTCGTAATAAAAGATTGTACGCTTTGCCGTCAGAGCTGCAAAGTTTCCTTCGTAGAGCCATCAGACACTACTCGCTACTCCTCAGCTAATTTGCGCTGTGATTATTTTACTTCAGTCTTATGCAAGACCAGAATAACTGAGTCCTAAGACGAAGTAAACAAATCATTACGGAGAAGACCTGGTTCTACTATAGTTTTTTCCCTACATTAGAAACTTTTGCATATACACAGATAAACACTGGTACACGCCATTTATGAGGGCCGTAACATAAGGTTTTCTTGCTTTGGCAAAAAGATGTTTAATTAAGAATCTCAGAGAAAGTTTATTGTTTCCTCAAGCGTTTTTGGAAACTACGTAAAATGAGTAGATGCAAGTTTTCAGCGTTTGTCACGGAATAATTTATACTTAATGTGACTGTTGAATCCCCCATAAAATATCGAAAGCATTTTTATTCGAAGTAAGGATAAAATAGCTTTGGTAGAATGGTTATCAAATAGGCTTATCAATGAGCTACAGCCCTGAGTTTCTGAGCACACTGTGAAAGCATATAACAACGGGGGTTCATGTAGAAGAACGTGGACCTCTAAGGGAGGATTTATGACAGATCTGCATAGAGCGCTGCCTTTCATTAGGCAATCACCGTGAAGCTAAGAAGGAAAGAACTCTACCGAAGTGAAAGAGTAGGATAAGTACAAGAACGAAGATAAACCGTGATTCTTGGTTAGCTTGGAAAACTTGATTGGAGTCCCACTATTTACAGTACAGTTTGTGGTGAATTTTTTCAAGAATCTCTAGGCACTTTCATGCCGTGGCACTCCCATCATGGTATAGTGGCTTATTTGAGCAAAGTCACTGAGAAGCATGTCTTATGAAAAAGGGAAGGAACGCAAAGAAAGAGAGAGAGCCGACCAAGTAGTTGCCATTCGCCATTGGTCTGATAGGTGTCAAGAGAAATAGACGTATTGCGCAAATCTGTGAAATAACCGGAATATGTCCAGGAGCCGAACTTCATTTTACAATGCTGCAAATGAGTACGCGTCGATTCACTGTCATTATGTTCCGATTATCTCAGGAACTCATGATCCTAAATCGAATAAAATGTTCCCTTCGTCGTACTGCAGATCTTCTGAACTATTTTTTAGAAAATAACGAAGTGAAACTATCAACCGCATTCGTTGTTTTTTGAAAATTGTCAGTATATTTTAGTGGCCTAGTCTTTTGGCCACTGATTACATCTGAACATTGCTGGGTTTAAAGAACCTGGTCGTCGAAGGGGAACCACGAAATGTCGATTCTGCATGCACTTCTTATGATCGCCGGTGGAATCCAAGTCACGTTGCCATCACTGAAGGAACTTCTCGGTTTTAGTGCAAATACGCTAAATTCTCAAATAAATTGCTTCAATATACTACAAACCTCTGCAAAGGCAAGAAGAGACCCTTTAGCCTCTGTCGCAAAATTTCTACCCATGAAATGAGAAAATTTGTTTGCAATCCCTTTCTCGTCCTCTCCTCACTATTGCTCACTTGTTTGCTCATACGGAACTTTGATCGAAGCACGTTCAGCGGATTAATTCGCCTCATGAGGATGCGGTGCGCTACATTTGGTCACTCACTCGTACGGTGGTGATCAGTATATGCTTCGTCGAGTGTTGGCTGAGCGGCTTGAGCAGTACACTTTTTGCAATCACTAAAATGATCGAGCGCTAACGACTTTTGAGCAACGATTTGAGGGAAACAGCTCCCCGTTTTTCCCGAATTTCTCGTAAAAATATGTCGGCGAATTGTTGAGCCCGTCGACTGTGAAAAGTGCCGCAACTTCCTCATAGATAGTTCAGTTTTACAAATGTCAACCAGGTGATGTTCCTATACGGAATTCGTCAAAATTATTCGGAAGGTTTTTTGGAGTCGCAAAAGTTTCCGCTTTCTTTCGTACAATAATGAGAATTTACTTTTCTGTAACCCTTTTCGAGATACACCTCAATCGTTTCATCAGTACTGAGTTGTTGCTTAGTCTTTCTGATGTGTGTGGATTCGTTAAAATTTGTGTTACAATCATTGAAAGTTCGCATCTCAGCACTTACTCAAACGATCGATCATACTTTCTCATGAACTGTTAAATTTTGTGGAAACGTTCACCAGATCCATAAGACTTACATAAGATGCTCAACCCTCGCCCCTTATATGGGTTAGCGGAATCCAGACAATGTACCAAAATATCATAGTTTTCTGTAATCAACGGATTTAACGTTCTTATTAGCATGTATATTTTAATGAGACCGTCTTACTCAGACTATTAGTGCTGATTAAAATTTTTAGCAGAAAGACAAATAGCGATCACAGAATCGCACAATCGAATCACGGCGTTGACTGGCCACATGCTGTCGATCTGCTGATCAATACTATTATAAAGCAGTACGTCCGGCTTCCAAATTGTTGAAATTGGCAGTCGCACTTCTTTAATATTGCCAAAGTCAGACGGTTCCCACGTTAGGTAAACATCCACCCAGCTCTGGAAGATTTTTTCCTTTTCTCTCTTTCAAATACATTGACAGCCACAATCCATAAGCTTCAAATGACCTTCATTTACGTCATCATTCTCATAAAAAACTTTCGCAGCAGCGTCGTCCAAGGTGGGTTACAAAGCTTTTCAACTAATTCTATGCCGTGTATTTTGGAAAGAAGCCATGTTTTCAAATAAAGCGCGTTTCCAAACATACCATTATTACTCGTAAATGTATGTGAAGAACAGAAGACCTGCTCGAGGAAATCGCCCATGAATTGAAGTCTCACCCTAGAACCTTGCCAAAAATAGGCCAGCTCGGTCTCTTCAAAAAGACGTGGTATTGTGCTTTTGATGGCAGCTGTTATATCGAATTGTTGATCATATAGTTCAATTCAAAATGTTACTGCGTGTGTGAATTTGAGGGTTTTACCTTCCACTACTTGAAAGGTTTAGAGGATGCAGCTAACCGTAACGCGTTAGACTAACTGACTTGACCAGATAGCCAAAGACCCCAGCGATCGCTGCACTTTTCCTTTCTGCCCGTTTGCTCATTTTTCATTGCGAAGTTAATTACAATGTATGAAATTGAAAATACACGAAAAACTTAGTTTTTTGATGACCTCTATTTAGTTTTTTGAAGGAAACAATCGGAATTCCCAGATGCATTTACTTCCTTCCTCACCTCTCCCTCTCGGTTTTGCATCTGTTGCAAATGCAGTTTGATGCAGCTGTGGTTTGAACAGAAACTCCTAAGTTACCAAGGATGTTGACCCCAGGCATCGGACGTCAACATTTTTATGAAACGAGGTTCTTATTCGGTGCCACGTTGTGTTCTTCTCCTTCCTCCACTTGTAGCCAATAATATCAACTAGTGACCATCACATTGATGACACATCTCTCCGGTGGATTTGTGGATAAGAGAAGAAGGCTGCTGTTCGCGTGCTTAGGAAGCACTTAAAATATATATGCGCAACTAATAGTTGTTTTTCGTTTTGAGTATGCAACAAATCGTGCATCACAGTTTTCCTCAGGGATAGCTATATCGATTAGTGGTTACACCCAGCTGCCAAAACAGCACATAAATCTTCCTCACATTACTTCATTTGTCGTGGCCAACCCTTCCAATTAGTTTCTCAGCAAGTTTTCATTATGAAAGTTCATAAGGTGATGAGTTCGGCTTTATTCTAAGGTCATCTACTGCATAATTAAGGGTTGCCCCTTAATAGCAACATATAGCAACAGAATACGTAACGAGCATACAAAAATAGCATTTTGAATTGCTAACGTCCATTTAATTTCTAGCATACTCGAATGTATAGTGCCTTATTGAATATAGTACAAAAAAGCAACACAGAACAGCACAATTTTTTATGCTGTATCGGAGGTAGAAGTGTGCCGGGACAATGATCGCACTGTTCCGAAGCACATATGCCACAACTCACCTTTATTGATCGTCCTAAGACAAAGAAAATGTCTAATGAAGATTGCAAGTGTTAACACTCAATTACTGCTTATAAACTGATAAGTAAACTAAACATGTGACATACCATTCGAAGCCAAACATTTGTCATCATTATTTGGTTCTTCTCCTCCTGAAAAAAATAAAAAATCGCCTTCTTAGATTTCTTCCTTCTAAGGAAAAGTCATGAGAAGGAATGCTCCTTTAATTTGTTCCATGACATCGCCAACAAATAGGTAGGTGCTCGGCCAGATGTGAAATGGTGGGTTTCGTAAGTGCTTTGCAAGTACGACGAAAAAAAGGGATATTTGCTTTTTTGATCTCATTGTAGCACTGAAGAAGCTTCGTCGTTTGCCAGCTGAGGCGAATTTCTCGATTTCGAAGGAGAAGTATGTAAAAAAGTAGCAAAATGGCTTTGCATTAAACTAAGTGAATGCCAAATCACAGTTTACTGTTTTAGATAAAACAGTGGTTTTCGCGACTGCTACCAGAGTTTTACTGACTGGTCTGCAATTGCGTCAGTAGGCTGCTTAGTGAATAATTGACCGGAATAAGAAGAAAACTTGTAATTCATGGCCTTAACGGGGTTTTGCAATGTGTTCAAAAGAGCTTTCTCTCGCCTGTGGAGTTAAAATAAAGGGAAACCGACAATATCGATGATTTGCTGAAAGTCGATCCCCAAATATACGATCACAGCCTCGCCTTCGTTTTTCACCGGTCTTGCAAGTTTATTGTACCCGGAACCAAGTTTGTCGTAAAGAAGTCGCTCATAATCACCAGCCCAGGCAGCTAAAAGATGTGAGCCATTTCCAAAAATGCTCTTCAAACACCCTGAGACAAAGAAAGATCAAATAAACAGCACCGCAAACAAGCTTTTGCCCTTACCTACAATGTTTGGATTCTCTCATCGCCGTAAGTTATGGGGCTTTCTTCGCTACAGTATGTTGTGGGGACTCCCTCGCCGCTGTAAGATGTTCTGATTACCTGGCTGTTGTACAATCTGAGATTCTATGGTTACCGTATATTGTGTGAATTGCGCGGGATGGAGGTTATGAGAATAAAACGATGGAGTCAGTGGTGGAGCGACTGCGTGGTTGACAAGAACGATTATATGCAAAGAACGCGTCATTTAAACATCTCTTTGTGCATGATACTTTTCATTTTTCTGTTTCTCCATTCCTGACGATGCTTGAAGAGTTTGACCGTTAACGTCCTCACACTATTTCCGTTAGAATGCTCACCGTAAAAGCAATAATTTGTGTAATTTTTAGAAATTTCCCTGTAGGTGAGGTTAATAAATGCATCGCTCTAGCTTAAGAAAGTACGGGTCATTGGTCTCTCGTTAAACTGCACAGGATGAAGAGCGATTCTGACGACTCTGAGACTAACCAGTTTTAGCATCAACTGAATGAAACATTCCAAGAAGGATGCTAAGCCCGACACGAATAGCGATCGTTGGCAAAATGTTCATATTGACTATTGAAACGTCTGTGTAGAAAAACCTTAAAAAATTTAACTCATGTTGCTGAGTGAAGATTATTCAAAGACAACGCCGGAAATAACACAGCCAGTTGATTTCGATCTCGATATATAACGCACTTTGTCGAAAGTAAAACTTCCTATATGGTATACATTTATGTGGAGAAGGTCGAAGTAGAGCTGCATTAATTTTTGGGACTGAAAAACTGCCTGCCAGAACAAGACTTGTCCATAGAGAAAATAGCTTAGATAGCACGAATCGTGCTGTGCGACATGATACATTCAAAGTTATGACACTCAGAGCAGTCTCAGCAATGAGTGTCGCTCTCTACTTACGTATTGTGATCGATGCGCACTTTAGTCTATAGAGCCGACGATCATTTTCCCCCCAATGTTTTGTGTGTGTTTTTTCTATTTTTCCATGACGCGATAAGCCTTTGTATAGATATAAACGTTTAGATAAATGATGTTAACTATAGAGCGAATAACAACTATCAGAATTATTAGCTCACGATCGAAACGAATTTCATGCGACGAGACACTGCGGAAATCCGCAACTAGGTAAGCGCTTGCAGTCGATAAATCACAGTAGAAAAAACTAACTCGCAGAACCGGTAATGTAGCTCGATTCCGATAAAAAATTGATGCACATCTGCGATTTGTTCACGGACTACAGTGACAGAGCTTAAGCTGAATAATTCCACTTCTGTGTTTTATTCTATAGGAGGACAATTATTATTTGCAGTGCAATTCTTCACTGTTTGTGTTCAATTATAAAGGTAAAAGTATCACGGAATTAAGTGAAAATTGCACTCAGCATTTCAGTAAAGAATTTCCTCACAAAGATCACAGCTTTCAACGACAACGATGCACTTTTTCAGTACGATTCATCTTCCAACTGACCGAAAAATTAGGTTTTTTTAGACGGGCAGTGAATAAAAGCTTTAAAAAACGATATGGAGACATCATTAATGAAAAGTTTCGATACAGAGGAAGAGGTTATTGATTAGAGGCTTACTTTTAGCGATTCCAATTGCGTGAGTTTATTCTTCTTTCAATTCAAAATCATGAATGCGAAAAATTTGTCTGTCACCTAATGACTGCTCCCATAATTAACTCTGACGACAACGATTGATTCCAGTTCTCTTTGAGATGGATTCTGTGCCGCATAGAGCACTCTACAGGGGACATTTGCAAGAATGATGTGCGCTCCTCCACCCATTTCTGTGTTCCAGAAAGTTATTAATTTAAGATCTCACACTAAAATACTAGCATATTTTGAGGGTGGAAAGTACATCTTTTCAACAATATCGACAGAGCGTTTCAATTCAGGAAGGGCGTTGAAGTTGCGACCTCTTATTCTGTGACTGATGACCAGGAAATGGCAAGTGTGTTCACCATATGAAATATGCCCTTACGCTGCCAATAAGCACACTTGAACTTTGTTAATAGGGGCCCTTGAGGGAAAATATTAAGGTGAATGGCATTCAGCCTAACGTGGAATTGAACTTTTTGATTGTTTTCTCATGTTTTTTCGACAGTTTTTATCCACATTTAGTTTTTTGAAAGCGACATTCACGGATGGTGTTGCAAGAAAATCGTAACTAAGAATTTTGCGGGCGATCTTGCATAATTCTAAGCGACGGCATCTACATGAAAGCTTTTAAACTTTTGTGAGGTTGTGTCATGGATAACACGTCCTCAATAATTTTGCAATGAATTTGCCGCCTCTATGGCTTGGTTCCGAAGAGCGAACGAGAGCTGCGCTCTGCAATTATGAACTTAATAACGCAATATAACAAAGAGCATTTCTTTTCCAAGCAGTAATGAAGGATGTTCGGAAAAGATAGCCCTAACTTCCTCAGTTATTGACAATCCACTTTATTCTTGATATAAGAAATGGTTATTGTGAAGGTGCTGCAACCGTTGCAATGGCTTAACAGAACACATCACACAATATGGAGATTTCCTTATCTTAAGAATGCTTCACACGAATAGCAGATGTTCGATTTATTCTTTGAAAACTTGTAGACTTTGATAAACAAACTTCCGGCACTCCAAAACAATAACTAAGAGTTACTGTCCAGTATAAAAAGATTACATTACTCACATTGAAACATATCGTAGATTAGGTTGAGTCGTTGTCACCTGATGCAGAGCCTAAAGCAGCGACAGGGTGCTTCTCAAGAACCGTGATTTCTCAACCATGAAGGTTTATTGGATTAGCAATATTTATTTCGCTTTTGCAAGGAAGTTGTTCGCAGGGAATTCATCTGCAATATGGAGTTCAAACATCAGGGGACATACCAAAACGCTTTAAGAGCTCTTCCATCCTTCCCAAATTTTTCCCTATTTCTACGGGCATTAATAAGTCAATAAAGTTATAGCGCACGGATATAGGAATGGAAACACCTGAATTCGTGAAAATTAAGGCGTTTGAAAATCTATAAATTGTGGCCTTCACAGTTTAGCGATCAAAAATCCCATTTTAAGAGCTTTGCACGTTTAGCGATACGAAAACAGCCGGTAGAAAATTTCCACGTTCCGTACGTTAATGTTAGCTTTTTCAGTCTCACCGAATTTAATGCTCTAATAGTGAGCATCACTTATTGCATATTATGGAATCTATCTATAACTGAGCTCACATTAGCAGTGCTCAACAGTTGCACTGAGCAAGAAATTGGTGAATTTGCGTCATTTATCTCACGATATCAATTAAAAAAGTTTGATGTGACGATTAAATGATAAGTGATAGCAGGTGCCATATATGTCGGGATTAACAGAGAATGTCGCTCCTGATCAAAACAAAAAAACAATCTTTCACTAGTTGATCGGCTGACCAAAGAGTCGCTGAATCCATCGCTGAATCCAAACAAGATGCTCTCAAAACTTTCTAGACGCATACATTATCTCCTACCGCTGGAAGAATGTGCAGATTTAAAAAAATAGCAGCTTTACTGTATACGGCTTTGTCTACTCTAAACGTGATATGAACTTTCGTTTGAAGTTGCGAATATCACTTAAATTACTCCAATTCGAACAGAGCCTATTGATTTAGTGAAGAAAGCAGATGCTTGAAGAGAGGAAAATAAAGCATTTCTTGGAAGCTATGAAGAAACAATGATCCTCTATGAGCAGAACGCCTTCAGAATGGGAACTATGAAATTTTACGACCCAATTTAAATAATAAAAGAAAATAACATTGAGATATTTGGTGGACAAGGCGATTGGTAATAAAACCATTGCAATCACCTTATCAAACTTTTTGAGCAGCTATTAGGTGCGCTCCCATATGGATATTTATTTTTACAGAATTTTCTCTTTACCATAATGACATTCCACACACCTCACCAGTGAAAGTAGCTCCTTCTTTATAGTGAAAATTATCTGCTCATTTTTCCTTTTTCCAATTCCTTTATTCTACTTTCTAAGAGTTTTCCAACAATCTGAGATTTTTTATGTTGGTCTTTTGTAGCGCTTAAAATCCACGTATGCTTACGTTATTTAAGGAGGCGAAATATGCTTGTTTACATCTTCACGAACACCACCATGGAAGTCCATCTTGTTCTCTGAATTGCTTTCACCGTTTATCGGCGTTTACATTCGTATGTGCAATATCGTACATTAAGAAGTCGTATTGTTCAATTCGCAACACTGTTAAGCTAATGAGTGACTAATTGGCACGTTTTTGGTCAGTCGAATAGGCGTCGATGATAAGTGAATGATTTTCGCATGGAAAGTACCTCATCGAATGAGAAAGTATCGTTTAATACGAAGAAAAAAGAAGAAAATTAGCTGAAAGCATTGATGCGATATCCGTCATTTTATGAGGGCGAACGATGAGATGAAAGACCTGCTGAAACGCTGGAGACAACTATAGCAAGACATGGTCGATGTCTGTAAATAACAAGCACCTACATGCGGTTTACGCTACGAAGAAGAAATGGTATAGACTATGAAGGTATTATTTTAAAAATAGTCACATTACATTATGGCGCAAAATTCGACATGTGCCACCAATATCAATAGTTGAACAACATCACAACGACAAAAATATTCAGCACTTAAGAAGGTGAAATAATTCTGAAACCCTTCCTGTTAAAGAAAGATATAAAAATTCAGTTGAACATAATAATAAGATCGTTCGGGTTATTCCCTTAATATTTGCTATGGATAATGTTAATCGATTGCGTACGTTTTTTCTTTCTTGTTTTCCTCAAGAAACGGATATCATTTTCGAGGAAAGCTTTTCTTTGGATATATGACTGTTTGCCAGGTTTCTAAAGAGGAAAGGTAGCTGATAAACCTCTCCAGTTCCCCAGCAATGCATAGATCTTTTACATGAATGGACGAGCAAGGATATACGCTGATTAGTGCACTTCTCGTAACTCAGCTCGAACGAAAATTATCGAAAAAGAGTCGAGTGCATGTGCTCTGAGGATGATAGAAAGTCTCGATTATGAAACGTCGGGTTTCCTCAAAATGCTTAATTAGACTTAAGAAAATTGTCTGGATTCAACATGCTGAGCGGAAGCTCAGTAGATCAAGAGGTCTTAAAGGGTAATCTAGAGCCAAAAAATTGCTGAAGTGCTTCAACAATGCAGATTCGAGATTTACCATGAACAAGACGGATTCAGAGAACTAGAGAGAAATAAAATATTCGCTTTGAATTCGTTCCTTTCTTTTTGGCAAGCCGCTTGAATATATAAAAATTTCAATTACACAGTTGGGTTTGATTTAAAAGCGAAAAAATGTCGTGCTTAACGTTTCCCTAGTGTGCTAAGCATATTGCACATATTAAAAGTAGGGTAAAAAAAGGAAGATGGATAACTGACGTCGGATGTATAAAATTAGCGAGCAAAATAAGCGTGAAAGTATCAACGAGCAGTACCTAACGAATGAGAAGTGAATTCGCCAAAGAGGCGGAATGCACTACCTCAGCAGTATGGCTTTTACACATTGTACGCTTATATGAATCTTTCAAAAGATAAGCTTACCAGTGGGAAACACGCCCCAAATCTGCCTCGCTGTGCGCCACTCCAATATCGCTTATTAGAGGAGTGTCTTTTCAATACAATTCTGCTCAACTTTATATGTTCATGCTAATTCGATGTTTAAGAGGTCGACATTTACCATTCTTGATTCGATACTTCAAGCAATTTCGTAAGTATATCGTTTTCAGAAATATAGCTCTCTCTTCATGTCAGGAAACAAGTAGCAGATTTCACGCACCATCTCAAAATACATTGCAAAAAGTGCATGTTTAACTGTTCGGCACTGTCGATATGTGACGATTAGAGCAGCAACCAAGAAAGTGGGTGATGAAGTCAATACTGCATCGTCACACTCAACATTAATTTACTTATTTCTCTAATGCTTGTGCAGTGTGCTGGATATGGGTTTTGTTCACATCGATATTCAAAACACTTGCGGGCTCATGGGTCTGATTTTATGGCTATGGCTGGAGAGTTCCTCTCCAGTTTGCTAATTTCCGTCCTTGACAACTTTATAGAATGAAACGTAACTTTGCGGATCCAGGAAATTTTCGAACTCATATGGACTCCATTTGAGGAGAGGGTTCTGCAACGGAAATTTTACAAACAAAAATCCGTTCAAGCAGGCAGGGATTTTCAACATGTGTTTCCTCACAAGATTCATGTTCTTGAGATGGTCAGCACATAGTTTTTATCGTGGGTCGCCTTTTTGCAATTATGTTCTTTTCTGTGTTTCGTGCATCGAAGAGGTTCTTAAGAGTTTGGCCTCCTTTCCCACATAGAAAACCCAAAAATTACTGAAAAAATGACAGTCGATAATGAACGTCCGTTTTTTTCTTTTTCAGTTCTGCGCGCCTCGAAAGTTTTCCACTTTGTTTACTTACCTCAATTTTCGACAAACTTCGCTCATCACAGCCAAATTTCCTCCGCTCTTTCCATTCACGCAAATTATAAAGGAGGTAGTTCATCATCGGATTTGAACTTCTTAAAGGATTATTTAGATACTCGAGAATTTATTCTTTCTTCACTTACCATGAAACTCATGCCAAAAGTCTTATATTAGAATTCTACGCCGTTTTGCACCCATTAATACACGTGTAAGATTGCTCGATTCTTGATTCTCATTGATATATTAACCGAACATTTGTATGGGGCTTGTATGAAATCTTATTTGCATCATTAATTTAATTATTTACTCTTCAAGAAGATAAGCCCGAAAGTTGTCAGATAAAGAACTGTTTTGGGTTGACTTAAAGGTGCTCCTGGCGAGTTTTTGTTGTTAGCTAACGGTGATATATGCAGAGGGAGGAAATCTCCTGATAAATCTCCGATGAAGCAGAAATGAGTTGTTTTTTTTTTTTTCAGTTGCAAGAAACCTCAGATTTCTAAGAAGTCGACAATCTTCCTCCATTGATAGATCAGACACAGATCTGCGCTATCAGACAACCATCTATGTAACGGAAATGGAATCCAACACAGAGCAAAATCTGCTTGAATGTATCGGAGTGCGTCTGACTGCCCAGCAGCCTTTTGACGGCTTGCAAACTTTGGCAAACTTGGCATTTTTCACAAGCCAAACTCTCGTAGTTTTGTTCGTTGTCATCCGTCTCTGTTCGCTTCCACCGAGAAATATCAGCGTTTTCTTATGACTGCAGAAGTCATGACATCCTTCGAGAGGTGAGAGTGTGGGAAGAGGAATTCATCAACCCTAACCAGTACCAAGGGGTCCGCCTTGCAAACACCTCCCCTACTCTTTCTTCTTCGTCGGTTTCATTCTGAATCGACCTGTAATTTGGCTTCTCACTCACTGCTACCGAGAGGCTGTATTTTGTCTGACGCAAGAATGTGCCACTGGGCTTGCTTAACGTGCAGAAGCGAAGCAACTGTGAATGCGGTGAGTGCACATCGGAAACAACCATCCCCTCCGCTTACAGGATGCTTCATTAGACATGCTTACCTTCTCTCAAAATTTCTCAGTGGCCTGTTCCTTGATTTTTTTCTTGTTTCCTGACCGCTCCCTCTCAAATTGCTTGTTTCCTTCCTCTTCTTCTTCATCGACCCTGAGAGGGTACAGCGCGCTCGTTTGCCATTTCAAAATGTCTCTTTGGCACGCGGATATTTGCAGCATTAATTTCCTCGTTTTGCATTATTGCATTCATTTGCTGCTCTCAGTGCCCTTTTGCTCGCCGGAAAGGATTACTCGTAGATTTGCCATTATCTCTCATTGAGGACAGGGATGCAATCGCTGAGCCAAATGCTCTAAAAGTGCCCTTGGCTGTGCATTGTGACTCTCGAAGAAAAAGCCAGTCGATTGTTTTTTCAGAGGACTTCCTTTATTGCATTACGTAACTACTTACGCTGAAGCTTGAAGCCTTTTCCAGTCGCATATGCGGTTTTCATGATAGCAGTGCTTATGGAGTTGGAATCTTGTCAGTGAAACAAAGCAGTAATCGGCTTTCACGGAATCACCGAACACGGCAAGTGCGCATGTTTCGCTCGTTCGTATTATTTTCTCGAGGCTAACTGCTACGGCACGAGAGCGAAAGAGGTGCTAAATTGAGAATGTGGTGCTGGCATTCCCGACGCGCATCCTTTGTTCACGCTTGAATTCCAGTGTTTAGACCGGTTCCTGCATCTTCGAAAGATTCCCTGCTATGAGCTCATCAATTCAACCTAATCGCCTTATGAAGCTAGGCAGAACAGGCATAATAAATATGTGTAGGGCGTTGCTGCCTCGACAGCCATAAATGTCTGTACGAGCGGGTTCTCCAGAAAACTTACATTGTGGCAGCTGGGCAGTGTAGGTCGCTTAACGAATTATTTTGGTACTATTTCTACTCGCTGCAGTTATGATCGCTGGAAAATCCGCAGATGATGTCGGTGATGGAGGGCGTTTGTTTCGACCGGCAAACGATCGAACAACCCAGTCTCTTACTTTGGCGACGGGAATTCCTAGTGAAAAAACATGATAGTGTGACCTCTTACCGTTGAAAATTCGAAAGAATCCACCGCTTTCAATGAAGTACAGTACAGTTATCGAATAATGCAGAACAAAAGGGTCTCTGCTGTATCGTTACGCATCATGAAATCGTTAGCTTAAGTTCATTTCATTTGCAACTTTTTGTAGACGTGAATGGAAGGCTGTGAATCCCAACTGCCTTGTTAGAGAACGTGGTTATTTTTTGCTTGCAGTGGTAAGACACTTTATTTTTTGAACATCCACCTGCCACAATAACCGATAAATGTTATCATCCTCTTAGCATTCCAAAGTGCACAGTGGTGTGAATTTTTGGGAAGACAGTAATGCCTGGTTACCTGTAAGGTATCTCTGGTACCACCTGTAAAGTGCTGGAGCAGAACGTTTCTGGTCGGCAGCCATTTCGTCTTATTTGCGATGAATGCATTTTTTTTGGACGAAATCTAACCACAACCAAAGAACGAAGACTTTTCTTATACTTCTAGGGGATTCTTCACAAAAGTTTTTGAAGAATTCGCGGAATGTTCAAAAAGCTTCAGAAAAGCCAAGCATCAGTATGAAATTTCAGGGCGATTTTCATACTCAGGGCCTTTAACTCAGTCAGAATTTTTTTTTTCGCAATCTTCTTCAATGCAAACTAATGTCATTGCACGAAATGCACCAGTTAGTGTCGAAAGAAACTAGTCAACGAAGCGAACTGTTTTAGAAAACAATTGCAGCAGTGGAGAAAATAAATAACATTCGCAAGAGAACACAACTTAAACACTGCAAAAGTACTCAGATTTACTCAGTTTAGGTGCTGTAGTTATAAAAAATTCAATTCATATGAAGGCTCCACAGTAGCCGCATTTCCGAGCGATTTATTAGGCGTCAGTTTCAGCTTCGAAAGTCGTTGGCTGATCACAACTATTGCCAACGAATACCGGCAATACGCAAACGGAAAAGCGTATTGCCTAAACAAATGCAATAAACACCCTATGAAAATGAACACCTGTCGGCAATGAAATGATCAAATGCCGCATAACAATATTACATGAAAAACTGCTTTACGCTTTCCAGTCATTGCCAGTTTGATTGCAACACAGTTATTTCCTTGGAAAACCGAAACTATCTCAAAGATTATCTGTTTACAACTTTAAGCGGTTCGTTTGTTGTGTGCTGTTCCGATGTGATATGGTGGACCACCATGTGCAAGCCAAAGGGCATCGAATTCGTCTGCTAGGATCTCAGCGCCTTTTTTCCTCGTCAGCAGAGTATCATCTAATGGCATCTCACACATTTCCACATCGTCGCGCCCTTAATGAAGTACCTTTAACAAAGTTGTGCGTTTAGCATTGTTACCTCTCCTTCACACATCCCCAAAATGAGCATCGGCGCAGAAATATATGCTGAACAACTGAGACATGCTGCTGATGAAATGCCCCTCCCCCATTTCTCCATACCATTACTACCCGCCCTATGGAAGACCTAGTGTCCCTTGTATAGCAGCTGAGGCCCCCCTCTATTGCTCAACTGAGCTCTCTCAACGCAAATGTCCCGAGTCAGTTTGTTAGTAGTATCATGCGCATAAAACCTCCCACACATGACTGCAATTTTACACCAGAGTGCCCCCGTTCACATTTGTGCCTATGACCTCAGCTCCACATCTGGGTTCCGTAGAAATTTTTTTTTTTTGCGTAAGTGGGCAATTTCATGGCCATCCGTGGAAGTCGATAATCTTTTTATGTCCGTTTTCAAGGGTCTACTTTCCACAGTAAACAAATAGGTGCTGCGAATTTTAAGTTATTGTAACTCAAACGGAAGATGCTCACTTGGAAACTGTACAGGATGAAAACTGGTGCACCATCTCAAGAGTAGTGCAGACGTGTTTTGCGTTTTCAGATATCCAGGGCCTGGTTTCATAAAAGGAGGTCAAAGCTGAACAAATGAATGTAAATCATGAGAAAAAACTTCTGCATCATCTGTTGATGATATCGGGTTGTTCTGATCTCTGTGACTGCAAATGCCAAACTTAATGCTTTCTCTTACAATTTTTTGGCTCTTCAACTGACGAAGCGGTAATGTTTGAGTGTCTAAACAAATAAGGATGTTGCGGAGGGAGATTATTTTCAGCTTACAGATTGCAAGTACTAAGATATACATTTCTAGGTTAAAGTTTTCGATTTATCGGAATAGATCAAGGTCGTCGTAATGCTTTTCACACCGCATTATAGAACGCTTATAAAAGTCGTTTGGGATAACTCGAATCTCGAGGATATTGCACTCACTTTGAAGATAAAGAATATAGACACTCAAGTAATAAAGTGTCATACCGAAATTGCCAGTTTTTGGGTCGGAACTGCAAAAATAATCTAAACCAATCTATTATAAGGACAACGACGAAAAAGTACCAGCAATAAGCAAAACTGGATTCTTGTTGGAACAGATTTCCATTTGCCTCGCAACCCATTGTCCATCGAAGTGTGCGTACCACATGCCGCCTTTTATTAGCCCGTTCTTTGTGCCATCTTAAAAGTGAAATGAACAACAGAGGTCGGACAAACTTCAACGAAAGATCAGACAATAACTGTTTTTCTCTAAGATCTTCAGTAGACTAAGTCTCGAATTTCTGACCTCAGTGATCACTAGCATTTTAGATCCTTTGCAACAGCGTTTCACAACTGTGGTCGCCAACCGATCTGAAGCCGAAAGAACAGCGAGTGTCATACTGAGCAAATTTTGACAAAATCGCACAATACGTTCCTAACTAATGCTTGCCATTGTCCCTTTAGCCTTCAACTAATCACTCGTTTACGCATCTCATGCTATATTGTATCTCATGCTATCTCATGCTTATATCCAGTATATCATTTCATGTGCGGTAATCCAATCTGTGTGCTCGAATATAGTTACAAAATAAAAATTAGGAAATTTTTTGATAAAGACAGTTGGAGTGTCCGTAAATGACCGAACTGAATAAAAAATCCATCAAGCTTTGTGGGCAGAAGTGATACTTTATAAAGAATTCACAGAAATATATGTTTCAGATGTCGGACTAGTGCTGTATAGAGTGCCACACAAAACACAACGGTATATAATATTCAGCAATACCTCTACGGTGATCTGCAACGTGAACGAATGGCACCTTGAAATAACGCTGAATATTCGATGATGTCTGCGCGCGATTTCCTACGATCACATTGCCGGCTGTAATCAGTAGCGTCAAAGTGAACAGAACAATATGAGACGCTTACGGCAGAAACATGTGGTAATTGCAAAAATGCAGATTGGATCAGCAACAAGCTAAAGCAGCGGCAACAATCCGTATGGATCCGCCTAATGGTTTCATTTAGGACAGCCATAGTATCATAAATCGGTTTCATGCTTGCGACATGTTTAATTTGAAGGTTGCAGTGATTCGTACATGTCCGTCACAAGTATTTCCAAAAGACGCTTTTTAAGGTCATGCAAAATGCACAGCTATCGAAACATCGCGTACGCATCGGCGTGATAAATGGGGCTAGTTCGGCGGAAATATTTCTGGAAAAACTTTAAAAGGTTCTTCTCTTGGTTGTTTTGAAGGAATTTCAGCAAAAGGTCCAACATTCGTCAAATTTCTCCCAGCCTGCTCCTAGAAACAGGATCCGGTTTAAACAAAAGAAATGAGTAATAATGATTTCATCAGTTCACGCAAATACATAGAAAAAGCTATATAAGACCTCAATATATCCCTTAAAGCACTAGCAATAAATTATTCTTCATATGCGAACCGGTCCCGAAACAAATTCATACCCTTAAAAGTAAAAGGCTCACAGTATGAACTGTTCGAGGCGCAGACTGCAGATTAGTACCACCGCAGACACAATATAGAGTGTTCGCATGTCACTCCTCAAGGTCGAGAGCACGCATTCCAGCAGTATGATCTTCAATGTAAATGCATACACTAACCCGGTTCAAGTATAGAAATTGGAGCACGAGGCGCCAGATGTTCGTTGCAAGCCTGATTCCTCTCCTTCCACTGCTGCAGCATGCGCAAGCGCCGATGAAACTCATCTCGAACTGCTTCTATGAACTTGATGTCTAAAAATCATGTAAATCAACGCTTATGAGGACACCTGTAGTTCCAGAACATTATAAGATAAGAAATGATAAATTTGATGAAATGCATCCCCCACTCACTGCTTTGAATAGTTGCTAAATTAAGAAGGTTGTATATTTAGCTACCTAAAGTCGATCCTAAGGACTGTTTATAAGAACGACGAGCTGCATCTGCAAATATGTGCAAAGGCATGACCCTTTCAAAAAAATCACTATACCGTTTGAAGTTACAAGCCAGAAACGTAGCCTGCTAATCCTCACTCTTTCCTTCTCGCTCTTGAACTTTCCAGGGACAAGCTGGAACTGCTGAATTCTGTTGACAGGTGCGAGAAAATCCACTGGTAAAAAATACCTGTAGTTGTATTGACTGCATCTCTGAGGTCAACATATTTCCACTCCGACAGATCGTACTGCCCCTTCGACTTCGTTACTTTCTCCGTTGCAGATAACCTATGAGTAAGCATGTCAGTTTATGCTAGGTTCACTTGACAAGAAGGGAAGTGTGAAAAATGTGACAGTTACTTAGCAACTATCTCCTACTCCCGTTGTCAAACGGTCGCAGATTTTCGACCGTTCTCCCCTTGTGGGAGTTCTGCGAACAGCGAATTCGTTTTTGCGTAGCGCCATGGCACGGATCATATATTTCCTAGCCGCGCCACGCGGTCACCGAAATTGTCCAGCTACGCACCCAAATTGTCCATTCTGCTTTGCTCAGTGCTTGCATGGGATGTCAGCTGATCAATAACAACTAAGGTGCTAGTTAACATGATTACCTTGTTGCCGTTTTGAATTGCAGGCATCACAGCACATGTCGAGAACCCCCCAACAGAATATTCCCCTCAGAAAATTTCGAACGAGAAATTTTCGACGTTCACTGCGTTAGGAATTCCTGACCGATTGAGGGTTTCTAGAGTGATATAGTAGGATGGGCACGAGCAATGCATATTGTCATACTTACGAAGCACAACTTTCGACGACATGAACACGATGATCTTCATGGGCAAGCCTCTTTGCTAGTTCCTCATCTAGTCGCATTTGTTCTTGATGCCTTGCTCTGCAAATGCTTTTCAAGTGTCTCTTTTCAAGCCATCATCTGAATTATCGATGTACTTAAGGAAGAGTTGTTTCAGTGATTCGACCATTCTCTATATTTAATTTTTTTTCGAATACGACGTTGCTAGTAAATGGCTCGGCCGTCCTATATATAAAGCTAAAGGGTTATGCTTCAAAGAGATTTTAAGATAGGCAGTTATAAAAAAGTGGCAATTCGAAGCATTTGAGAGTAGTGATGATTTTTCGGCGAAACGAATAATAACAGGGAATACAGACAGATTCAGTGCAATACTCTCGTGAAGAAATGCTCGAAGACACCATTTCTTGAAGGTTGTCGAGACGATAATAACTTTTGGAAGTTTTGCTTAGCACACCTTTTTTCACGCTCTTCTTCTTGTGCTTTACGTTGTGCTTCGAGCTCGGCTTGTTGCTTCAAGAGTGCCTCTTCTTCTCGTTGCCGTCTCTCTTCTAGCAAACGCTTCCTGAAAAACAGAGCTACTAAAGCGCTACTTTGGGAAATCGAAGTATAACATCAAGTCAGACGTCAATCCCCCTTTATTTAAGGTTTGTGCGTAGCAAGAAGAGAGATTTCCACATAATACAACATAAACAATCATTCGAGATAAATAAACACATCTTAGTTGTTAACGATCTTCGAATCACACACAGGTGTCCTACAGCAATAGATTTCCGGAGAACTTGGTGATTCATTAATCCTTGCCAATTTTTGCGAGTCGTCATTTCAGGTCAGACTGTGGCCCAGTGTTTTCGAATTTCGGATTCTCTGATTGGAAAACCATCAAGGAACACTTTGTACACGATCGAACTGAAATATCGGCGGCAAAATTCGAGATCTTTTCTGAGCGATTCATGAAAATCTTCGATGACATAGTGAGTATGGCTCAGTTCTTGGTAAAAATCATCACGGAGATCTCTGAGGGCACTTTTATTATTTCCTTGCGCACTCTTTGTTCACTTGCTGAGGATGACCACTTTACATGCAATGTTCCGAAGTTGGACTCAGCAATGTATATATTTTTTGTGTTTTTACATATACACAAAAGCACATATATATATATATATATATATATATGTGCTTTTGTGTATATATATATATTTTTTTGGAATGTGTTTTTACAATGCATTCTGTTTCATATTTACCAATTCTCAGTCACACTCAAACCCAATGGTCTTTGCGAAGTCTATGATCTCGATTCCAGCGTTCTCTGCCTTAAATATAACGAATGTAACGCTTTCTGAGAAATGTTTTTGAAGGTTCCTCTTTCATAATGGCATCTTTTTGACGAAAATTCATAAGCAGCAAGTTTAGATCTATCTGAAAACAGCACCGGAAACAACATAAATTATAGTTTTTCGAGTAATTTTTCCTGGACTTCCTGAAATTTCCCATTTCCTGCGGTTCCGTTTATCTTTTGACAGCAGGTTATTCCTTGGAAACGTCCGATTTCCCTTCTTAACCGAACACGGATCGAGATGGGGAAAAAAGAGGGAGTGGCACGTGCGTAATTTCGATAATACAAACTCTGCACGTATTTTCTCGAGTTGCTCAGCTTCGCGTCTTTCGCGTTCCTCCTTCTCTTTTTGCAAACGCATTTTTTCCTCCATTTGCTTTATTCTCTCTCTTTCATCGCTTGCCACCTGTTGCCTAAAAACGTCCGTTTAGCATGTGACTCAACGCGTAACAACAACACGGTCACTTCGCAAAAGGCTTTCATCTAGTTTCCCATAAATCTTCGCCAAAACAGGTGCAAGAATGTGTCGGTAAAATTAGCATCTCAAGTTTAAAATAATGTCAGATTTCCTGCGTGCGGCAACAATTTCCAGGATAGACTACGATAACAATTGAGAGAAATGGCGAACAGACCCACCAGTAACTTACAACACTGGCCAAATCAATAAGAGTAACCTTAATGAAGACAGCACCGAATCAAGCTTTCTCACTGCAGTATTGTATCTGCTCTCCATCTCACCTTCCCTCGACAGACCACCCATCTGAAACAACAGCACGTCAAGTTTTAAAAGTGGCCTTCCTATACCACCAGATTTCAGAAACAATATGCAAGGTAGAATACGATGACAAAATACACCCACCAACGAATCCAGAGTGAAACAACCATTTCTTATTGAAACCAAAATTCAACGCTTTGGTAAGACTCTTTCTTCGAAGAAGAAAATCTCAGACATCATTTCCAAGGAGCTTGCAAGAAAAAATATCCTCTTACTTCCGACAGTAACCGGCCAGTGGGATAATTTCAGAACAAAAATGCATTGCAGTTAGCGCATCTGATTCACTGCATTAAAGAATACATAAATTAACAGCATTGCTATGAAAGCAGCTGTTACTCGCATCCGCATTAAAATGTAACAGCTGATATCCGGGAGATCCATATTCACCGGAATGCTGCTTTTTCATACCTTTCTTTGAGTTTCGACATTTTAGCGCATTTTCCTGACATTATCTCGTGAAGCCGTCGTTTGGATCACTGTGAATGCAGCAACGGATGATGAGCTGTTTTCTATGAACCACGTTTGGACGTGAATAAGATAAGAAACTACAAATTTGTGCATCTTACAATGACATATCTCTTATAAAGAAGGCTCTGTGTTTTTCAAAAATTCCCCCTATAAAAGGAAACTCGGAATTGACAGCTGAATTGCTGTATACCTTGATGGCATGCACGAAATTATCGATATATGTTTCTGTTTCTGTGATTGTCGCTGACCATTTCTTTTGACTTGCTGCCGACAATCGCTTCATCACGTCCGTTAATTCGCTTTGACGTCTCGACAGCGCCAAAGCTCGCCGGTACATGAGCAACCTACACAAAAGTGCTGACGATTCATACATCCCTTGTGGTAATAAACCCAAAGCTACTTTTTGGTGCATAATCTCGACACGCGTGTATATGCACTATCGAGCTTCATTTTGCATCATATTTTTTATTATATCTGATTTCCGCTTGTACAGCAAAACTTCGACGACCTAGCGAGTACCACACACGTTGAAGATAGTGTAGACGACTCAAGATTCACGCTAAGGTATCGCGAAAAGTCATCAACGAAAGCTAAAATGAAAAACCACTTGCTATTAAAGAGTATGTCATAAAATCAGGCCATTGATATCCATTCAACTACAATATCAAAAAGGAGGCTAGCTATAGAACATAGAGTGGAGGAAATATAGTCAAGATTCCGTTTCGATATGTGAATCAATTAGCGACTTTTAACTAGTCTCAACTATCGGTACCTTCAATATAAATCACATTCAACGATCGTAGCATTGCCAAGTAAACGCTGTTTTCATGAGGTTGGAAGTTTCTTTTCAAGATAAATAAAACACGTCCTCCTTGCCTACACTCACCTAATATTTAATCTCGTTTTGCGAAGCATAGAAGGAAAAACCGATCGTCGACGTGCCACAGATTCACACTCACTAACTCTAGGTTTTTCATTCCTTATGACGAACATGTAGAACAAGCCTTGAAACAGCAGTACTCAATTAAACCACCACCATTTTTGACCTTTTCAAGTATATAATATACTGATTCCAGAGAACTGCCAGTGGATTCTTACGCAGCTCTTATGACCACGAAAATTGAGTTAAAAGGTAACGCGTGAGCTCACAGTCGAAATTCTAACAAATATGAAGTACAGGTTTGCAAATTTGGCTGAAAAACAGAACATTAGCTATGAATTAGCAGTAAAATTCATTCAGTTTCGAAAAACAAAAATGAGTTCAGTGAACTAAACAGGGCGGGCGATGCTGAAGTAAATGCAAAGGCACTTAGCACGCACCTTGCGCGGTATTCCTTTCTGGCGAGGTAGCCTCGTGTGGCGCTCTGAATCTTGATAAGCGCAGCGGCACGGTACAATATTTTGTTCTTCACTGAAAGTTCTCATTCATCTTCACAAGTTATGAACTATGCGTGCTTTTGTACTGTTGACCAATTTTTCCAACAGAAGAAGGGCCTAAAGGACTTGGAAATGACGACGTGCTCACTGAGAAGGCGACCTATCGGATGAGTCGGAAGATCCCCTCCTGTGGGAAGTAAGCTGGGAAAAAGAAGAGAGGAGGGGGTGGAGTTAATGAAACCGGTCTGCTTCTCGAGGATTATTTTCCCGAAACGCTTTTCGCAACTGCGATCTCAGTGCTACTGCACAGAAGATTAGGATGTTACTGCAGAGGGGATTAGGTTGCTTTAATAGACTGTGTTACGAAGGAAAGGACGATTAGATGCATTAATGGGAAAATTATATACATAGAAAGCGATGACCCGTTCGTGGCACCCATTCATTCTTACAAAAAAAAGATTCTTTTCTGGGAGATTTGCCCAGGCAGTTGGGTTCATTAAAATGAGCAGGTATTTTGTCGTATTTTATCAACGGTTTGTTATGTTCTATTGTGAATTCTGAGCTCAAAAATTTGCCTTTCACATACGCATTATGACGATCTATATCTGCGCGCATGTATTTGTCTTTCCCGCAGTTGGAACTAATGGAGAGGAACCATCGAAGCTATACTTACGTAATTTGCTGGGTATAATGAAAGCAACGAGGGGCCTCCTGTATCATATTTGATGTTGGTTCATTCACCTTGAAGAGCTGTAGACGTTTAAATGCGCTAAGAAATCCCCATGCATTTCATACATGCCAGGCCATAAAAGTAACAAACTTTTGATCATATAGGCCGTTGCAGCATTTAATACATAGAACATTATTCCGCATACACTGTTTTTGTCGTTTAGTGAAATCGGATCGTCAGGTGAGTGAGGTACGAAACAAGCAGCACCAGTTTGTTTGGCACATTTATCCACTTACTGTCTGTTCTAGCTGTCTTCTGGATGCCGCACCAAAGACAACAGCAATAAAAAACTGCTCCACTCATTAAGAAGAGCTTCGTTTGAAACGTTCAACAACGGAACAGAAGAACCATCGATACTGAACACTTCAATTGCAATAATGGAACAAAATACGCTTAAGAAACCAACATTTGATGCAGGAAAGTGCGCCATATTGAGCCTTTCTCCACCGAAAACGAAGTAGCCAAGACTGCACTTTATCGATCAGACGCTTCATCTGCTCCTTGTCTTGCCTTATCATCTGAAACTAAGTAGCTGGTTGTGCCTACGAATTACCAGTATCCGCACACAGTACCAGCCTGCATAATTAAAGTTTACGGACCTTGATGCAACTTTCAAACTAATTTGTGTCTTCCTCACAGAACTGCACTATTAGACTCAGTGACATGCCTAGCCGATAATATTATATCCGTCTGCAGATAAATGAACTGAAACACTACGTAGGCGAGAAGCGGTCCAAAAATTTTTGCATCAATCTAACTTACAATTCGGAAAAACCTCTTACACCTATATGAATAGGTTCTGTTGAGTAGCAGACATAAATGCCGATAATTACGAAAACCCGAAAAGCGAATCTGAAATCTGACAAATGAACGGTCCAGAGACTATTACCGAATATTTGTTGAAAAGTTAGAAAGAGCTCTGAAGATGTGGAAGGTTAGGGTTCCAGTTTTCAGCTTCACCAGACGAAGAAAACATGAGAAGCTTACCAATTCTTATGGTCCGAACTGTGTTTGCTTGAAGCTATCTAAAGAACTCTTTCGCATTCATTATCACAACTGCTAAATACCCGCATCTGTCAACGATTCTTCAAATGAAGACTCCGGCCTTCTGAATAATTGAACACTGCAGGCCCCGTGTTCAACAAAAATTTCCGCATCTACTTCGATTTCAGACTCTTCTCATATTATCCTCACCGCTTAAGGTCACTTTGAGAGATCTCGTCAAAGCAGGATAAAAAAAACCAGATTGATAGTTGGGAAGCAGAGTGCCGTTCTATGTCAAATGCAAAGATTTTCGAGAAATACGCAACGATGTGTTTTAGAATATACCCTTCCGCTAACATGACGCACACAGTCTAGCCTTTGGACGTGATCGAGGAGTTAAACAAGTAGTAATTGATATCGATTCAACCAACCTGATCAAATTCTGCGAACTTGCCGGGCCTGAAGAAAACTTTCGTGAGCCCAAACTTATAGTCATGCTCGTTTAAGCCAAGAGCACGGAAGAGGCACTGCAAATTGACTAACATGAGATTTCACTATCGAACAAACACATCGCTTCACACAAATTAATAAAATCCTACTGATTCAAGTACGAAGCTCAAATATTTTCTCACTCGAAGAAGCTCAAATATTCTTGAATTGTTGAGGGTGATGATCACCTGTGACTTGTAACAGGTACACGATCGAATTCCGAACAATAAGATTCCAACGTAGTTTAGAATCGATTTTCCGTTTAGTAGAGGAACGTAAATTTGATATCGCAATAACTAAGGAATATCTGGGGTTGAAACCCAGTTTTTATAGAAATCTTTACAAAAAATCGTATCAATTCTCGAAGCTCAATTCGCGTAAAATACTCTTTAGATGAAGGTTTAAACACTGCAAGCGTCGCCATTTCTCATCACTATTAAGGCCGATGTTTAATAATAATTACGAATTGATGTAATACAATTATATCATTGAAAGTAAGTTTAAGAATGGAAGTCGAAAGATGTATGTGTAAGGGTATACCTTGCAGAAAAGTCGCGGATGCAATCGAGCGAGATGCGGCGGTAAGCAACTCTGATAGGTTTCGTATAGATCGGCGAATACCGTTCTTCAAAAATATCAATTTTCGTAGAAAGCGTATGAATTTCATTACCACAGACGCTCATTATTTGGCATAGCGCTTTGCAATAGTTGTTTCAGAATGTCATTGGATTGAATATAGAAACAATAAATGAACATATAAAAAACGCATTTTTTTCACCATTAATAACGAAAAAAAGAAAATGAACGGCGAATGTGAAAATCATTGGGAGACGTCTCTTCGCATAAAACAAAATATGAAAGCGCTTTGCATAAACCGTGATGTACCTGGATGGATAGCCTTGGTGCATCAGCTTGAGCACACTCATCATACCCGAACACTCCAACTGACTTAGAATTTGTGGTCCTTCGAAAAGGCCTGCACGCATCTCCGAGTTTGGCTTGATACACCGCACAAAATGTGTACCCTGCAAAACGTCTTCTCCACAATCATACAGCCCAAATATGATAAACTGAAACGATCATGAAAATGGATGCAAATAACAGAGATTCGATGTAAATTTTCAGAGTGATGTTCTTTGGATTGTTAGCAAGCAATCAAGTTTAACCTTTTTTCACTGCGCCCTTGACTGAATCTTTTTATTGCTTTTTATCGTCCAAAGTCAGCAGCTTTCCCAGAGTAATTTCTTGTCACAGTTAGCAAAAAACATCGAAAATTTGCACAGATTGGTTCTGAGAAGTGGTGAACAATAGTTTTGTCGTCTCTCACTAAGACGGATGCGAGAATACTTATTCTCACCTGTTCGTTTCAAATGTGGACTGACAGTTATCTAAGGTTTAGAATAAATCATCCCAGATTTTGAAAAAGCAGATTCCGCCAGATGATATTTGATACGGATTCAGCTTATGACTTTCCATATTGACCGTTGAAAATCTCCTTCAGAAAAATTTCTATCGCACTGCATTGTTTGAAGCAAGTCAGTACAGCAAGAATATGTGCATGAAGCCGCTACCGTAGTTTCAAGTTTCTTGAGGAGAATGCGCAGCTGCGCTCGGAATTTGCTGCTGACTGAAGCAGTGATAAGCTTATTCGAGGATGTCGTGCGTCCGCGGTTGCCAACTGACTGGTCCTCACTCTCTTTCTTCGCGAACAGACCTTGGATGAACGTAATGCTAAAACGCTCGAGACCATTAAATTTGGCCATTAAGAACGATTGAATTTCTTAGCTTTTCATACGGTTTTCCTCTTTCGTTTTCTTATCTGTGTGCTTAAAATGCATTATAAATGGACATATGAGCACTCGAGAGTTATGTAATCATGAAACAAGACTGCAGGCTGCACAAAACTATGTGTAAAAAGCGTTAATTCCGGTGTCATAAATACAGTGCAAAGCAGCCCATAATTTACTTCATTCGTCGATTCTGTTTATATTCGTGAACAGGAAGCAATGAGAGAAGAAAGAGCTGACCATACAAAAGCGCAACCGACCTGCTGTTCTCGACGAGCATTTCCAACGATGCGTGCAACGCATCGTTGTTCTTTTCGAGGAAAAGCGCCGTTTGATAGCACACCGAACCGGCATAATGTCTTATTAGAAACCCTTCATCATCACGCATATCACGATGCTCGCGTAGCTTCGACTTCCTTGGCGTCTGAAGAACCACCCGCGCTGTTGCGCAACCACCAAAACTCAAAATGTTAAGACCGGGAAAGAGAATTCATATCAGGTGTTATGCAAAATCTGTATAATCCGAAAAAAGCCAATAATCTCGTTCACACAGCACTAGGTCAGTGACTCATCCTAGGACCACTTATGGTCGGTCATTCAAAATGACATGATACAAAAAAGTCGCCCAAATTAGAAAGAAAGTACTGTACATGTCCTCACTCGAATGGCCCATTATTTATGAAATCTATCCAGACGGCTTCCTCCCATCCATGTAACCATTTTTCAGTCAACTCGAAGGAGACATTACTTGGAGTGCTTTCGAGCCATAACTTTGACTATCCGGAGCGAAAGAGGAAAGCCCTATAAAAAACTAAAAAGCACTGTTATAACTACCATTTAAAAATCACATTTTACAAACCCTACTGCAACCACACTTGCCACTTCTACACATTTTTGATATCGTTAACATCTTGGAGGTGTTATTTCGGCTTTAATTGAAGTCGGATGAGTAACAGGCCACTCCTCTCACAATGAACGACTGTCCATAAACTAGCCACTCCTATAGTGTACTTTCTCGCCTATTGCAGTCACACTAGGCAGTTAGTTGTATAGAGGTGAATATCCAATATAGATGTGAAAGTGACTTGATAAGCAGCCTTCTTTGAGAGTGTTTATAACAAAGCTTACAAAACGGCTTCCTCGGAATCTTGCCTTTTCTAAATGATCAACAGTGGCATTTAACAAAGACCACCGACTTAGAGAGAACTAAATGCTTTTTCATTTTTCGCTCTTCTAAACTTGTCGCCGCGAGTACTCAGAAATATTTTCCATTTCGAAAGTGGTTCATTTTTTATAAGTCATTTGCACTAGAGCAGGATATAGTTTCCAAATCGAACATCTTTTTATGCTCACCATAAAAGAATGGAACAACCGCCGATTATAAAAAACGGATAAAAAATTTGTCAGTGGCGAACCATTCATTGCTTGCTTGCAACAAGATAAACACACATACGGCAAGTCTGAAATGGTTGAGATGTTGCTTATGGACTGCAGCCGTGAAGTGCTGTGCGGATGGACAAGGTAGGCGAGCCTCCTCGTCGAGCATATCAAGCAAACCACTCGTCCGCTGCTCGAACAACTCTACAATTTAGAGCAAGGTTACCTCATCCCACTACCTCCACCTGCTAGTTAGTCATACAAGCTGAAGGGAGCACACATAATGACTGTGCTGGCAATACATAAAAATCCTCCTTCCTCTCCTTTTCCCAGCCCTGCACCTAACAATCAAACCAAAACTTCGTAACCTTGTTTTCTGAGGTTCCTGGATTGAAACTATTGTTTAAGTACACATTAGACCAGCACACATGCATGTAAACAGATATAAGGTTGCCATACTGAGCTTTGCAAATGCAAAATGCAAATTTACAAGACGCATAAGAAATAATGACACGTTTTCCAGTGACCCGGAAAAATCCTCGAGATAAGGGTGGAGACGGTCATGCATGCATCACTTTAGAACCCCATAAGGTTGCTTGTTCGAACTGATTGCACAGTCCAATTTATTTGGCCTTATACACTTTAAGGAATGCTTGTTAGCAGAGTGCGCTTATACCGTTTCTTGTAATGCTGCCCTAGAGCCAATTCGTCAACCTGCATTCTACGCGCAACGGTCCTGTGCAAATGATAACGCACAATCCTCGATGTCCCTTTTAATAACATCGACACACCGTGAAAGATCCTATCAGTTCAGACAAAATGTGATACGAAGAAAACATCGCACGATTCTACTTTATTATATCACTTGAAATACTCAAACTTTCTGATGATTTCATGGTCCTGGATGATGACGCGAACAAATGGAAGGAAAAACGCCTTACGATGTAGATCATAATACGCATTTTGGAGTAGCGTTACGATTTCAGACAAGGTTCCCATCGAAAACACTAATGTGTGCAACGAAACCAAAATCGGCGTTGGAAATTTTGTAAACGGTACGTTTGTGAGTAGGACTAAAGGAAGAATTATTCAGTACTTTGTCGGTTATTTCAAACCTTCAGGTCATGTTTTCTTTGCCTATAAGCTTAACAGCGAATTTCACATGAACCGGGCATTGATTAATCGGAGCCCAGAATCTCTCCTTGAACCACTGTACTTTTAACGGCACTGATGTTCGAAAATTTCGTAAGCAGACGCACTGGCTGAGTTCTAACCTTTGTATACCAACTTCGCAGGAATAGCGGCATTTTGGCAGCAGTTTTAAAGCAGTCCAGCAGTTAGAAGAACGATTTGTAAAAAAGTAATTTGTGATTTCATGGCAAGATATCCATTCTAGGCTTTCATGAGAATTGGAACGCAGACTTGAGCTTAAATCCGCAGATATAAGCAAAGATGCAGTTGAACTATACAGAATTTCTGTGCAGCTGACGAGAAAGTCAAGTAGAAATTTCGCTTCAAATACAGTCACCGATGCAATCTTGGTTGTCGCAATATTCGATGTGGGGTACATGAAGTCCTTCCTTCTCGTATAATTCTTGCTCCTCTTTGAGAATGCGGTCGTTGAAAAACTGCTGCAGCTTTTCGTTGCAATAATTTATACAGAACTGCTCGAAGGAATTCACTGTGAAGAACTCTGAAATTAATCTCTTCTAATCGTCAATATTTCCGCTTTAAACTTCAGTTGACTAATGTCGATTTCACTACACGTTTGTTAAAGTTTTTCATAGAACATACGGCCTTTGGAAAAATAAGCTGATTAGATGACCACATAATTTTCATTTACTTTTTGCTCCAAAAAGCAGTAATGATTAAGTCGGGCTAGCATGGTTACCTGAAAACCACCAGATAGATGCTATGACACCTGCCATTTCATGAAAAGGCCACTATAACCCAAGCAAGAGTGTCTGTTTTTCAGAATTATGTTATAGAAAAATTTATTAGGTAAATTTAACACGTAACATTACCAACGCTTTCAGCTCTACTCATCACATCGTGCTTGCTAAATTCAGCTAAGGATGAGCATTAAAAAAATGGAAACGGTGCTAACGAGCTTACCAGATTACTTGTCAGAATCTCTATTATAAACATTCTAATAAGCACTTTCGAGGAACATATAAGAGGGGAAAATTGTTGTTAGTAATGTGGACGCAGTCAGCGGAAATTATTGTTACTGCTTACACTAGAGAAATTAGTCAGAAAATATAACTATATGACAAGCGTTACCCTCAAAAACGTTACTGCAGATATCTTACCGCCCCATCACACCTGTAAATATCATATTTTGGCCGTGTCATGCTAGTTCGATGTTTTATGTGGCTTTCGGTCTTCTTACATATGTATCCTGAGAGTGTGTAAGATATGCATCATCATTAACAAAGATGATCAAGGCCTTGAATGAGCATGCAAACCGTCGGATATTGAAAATGGCAAGCATGAAAATGAAGTTTACATATTTCTCAAAGCATCCAGCGGAACGAGGAAAGGTGACTGAGATGGAATTATTTCTTGTTCTTAGAACTTCAACAAGACAAACAACAGCATAACAGCGCCTGAAAGAACGAAACTGAGGCTTTTCTTAGCTTACTTTTAAAGAACAAGGTAGTATTACTGAACAGGATGGTGTTAACTCGAGGTGAAGTAATCATGTCTGCAAAGCAGGCAGGACAGGTGCATGGGAATATGCATGCTCTTTTTAGAAGAAGCATTCGAATTTAGGCATTAGAATAATGGATTCAATACAATATTTCATATTTTCCGCCAACTCCAGATTACGCAACTAAATTTTGGAGGGACGTAAGATGGGACTAAAATTGCAAAATTGCAGCTGTTTTAAAAACTGCGACGGCATAGACGCAATGAACTCGAATTGTACTTGAAGTTGAAGTTCACAGAGCAGCAAAAGTAATGCAACATGTCATTGGAAATACAAAAATGAGAATAAAGAAATGAATCACGATATGAAATGAAAAGGCGCTGTTTGTTGAAAAATACGCTAAACAATACCGAAACCGGCAATATCCAACACCCCAATGTAGGCGACACTATCACCGAAAGGAATACACTTGTTGATGTGAGCAACGATTGAATCGAATAATTTGCTATAGACCGCCTTGGCCAGCGCATCCCTTGCTGCTGCTGCCTCATACGTCTTCAGTGGTACTCTAAAAAATTGCTAGTTTCAAATCTTTGTAAGCATTAAGACTGACGAACGTTTGTGTAACTCATCTGAAAGGTGGTTCCAATAATAACAGTAAAAGTGAGCAACCATTTTTAATAATCGACTGCCGAAATTACAACACTTTTGGGACCAATGGCGAGCTACCTGGTTAAACTTACGCATACTTGTCTACTACCAGCTGACTTGAGTGGGCACGACGCCAGAAATAAATCCCACCGCAGTAAGACAAAAGATGGAGGATTTTAAGAAAACAACCTAAATGGTAAATTCTAAGCGATTTTCTAGCCCCCACTTGCTTATTTCTCAATTCGCAGGTCCTTTCGCTAGCCCATTCCGCTTCCATAATGACTGCATCTATATAAACTAAGAATTTCAAACGTTTTCATTGTCCTGCTGACCAACACTCTTACAGCTGCCATGCATGGTCACCACGTGCTTTTAGTGTTGGTGCGAACTGCAAAATTCCTTGTTGTCACAATGGTCAGTTGTAGTGAGAATATTTCGGCAATCGTATGTGGCTATAGTGACGTGACCAACTTCCACACTTGCACCAGTAGATCTCACTCACTTGCCTTATGATTGTGCCCATGGCACCTGCTTTGGACTGCATAATTCGTGAAATGAGTCCGTGCCGTAACTCGACAGGATCAATACCGAGAAGTGAGGCTCCCAGTTGAAGCGATTCTTCACTTTCTGCGTCGACCATGCACCCCCCTATAAGCTTCGTTCACAATTAGTTATCGACCTTATTTGCAGTCTTGCTATTTGCCAACAACAGACCAGTGGACATGTTATCACCCTCTTCCCATTCCTTCCTTCCTCGATCCTTCTTGTCTTCCCTCCTTTAGTGTTTCTCGAAACAGCAAGTTAACTTGCCGCATTTGCCTCGAAAGAAGCTCATAGCCTCTTCTTTTTCTCGAGACTTCCGAGCACAGGTTTCTATTTCACAGGTTGACTCTGTTCAGAGGCTGGGTTCTACTTAATTTCGTGCATGTTTGGCTTTATTTATGGATGATAATGCAAGCGATCATGGCCTTTTTTCAAAGGATGCATAGAAATTTTGAAAAAATCCCCTTTCAAGAAGTACCTGTATTTAGGGCGAGGATGGCATTTATTCTGATAGGACGACGCAACAAGTCAGCCATTTTTCTCATATATTGTTTTAAAAGTTTTTTTGTTTGGAGTCTGACCTAATCAAGGAACATTACTGGATAAGGATTAATCCGCCACCGATTTAGGTTGTGGAGACGCAGTTACAGCAAACA
The DNA here is from genome assembly GCA_037576465.1 of Parascaris univalens. Taxonomy (NCBI): domain Eukaryota; kingdom Metazoa; phylum Nematoda; class Chromadorea; order Rhabditida; family Ascarididae; genus Parascaris; species Parascaris univalens. Next base: position 66,849,381 of record CM075173.1, on the reverse strand, counting down.
ACTTTCTGACCAAATTTAAGGGCTGCTTTTTACGACCATTATTTAATAGACTAAAACGTTAACAAAAATGTAATGTTGTCAACAGCTGTCGGAACCACCAAGTAGGTGACTCGAAATACGTTCTCAGAACACGAAGTATTTGGCTAGTAGCAAGCGTTTAATTGTTAAAAATTTTGACCTCGGACGACAACAAACAAAAGCAGGGTTCAATAGTCCTGTGCAGTTCAATTATTGATGACCATCAGCGATAAATTCTTCCGGAAAGGGAAGAAAATTTCCAAGGTTAACGAAAAATTTTGAGGTACTTTTTGAAAAATGCGCACCTTCATCACAGAATACCCCACAATTCTTCCCATGCAAAATTTTGACGCACTCGAAGAGGGTTCTCTCTACTTCGCATAACTGAGACCACAAATTTGAATACCTTTGCGATCATCAGCATTGTCGACGAAATGAACATTGCCTAAGTGAAGCAATGCTGCAATGATTTGAAATACGTTATTCAAATCGTTTGCGTTTAAACCGATACTCAAAAGGGCGCTGCGTAGTTTTTGGAAATCCGCATAATCGTCGACAAGTCCGTCATGCAGATCACTTTTCTGCAATACGGTGAAGCCGTACATTCAAAAACCTTGAAAACAAGCTTCGAGATGCTAAGTGCATAGTTTCATTGAACTGTGCTGTTTTCGAGCATCGTTGAATTCAAAGAGCAGAACCTGCCGAAGAGTTCTTTCTGTTTTCCTTCCACATGACAGGCTAACGAGTTCGCGATGAAAAATCATCGCTGTCAATTATAATTCTATAGTGCTTCGTAGGATGCAATATTCTAGACACCTGGAAATTCATACCAAAGTCAAACTGTAATAAACGAAACACTGCGAGCCTATGCACCGACACGTTACGTAAGTACATCAAATAAGAAGCACCTCTCGGTCGACAATCGACTACTGTTAACCGGAAGGCAACTTTACAATAAAATATTTGAAGTCTTCATATAGGACAAAAATTACTCACCTTAGAACTTCTTCTCTCCTTCGGTATTTTAGGTGCAGTGGAGGAGCTTGTAAAAAATTGAGCGCAACCCTTCAGGTACTGAAATATTATTTTACCTTCCATTACTTGTCATCATCAGTTACAACCCATAATCTTGACTAAAGTTCTGCGAAATCGTGTTAAAACGTGGCAAATGTGCCATATGAAAAAGCAAAGCTTCACCAAAGAGCAATAAAAGGATGAATGCGATAGGAGCGAGATAAAATCATTTGACAGTTTGGTGCATGCTGTTTACCCTCGTTTTTATCTGCGATAGTATTACATACTCTTATGCTCAAAATTGCCAAATTGAGTGAAAAGCAGCTTGCAATTTGCTACAATGAGGTCATCCTATCTGTGTCACCTGTGGTAGTTAATAATGCCCAACTCAGACAGCTGCTGACAGCATAACTGCAACAAACGCCCTTAAATAGATGGTGGAAATATCTGTTCCATACTCCACTTGGACTGCAGCTTTTCACGCTCAGTGCACTATTATTAGTTGAAACAGCCAGACCGCGGCATCTCACAATACGAAGGCTTTCTAAAACTAGTCCCACTCAGTTGTAACAGTATGATGTGTGAATAAAATTCACTGAAAGTTGCATTGTTGATCCGAAATTACGGCGTCTGCTAGTGTTCTTATTTCCTCATAAGATGTGCACAGTTGGTCGAAAAACTTTAATTTCTTCCAAACAAATCATGATAATTTCACTTATTCACTATTTTAGGGGAGAAATCGATGCATATTATTCTGGAATTAATGTTCTCCGACGGTCATCCTTTCTTGAACTGATACATTTTGTTTCATCACTTCAGAGAGCAGCTGAAACGTGATATGAGTTCCCAAAATTGCGCTCCCTTTGTTAATGAGCTTGACATATGTAAAACCGAGGCTCACGTTGAAGGAATTAGCATCTTTCAGAGCGAGCTTCTTCGCAAGTTGTGCGTCCGCACCAGCAATAAGTTGGTAGAATATATGATAGTTCCGTTCTCCGGGTTGCTGCTTACAAATACGCGATTTTTCCAGCAAGTAGTGTGAAACAAAGCCACCTGCCACCATATACTGCAATGAAGTGCATCTTTTAATTGATATTTTTTCTCCAAAAGTCATTCGTAAAGATTTCATGTTTCCTGTAATATCTCATTCCTGTCTTATTTAGTGTGTACCAAATCAAGTACCACATGCCGAAACCCTTCACATTGTAAGCGAATGAACGCACGTTAGTGACCACTTTAAAACTTACAAGCTGTGCCTGATATGGTTAAAAAGAATTTATGTATCTATTACAGTCGATGCAAACGAAAAGAGAGTGTTTGCTTCTTCTGTTCTTGATACACATTCGTAAATTCGCTTTACAGAAGTGCACTAGGGCAATGCCGGATTCAGGTTTGTGCATGTGGACGTGCGTGCGCTTACCCACCTAGTAGCTTCATATCAAGAATCACTGAAGCTACAGCTCCCGATATTTAATGCTATGATTTGTGCTTTAAAATGGCCTTCTATATCAACATCGACTTTAATCATCGTGCGGAATGATATACTTCTTTACTTGTTTTCTGGTTCAAACTGCAACAATAGCTTGAAATTTCAAAGAAGGAATGCAATTCCATTTCCTTCTAAATGAGCGACTCAGCATAATCTTTTTAGAAATTGCAAACAACAAGCACAGGAAGAGAAGGCTTATTTTCCGTTCGGAAATACAACGCTTTCAAATGGGCTTTTCTTTTGCAAGAATAGAAGAGGAATTCCGGCAGATTTGTTTTTTTTGCAGGTTCATTTTCCGTCTACGCAATGATTATTAACATTGAAGCAAGCAAGTAATTAGTTTACAGGCGAATAAGTGCTCACCTTTGATCCGAAATGAATTTCAACAAATTTGCCAAATCGGCTGCTGTTATTGTTCCGTAATGTCTTCGCATTGCCGAATGCCTCCAAAATTGGATTAGCTGCAATGTAATTCACTTCATTATCAATGAGAATAATTCTTAATAGCTAGCTGTATAATGGAATTTCAGGTGCCACATAATATCTTCTAGCCCAGGTTTTGATCGGCAAAAAAGGCGCATTCATGTCCCTGTGCATCATCTATCTTTCATTCAAATATATTGGCCTCGGTCCTCACTCTGTCAGCATGAATAAAAGATAAAGGATGAATACATAAACTCGTCAGCTTCTAAAATCGCTTCCTCACTGTTTCACTGTGGCGTTTTACAAGTGCCCAAATTTAATGCTTCCAGTTTTGAATGAGGTGAGAGGTTTTTTATGAAAGAATTGACCCAAGTAGGGTAAAACATAATGCAGGCAGGATCCTGGTATGCTCTATGCATCTAGCTTTCATAAATTAAACCTGTGGTCACTGATACCACGATAACGGTATTTTTCTGCTACCATGCCAGAAATTCTTACCCCCTTGAAACTCGCACTGTGAGTAATATAAAAAGTGCCTATGTTCACGAAGCTGGGTAGCGTCTTCAGTTGCGAAATGTTGTCCAAGACATCCGAGTCCAACGATTTGCTGTGAAAGAGCTGCCAATGAATCCTGATCTCCAGAACTAGCATTCTGATCTCTAAGAAGGGACCTCATATAAGACTAGAGGGTAGCCAATTTCAGGTGCGGATATACTTCAAGCTTCTCCTCAACTGAGTGCCCATTGAATTCAAGAGGCTACTGAATTTTAGGTGTCTCCCACAAAAACGTTTCGAAGCAAACAGTTTGAATGCTCGGAGAGATAGAAGAAAAACGTTCCTTTACGTGATCAGGTGGTGAAGCCATCTTTGATGCGCACTCTCGCATGCCGCGAAGGGTGGTGATGCCCATATTTGCTGAACTGTTTTACAAATAGAACTACCCACTTCTCAACTCGTTAAATTTGGAACCTTCTAAGATATGTGCATAATAGGTGTAGCACAACGGCAAATTTAAATACAACGGTGAATACGACCCCTCAGCACCAGTCAATCTCATACATTATATGCGCTGATAGCAGTGCTTTAATATTGTTCGTGAAGTATGAGCTGACAATTAAGAGAGGAATGTCAATTTCAGGCTGTCTGAAAGTAAGACGACATCAGTTGCTTATAAAGACAGTAATGTTGTGTGAAAGTGAAACGTACTTTCTAGAATCCTCTGTTGAACAGTGCCTGCTGTTGAGCCCCACAACTCGCATAGATACCTTAGAATATATTTTTGAGACTCTGTCTTACCAGCGCCCGATTCTCCGGACACAATAATCGACTGACTCTTATAGAATCGTTTCATGTCACGATATGCCTTATCAGCTGCAACATTCATCTCGTTATACGCAGCCAAATTGTTTTCAACTTAGTTACATTACAACTTTGGTTTCATTTTCAACTTAGTTGCATTACAACCGCATGCTGTTTGTTATTTTGATGAAGGGAAAATAATGCATCGCAGTGTTTAAAATCACACCTATTTGACGTACACTATTTTTCATATGAGTAACATCATTAGCTTCAATGTCGCGTGGAAGGGTGGTACGGTTCAATTTCTTTTGTTTTCATCCATGCCTATGCTGTGCGGGTGTTTGTGTGTGTGTACAGCGTGTGCGTGATGTGCGTGTATGTGTTCATGTCTGTGTTTTTGTCTGCCTATCTTCTGGTTTCTAACACGTTCCAGAAGTGTGACCGTTAAAAGTCTCTTCGTTGTGGCAGCTTAAATTGAAACGTGGATGCCTAAATGCTCGCTCCGCAAGCGTTACTTGTAGACCGATAGAATCGAAGTCTAGTTTTAGAATCATCAACATGAACCTCTTAATGACGTTTCTTAGTTTTACGAGATGAGGAAGTCGCGTTTTCACTGCTGCTCAGAAATTTCGCTTCACTCCGTCCCTTGCTTGCTGAACGATGGATAGGGAACACATGACGTAGGTTTTTCCACCTTATTGTCCTATTTTGGCAGTTCATGAGTTCAGTTCGTGAATGCAGTTCATGAGCGCTGAAAGTGATCCACTTATCGGGGAATAAGTGGATCACTTTCAGCGCTCTCAAGGTGTAAGCGATTAACTACGTCCCTTCTTCTTTTAGTTATCATATTTATTGCACTGTTTCTGTCTCTTGTTTTTCTAAAATATAGATTTTTATGCACGTTGAGCTACGACGCTTAGTGATCTAAGATCCGTGATTTCACATCAGCGAATAACGTGGGAGCATTACTCTACTATATCGTTCCATATGTCTCTGAAATATTAACGAGTATATTTTTTATCTCGAGATGCCTTCGAAAGTATGATATAGGTAACGACCTTGGCAGCAGATTGCTGAGTATTAATCGTTTTCATCACGCAATATTTTAGAAGTGCGTAAGTCTTACCAATTGCGAATATATGAGGAGCCAGCTGCCCAAGCGATTTCCCTTGATACTTTTTAATGGTTGGACTGCTATAGAGATCATGTATTTGCTCGTATGGATTGATTGAGATGAGAATATTGGCAATATAAGTCTGAAATAATACTACATATAAAAGAGCTATTGAAATATATGAGAAGGATTTGTTTGAAATATATGCAAGTTTTTTGAAGAATTTACTGAATAACCTTCGAAAGTGAACGATTTGAAAAAGGAACAAAAAAAGAGAGCAACAGTTATTTTAGAGGAAACCGACGTACGGAAAGATAGTTTGTTCTTCTGAAGAGATTCAACGCTTACGTATATTTGCTTTTTCATATAACGAAGACGACAGTTGTTAAGAAGGGTTGCCTCGTTCAAATACATTAATGCACCTGCAAAATGAGAAGCTCTTAGAGGGCTTAAATAATGCAGGAAGTGACTGTCAATTAAAGGGGAAAGCAGGTGAGGTGGTCCACTGTTACTGCAATCGACACTGATCGAAACAGCGACAATTGATGGCTCTGCAGTTCTCATTAATTCTATTTTTAAAACTATAAAAGTTCACAAGTACGTATATTGCACATGTATGTTAGAAAAGAATACAGAACAAATTATACAATAGGCGATCACCTGGACGATTGCCCCGAAAACCTTGCCAAATATTCCTTCGTGGGTAGGCTTGGTGAGAAGCCACCTAGAAACCTCCTTATTTATAGTAGCTCCTTCCCTCCACCCTACAGCAATGATTCGATCTCTCTCGGAAGAACGAAACGCACAAAAGACGCAATCACATTTACACTTGGTGTTTCGCTCATTGAAGTATTTGTATGGACAGGGCATCAAGCTGGCTGGATTTTGACAGAAAGCTTTTGCAGGCCGCTTTCAAGTTCCTTAACAGGGCCCAAGAAGTGTAGGCTTCATATCTTTGACCAAGAAGGTTCACGACTCTTGTGTTCTGGACATTACTCGAGCACACTTACAATTGTCATCAACGTCCTTCTTTCTGTCCTCTTCGGCCGGGAGAACGTCATTATATGAAGCAACTACCTGCAACGAATACAGTCTATTTATAACTACTTACAATAATGTGTGAGAAGGCGCTTCCAAATCGGTTTATATTTCACGAGATTGAAAGGCTGCTTTTTGTTCAGTGATCAAGTGTTCATAAATATAAGAAATAGGAGGAGAGGAGCAGGGAGTGGGGGATTGTAAGAGTGAAGAGAAGTGGAGAATGAAATGTCTGTAGCAAATTACGTGAGGGTTGCCGTCGAGTGGCTCCACTGTCATGGTCTCACTACCAATGTCGCGCAACCGACCGAGCACGAAGCCTTTGCTCGCATCGCGAACCCACACGAGGCGTCCGAATCCTTCCTTCGAGATCTCCAAGCTCGGCATCTTCAACGCACAACTTCTCTTTACTTGTTTTAATCACACGCATTTCATACGATATGTGCACACACCAACTAAAACAAACATTTTTTACTATTTTTTCCGATGGCTGATAGCGCCATTAGTGTTATCAGCTGTAGAGAAGAAACCAATCGATCGCAAATTGCTCATCAGTGCGCAAATGATACTCGAATAAAAGCACTCAGTGCCCTCAGCACTTCGCTCGTGACTCTACTCGACTATCGTCAGACTTGCTTCTGAAGGTGCATGTCCTCAATTGGAGGCGCATAACGGAAACAGTGTGAAGTCGAATGAATTAAAGGCTAACACACTAACAAAGGCAGTTAGACGTGAATGTGCATGACGTTCACTGCTGAAACACGCAACAGAATCTATATTATTATTTCGAAAGGACTTTTTGTACTGGAAGTAGGGCTTAGAATTCAGTGCATGATAGCAAGCGACTTCTCTTCCATTCAATAGTCAACGTAATCCTGATGCTAGGAAATCGGAATGTTTGCGCATACGTTGATCATGAGCGAGTTTGCTTCTCCGGTAGATTTCAAGTTTACGTTGACATCGAGAGGAGAAAATTGCCCGAGTTGTGCAGAAAAGTTTAACAGAGACCCTTATAGCCTAGCGGATGAACTGTACAGCAAAGAAGATGGGGACAGCACTCCTAATGAATCGGCCTACACGTAGGAGAAAAAGGTGAGTAGAAAAATACTTGGATGGCTCACAGCCCTGCGACAATCATATAGGTACTCAATTAAAACACTGGGCAGCGCTTTCACTGAAATTCTCAAAACGGCTGAAGAAAAAGTACACAAACTGGAAGGAACATGTGTAACACAAGAACCCAGAGGCGGATATCGACCTTGTGATGATCTTGCATCACAACGAATCTGAAGATATGGGTAGAAAAGAAACGAGGTAAAATTAAAACGCGAAACAATACTTTTTTGCAGCAGAAAATGACGGGTGAATTTTTTTGTTCATTATGCCAGCATCTCTTAGAGTTTTGTGTGTGAGGGTTTGCAGGCGCCACAGAATCGATTTTCCTGCAATGGCTTTGCGGCTACAGCAGCTTGCGATGCATTCGTCATGCATCTCCTTCAACGTCTCATTATGACGACCCTTAGCACATCAGTTGTTTACCACTGTTCATCGTTAGGTTCTTTTACTTATCCATACCAATTATGTTTGGTTTAAAATAGTGGGAAACTCACTACAGAAACGAAATTAATTCTACTGTGGCACTGGTAAAGTGTTCGTGATGTGTTAGTTCACATTCTCGTCTTCAAAAGGAGAAATGGTTGGCCATTTGTGAGGATATCAGTTATTCACCATTTGAGATTGCATGGAGCGCCATATACGATTAATAGGGCATTAATGTGCTTCAACAGCTCGAGAGTACGAATTTCTGAGGTTTTCAGAATTTCCAACTTTCAGGAGATAATTTAAATCTGAGGACTGGTGTTTTTTTTTGAGAGTGAGTCGCATGATGATTCGAATGAAGCATAAATCATCGAAATAAATTCACAAAAATGCACTACTGGGAAGAGTTTCTGTTTTTTTTCGATTTCGCTCCGAATTCGGGTTTCTCTAATAAAGTGCTTTTTCTCCTAGAAGTCCTGGGATTTATGCGTCATATTTAGCAAAATTTAGCTATGCAAAATTCGTAGATATTGTTTTCCGGTAGTCTCGCAGAGCACCTACCAAAATTTCACTTTTTTCTTTTAAATTTTATTTGAAATGTAGAATATTCGTAGGATCGTTTAAAGTTTTGCGAATTTCATCGAAAATTATCATATCACTGAAACGATCTGTGAATCGTAAAATTTGGCGCACTTCTGAAACTTTTTATGCAATACATAAAAGAGGATTCAATTAGTCATTTAATTCCTCGGTTAGCTCAGCCGAAAATTATGGATGAACCGTTCGATGATGCTATCGAAAATTTTTTCTATCTTCTAAATCGTACACCAATTCCTCCCAAAATCCTCACACAAATCGTTTGCAAATCCCTACATGAATGCTTTACATTGTTAACAATAAATGTGGGATCTAGCTGGGATATAAGGCCATATGAGGCCGGCAATTCCAGGCATCATAACATGGCTAAGCTCAGTGCATCGTTATTCTGATTTACGTCTTAATGAGTTCATCATGACTGCTTCATAAAGATTCACTTTAGGGGTCGAACCGTACGAAATGTCGCTTACAGTGCTTAAACACTTATGATGGTTTCCTACCCGTCCGATGTGAGAGGTTGTAATTTATTTGGCCTGAACCTGTTGTACTTCATTCGTTAACTCATAAAAAAATCAGATTACTAGTCATCAGGAAGATTAGGACGATTGAATTCTTTCGATTAAAGGTTAATGGAGTGGAATTAACTAAGAACGAATAGACCTCGGAACGAACGCGTTATCTGAATTCGATATTATCATTGAATCAATTGAAGTCTTGAAGCGCATGCCATACATGGAGCTGCTTTTCGAAACAGCTGAAAAACACTCATAGAAGGAAGGAATAAATAGAGTTAGCACCATTTTCTGCTAGACGTAAGCCGACATCGACAAAATCATTTGGCAAAGTCACACGTTTTGCAGTCGACAAAATCTCTAAACTTTAATCTTTGAACTTAAGGTCTATGCGAAAACAACAAACTTTCAAAAAATCCTCCACTACAACCTATAGGTAAAAAGCCTTTTTTGAAAAGTTCACCATCAGCATATTCGAAGTTCAAACTATTTACTGAATTGTTTGCTTCTGACGAAGCAGGCAGTTTCGTAATGACCGATGCAGTGCAAGAAGCGGTGCAAAATTTAGCAGTGAAATATTTTCGGCAAGATTTGTCATTGGACGCATAAAAAATGAGAGAACTTGGCGAACGAACTGCAAATCCATGGCACTCTTATTGACTAGGAAATCAAAAGTGTTCTTATTGCTCAGCGTCGAAGTCTTGATAGATTTTACAAGAGTACCAGCTGATCAAGGTGCTTTACTTGACACTGATTTCTTGGAAATTTGTTTATTTTTTTGCTTGTTTATTCGTTAACTTATCTGGTTTGTTCATTTACTCCTCTATTCAAACCTTTGTACAGGGAAACATCAACACAGATGAAAAGCACAGAACAGTTATACGGCGGCAAGAGAGGAAAAGCAAAATGAGAAACTTGTGGCAAACAACCCAACAAATGTATAAATTATTTATTTGAGATTTTCAATTCCCTTCCACTTTTACTTGCAATTTTTTAGTGAACATATTCTCATTTTTCGTTAGAAATTTGCATTTTGGCGAATATTTTTGCGACAAACGGAAAACAGTAACCACTTTTTTCTGTAAGGACTTGCAATTTTTTCCTCACCTTTATAATTTTTATGTCTGAATACAAACTGAGACTGCGCCTTTCTCACTGACACCTTTATGCTGAAATATTCTGTCAAATTCGACTCCTATTTCAATATCAAGTTGCAAGTAAAGCTTAAAATATTCCACCAACATTGGCAACGAACATCAGTATAACCATTGTCGCAAACGTGAAAGTTTTGGGATCGATGCAGAACACTTGGCATCATTCATTGCCTGCCGAAAGAATGAGGGATATTACGAACTGAGATAGAAATCAAGAAATTTCGTCAAGAATGATGAATTAACATCAGTCTGCATACCTGCCGGACAAAAAAAACACCTCCAAAGATATGTGCTCAAATTGAAAAAAAACAATGCCCTGATAAAAGAGGATGATCCTATGAACTGTTAACATCGAGCCACAAGCAAGAAAGTGAGTTGTAACAGGTATCGGGTACTCAGTGGAAGTTATCATAGGAACAAATATACTTCAGCTACCACTCTCAAGTATTCTTAACTAGAGGCATATCTGTATATCGTTTGTCTCGATGAGTTCCGACTGTCTTATTCGTTCAACGGTTTTCAAAAGTTTTTTTTACGATACCTCAGTAAATGCTGCATAAGTTGTTACGTGATAGAAAAGCACAGCAAACTGATGAACTTCGCACAATTTTTAAAACAGGATACTCAAATATACAAAGGTGGTCATCTCAGATGACTCCAAAAATTAAACATTTAAGAACAGCGAGTCATTGATTAAGCGAAACAGTTGGGAAAAAAACGTCTTGTACGTGATAGGAGGGCTTGCACTCGAAATCCTTAATTTTTTCGTTTCTACTTTTTTTTCAAACTTCGACTTTCATACTAACATAGCTGCGTATTGAAGTAAATGTTCGCGAAGAGATGGCTTGCATAAGCGAAACGAGGGCGGTGGGTGCCGAATGAGGAGACTGGCATAACATCGAAACCAGATCGCTCCCATTACCCCAAATAGCTTATTTTTGTAGGTGCGTCTCAGCCCATGCACCTGTACTCTTTCTCTCTTTGTTGTCACGTAGCGCGAATATGGTCTTCGAGTGCATCAATGAGTCGGCTGCGTCAGATCCGTTTACCAGCCTCGATATCGTAACGATTTTTGATATGCTTCTTAACGCAGTACAATATGACCAAATCAACTATTTCGACCTGTGCACGTGTTTAGAAAGTAAGAAGACATTGCTAAGAAACACGTGAAAATTGATATGATGGCCACAAAAAGAAAAGAAGTGCATCTGAGCTCGATCTATGCATCACGACTGCAGCGGTGGATTGCTGAAACGTGCAGTGCTTTATGTTACTGCTTCAAGGGAACTTTTAAACGTCTATCATCTCCATCATGCTTGCGTTCGGATTTTGCGAAGTTGCATGAGATGTTCACGAGATCCTACATCTTTGTTCATCCCTTTGTGGGCGCCATTTTTGCATATCGCGCTCTACGTCATGCCTAGAACTCTTTAGCAATTGAACTGATCAAGCTTTGATTTCCCGCTGCACTCCTCCCTTTCCCTTCCCGTCTCATCCCGTGTGTCGTGTATTTCAGAGTTTCAAAATATCTAGAGAGGAAAAAACTTTGAGAAGGTAAAGCGATAGAACTACTGTGGGAATAACATTCGCAAAAGACCACATAGCCGTACCCAGGCACACGCTGTTGAATGCGGTCAAGCAGCTTTAAATGTATAATATCGGTCAAATTCAAATGAACTCTGGCTGGACATGTTAGCGTTTTTGATCGTTTTTCGTATTTTCGGCATTATTCTAAAATGTTGCAACCAGATTCTCAATTTAACGGTGGTTTATTTCAAAAAATTTGGCGAACGACATCAGCTTTTTGCGCTGATCTCAGCTAGACTCCAAATGTAGCGTTCCAATCTGATTTGGAGGAACTGGGGTCTTCGTAATCTATTTAGTTGTTTATTTAGTCTTATTTAGTCTTTTTGAAATACTAAATATACCCCTAGTTATCTCAGAACATTTCCCAAAGAACACATAACTGCTGTGCCGCGAAGAAGTTTTGTGATCCCGAAGAACTCAAAAACAATTACTGTCACTTAGGGTGAACTGATGTTGGCCTCGTTTCTATACCGTTCTTTATATACGAGCTGAATTTTCTTTTCAGGCACTCTACGATTAAGTGGAGGTGATGACGCACAAATTGCGCAATAACAGTGTCGTTGCGGTACTCTTTACAGTTGGCACGATCACGCGATCTTCGCCGACAGTTGAATCTCTTTATTTACTGAGCATTTCACAGAACGGTCAAAATTCCGCTTATAAATAGTCGTTTCAATCTAATATTGCAATTTCATTAATGACTGAAAAAGGCGTTCCGAACAATATACCTTTTTGCAAACATATGTGCCTTGGAAAGAGACGGGGGTGGTGTGGAAACAATTCAAACCACAAGAAACGTACACCAGATCGATCAGCGCTCACATAGGCGAGAAGTAACGAGGAAATGAGTGGAGATTCGTAACGAAAAACAGCCCTAAAGACAAGTTCAGGCTAGGTACTTGACGGTCCACAAACGGTCTATATCGACAAACGATCTAATTTGACTATCAGATGTACCAGTTTCGACGGTATGCCCTTCTGTCCGGTGAAGTAGGAAACATTAGAAACGAACAAATGTATCTATCCTCCTTTCTTCCCTTCTTCCCTTTCCCTTTCTATCCTCCTCCCATTCCCTCATCCTTTCTTATAGTGCGGAAACACAGTTTTAATACAAAGTTTAAGGCAAGAGTTGCCCTCGATCAGTAAGAGTTTGTACAGAATGCAGAAAGGTTGAGAAAAAAAGACTCGTTTGAAAGTGCCCAATGAGAAAGCTAGAAATGTGGAACACGGCGTTATCGACAGTACTGCTGCTTAAATTTGAGGAGAAAAACTGTTATCTTTGTTGGCATGTGCGAAAGAAAGTAGTCTATCTTTCCTGTTATCTGAAATGACTAACATCTCTGCACAAATGAGACGAACAAATATATCATCAGGGCAACTCTTGCCTTAAACTTTGTATTAAAATTGTGTTTCTGCACTACAAGAAGGGATGAGGGAATGGGAAGAGGATAGATATATTCGTTCGTTTCTGATGTGCCGCACCTAATTGCTGTTAGAAAAATGCAACGAAATTATTTTTACACGTAGCTGGACAGCATCACAGAGGATGCACATAAGTAGTGACCACAGAAATGTTCCATTCACTCAGAGGCACCTGACTTACAGAAAACGTTATGATCTACATAGTCTCGAATTCCTGGAACTTCTTGAGTTTGGATCTGCGAATGCCTGGTTTGCCTAGTAAAGGCGTTAACAGTGAAGATGCGTACAAGGTAAAACTCGTAGAGTTAAAAAGTTGCATGTTCTAGTAGCAATTTCTGTATTAATGGAAAGAGGAGTAAACTAAGGACCAAAGTTATTTTACTGACGACGGAAACTTCATAAAATCTTCCGCTCGTATGCGTTTTTCTACATTCATTGTCAGCACAGCATCGGAGCTAGAGCGTGCATTCATCGTGGGGAGTGCAGCTGTAGTGCCCCTTAATTGTTACTTTGCAAATAACATTTTTGCCCATCTCAAAACAACCCAATTGTCCTTCCACGCATCTTGCTAAATATTTTGAAGACTTCAAAGTTTATTAAGAATGCAAAGGTGATGCGAAAATAGGCGACAGTTTGATAAAGTGCTCACTCATATTTAATCTTTCAAAGACTTATGAATGTGGGAGTTTTTACCGAGTGTTGACCACAGATGTGTCTCGATGTCGTTTGCACATTTCCGGGAACGGAAAGGGGAGCGAAGCAAGGGAGAGAGAGGGAAGAGAGTTTAAGGAAACATGAATGTCTACTCAGAGGCATATGGTCTGTGAAATTCATTGGATCTGGATGAGAATTGTTCTGGTGGTGGGAAGTCCGTTGTTAAACGAAATGCTTTCGACTTGCGAAAAGTTCATTATCATAGTATTCATTGCAATTTAGTACTCAAAAAAATGCAGTTAAAGTATTTTTGAGGAAATCTCCAACTGTGTTCGCTTCTTATGTTCGTTCCGATGATGCAATAAGCAAAAAATGTTGCATTTCCAAAATACTTTCCATTCCGATGTCATTATTCAATGCAAAACAGTTATGACCAAGTGGCTCAGGAATACTGCATACGAGGTAACGCAATCCACTTTGTTGATACAACTTTGTTACTGGTGACAGACGCGCGTCTTGAAAACGGTATCGCAGTCGAAATCTCGGAGGTAGGAATAGGCTCAAGAGCGAAAAGGATCGAATATTGAAATTTCATGCGGAAAATCGACTGTTCCTCTACTCTTTCAGTATCGGCAGAATGAATATGACAACTATAAGCCGATATTCATATACCACGATGAAACCCTTGTATAAGCCAATCTCTGTGGAAAGTTTCAAGATGAGAAGCAATTAAAGTAGTCATTAGCCATCGTGCCATATCTTACAATACGCACTTCTTAGAAAGCATTTGAGAATAAAATTAAACTGTTTAACTGACTAATAAATGAAAAGATTAAGAACAGTTGAATAGTAAACGTAAGCGTTGTCGAAAGGCGACAGCACAGATCGTTTGCTATGCTCGCAAATGCTCGTTGACGCTGTCACCGATGGCATTGTACAATGAGAATGCGTCATCGCTTTCCTTTTATTGTATGGCAGTCAACGGCGGAGCAGCCAGCTGTCACTGCAGCAACCACCTCAATGCACACTTTTCTATCAGGCAGCGATTCCAGAAAAAGCTCCCCTCTCAAGCTTTCGGCTCGGTCGACCTAAAATAGCCCAATTTGGCGAAATAATGCAGCCACCTGGCCACTCGGAGGACGGCCGCTTGATAAAGTCCCATGTCGAAATTGAACAGAAGTGAGTAATAACTGAAGTGGAGAATCCTACAGGCAGTAATGAAATTCGTGTGACATTAAGTGCAAACTGTAGTGGGGATGGATTTTACGTTCCCACAAAGCAAATCAGCAACCTTCTGTGGTTCGCGTTAAGCTTAGCTCTAAAGAAATGCTAACGCAACAACAACCATTTTACTTCTCCTCCCCTGTTTCCGAAAAAATGTGCTCCACAGCTTAGAACCGAATCGGAGGAACAGTGAATTTTGTTGCCTATTTGTTAGACTGTCACAGGCCGCTTTTTATATGACCAAATCGAGTTTTAGTGAGGTTGCAAAGAAAGTCTCTTTCCTGCTGAGCAACAAACGTTGACTGCAGAATAGTGTTTATCCCAGGAAAGAACTTCGTACGCGATCACGGAAATTTGAAGGTCTTGAACCCTAGTTACGTGGTACAGGAAATTCGACAGCTGCGAAAAGTGACGGTTGACTAATGCACTGTGCAAAGTTAGGAATTATTGACCTCCGTCGATGTGTTGCAGGTCGAGTTCAAATTCCTTTCTCAACTTCATTAAAGCATTCTTAAATCTGCGGGTCTGCAGGAACAATTTTTAATCGTTATTCAGCTCTCAAAGTTTACATGAAAACATCTCGAACTTTGCAGCTGTTGCGTAGAGATAGGCTTTTCCATATAAAACTGTATTCAGTATTCCGAGTCATTCTAGATAAAAAGTAACCTTGCGATATTCGTTTTGCAGCCCAGTCAAATGAACACTGCACGACCACATTTCGAGGCCAGCTAGTCCAAGGAAGCGTAGACTTCGAGGGAGCGGAATTTTTTATCACCCAGATCCCTCCATTTTCACTGCTAGCTCATGTTTAAGTTTTGATTCTCCAAAATGGCACTTTTTACTCAAGTTTTCGAAAATCTCCGCGAAGTTTTCAGACGTTGCTGCTGTGTTGCCTCATGCCAAGTAACCTATGCGGCAAGATGTTTGCAGGCAGCAGCTTTTCTCAAAGAGCGACGAAAGAAGCTTCAGCTAAGGGGGCTTGTAGCACGGAGTATGGCTGGAGAATGGAAGGTGGGATGAGGACAGATGGTTCATAACCGATGAGGTGTGCAGCTTTCCGAGTTAGCTGCGCTCACTGAACTTTTTTCAGAATAAATTTCCCAATTCCGCTTTTTCCTTCTTTTTTTTGGGCAAAATACTGATTGCAAAGATGGCTCTTCTGCGCCAGTAGGTTTCAACCAAGAAGAGTCGCATTAAGTTAAATATATTCTACGAGGTACGTACCATGAAGGTATTATGAATTACGAATATAATCAGCAACGTCGAGCCCTTGACCTCATTGTGTCATGAAGCCCGCTTCGTTCCTTAATGAAGGTTCGCGGATCTATTTCAGCCAAGGGTGAGGAGTCGTTTTTCTCCCAAAATTTGCTTGGCTGAGTTCAACGAAATATATAGAAAAGGGAGAGAGTTCTACAGGACTCGGCTCTATCTTCATTGTCGTTGATAAGTGGCAATACGGCCTTCAGGAGCAAGTGATAGGAAGAAGAACTGCAAGAGTGTTAAATTCACTGTAAGATCTTTTCTAGCAAGAACGCACCATTTGAGGGTAGAACTTTGCATGCGGCTCATAAGAAACAAACAAGAACAAAAAAATTCTAGTTATAAAATGATACATAAGTTTGTGCAAGGAACGTGGCACAACGAAAGCATATTAACTGAATTCGTCCGATGTTTACAGCTGCAAATGAAGTGCATATACGCCAAGAATGGAGAACGTATCCAGTGCTGCGTTGAAACATCATCGGCATACATCTATCGAAATTATAAAGTCAGTATTTGCAATCATGAAAAAAAGTTGGCAAAATTTGGCATTTTACAACACACAATGCCGTAAAATAAGGTTAACCTGATGACAGCTTTTGATACACATGATGCAACGTTTCAAGGTATTCCAATTAATTAACTCACCACATTATGCAGCGCATAGGTGGATGACAAGAAACCATCAACATTTGTTCATAGTGGGAAATAATGTGGTGTAGACATGGGAAATTTTATGCTTCATTCTCGATATTCGCATTAAAGAGGCTTTTTGAAAAAAGGTTTTTCATTCAGAATTTTATGCAGAAATCAACAATTATATCTACGACGTTGATAAGCTTCCGCGATTAGCGCTCCTATCAATCACTGACTGAATTAGGTTCTACGTTAGACATCTCTTTCAACGCTTCTGCTCGATATATGTCAATAAAGTTGGCGACCACGTCGTATAGCAATTTCCATGCGTCATCCACCTCGGCACGTGTGAATTCACGTTTATTGCAACTCCATGCAACATCCCGCACTGTTTCCACCATGTCCTGAAGCTATCTGTTTGCTTTTCGCATATGAGATGGAAACTTATCAGTTCATTCAGCGGTCCTTTGTTCACCATATTTTACACATCATGAGTTCGATAAATAGCTTTTCATATTTGGACCTTAATCGTGTCATAAGTGACCTTTTTGATTATTTCTTAGTTGAAAAACTGAAACATTTCCATAATTCATCGGTCGGTAAATATGTCAAACTACTGCTTAAAACTAATTCATCGCAAATAAGACTCAATAAGACCC
This sequence comes from Parascaris univalens, assembly GCA_037576465.1. Classification (NCBI taxonomy): domain Eukaryota; kingdom Metazoa; phylum Nematoda; class Chromadorea; order Rhabditida; family Ascarididae; genus Parascaris; species Parascaris univalens. The sequence goes on along the minus strand of CM075173.1, from coordinate 66,831,742 downwards.
CTTAGAGATTAGAAATGAGTAATTCATTTTGTGTATTCCGACCATCATTCTGGTTACATTTTGATGAGTAGAGTTTCATTCTTTGAAAGAAAAAATTGGATGATATTCATAGACAGAAAAAAAATCATTCCGCGAGAACACACCTACGCGCTTCTCAATGACAACATCCCGCTGAAATTTTACGTAAGGCAGATTAAGCAATATCGGTGATAACGGTGCGACGGTTTGCGTCAGTTGCGTTGGATACTGACGATAAATACGAGTTGCCTGGGAGTCGCTTACAGTCACTGAGCACCAACTGAATTTACAGCCGACCGTCGACACATTATAAAACGAACATAAATTTAAGAGACTGCCATCGACCAGAAAGTACAAGACTTGAAAACCGTATTGCGCGTAACGTGGGCACTACGGCAGTATGAATACTCAAGGCACAAAAATGACTGTGGGCACAGACAGGCAGTAACAGAAAGTCTTCGCACTAAGAAATAGAACTTTCCTTACTATTGGTTTATTATTCTTGCTGTTTATTATTCTTGGTGCATATGCACCAAAAATATCAGATTTTCCAAAAATATTTCTGTGATTGCAACGCTCAGTAATGCTGGCCATTAGCCTTGAAATAAATAATTACTTGCCCTCTGAGTTTAAAATTGTAATGCGGAGAATCACGAGCTCGACTCTCAGATTGGTTCCGGTCACCTATGTCTCCAGGACCCAGTACCCTTGGGAACTCCTGTACGACCTGTTTCTAGCATACCCTCTACGGATGATGTCCACTATAGAAGTGAGTTGGAAGGATGGCGAACAGATGAGCTAAATGATCGTATTTAGAGACGAATCATTGTGAACGACCTTGCGCTTTTCTCTGGGAGAACGAAAACGAAACTGGGGAAGCAAGAAGGGCAGAGCAGCGCAGCATGGAACCGAAAAAAGCGGCAGGACTGGCTCAAGTGCACGCCGAGGAAATATTGCCGGTTAGAAGGGGGGGGGGGGGGGGGAGGGTGGAGTGAACAACAGAGATACTTTCAAAGGCCCTATCATCCGATACGGCCGTCACAAAAGATACTTCCAAAATGGAGGAGATTTAGAATAGCGCTGGTTTAAAAGAGGGGAGAGCAGAAGAACACATTAGCGATAGCCGCCTAATGTGTTCGCTATTGCATATCTGTTAGATTTTCGTGCGAGTTGTGGATGCTCGGACACGGACAAAATTCGCCGGAAATTCAGCTCGAGAAAAGGCAAATTTCAGAAAATGATTTCTCACCACCAAACGCATTTAGCACTGATCGAACTGACCATATGGTACAGAGAATACAAAACTTTTTTATGTCAACACATTGTTGACTTTAAGAAAGTTTTTCATACGGTGTAGCATGAAGCCAAAGATCGCTCCGATGCAAATCCGAATCTCTAACGATTCACTGGGAAGACTGTATGCGGAAATCTCCCTGTTTAACTGGAGAATAAAAATACTGGTCGACAATGAAGTGAAAGAAAGTGAAAAATATGTAAACGACTGTGGAAAATGGCAACAATACGCAAATGAACTTAATCGAAAGCAGCATTTGGAGAAAAAATGTTGGTGTTAAAAGTATGAGAGTAGATGTAATCTGACATTCTCAAAATGAATGCTATGAAAATCAGTGGAAAAGAAAAAGCTCATTGATAGGTTTCCATACGAGACCGATTAGCTATGCAAAAGTGCAGCGAAAATTCTTGGTGTTTGTTGAAATTAGTTGCGAATTTCTCGACATCTTTGCATATCAAACACCACTTTACTATCCACGGCATAAGAAATCAATCGAAACAAAATCGGATTTCGTCGGTCATTTGCTAGTTTAATTATATTCGCTAAATTTAGCGCACCATAGTTGCACCTCCTGCAAACCACTATTTGAAATTACCGAGCCGACGGGCACATACAAGTACCCATACAGACACATAAATAATGCACCGACATCTTGCAACTGCAATTACATGCACGATACATAAACAAAAAAACTCACAGAAGCATGTAAAAAGAAACCATTAAGTGAAATTTATGGATGCTGTGTTTAATGTGCGCTTTGGCGATTCGTGTGAGAACGCCTGCCAACTGGGTGTCACTATCCAAGTAGTCGATGATCATTCGCAGGGCCTTAAATAGTTGCAAAGAATGAATTATATGGCACCTTAAAAAAGATGTTTTTGTTTTTTTCCCCTCCTTTCTTCTACCAGTTTTTCTACAGAAATGCTTTATAGCAATTGTCGACTGACCACTTCTACTCTCAGTTTCGTTGTCCATTCGGTGTATTCATTTGTAGGGGTCAAGCTGCTATAGTTATAAAAAGTACAAGCATAATACAGCGCAGTTCTTCCGTTATAAAATTCTTTTGAACTGTACATAAAAAATGAAGCGCATGGCATAAATACGACAGTGTCTTTCGAAGCGACTTATTTACATCGCCTCTTTAGCTGTCTCGTAGAAAATGTTCACTTTCTCAAAACGAAAGGCACTAGATGTAGGTGGGATTATCAACCGAGAATATTCGGTAGAAAAGGAATTCTGGTTGCACCCAAAGGAAAAGTGACGCTAGAGTGCGGTTGCGTAAGACAGAACAAATTTTCACTATATGGCCGATATCCCAATAAAAATTCTGTTTCACAAAGATAACACAAAGTTTACTGGAACAATACAGTCTCACTTTATTCACTTTTATTCTCAACTGGTTGAGAGTAACTAGATGAGAATAACTGGGAGGTAAAAATCGGGAAAAACAGCAACGTTGGAAGCCGAAAGTGATTCTAAAAGGGCCGAGCAACACCTGAGTTAGGGGTCGTGATATTCGTTATGAAAGGATACTAAAAACGAGACGATTGAAAAAAAAGAGAAGAAAAAGTGAAATAAAAAAGCCATGAACTGTTTCGTTCAGTAATATGCTTTCACATGCAGTCACAAAATCCAGTACCGATTGTTCATGTCATGTCAGCCCTAGCACCTAGCACCACAAACTGCATAGTCTGGCCCGTGTTCTGTGGTAATAGCAACAATGAATAGAAAGTTCCTTTTTTGCGAGGATGCTCACCGACATGTAGACTGTTGTGTGCCTTTGAAAGTAAGGTGACGACATGAGGAAAGTGAAAGGCATCTTGCGAAAGTTGGGCCAAATATTGATGTAACTCGGGTGACGAGCGAACAAGCTGAAAACACTCGTCTTCAAAAACAGGCATTTCTTCGTCGATACGTTCAAACAAAGATATTTACAACACGCTTCTGTGATCGGTAATACCGTTCTTTGCCAAAAAGTCGTCTTGGTGAAAAAGATGCGAAAGCAAGCATTATTTTCTCTAGAGGGGAGTTTATTTCACAGATGCTGAATGGTGCTTGACTGCAAATACATGCTTTTTTCTCACCTCGTGAAAATGAACAGCCCATTACGACCACTATCTTTCGCCATTTCTTTGAACGTGTGCTGCACAATTTCGCGTGTTTTATGATTTAGGCGGATTAGCTGCTTGTCGATACGCGATCCTGCAAAGAGCAACGCAGAACTAGGCTGCATTTGGGCTATTTATAAATGCAGATCGTCCTGTAGAGCCCAAGTCTGGCATTATCTGCCGAATGACGTCAACATTTGGATAGTCCGCAGTTCATGCAATTTTTGTGCCTTTATAAAAGTGCCTGGCTTGGTCACGTCTATGTGTGTACGTGCATATACCCCTCCCCGTCTCTCCGTTAACTTCAATTCTGACATCGTCGATGGCATAGTTGCCGAATTTGGTGCGCATAAGTCGTTCATATACTGAAATCCATAGTGGTCCGTTAACGTAGAGAGGATGTGCTTCAAAAAAAACTAGACGCGTTCCACATTCGCTGTATTCTCATTATGCCCAGCTAGGATCACCAAACACACATTTTTTAGCTTACCTCTGGTACGCTTCTCCAGTTAGTGATGCTAATACAGTAGAATGCGGACAACGAATGACCTCTGCGTACTTCCAGCAGCTATGTAGATCATCACTAAATTCTATATTGCAAAACTGAATAAAGCTCACGACCTACTCGGAGGTGACGCTTCATTGTCAGCCATCATTAAAGCATTATGGCTTATCTCCTAAACAAAACAAGGGCTCTGCAGCCAAATTCAGTATTACCAGAGCTACGTTCCAACCGCAATATAACACCCGTCACTTCAAAATCGCAATATCTAAACTTGACAGTCAAATGCAGAACTGAGTTCGCGACGCTGTGTCATCGTCGACGAATCAACTTCGTTTCCACTCAATAAAGCAGTTTGGGAGCCACCGGTTGAAGTGATCTTAAACGATTCCTTAAGGCTGCCGTCCACTTCAAACCTGCTCCCAGAAGACACACTTCCTTCGTCGGACAATACTTCACGATACATTGGCCCTCACTCTTTTCGGAGCAGATTTTCCTCTAAAAGATGGACGTTAAAAAAAAAGGCAAAGAGAAAAATGTTCACCGTGATTCGTCTTGATGTTGCTATTTGAAACAACAGAAGCATAGAGTGAAGTACAGCCGCCCAAAATTGTTCTATCCTGTTAGCTGCCTCAAAATATCTTTCGTGGTGAATTACGTTCCTGAGAAAATCGTTGGCAAAATACATCATACTACGCCGACTATATTCAACCGTGAGCAGACATTTTGGAATGCTAGGTTGAAGATATAACCTTGAGCGCGCAACTGTTACAGTTGCAACCTTAGCGACTGTCACAACCACGTCCTCAACATTTGAGCATTTGATTCCGACAGTTGGCGGTCTCGCTCGTTTTTTGACACATAAGTTTTAAGGTGTTGAAAGTGTGTTAATGGTAGATGACAAATGGAGTTAGCGCGAACCTCTGCCGTTCTGGAACGACAAATATACGCAAGCAACATTTCATACTTTTGATTCTCATAATGCTTAAAAAAGACTATTCAGTAGGTTGAATGCAAATTATTTCATTCATCAATACGCCTGCTTGAAGGTGCAATTTCTCCACAAAATTATTTCATTACGTCACAGACTCTGCACCATGATAAAGTTGTTTAGTGATGGAAAATAAAATGCGACATAACTCACAGCAAATTCGCTCACCAGAAAAGTAATATGAACAATATCACTTTGCCAGCATTTTGCAGGAGGCAATAGGCATGCTTTCTAGCATTTATCTGAGCAAATAGTTTTGTATGCTTTTACACCAGTTTTTCATATCATCTTTTCATGGTTTTCCTTTAGCCCCATACTAAGCAGTGTGCACCTTCGGAAGAACGATATTTCACATGACATCAAGGAAAGACATGCAAAAAGCTGGTTGGATGAAGAAAATTGTTGGAAATGCCGTCAGGAAACTACAGACTTTTTCTTCGACGATGAGTGTCACGGCGCAGAAAAATGTGTGCTAGCAATAGAATTCAGGAGTGGCAAAAAAGCATTTAGCAGTCTCTACATAAGTGTGCCAAATCAGTGATGCGTGGCGGTCATTAAATCATGCCGCTGCTCCGAAATCGCAAATAGCAAATACTCAAGAGTATTCCGGCGCAGCGGTGAAATTTAGTATCCATCACCACGCATCGCTGATTTGTCATCCCGCAATTTGTTCTGGAAACCATTTTTATGCTCTATAATACACTCTTGGCTTTTGGATGCTTATTTGCTTGATTAGAGCAAGAATGACAGACCGGATTCGCGAGCTAGACAATCGAGTGCGACGCACTTTTTGCGTTCTACACACTAAACGGACCGAAAGCAGCAGAATGCTTATGTTACTCGAGCGAAAACTTGCGTAAATTCTCGATGGTTCGTTCTCTGATTGCATCCGAGTGGATGCAGAAGAGAATTAGTTTATGTGCAAAGACAAAATTATAGATGCATATAGAAACATAGGCGAATTGATGGAATTGTAGATCCAAAATCTCATTATCATGCCTTTCGTGACTCGCTAACTAAAAATTCACAATCGTTCCTTTAATAAGAATTAGCAAATTACTCATACAAGCTAAAGCATAAGGAAAAAGTGAGGCTGTTGACTTGTACTTCCATTACCGCACTGAGAAATCAAAACACTGAGAAAGTCAGCTTAACATTTGTTATAAACTTATGGACGCTGAAATGGGTTTGGATTTGATCTTCAAAAAGGACTGGAAGGTATTATATACTGGGTGTTCGTACCGAAGTTCGCTCGAAGAATGGATGATGACTTGTAAAGGAAAGTGCTTAAAAGTGAGATCGGAAAGGAGAGTGGCCAAAGAATCTTGATAGCCAATATGCCAGGACTATGGAACGCTTCAGGCGAATATGCGCTAACAACCTGTGCACGACTTGTCTACTGCTCCCGACAAAAAGACCCACGCAGTAGAGGCGAATATGATGTGCTGACAGTCATTGAAAGCTCCGGTCGGGCACTTAAAAAGAACTCCGAAAAAAATTGTATTACTGAGCGTATGTCACTTAAAGCACATTTGATTCTCACTTAGGACAACGGCCAAAATTGTGCGTGCATTCATCCATGCTGGCCACATGATTCATTCGTTTTCCCTTGTAAATGAAAGTTAACTTATATGCAGAGATGTGATAAAAAGGGGCACATACAGCATATTATGCCAGCCAGGCGGAGCGTTTTTTCCTTACCACTTGTGAATATTGTCGCTGATTTATTTGCCAATAAGAAGCCATGGTTTTATTGTGAATTTTCCATTGACGAAGTGCTATAAGAAAGTCGAGGATTGCACTTGAAAGCCGAGTAACATTGCTTTCAAATACAATTAAGCTTCACATGGAAATATGTATGTCATCCCTTCTGTGGAAAAAGGATGTAAAGAACTGCTTGACTTTTATTCTCGAACCTCAAGTTTAGCACCACCCTTCTTGTGCCATACATCCTAGTCAACTTTGCCCGAATATGTCCCTATCCTCTAAGGCATTAACTCCAATTGTGGCAGGATCGCTGACATGATATCTAGGACTGTATGTGCCTCTTCTTGCAGGCTGTCCTCATATGTTGGAAAAATCCTTCCCCTCTCACATCTCAGTGGTCTGTCGACATCTCAAAGTACCACATTCCAGTTTGTTCTCCAAGAGAAAATACAGGTCAGGAAATATTGGCGTACTTCGATGTATGCTGTGAAAGATTAAGCACCCTCAGAACGAAGTGACGATTAAGAGGATCAGTGGTAGGTAATAATTTGAAAAAAAAAATTAGTAAACGCATGAGTGCTGCCGACAGCAAATGACCGGGATCTTAGAATGTCTTCCTTTATGACACGGTTGGGAAGATAATGGTGATGTTTGACAAAGTGGGAGAGAGGAGAGCTAGACTGTTGGCCGTTGAAGCGTTATTTGGGGAAGATGTGACGGTCACCGATTTATATTGTTTAGACAGCAGACAGCAGATTTTTTGAATCGTTGACGATAATAGAAAGTTTTAATCAACAATAAGCTGCGATTTTCGTAAACAGCTGACGATGATCGAACTAAGCGCCATACTTTCATGGACATCGTGAAATAAACAGAGGAAATTTGGCGTATCCTTTTCATAGTGTTCAGTAAGTGTTCAACATATATATATATATATATATATATATATATATATATAAAGGTATCAAGCGTTTTTTACTTTCACTTCATCTTTATTTCTTATTCATTCCGCGTATTTCTTTCGCCCTTCTTTGCTAAGAAATCTCAGCATATCTTTCAAATTCATATTTTATCATTCCTTTAAGTCTCTTGCATATCCTTCCTTTGACGTTTACCTTCATCTCCTCTTAAAACAACTTTTACGCCTTTATTCACTTGTTGTATTGATATATTTAAAGGCATATAAAGCCATTCACCATTGCTACGAAAGCACGGAGATCTTTGTGAGAATGAGGAAGACACGCTAGTATGCTGAAGTGATCTTGAGCACTTCCTGCATAACGTATTTCAGCCACATTGCTCTGCCTAAAGCATACTAAGGATGCAGTAATAGAGCCTGCCTTTCACTGAAAAAGAAGGGTGACGATAGTGGCGTAAGAAGGAACTTTTCATCATACAAACGCCTAGAACTGCCAACAATTCTGGTCCGGCTACCCAGGGTCAAAGGTGCAACCGTATGGACTGCAACGAATTGACCTATAAAACAGAGATAAAACATCAGAGGTCTTGCCACAGCTGCAATTTTGTGGATGTTTTAACTGCACTTATTCATGTCATGGAAGGTGGTCGCTTATCCGATGTCTGTCGGCAACAACAACACATCGTCAGTGAACAAACTGCGAGGGCATTAATTTACGCTCGTTAGTCTCACTGTCCCGGAATAAGACTGCGACTCTTCCAGAAAAAGCTGGACGTTATTTCTGCTGTTTTCGATAGCAATAATTGAAGATGCATATTTATTTTTTGGGCACATTTTCGATCACGAAAAGAGATAAACAGAAGAATGGTTTGTTTGTTCTTTGACCATACTCAACAAGCTCACATATCGCATCGACTGATAGATCGTTATTATAAAAATGGTGAATAAAAAACTCCCTATCAGTAGTAGCAACCGCCGTCTGGTCATTCTGATGTGAACATTCCTCCCCCTTCACCCCGTATTTGTGAGTTCATTGTGAATATAAAAAGTTTGAGAATCGTTTTTTATAAGCAACGGACGAAAGTGCCAAAAGAAGAAAGTAGGATGTAGAAAAGACAAATAACAAAAGCTCACATAATTCTTTCAGGGATCACATAACTCTTTGACATTTTAGTTAACTCTCGAATCGATTTGTTTATTCGATTTTTCGCGATGTTCTCCACCGAATTGTTACGATACCCTGCAAACTGTCACAAAACACCCAGCGCTAACGTCTTGAGACCCTTCGACCAAACAAAGGCCTTTTGCAATGGGACGGTGTATTAACACTCCGTAATCTTCATTATATTCATCTTATGCAGCGATCGTCTAGGTCGTAATTGTCTATGATGGCTGCAGTCTCGTCCCCCCCGCAACCACACTTGCACACGAACGGCTGGTCTCGATGCGAGCTTGGATGTTGAGTACGGAGATGTTTTTAAAAAACATTTTTTTCGTGCTTCTCATGGATGCACGATTGGTTCAATGATCCGTGTTTGATAAAGTTGTGCTGGATGGACCGTGCTGCTGTGAGGATATTACAGCAGTTCATTATGTTACTGACACGGTTCTACGGCTGCTCAGTCGATCACTCTTGAAATATGCGGAATAAGCGTTAATTTGTGGCAGTCGATGATGTGGAAATATCCATTCTCAAGGCACCCTTTATTGCACAACCAGTTCACCAATTAAAAAAATCAGTTGGGGCGTTTTATGCTGAGTGCAGCATGACTGCGAGCACCGCAAACAAGTGACGAGTATAAGTGCTATGTCGACTGGATCGGAAGTACTATGCCGGTAGTATCAGAACAGAACAATGGAAAGTGGTATGATCGAGAGCCTCTCATTATGGCAAAGTTTTCCCTCTTGTAACTGAACAGCATCTGAGAGGCAATCTCTAAGGATGCGACGATGAAGCGAGAATTACAATAGTTGGGTGATTTTACCACGTTTCCCTAGCAGTTAAGGGATAATGAAATCTTCCGCTTCTCATAAGGCATTGGTTAGATTTTTGTACCGTTGTGGCTAACGCTCCCATGTAAAGTATTGCCGACCCAACTTTGCATAAAATATAGGGGTCAGTACTTTTCTTCACTCCGTACTCTCACGTTGGGTGTTTACTGTTAATGAAAAACGGTACTTCAAAATATAACACTTGTCATGAATTGTGATAGAAGACACAGCGAACAACCTGTCACATATGAATGAGGCGGAATAAAATATTCCACTTCTTGGTGAGGATTTTCTTGTCGAACCACATCGCACGTATACTTGCATCTTGTTTGACTCACTCTGTTTGCTGTACTGCCTGCTCGTCTGGAATTGCTTCCTCGGGGAATTCAAGCTCCCAAATTCGCTTCAGATGTTTCCCTTTCACGTCTCGTGGCGTACCAAAGCCTGTCATACCCTTCTGAAAATTTGTTAGTGCTAGATAATGAAACCACCATTATAGAAAATCACAAGGAAAAAGGGTATTTTAAACAAAGAGGTCCTGTATTGCCTTCGGCCGTATCGCGTGAACCTGTGGAGCAGTTCGTCATGGTTTGCAGATCGCAGAGCGAAATTTCATTAGAATCTGCTCTGTTATAAATAGATACAATATCACAATCCATGAATTAAGTTGAGGCACAAAACATCTCCCATACAATTTTTTGGGACTTAAAAGTAGGAAGTCATGCCTCGAATCAAGAAACTAAATTAAAGGAATGTTTTCTTCACAAGTTGCGGCTGGTCTTATCGTGCATTATTCGCTTGCTGTTACAAAATCGACTTTTGCCCATTTCCTCGATTTATTGAATTTCAGCAAAATGCTACTGCCAAGGCATCCTTCAGTTTGCTTGTTGTGTTCTGCCTGCTTGAGCCAATACGAAATGCTATATCGAATAAAAACAAACATACACAGTACAGTCTTTGTTGCAGTTATTTCTATAGAAACACCAATAATATTAATTCGATGAGCGCATTCACCACTGGAATCCGTATTCTGCTGCGGTTTATGTGGTCTGCTGTTAGCAGCGGCATGTATTATGAGATGAGCAGTCTCTACACTGATAGTCGCATAAGAAATCATCTGTTTTTATTCTCTGTCATGCTCTCTGAGTGGACTATGTGTTTGAAGTGACGTGAAGCAAATAAGTGAAACTAAAAAAAAAATTTTTGAAGTCTCGACTCGGTAGCTCAAAATCGAAATTTCGGTTCCAGCCTCGGTCCTTAAGGAAAAGTCATTGAATCTTTAGCTTATCATGTGGTGTTGTTGAGTCATTTCCTGGGGCTGTAAAGAAAACATAATAGGGCACTTCATATCTACACAGCAGTCGTTCAAAACGTCAAGTGTTTACGATAGCAAAAAAGGAATTGCAGACAGTGAGTACAAGGGAGCACAAAAATCAGCTCAGCAATCATAAGACTCTGACAGGAATACTGCGATGTGCTTTCTGTTGAAAAATTGCATACCTTACACTTACAGAGGAATAGAGGATGTTTGCACTTTTCTGATTTACCTTTATGAAATGATGAACTGATCACCTGAGATTCATATCGATTTGTTCCTGATTGCAGTCTTACGATGGAATCGGTCGCCCTGAGCTGCTCTATGGTCCACTTCTTACCTCTATCGGCGAATACTACTGGTGTAGCTGTGTTTCGAGGCATACCGAATCCGGTCTTACCCTGGATTCCATGCCGTTTATTAGCCAGTGAACTTCATCTAGGCTATGAAATCACATGGGGAAGATCGCGGCGTCAAAGATGCTAGATTTGCAAAAATCCTATGTTGCTTATTCATTAGTAACGTCTCTGTACATGTCCACTCAATCGAACTGCCTCCAACCATGTAAACAATCGAGTCGCTTTGAATGGCTATTTTATCTTATTTACTCATAAGTCTTTTACAGTTACGTAAACTGTGCAGTTTGGCCCATGTTAAATTTTTCTGTCAAGTTTTCATCATCACTTCTGTCAAGTTTTCACTTTAAAAATGATACTTAGAGGCGCTCATTTTCCCCTTGATGTTTATCCACCAATATATTTTGCCAATATGGAACACTTGATGGTGCCTTATTTCCTATGTTTCCATCAGCAATCTTGTGCATTGTAAATTGAAATAATCGGAAGTAAAACAAGAATTGTGAGGAAATAGCGACCGGTAGTAACTCGCTAATGCTTTTCGTTTCTTAAATCTCTCGCACCAATTTTTTATAATCTATTCAACTATTTTCTTTAGATTTTGTGCGTTAAAATTTTTTAGCTCATATCATTCCCTGGCAATCCCATTTAGTAAATCAAGTTGCGATATATTTTTCGTAGATGTCAGAAGTGAACGATTAGGGTAACTTCACTGCTCGGAAATGGCACAGAATTGACTCCTTCTGAATGCTTCACATCAACTTAGAACGCCTTCATTAGTGCACAATTAAAGGAAGCAGAAAGCTGGTCGCATAGGACGAACTACTACTATTAGGCAACATCTTTAGGCGACGAAACTCATTTCTTGCAAGCGTTCTATTCGCACCATTGCATTTTTACGTTCACGAATATATTGTAATAGTGAATTTAAATGCACCGTAAAAGAGCGATAAGACGAGTGTCGCGGTAGCGCTCTATTGCTTGATCATTCTCATTTGGCGTTGCCATTCCTATTATTCTAGCGGAAAAATATGACCCAGGGGAGCTGAACAGGGAGGAATAGTGTTAAGAGTGGCAAGCGGTTTTTTATGAAGCAAGAGGTTCTGCCTGTATGTTTGGCCAGCTTAGACGTCTTCGATCGATGGTTAGTAATGTGCTAACGTATGAGTAAGCCAGCTTGCAAAAAAGTGAAGCAGTGCACTTATCAAACATAGAGAGGAAGGACGCCTTTGTTGCTTCATTGCTCTTTGGGACGCTTTTTTCAATAATATTCCATTCAAAAATGCGTCTCTTTTCTGTGCAACGATGCATTTCTCTCTACTTAAACGAGAAAGAAATTGTGGGTGTTCTGCAAATCCTTTTCTTCCCAACGCTTGCATGAATGTTTCTGCCAGCCTATTGACAAGGGAAAAGTATTAATCCAGTTCTAAAATTAGTGATTCGTTAATATCCCATACGCCTACATTCTTTGCAGTACTGCGCTGAAAGTATCGCCGCAATTGAGGGGGCGGAGAAAAGCAGTGTCTTCTGACTTAACGAAAACTTTATAGGAAGCCAAAGAATGACTGAAAAAAAAGTCCACTTTTGCATGATGAACACTTCATTACCTTCTGGGAGTCGAATTGGTTGGTTCCAGATTGAAGCGGGATGAGGCCATCGGTCTGCCTCAACTGCCGCAGAGTGAATTTGCCATTTCGTGTACGACGCTCGCTGTCGGCGGTGATCGGAGCCTCAGCTGCCGCAATTTTAAGGTGTTCTTGTGCGCCTACAATTAACCAACATTCTTAGACTTCCGTACACGACGCACGGATAACCTAGAACCATTTCATTTTCACAGGCAATGAGAAGATGTGCATAATTCCCAGTGATCTTGTATCGTAAATAAGCATAACAGTATCTTTAGCGAGCTGCCGTATTATTTATTGCAACATCAGATTTTCTCTATGCACACTGTTCAATGAAATTTTTTGTGTTAAATTCTCTCTCTAGTAGAATTTTGCATGGAGGAGATATCGCTATGGTTGCAGTCTTCCAATTAGACGCATTGCGTTCAGGCTATCGAAGGTCCATGCGTTCATTGGAAGCCGACGTAATGAAAGAATTGATATGCAAAAGGTATTTTTGCATTATTTACCAGCGAGAAATGCATCCGAAACTACCAGAATCAGACGATACTTCTTAAAGAGCAAAAACCTGAGGGTTTTCGGAGCAGTCCTTTCCTTTATTCGGAGCTATCTTCTCTTAGATTGCCGCTGGAGAGCTCATTCATTCTACGTATGCCCTCAGTGGCTTACTTTTAATCAAGATCTGTTCTTCTTTGTTTCGCAGCTCCTTTAAAGGGACCCAGTCAATCCGAAGGAGGTAAGCGTTCACAGTAATACTTGATACCTCATAAGCGAAAATAAAAGGCTATGACGATGAGAATTTAAACTATCAACGTGGAGGGAAATGACACGTGGTTTACTTGCTTTTCATGAGGAGGCTCGAAATGGGAGAATATGTAAAAATGATGCGCACAAGGAAACTACTCAGCTATGAATCAAAAGAGGAAGAAGTGGGTGCTTCAACGATACCAGCGAAAGCAAACTGCATGCCTACACAACATGAAACAACAAACTAGCAACATCGAATGAAGGTAAAGGCGATAAGGTCACAATAAGAACGTCATTAATGAAGGAATCTCATCACTTCTTCTGAGAAAGCGTTCGTGTCAGGATTTAATGTGAACCACATGTCATTTTTCCGCGCAAATATTTCACCGCTATAATTCCGACCACCCACCGAGCGATGAGGAAGGTGGATGGATACTGCCGGTTGTGCCATGTAATGAACAACGAATTCAGAGATCGTCACCAAAACAAGAGGTGTTTCTAAGCTCGTCGGAAACATGTTCGATATACCCAAGGAACAAAATGAGATCCAAAACATTTCTTCGTGAGAGGACGCCAAATAAAGTAACGGGCAGAATGTCTTCAATTTCCACTCGCAAGCTTCACGCAAATAAAATGCGAAGGTCCCTTTTAATGAAGGTTGACGACGCCATACTTTTAAAGGATCATGTTGCACAAAACAATCTGCGATCACATCTTGGACGATTATCTCGAAAACCTTGCAAACGGAGAATTTACGCAAATCGCGAAACACATCTCTTTACCGATTTTTGAGCAAAATGGGAAGAAAATACGCTTCCAGAATAGAGAGGAAAAGTGAGGTGGAGGGAGAAAGAAGTGAGAAAAAAAGGCAGAAAGAGAAGGATGAGCAGGCTAGTCAATATCAGAAATTTACCTGAACGACTATGAAATCGCGCTTGCAATGTATATCAGAAACAGGAACCGAATACCTTCTAGCACATGTTTTTAAATTTCCCTTAAAGGTTAGGTGTACTTTCATCAAAGCTGTGAGAAAAACCATTTCAAGGCAGTCAGTGCCTAGTCAAAACTAAGTAGTGGAAACCTGAAGCGAAATAATTCTGTCCAAGTGGTGACGAAGCCCCTTATTTGCAGTACTTGGTAGGCACGGGATAAAGGTATCCGAACAGTTTCTCTCACTTCATTAGTTAAATAACATCCTTGTTTTCGTTTCGAGGTCGTATGTAGAAGTGAGAACAACAAGTTCTTCACCTGACTTGTGATGCAACGACATATTGAAGAAATGTCATCATGGTCCTTAATACAGCTTAATTTACCAAGTAGACCAATCAGGAATCTAGCTGCCTTAGTTCCACCTAAGGGAAAGTGTCTGCAACGCTAATTCATATTCATTCAAACATGTAATTCAACTTCAGAAGCTAGTTTTGAACCTGGTACAGACATTTTTTTTAGCATTCATTTTCTAAAAGATATTTCGTTGTTTTTTTGCATCTTCGAGTAGCGAACATCGGCAAAACGGGAATTTTTACAGAGCCTACTAGTTTATTTTTCCCACTCCTTATGTGCGCAAAGATGGCGCCATTGTAGTTGCAAGGTTCATTCGCCGTTGTTTCTTCCAAAGTCAGATGGCCCACCCACATAAACGCGTCAGCTGCATCCGTAAACATTTTCTCGATAAGTGGTGAATAAATCGGCTTTCTCTATTGCACAATTAAAATTTCTAGAAATAGCGAGTAGGCAACACATCCGAGAGTAAGAAAAAAAGGTCAATTCTCGACTTCATGCACCTCTCCGAAGCAAAACTGGACCTGCCAATTCTCTTAGTGAACTTTTTGAACATTTTCTTTTTTCGACAACTGCGTAAGTCTTCGGGGAATTGCAAGAGTTAAAATTTGGTGTAGTTTGAGCGACAGTAAATCAGAAGACAGTTGAGGTTGGTAAACGAAGACTCAGTGCTTATCGCAAACAGATCGTTCACATTTGCGATATCGGTTTATCGCTAAATTTATTCACTATGTTTGTCGTTTTTAACTGAATTCCAAACACAAATTTTAGAAACTAAACCGCTAGATAGTCGCCGTCGAAACTGACTGTTGAGGTAACAACATTCGATGGCTACTAAGTGGAAAAAAAGCCTTTTACTATCGATAATGGTGGATAGTGAAGTGACACCTACGATCTGAAATAATTTTTGTTGGTCAGCGCAGTATGAGTCATCAACTGGCCATGGTCCACTCTGACATAAATCATCAAAACATTAGCTCAGAGAAAGCTGCAAGTTAACGAGGTGAATATAAAGCGTTATGTGCTGAAAGCAACTGCTGCAAATAAGTAGCGAAATATCTTCACGTACGCCGTGTATATTTTATTTTCCGTTCCGTTTGAGAACTACAAATGACCTGCCCTATGTTTAAAATAATTAGCCTCCAATTTATAGACTTTCAGTTCAAACAAATACGTTTTATATATATTGTCAAATGTTGTTACTAACTTCTTGATGATACTGCATATTAAATGAGTGTTTTTCACACTGTTCCCCATGGTTACATCATATAGGAGGAATATTTTTCACCACGGTCGGGATTTTTTTGTGCTATCACATTAAACTAAGAGGCGATATAAAATGCGTTGTGTGGCATCTCCTGGTGAGTTTTATTTGCGAAGATGACTCTCATTTCTTTTATCACTCATATTTGCTTTCGAAACGAAAACACTGATGGCAAGTTTGTGTCGGGTTCAATCATAAAAATCAGGGTTCAACCTATACGATGGAACTATCACGATTTCATTTTTTATAAATTGAATAGTAACGCAATAAATCGTTAAGTTAGAAATTCAGTTTGAATTGTCTACGGGTCTCTCTTTGATTCTCTAATGTTTACACTTCACGGGGCATTTTCCTCTGGAAATATTTACTACATCGGTTAATGGAAAAGAAATGTTGCAGCAATACAGTTGAACACATTCCTTTCACAAGTATAAAGTGGTGAAATTAGTGGCTGTCTTATCAAGACAAGTGCTATCACATGTTCATAACACTGATTACTGGAATAAATTCAATGGCGCAATTTTCTCCCGACATTTGGTAGGCGCCATTCTTTGGATTTAACGTATACTTGAAGAAAGAACGTGAGGTACAATAGAAGAGGTACGAGATTACAGAATGAATAAGGACGCAGGCAGTGGGCAACTTACCTGCTGCTGCTTCGGCCATGGCAGTAAGCAATGAAGAGTTAGCAGCCAATAGCACACTAGGTTATCGGGAGCCCAGGTGGATGGATTCACTGTTGGTGACAGTGCGGTATCAGTCGGGTGTGGTCGTTAGTTGCGTTGCGCGCACAACGCTCCACCCTCAGTAGCGCGCACCCTTTAAGCCAGCCGACATCCAAGCACGCTTTTCTAGAGCTCTCGAGCTTAACTCAAGCCTTTCTCACAAATCACGTGCTCAGTTTTCCTCTTGCATCGCCACATACACCCACTTCGTTGCATGGCACTTCATTTATTTGTTTTGTACCTGGGAGTGCGCTCTTAGAGAGACATTGACATTTTTTTCAGCACACCTAGCTGAGTCTTCACCCTCCCACGGCATATTTACGCTTGCGATGCTAATTGCAACCAACATTTACCAGTCCTATTTCCTGCCAAGAAGTGAAATACATTTTTCTGCTATGAACATCTCATCTGACTTCTGCTCTGAGCACAGTTCATTTCATTGCACATCATCGAAGTTTCCATTCAAAGACGCTAAAAAGCTTTAGAGATAGTGCAACTACTGTAAAATGAAAATACCCATCGAGGCGTGAAAGCAACACACAAATTCCCGCATTCTGGTCGAGCTCAACAAAAACTGATGAGTTAAGTATCTTTTAGTTCGCCACCTGTCTCAAGTCTCTAACGATTTTTTTCACAACACTTATTTCGTAGATTTCGCACCTGTCTGTCTTTACGATACCTTGTGTGCATATATTCATGTAAGGGTGCTTATGTGTGCTTATTTTTTCTCATTGCTTTATTGTAATATGACGGATAGCTCAAGAGAAAAAATTTAGATCAGAAAAAATGAGCTCATCCTGCTCCTACTATTCTCCGGAGTCAACTAAAAAAGTTTGTGAAGTAGGGCTTACATCAACGCTGAGCTTATAACTTACAAGTTGGTATAAACCGTACTTGACCATAACGTAGCGTGCTCTTTTGTATTGTTTGCTTGTGGACGAATCGGGTGTGGGTTTCTGATGACAAAGCAAATGGAACTTTAAATCGATATATCGGTAGTGAATAAAGTCCTGAAATACATATCTAAGGCGAGCCCAACTTCAAACTCTCGAACAACTTTTTTGGCTGCTTCTTCAAGAAGCTTCAAAGAACAAATTTAACAGTGCAAAATCGCAAACATTTAGTTGTTTCAGTTCAATGTGCAAATATTTGTCTACAAATTGTTTTTTGAGGAAAAATTGCACAACACGTTGGTGACTTCCCACATTTCAGAATTTCTTAAGAACGAATATGCTTAATTATAAATTTACTTCGATCTCGTGATGGCAGCTGTCTTTCGTGCAACACATTCATTTATGGATAGTACATACAGCACATAAGTTTTCAGTAAAGCCATTATGCAGCAAAACTGCTGTTGAAACCTTATAGCCTAAAACTGATCCACATTAGATCCCGGTCCCATTGCAGTCCTCGTCCGCTTTGTGCACCCTCACAAACCTGTGCTAGCAAAGCTCATTGTGGTCAGCTCGTATTCCCAGGCATATTTATGCATGTGCATGTTCCTGTGTGTCTGTTCATGTGATCGATCCATTTTTATATGTTTATTGAAGTTAAAGGCGCCAAATTTATATGTTTGCCTTCAATGCTATGAAATGTCAGTTTCATCATCCTTAAATCTGCCTAAAAAGTGCTTACATTCAACCGCGGTCGTTCGTAGAGGTACATTCGTATTGTTTTATGCAGCTGGTATATTCATACTGTGTTACCTACTGGCACTTTGGATTACTCATCGGTTCGCTGAGGAGGTCTGCAGAAAGACAGATGTTATCGGCACACACGCTTCTCAGCCCTCTCTTAAACTCTTAAATGAAGCCTTCACATTTCTCATAAATCTTTCCGATGTTGCCATGATTTTTTCAATTTCCGTTAATGTGAGCTGTATTACTTTCCCGTCCTCAGACGGATATTTTTGTTGAATTAACGCCCACTGAGCTTTTCTTACTTCCCCTTTTGTGTGCTGTCTTCATCCGCGCAAAAACTAAGTTTCTGAAAAATTCCTAACCTTGGAAACTGCAAATGGAAAAAAAAAGCTCACATGAGAACCGTGAAGGCGATCTTCACACTGCTTAGGTGAACATATAAATGTGCTTTTATCAAATATTCCTTTGCTGCAGGACACGAAGTCTCTGGTAGTTGAGAGAGCACAGTTCCGTACTCGCGAGTTTCATTTTTTGATTTGACTCTTGCCAGAAGGCTCATGGAAAGTCTTTTTTCAGCATCTTAGAAATGATACTGTTGGGATGGAAGCGATTCAAGGTACGTTTCATGGAGGATCAGCAGTACGAGTGCATTCGATGGCAGTAACCTTTAGCAATCGTATCAGTAGCGTTCTAAATTGTGATAATGGTGCTGGTAGGAACTGTTTTTCGTTCTATGTACATGCGTTTGCCTCACTGGGAAAAACTTTCGCTAGCTAGCACTCTGCTGGGATTTGGTTTGTGGATTCATGGATCCTCAAATTTCTAGTGAGCATTCCTCATTATGGCAAAAAAGAACTCATGGGTTCTTTTCTGCTAGTCTTCCGCTGTTTGTTCATTGCCACTATTGATGCGACTTTTGAAAGCGGAAATAAGATTCATTATTGCTTTGCTTTGTAAACCACATTGTCGCTGTACTCTCGATTGCTTAGCGCCTTGGAAATTGAGGTATCTCAGCTCCATTCTCATATAAACTCGCCATCATTTTGTGCGTTGTGAAACGGAAAAGAAATGCACAAAGATAAATAATTTCTCCGTAAACGACTGTACTGCTGAATATATTGTTATCTGCGAGGGTGGTTTTTTTCTGATATGAATTTTAGTCTATTTATTTCATTTTTTTTGAAAGGTTGCACGTCAGTGCAATCAAGTTTTGCCAAAAAATAAACTTTTCGAACCTGTATCATCGCCACTTGGATGGGTCGACGCTTGACGTACTGTTTGCAGGAGTGATGCGATCAATAGGATGCCGCTGGAACTACCGAAAGACTGTCTTAAATCTTCCCGCTCATGTGATACTGGTTCATGCTATTGAATCGTTTTGAATACTTCAGCGGAGAACTCTGAATGTTGCGTTTCTTGCTCTTTCTAGATATTGCAGAATGGATTTCAATTTGCAGGTTTTCTCAACAAGCCAGCAGAACAGTATGATTCAAATGATCCTCAAGAATACGCATTTGCAAAAGTGCACGCTGCGGTTTGTGTAGGAGTTTATGTGCGTGTTGCTCTTATGCTTCGCTGTTTCAACTCGAGGACAACCAAAGATGCCAATAATCTCAGCACGTACTAAGCATTCATAGCGTCATCAAAACTATCCAAAAACTTCTCTAATGAAACCCTCTGAAAATTGAAAATTTCAGACGAACTTCTACTGACCAAATCGAATTTCTTCCCTCACGAATTAAATTCCGTGGTGAGTGTGGTCGAATCTGCGATCTTCTGTGTATTTGCAACAGGATCGGTTAAAAAGCGAATTCCGCTGTTGAGCACAGTTACTGTTCGTTGATAATTTATGGAATTAGTCAGACGGTCAGAAATATTGCAGATGGGTTTGTCCAAACATTGCATCTTGTACATCTTTCCATTTTGTGCGCCTGTAACCAGTGGTTATTTTTTCATGCTTTCAACAGGTTTATATAGATGAGTAGCCTGGTACTTTGCAAATGCAACGTTCCGCTGATGATGCTTTTGAGTAACAGGCCCATTTTTCGTTCAAAAATACGCCCAAGTTCCATCGATGTTGTTGTTCACTTCAGCACCAACTCTTCATACATTCTTGAGTGATGAAGCAGTCCTCTGCAAGATGAGCCTAGTTCGATTGTAGCAAATGTTGGGCCATGGAAAAAATTTTATTCGCGGTTGTCATTTTTGCAACTTACTGTGTTCTCAAAGTTAAGGGGTCTCCCGAACATTTCCGAAAATCAAGTGCCCCGAACGTCAACAGCAGCTGCTTTTGATGCTACTCTTCCCACCGCCTTCTTTTCTCTCAATTTATTAAATTCTTGTTGTAAATGCAAATTTTTTCATACAACGAACAGAACTTAATCTTTTTTATAACTGCAGTTGTTTTCGCTGTTGTTGAAACTCGTTTTACTTCTTGTTGTCCTTTTGCCTTTGCAACCAAAAAGGACATCTTTGTGCAGACTCTCGGTTCAAATCGAGCTTGATTATACTTTATGTGGAAGCATCTGTATGAGAAGGAAAGATTTATGTACAACTACCCTCGATAAAAATGCATTTCCAGTGCCTTATTCTCAACGAAAAAAGATATATATAGTCAAGTAAGCCACCAGCTCAGGCTTGCAGGATTTGTGCTTCGGCATGCTACTCTCGACAAATAATGTGCGATCAATGACCAGATGGCTTGTGTGGATAGCGACCGAGCACCTTTTTAAGAAGAATGAAAAAAATGCAAGATCTTTGAACGTTAATATTCCAGCAAACGGTAGCGTATGTCTAGAGTGCATGTTTGACTTTTCACGGAATTATACACATGGAAGCCCTAAGAGAAATCAGGATGAATGTCTTCTGGAAGTTAAGAAATCGAACGTTGCCTTCAAGAGTGTCGTATTTTTAGATCTTTAACATGTATATCAAGGGGAGTACCTCTGCCTCCGATGCATCAGATTTTTCTCCTTCAAAGTATCACAACCTTCAGTAACTAACGTAAGTGCTTGAATTTAAATTGTACTCAGGAAAATAGCGCATACCGCTGGCAATACAGATGCTTCTTATGAGAGTGATGTGGAGGTGGTAATTCCTCTATAAAACGATATCAGCTTCCTCTTTCCGAAAGGTGCAACAGTCGCACTGGTTGGACGTTTTAGCCTTTTCCATAGAAATCACCGTTTTTATCAATAAACGTTTTTCAAGATGATGCGTTCATCGGTGAACATCGGAAAAAAATCTTCGAGCGAAGCCTTTGAAACTACGTGGAAGAGCATGTTGTAATGCATTATTGCAGTATTATCCCTAGCCTTTATCATTTTTGCGGTTTCAAATCATCTTGTTAGTTTTTGTTAGTCGGGTCCATTTTGATAGGACAGACTTGTTCATATATCATTTCCCATCATATATCACTTATGTATTTACGCTTTTTCAACGTCATCTGTTTCACATTTTTCTCATAATTTTGCGCGTGCAAAAACGAATTATGCGTGTGTCTGTTTAATCTAGTGCGATCTGTTTGTCCGTTCCACCGTCTAAATGCCACTCCAACTGTTCGGACGACAATTCCCAATCGTCAACTAAAAGATCTGAAGCGGTTTCTTAGATGTACGTATATATAAAATAATTTTTGTTTCATTCTGTCAATTCCCACTAATTCTTTCTGAAACAGCTGCTTATTATCTGTGGCGAGGGTGTTAAAAAAGAGGGAGAGGACGAGGCCAGGAAATGGAAAGTCGGCAAAAAATACATGATTTGTATTTTCCCATACGTTGGTTGCATATGTTCTGCTTCACAAATTACAGAGCATTTTGCTGTAATTTTTATAACGGCAAAAAGATCTTTTTTAGCTTTTATTCATTGTTTCTTCACGTAAAGGACCGGTGGTTGCCGGTGATTGTCGTCATGAAAAGATACTATTTATAGGCATACCATTTATGTGTAATGAGGAGGTGGTTCTTTTAAGAGCGCTGGTGCGATACGACATTCGTTGAGGTCAACTTTGAGGCCGGGCATCTAAAAATTGTGCCAAAAATGCGAGATTCAATCTCACCGCGACTACGACCTTTGCTCTGATCAAATTAGGAATCCAGAAGAGTCACTAGGATGTGATATTTGCAATAAGCGAAACTCGTTGTGATGACTACGTATATAGCTAGTCTTACGTTATTTTCGCTGGAAATCGTACACCACTCATATATTTCGATGTTTGACTAAGCTCTTCGTCATCGTTTTACTTTCTCTCTTCTTTCTCACAAGTCTTTCCTTCCACTTACATTTAATCATCTCCAGTTGCATAACTAGAAAGAAGTTGACCGATGGGGTCGAACACGTCGAGTCTTCCGATATGTTAATACTCCACGTTTGCTTTCTCCTGTACTCATATTCTGTCAACATAACGGATTTTCCACAGCGCCGGATGATCGAGCTACCTTAACTACACTTGTTTTTTCTTGCAGCTATAGTAGTCACCCAGTGAAGTTACTATCCACCCGTGATTTTTAGGAAAGTTACCGCGTACACCAAAGCTGCTTTAGACCCACGTTGACACAACCTCATAACACACCCTCCAATTTGCCAAAATTTTTTCAGCTCGCTATTTCCTGCCAAAACTTCTGGCACAATAAATAGATTGGAAGATAATGTTGTGAAAAGGCTTCTCACTTCTCTGGTTACTTTTATTTTAGAGGCGAATTGCTCACTTTTTTGCTGCATTTTTGGCCTCTCTTGCCGGGAGTTTTCGAAAACGCAACATGCAAGCTCAACCTTTCAAATCGACTGGAATTCCAAGGGCTTTGCTCGTGCGTAATTTCAATCAGTTTCCGCTGGAGACTATATTCTCATATCGCAAGCCTTAAGCTAGTGACCGTCTTACAGTACGAAAAAACCACATTCATTTCGAATAGCCAAACATTTTTCCTCTTCAATTTGACAGCTTTCAGCTTATGCCGAGAAATGTTAAAAATACTCTGAGCTCAATGAAAGGAGGCGGAGTGTTTGCTGAAGGTTGGGTAAGTTGTTTGCGGGCGTCTCAGATTTTTGCACACAGCTGCCAGTGTAAGCGTGTTTACGCATCTTCACAAAGAGTGCAGAAACTGCACGACAGACTTGCATCCATGCTGACGTGAGTCATCGCCGACACACCCACGACAATGATCATACGTGAGGAATCAGACAGATTTATCACCGCTGCTTCAAGACTGCTCTGCTTGCATCGTCTGCTCGGTGCTTTCATATTCAATCATAGCCTCTCCTCACACTTAAAACACCCTCTCTCTCCTCCACTTTGCGAACGCATCGCCTTTTGACGTCGAGCATTACACTATTCTTAGCACCTCTAAAAGTTTCTGCAAAACAACTGCAGGCTCGAGCTTCGAAGAGCTAGTTAAACAATTCACAGCCGTAAAAATCAAACGACACATGGCGATGTAAAAGCTATTTAACATTCATAAAAATTGTATTTTGGGCTGAAGTTATTTCACTCTCTACTTCTATGGTGAATCTCATTTGCATTACTTTGATGTGTCGATGCTGACACATTCCTGAGATGCCTAGGACATGTTGTTCTACAAACTGTAGCTAACTTCATTATCTCATGGTCAGTTCGGAGTCCTGCATACTTCTCGCGACGCTGAACTGACACAACCCTAATACCTATCAAGCTATTATCACGGAGGCTATTGTTGAAGTAATTAAGAAATTTGAGAGCCTTTTTTGCAGGAGATATTTTGCGCCCGGTTCGCTCCGTTCTCTCATGCAAGGACACATGAAAAGATTGAACCAGGTTAACACCATCGGGTAGATGGCTCTCATTTTATATTGAATTTCTTACAAACTTTTCATGAATATTACAGCTCAATGTAACAAACCTGCTACCTCAGAGTCACCTTCCCAGTTCTCGAAAAAGAAGTGGCATTGCTGGAATGACAAATTATTTAGGCCATACATAGGCATCTTTTCCTTAGCAGCATTTGGCGAGCATACACGCAGGCTCATGGTCTTCGGAAAGCAACTCGCAACACCAACACTGGAAAAGACTGAACGCCTTGACAACTGCACGCAACTATCAGAAATAATGAAAGAACTTTTTTAAAAAGCTGTTTCACGAAGGAAAACTTCGTATAGCTTGGGCGCATTTTTTGCGGTGACGACAATCCATAGTGATACCACGGTCCCGGGTTTTACTCCCTTGATTTCAGGGGTTTTGAATTTCGAATCCCACCTTCAAAGTTGATGATCCGCAATAGTGAGTTGGTGGACAGACATGAAACAGAATATGTGGCGGGGTGGGAGGGAGGGATTGCCGCATCAGTGGAACGGCGTCATTTTCTGTCCGCTGATTGTTTCACCACTTGCAGTGTAGATGGTGGATGGTTTAAGCTTACGCCATCGGATCAGCACAGTTTTAAGTTCAGCGTAAATAGTAGTTGATGAACAAAAGAGAAAATGGTAACAGTTCGCAATGAGATGTCGAGTCACTTTCATATTAGTTGGAAAGAAAAAATTATCCGAATATAAAACTTTCCACGATGAAAAGTGACAAGTATGTTAATAATCGTCTCGAATGAATCACTTGTGTTCCTAGGCACGACGGCTGCCTATTCTTGTGTAGTTGCATCTCTTGAGAGCAGATCGCCACTTTCGCTCTGCTTATTCGTTTACTTCACATGAGAAATTCCTCTACGTAATTCTGTGCATGCTTCTGGCACTTTTTTTAAATAATGCATTCTTCGTCCCCCTCAAGATATCATTTTTGGCCAATTCAGTTTCTTAGTGGCTCGTTGACGGAACGATAAGCAGTCGAAACTGTGAGCTTTCAACGATGCACAACGTAAAAATGGTCGCTATATTTTCAAGCTGAATGAAGGGCTTGCTTATCTTCTATTCAAGCAGATACGACGTATTCGCATCACACTTTTGCACATAAAATTGGCCCATTTAATTCACCACTGATACGGAATAGTTTGAGATTTCATAATAACTTGCCGTATTTTGTGTCGGTACAACGGAGTAATATTCTGCACTTGGATTCAACAGTGAGTAGTAAATTGTGCGTACTATAGCTCTGAACCTTCAACACAAAAGTGCCACATGCGACGCTCGTTGCAATGCGTCGTTCCCGAATCATTTGCACCATTTAAGGAAGAACGCAGCTCGGACACTGACAGTGCTATCTAATACGATACGGACAGCGACCACAATAAAAGAGTCTTCTTGTAATGACCCCTACTATTTTATAAGATTTGGAAGGTCGGAATCTCGAAGGTGGTCCTGCATAGTGGCATCCTTTAGAATTAATTACGAGAAAAGGAGTGCTAAAGTAGGACTTCATATTGACCAATACTTAAGGGAGAGCATAGCGAGGACGAGTGGTACAGTACTTAGTGAACGGTTAATTTCAATGAATGGATTTAAAGCAATCAAGGGTGGCTCACATCGCTCAATCAAACTTTGCTAACATCTGTCCTCTCTGCGCAGAAAAACGCGCACTTATTCACAGAATGCTGCTGATTACAATGGCGCAAACACTACCCACTGGTTCAAAAAACTAACAGCATGTGTCTCTTCCAGTTTACGACAAGACATATCTGAAATTAGCAGCCGTTAGGTCGAAGAAATGATGCGACGATTGAGGTTGAGAATTTTATTGTATATGGCCTGACTTCGGATGACACAGTTGCTTGTACAGGGGACGAAGCATAACTTCGCGGATGTAATGCCTGCAGAGGATGTCCCAGACACGAGGGGATCGCTCGCCCACTTTATCATTTCACTGTAAAGAAAGGAACGGGAAATCACAAAACAAGGCAAATGCTGGATGAAAATATAGAATAAGGATCAGAAAACTCTGAGCAGCACAATAGAGAGACGCCGGCTTAAAAGACGAAATTCTTGGCGAATATTATTCTCAAGTAATTTCCCTAAGACAACAAATATACGCCATGAATTGACTCAGTTGGCGACAAATAATTCATTTCCGTCTACGAAAACTAATTCCAAGAGTGGTGAACATTGCAAATACATAAGACAACTGTCGGCAGCTTAAAAACAATGAAGAGCACTTTGTGGCATAATGCACGAATCAAGTCAACGCTGCTGCTCAACTCACACATATCCACACCTGATCGCGGCCAGAAAAAATTTATTTCATTTTTCGCACACATTTCGAATGCACTGTTGCGCTGATGAGAAAGAGAAAAACGTGAAGGCGACGATAAAACATTAAATTCGAACATATAGAAGCGTCAAGCGGAGCGATGCATCACTGGATTTGAATTGTTGTATAAGCGTTCGACATCGAGCCGGAATCTGCAGCTCACTTCGTAGAGACTAAAGCAGACAGCTGTGACTGACGCCTTCATATCGCATAGTGTTTTGGTTTGAGCTTAAAGCCGATCGAGAGACACTTCAGCCTCCTCGGGATATTCCAATTCCCAAATGCGTTTGAGGTGCTTGCCTTTGACGTCACGAGGAGCACCGAAACCAGTCATGCCCTAAAATTTATTAATTTAAACTTTCATAAGGTTGGAAAGCTGATTCTTCACCACTTATTGATGATGAGTAACCCGCGAAGAAGAGCCGCACTACAAATGCGTTCTCGATAAAAGCTTTTCTCTTAATAATGCCTCAAGTCCCATAGGCTTTCTGTCTTCAGATCGACTGTACTTACAGAGTGCTAGAAGATGGAAGTTGCGAGTGAACAAAAAAAGGAAATCCAGCGGACCGGGTAATGCTTTCATTGAAGCATCTCCTTTTGAGTGGTGCTACCTATGAGAATTTCTTTCGTTGTTAAACTGAAACGCTTACAATAAAAACCGCGAAAGGGATTATTCAAAAACAACTACGGCCTTCTGCATATTGCAAACTGACCACTTAACTAAATGCTTATTAGACGTGGTTTTAGGAACTTCGCAAGAAAAGGGAAGTGCATACTTTCTGCGAGTCTCCCCTGTTCCATCCAGCTTGCGAAGGGATGATCGTCTCCGACTTCTTCATATCCTCGTACGGCAGCTCTCCAGCTTCAGCTTCATAAGTCGTGTTACGGATTGTACCGAAACCAGTCATACCCTGCTGTGAGGCGAATCTGAAAGCTTCTCCACCTTTATCACCATTTACAGATAACTTTTTAAAAAATGAAACATCTACCAGCTTTAAACAACGAACAGATTGTGATTACGGAGGCTATAAGCATTGGGATTCGATAGTTTAAAGTAGAGAACTGAGATGGCTGGATGGAGCAGATGAAAATTTTTTCCAAAAGCATCTCATTCCTCATAAAATCTCATAAAGGACTCTTGCTAATGCCATACGTCTCTAAGTTTATGAAAATCAATTATGGGTTCATAAAATCCGCACACCGCCAGCGTGTTTCAAACTGCCTCGATAGTTCCCAGATCGGTGGGAATAGGGTTTTTACGAACATAAATTTGCAGAACATGGTAAAGTTAGCCAGCCGTGAAGCGAAAATACATTTAACAAAGAAGTAATTGGCACTCCCGAGGGAGAAGGCGTTCAGCGAGTTTGAGGCCACACCCATTCAGATGACCGTCTAGGAGAGGAAAGACCAATATTGCTTGCGTGGCGCCGAATTGTTAATAGTTGTTCAGTGAAACTACAAGTAAAATTAGCTCGTTGACATCGCACAGCATTTCGCTCTCAAAGATGAACAAGTAGTTTTGGTTTACTTTTAAAAACCGTTATGTTCACATTACGTAGCCGAATTGAATTTCACTGGATAAAATTATATAACTGAATAAAGGTCAGCTAAGCACTCAAGATAATACCTGTTTGTGCCTGACTGTAGGCGAACCATGCCCTGACTTTTGCGGTTCTGCCATGAAATAGACGGGTCGAGAACCTGAAATGAATTGCAACTCTTTCTTGTAGAGAAATCACAGTTCATTCTCGAATAGGAAAAAAAGGCATGTTGAACTACATTTTGAGGTTCGACTTTAGCGGCATTCTCGACGTTTTCCTTCTTTTCATTTTTCTTAGTAATGAAAACACAAATCTGCACACCTGTACAGACAGTTATCCTACTTTTTTGTTATTTTATAAAAAATAGAGAAATCGGATCAGAAGATTCCCGGACTCGATAGTAATAAAATGATGTGCTGCTATAATAGCAGAACTTATTGTTTAAAAAGTAGCCTAAATCTGGCTCTGAACAGTGTCTTGTTAGTGCATCCAACGATCTACGAGGTGCTCTGATAGCGGAT
The DNA here is from genome assembly GCA_037576465.1 of Parascaris univalens. Lineage (NCBI taxonomy): Eukaryota > Metazoa > Nematoda > Chromadorea > Rhabditida > Ascarididae > Parascaris > Parascaris univalens. The sequence goes on along the minus strand of CM075173.1, from coordinate 66,803,035 downwards.
AACAGTCTCTGATTGTACGGTACCGACGCTTATGTTATTCAGATGAACTCGATCAAATGAGATACCGCGAAGATATTTCGACAGGAGAGACACGAAATTTTGAAGAGTTTGTGACAAAACTGTGCATCGCAAGAATCTCGAACGCAAACGGAGCCAATGCAGCAGGTACTATGGGAACGGCGCCACACTTTGTCACTTGGGAAAGAGGCTGAAATTTCAAAGATAAGCTGACCTCCCAACGTGGCTGTCCAAAGCCAGTCATGCCCTTTTGAGACGCATATTTATTGCTACCCATTTGGCTGGGGATCGTCGTCGAGTCGATGCTGCTCTCTGGGTCGTATTCAGGATGAGCACTGTCTACAATCCTTGTAGTCTCACGACGCGATGTTCCAAAACCAGTCATTCCCTGTAGCAATATTTTTGTTGTACTTTTCCTATGTATTGCACTTACTGTATGCTGGATATGGTGCGGGAATTCCCCATCGTTCGATGACATACTAACTCCACATTTGACTGTTTACATTGAGTTCGTTACGCACGTGTTTTACTACTGATATGTGCTATCTGGGAAGCACAGGTACGCAATGACAGTTATCATTTTTTTACAGGTAGCTGGAACAAGCTTACCGCATTAAGAAGTTGGAAGAACCTTTAAGAAATATTAGCTTTTATTTAAATCACAGTATACCGAATCTACTGATAAGGAGAAATTCATCGTGCTACCCCAACATTCTTGCAAATCGCGGCAGAAGCAATATCGAGGATTTATTACGCCGACTGAACATGGAGTGCTCAATTTCAACTGCCAGCCGACATTGTTTTAGCCGCTCTCACATCTCATTTCTTTCCTTTCTTTTCTTGGCACTATTAATGGAATCATAATTTTATCATGACACTTGCACCTCCTCATCAGTCAGTTTTTTTTTGCTCACGACGGTCTATTAACGAATACTCGAGAAATAAAGTGCCATCTTACGCGAAAAAATTATTCTGATAAGATCATCGGAGACTAAATTAGTTTCGTGACAGACTTGCTAGGAACTGTTCACTGTGAATAATTGGTGGCAGCTACGTATTCTAGAAACTATGGTGATTTAAGCTTTTGTATCCACCATCCTCTTATTTACTCTATCGATGTGATGCCTCTCTAGCGTGAATCAGTTAACGTTTTGTTTTCTTAATCACTAAATCAATCAATCAATCAATCGATAAATTTGAGAGCAGTCACCTCAGCTCTCATGATACAATCTACTCGTAGAGTTCACCTTTTGGGATGCGAATCGGTTGGTGCCGGCTTGAAGTGGGATTTCGGATTGATCCGGGTGTTCATGATCATAGTCGGGATGCTTCGTATCCAACATCTTTGTCGTCTCTCGACGAGACGTTCCAAAACCGGTCATACCCTTAGAATGAATATTTATAAACTAGACACTGCATCAGCAAAAATAATTTCGCCTTATAACAGAAATGAAGTATATTCGTTTGAAAAACTGATGGTTAAATGCATTTAAATACAGCCTGTTTGGTAAACACGTGCTTAAATCAAGCCCGCACGCGTACTTTTCAACTCGACAAACTTAAATTCTATTGGAAATTTTCAGGAAAAGATCTATGCAGAGGCGAATTACCAAGGCGGTTTCCTTCCGTCCGTCCGGTACATATTCTTGAAATGAAACTCAGCAGTCTAGCCGACATCAACTGTGACCTATAATTTTCGCTGAAATTCTGAGGTGCGAGTTACTGCACTGTCTCAAATGTTCCTTTCATACTTTTGCAGTGAGTAGATTTCGTTTCACAGGTTCTAGATTTAAATGATGAAAGTCTTCGAAAAGCTTTCTATGAAGCTAATCGATCGAGTTGCACTGAACAACCTTCTGGGAGTCGTATTTATTGGTTCCGGCTTGGAGGCGAACGATACCATCGCTAAGACGAATCTTCTCTTCGGGAAGTGGCTGAAATATTGCGTACTCTTATTTCTACTTGAACGATGAAAAAATTCTCACAAATATAACGAAAGGAATTTATCTTAGCAATCTCAAGTTTTAAATCACTGCGCAGTTTTGATAATCATGGAGAGATAAAAATCTTGTTGGTGACTCGCATTCCCTTCACTCTCTATGTAAATATTATTGCTGTGCTTCCAGTGTGTGCTTGTTATGTTTTCCCCCAATTTTTTGGTCAGTTATCAGCTCGGTTCATAATTTTTAGCGTATGTTTAATCATGTTAGGGCTTCTTTATTCAAGTAGATGTCCTTGAAAAAAGCTTTAAACTCCTAAATGATCCACAAAGGGTTTATCCTTCATTCCCCAGCGCGCAATACCGAGCAAACAATGAACACAGTGGAAGAAAATTAAAACCAAAAGTATACCAAAATTAAGGGAACTAAATCTGGCCGCTGATAGGAAAGCGTAGCAAATTATAGCGAGTTATACAGAGATTTGTGTGGTTAGTTGTTTATGCATGCGTTTGCGCATATCCTCGATTTTGCGATTTGAAGAGGTAACCGCCTGCCGTAAATGCTTAAAGAGAGCTGAGATCATGCTGAAAGAGAGTGCATTCTTAGGAAAACGAAGTAGCCGTGAGTGAGTGAGATGCTGTGAAGCGCTGGCTGGCTAGCTCCATGGCGGAAGGGACAAATAGCGATAGGATGTGCTGCTGTCGTCAGAATGCTCGTGTATGTTCAGCGCACCATTGCTTTGGCCTGCTCTAATGTAACACTTCCTACTGTGCGCGCTCTTTATTGTGCCACCCGCGAAAAATTCGCATTTTTCGAGTTCAGTTAAATCTTTCAAGTTCTACTCCCCCTAGAAAATTTAAACAGGTACTTGTAAATTGGGAAATATTCCGTGAGGCGTGACTATTAGAAACTGTCGTATCAACTTTAGAAAAACATGTCAAGACGATGATGCTGAGTTGGATTTTTTAAACGGTGACCTGAATTGAGGTGGTAATCACCCAGCAAAGAAAACCAATAAAACTGAGCAATATACCTGTACGTCCGATGGCAGCTGATTGACATGAACGCCCTCCCTGCAGACATCACGACCAGTACCGAATCCAGTCATGCCACGCTGCGAGTCGAATTTATTTGTGCCCGATTGCAGACGCACCTCACCATGTGATCGCAAAAGGATTTCTTCTGGAATCTCCTGAAACGCAATTCATTTGACAATTCACCTCTTAAGTTTAACAAACAAAGAACCTTCAGCTTAGTACTCCCATTCTTTTCAAATATGGCTAGTAATATTTATCTGTCAGGTGTATGCCATGTGATAGGAAGGAAAACACCAATGTAAGAACAATAAGTCTCTTGAGCTGTGACGGACTTTCCCACCTTGTAAAATTTGTTTTGTTTAGATGACCAAATTTCAGTCTGGGATGCATTCCAGCAAATAAACGGGTTTACCACAATTGACCGTATGAAAAAGACCGCATCAAATTATTGCATGATGAAACAAGGCATTCAATCCCCCACGATGATGTGGACGATAAACTTTTCCCCATAATCTTTGAATCCTCATTCCCGTTCCATTTTAAGCAATATTTGATTTATGCTCTTTTTTCCAGCTCTTTTCCTATAAAAATTTAGTGATTCACTTTTTTCTCTTTCATAATAATCACGAAGGATTTCCGGGTGTACTTCCACACGGATCAAATAGAGGAACGGATATCGATAAACGTCCACGTAAAACTGATGAAAGTCTTCATCCGTTACCAGCATTTATGGAAAGTGCAATGAAATACCTTTTACGTTACAGTCCTTAGAATTGGCACAAGTGATCTAACTGTGGGAATGCAGCACACTCTTTGAAAGGTGGATTGATGGCGGAGGATGAGCCTCCAATTAACCGAATTTTATGTAAGCAACTAATGGTTCTTCTCGGCGTTTTGCAGTTCTGTCAGGGAATGCGAGATTTTCCGTCGCAACAAAATTTAAATGACGTTGTCAGAGTTTATGAGATGATTTACCGCAAGGTTTTCGGCCTTAACACGTGTGCTGGTGTTGCGGGGAGTACCGAAGTTAGTCATCAACTTCTGCGAGTCACCTTTGTTCCAACCGGCCTGTGATGGGATGATACCTGTAATCATAGTTATTGATCAGGCGGCTTTTTCCTAAAAATGAGTGCAGCATTGTCAGGATGTCCTTACTGAAAATCGTCCTTTTCTCTTCTACGAATAATTAACTTTGATAAGTGAATGCTCCGTAATTCGCTCTTCCATGACGATAACGCAACTGTCGCAGTGGAACGCGCATCAAAAATGGTTTGTGATTTCGCTGCCCGGAATTCAGGCAATCCGATACTAACTGCTGATGCAGTACTAACATCACTTGTAAACGCATTCATAAATAAGGAGCAATCTAAAGAATTCTCGGCTTGTTTAGAAGGAACGGAAGAACGAAATCACCATCAGTTTGGCGCAACTGAGCCAAAGTCCATCGGCCGACTCGCTTCGGTTGGCCTTGGCCAGCGACACGGGTTTCCATCGTCGCATGTGGCTGCACATCGTCTGAAACATTTCTTCCTACTGCACGAAAATGTTTATAACGTACTAATCGCTAGCTACTATTTCTGCTTCCTGGAGGGTGGTGCTAGATTACTCCAATTGAGGAGTTCGGCAGTAATGAAATGTCTAGTATTAAAACAGCAATAATCTACTTTCAATTTCCCTCCTTCCTGGGTATCAAAGAAAACTATTGTTATACTCAGAGGTTTCTGAAAAAATCCGGCGTCTTCATTTCTTGAGCGTCTCAACGAGTTTTTTTCTCTCAAAGCTGCACTATAAAGAATCACTAATCCCGTTCGATGGGGCTTTACGAAATCGTAAATTTATTTCGATTATGAAGTCCTTAGTGATAGACGAATGCAAACGTTCTACTTTCGACAAAATACACATCAAAAGTACATATGTTTGTTTGCTTCGCTGTAAAGCTTTAGACCTTCGCTAAGACAGCTCGTGCAAATAGCGTTCCACATCTTCTCTGCAACTTTTATGCATTCGAAAAGTGAACTGCACAAAGATCCCATTTAACTTGAAACGGCAGCATTTGCTCTCTTTTCTGCTTGCGATGAGTTTTAATAACATGCGGAGAAGTTTATTGAAGACAGCCATTCTGCAATATAACTCACCTTCCGAAGCTGCGTATATATTCAAAAATTAAGAAAGTAATATCGACTAATCTGTTTTCCGTCTTATCCGTCGACGGAACTGCAACAAACCATCTCAGCTACTTCGCAGTAAAATTAAATCCCAGGGTTTTAATATGTCTTCATTCGAGAACTGAGGTGATCAGCGAAAACGCCTTAGAATTTAGGTGGTCGGCAAAGAGTGTAATTAATGCAACGATAAATCGATGCTACTGCATATGCGGTTGACGATGTGAAGCGGAGATAAGCGTGCAAAAAGCGCACAGCAAGCAAACCTGTGACCAGGTACACTCCTCTTGCGTTGTAAGATTGAAACGCAACTGGCTACGTCGGTAGGTGCACTCTTATGACTGCTGTGGAGCAATTATGACGGATGGGTACACTACAACGTCACTTTGGCAATAAAAAAGTTCCTTTTAGGAGAGGGAAACAAGGCGATCATGTCTAACATCAATAACAAATTCTATGTTAGTGCAAATCACAAGGGCCTGAATTACTTGGAGGAATTTGTTAGCGGCACATTTATCGTGTAGGTGTGAGTCATTGACCTAACATCGTTTATCGCAAATGAAGACTCCTGCTATCGAGACTATTGTCAGTGGTGAAAAACAATCATAGTTCACTAAACTGCAACTATCATAAACCATTTCTCTTAAAACATAGTTAACACCCGTTCATCACTTCAACGACAACCTTTCTTCGAAGAAAATTCCGAGAACTAAAGCTCAGTTCATTTTCCGAAAAGAATCGACATCAGAGTGGAAAGTTTCTCGATTCTTATCTCAGCAGTGATCATAACCAATTCATTGAAAACGTGAAATATTCGTTGCAGCAAGCATCTTGCAGCATTCTTTTCGACAAATTGTCTACGTTCTTCGCGAAGTTGTTGAAAAAAAAGAAATTGCCATCCCATAAACGACGAACTGTGTCGTTGAGTTTTATTTGTGAACTATGTGACGACTCAGTTGCGCATCGAGCTCAGTGACAGTTCCATAAGTGTCTAATATGATTTGCTCGCATATGTGTTCCTCCTGTTTTATCCAGTTTCTTGTCTTTTTTAAACTTCCTCCTATAACTTAGCTTGGTGTGTTGTCGGATTATTAAGAAAGGCAAAATAAAGTTACGTGAGACTTCTGTTAAACGTAATCGTTAGTTTCTTTTTAATAACTTTTTTTCTGCCTTTATCAGGCGCTTATTTTCGAGATAACCAAATAACTAAATAAATTCTTATGGATATTTGATAAAGATATACAGATAAAACTTTCAGAGTTGTTGATATTCTTTCAAGAGGCCTTTCGTTTCAGTTAATTAAGTGTTTTAAGAATTTTCTCTAAACGTTAGGTGCGCTGAGTTTGTTTCAAAGTAGCCGAATGAATATGGATTAGCCAAACAAAAAATGTATAGGCGGCACTGAATTCACAGATCACAGGATTCTGCCTAAAAAACGAATTTGTGGAGTGCTAAATTCAAGGAAGCAAATGAGGCTCGTTGTATTCGAAATCAAATTACTTAACTCTCTGTTGTATGAAAATAAACTCACCCATCCCACTCCGCAATATTTTCAAATCAAGCGCCACAATTTATTAATAAAGCTTCTCTGGTTCAAATTATACTCGAGAAAAGATCGAGTAGATCTAAGCGAACTACTAGGTATTGACAGGCTGGGCACTAGCTTACCTTTGTGTAGATGGCTGTCTCGTATGACTGGTAAATAGCTAATCGATATCGCAATAAAATTCACACACATTGCTAGCAGTCCGACGTCGCACTATGTAAATGAGCGATGCGGCAATATGAATACACCTGCGAGTGAAATGCGACACTGAACTAATTTTTGAAGTTTTACAATTCGCGCATTGTCCATAAACTGATGACACCTCAAATGACTGTTGTTTGTTTTAGAGGATACTGTTTTCGAGAACCGCACGTTGAGCAATGGCGAAAAAGGATGCGAACGCCATCACTATACAACAACACAAACCTCTGTCGTTAATCCATCCTATCGCAGATCGGCGCATTGATTTCATGGAGCAGCAAATTTTGCAAAACGTTCTTCCGATGACCTAGTTTCGTCTCGTTTCTCTGTCTTATTCCATGTCAAACCTTTTTCCGGTACTACTAGAATGGGGGGAAGCGTTTTCTTATAGGCTGCTTATCATTCTAGAGCGTCAAATTACCACCTTGTTCGTAGGCGTCATTTGCTTACGCTCACGTTCAGCTAGTGCTACTAAAACGAAGCGAGCCTGTTCACATCTCCAACGATAGTTAATATCTGGTTTGCGTAAACTAGTGATACCTGAATCGCACATAAATAATGGTGTGGGAAGTAATTAGGAATATTTAACTGTTCTAGTTAGCAATAAAACCTTGCATTTTTTAATAAAGGCTGGATAAATGGCATGGGGTAGCTGTATTCTCGTCATCGGCAGCCATTAAGCAAACTGGATCAGTCAGCCGTGCATGCTGCTATCGAAAGACCACCGTGGCTGCGGTACACGATCAAACGTTTGAACCTGTTTGGCCAAATTGCGTGTGCAGGCAAGTCCGATTTCTTCTTCGCTTCTTTTAGTACGTGAGCAGAGCAAGAAAGATTCAGGTACCTCAGTGAAAAAGCAATCTTTGATTTCCTAGCAGGTGGGTTATACCGTTGTTGTGAAGTTGATCTGTCTGGAGTGAGGCAGCCCACTCTGAGTACTCAGAATGTGGTTTGGCAGACCGATGAATATTTGACGCGCTTGGATTTCGCTTCTCGCCTTGATATTGCGTTGTTACGACATGCGACCCGCCGGCGAAATCATTCTGATTGGATGGTCGATAAAGGGAAGATGATTTCAGTTCCGCATAGTTGCCGTATGTTTGTGAATTCGGCACTATTGGCGAGGCGGTCAGTTGTGAGTACTTTGGAAGTTGAGACTTCGAACTTAGGAGAATTTTCTTCGCAAAGGTAGGAACTTCGGGCGTGCTCTTCATTCGCAAAGGGGCTCCATAACCTTGTGAGCCGTTGCTGTCAACATCCCGTGGCTGTAACACTCGCTCCGACGACTCCTGCTCGTTCTCGATTCGTTGCTCAGTTTCGCGCTCCTCCTGCTCTCTTTTGATGGGCACATCATAGACTTGATGAGAGTTGTTTGTGTGCCTTACAGTAGCGGATCGAATGAACAATCCGGCTTGGCGCGGTGACGTTGGATAATTGGGAACATCCGAATAACTTGTTGGGTAGTAGTAAGAGGGGAGAGTACGTAACTTAGATGGATCGCTTAGCTTTGTTGTAGAGGTTTTACTGTGATCATGCCGAAGGGCTGTCGAGTTGGTGGTATGTGTGGTGCAGCGATGTTGTGAGTGCTGCTCCCTCGTTTCTGTATGGTGATAGAGGTGTGCATAGGAGGACATTTGAGCAGACAGTTTGGGAGATGATGAAATAGTTACAGAAAACGGTTGAGATTAAGCTAGGTTGGAGCAACAGGACGTGTCGAATAAAGCGGAAGTAGCTAGCAGGTGAGCGCGAACTTGAAGTGCGAGAAGCGGCAAACCACGCAGCCGGGTGCATGCGCACACTCCACTTCGTGGCGACGTGTTCGTTGTGCGACATTATGCCCAACAGTGAACCGACCGTTTGCGCAAATAATACAAAGCAATGCGCAAACGCATTGCCCTCTCAGCACGTGCCTTACAGCACAAGCAGGCTTCTGGCAGGATTTCACTCTCACCGACCAGAATTCATCATCTTCCTCGAACTCGTTCCATTTTTAGCAATAATAAAAGCTTCGCTGGAAGTGGACCTATGCAAACATGGGACGTTAGAGGGAGAAAATTCTCCTCTAACTTCTCTCTTCGTCAACCATTAGGCAGCTAAGTAAATCACTTCCGATGGCACAGGTGAAATGTTTTGTTATTGAGTTGTTTTCGCGAGATATCCATAGACAGTAGTGGACATTTATTGAAAATCCATCAGTTGATCGGGCTCCTCTTAATTTTTATCGCTGCGGTATCTTGTTCTCAGAAGTTCAATATTGTTCACTCACTCACATCAGCGGAAAACAAATCCTGCATAAGGGTTTCTTTGAATGGGAATTTTGTAGGACGATGCTGCCTATTTTATTGCTTTTTTGTCGAAAAGCCAGATGCACTGTGTAAAATGCATCCATCGAACGCATAAAACTTCTTTCAGATTAGTTCGAGATTAATGCAAAAACATTCGAATCATTTGAGTCAGTTGCTTTGTTACAACTGCTCTCCAAGCGTGCTCGAAGGAGCGAAATTATTACTTACGGCGAGTATCGTCAGCAATTACTGCATCAACTTCGGACAAGTCATGAGTAGAAAGTATAAGTATTGCCTTTTTTGCAACAGCTAGCAAGAGTTTTACTATTACATATTGTAAACTCCCGAGAGGGAATCTTGGTGTATTTATAAGGGAATCTTCTCATGTTCTTAAAAGTTCCACTTGGAACCTTTAAAGTGAGCAGAATAACAGTGACAGCTGGCAGATGTAGAAGTGAACGGATAGACTAGTAAGAAAAGAGGGCCAGCCGACCTGCTGTTTACATACATCTTTTTTTGCGAGCCTACTATTGCATGTTCCGAAACTGCATATGACGCACTTTAGGAACTTACTTCCACGATTCCTTAGCAAAAACTACTAAAGCTGTCCGAAAACGATAGCTGCCTTATTTTTCACGTTATCGTTCAGAGTTGTGGCTTTCGTATATTTGTTATCTGCTTTCTGAAGTCTGCAATAAACTCAGCAGATTAGAGTTCGGGAAATGCATCCATTTTTACCGGAACGTTGCTATAACACATGGCGTTTTTCCATGATGAATTATTATATTGTATCCGACACAGTTTACTTTCCTAAGAAAATAGTTATCTCTCAGACAAAATTTCAGATTTCCTAGTAACAGCCATTAAAGGCGCATCTTTTTTAGCAACTAGAGGTGTCGAGATTCCTACCAAAACTGCAAAAAGCCAAAGTTCGTTCATTCGGAGGTTTAAGCACGTGATGACGTACTGCATGATGTGACGTTCCCTTATGAGCATCTTTCTCAAGCAGAATGCTTAATTTGAGATGATCCACGGCAATTTATAGCCTTTGCTGTTCCAGGGTCAGCATCTACTGGATTAGGGGGCAGGGTTGCCATTGCAACATTTTTTAAATTTCGATGTTAGTGTTCTTTTGCAACTACTCATACGGTGGCGTAGCCATCAAAAAACACTACTAACGTCCAAGGGCCCGATCAGCCGATCAAATGGATAGTCGAAGAAGAGAAGTTCAGTGGAAAAAAATGGTAAGTTTAGGATGCTGTGGTGAAGCCTGTAGGACAGTTAGATGTTCTTTTTCTAGGGCAGCAACTGTGGTCAAATATAACGATATTGGCAAATTTCAGAACATCTTTTTCTATTTTTTCTGTCGCAGATTCAATTTGGATGGAACACCGGTGCCAAACAACAACTCTATATACTCTCATTCGACGAATTTCGTCGAGAATGGGCTACTTTTGTTTTTTCGGTATGTGGAGGAACTGTTTTCTTCTTCGATTTTCGGAAATGAAAAGTTTCGAAGATCAAAGACGACAGTTGAAATCGATGCAGTGCTGCATAAGTATTTCGTCATTGCGCCGAATTCACTCCCTTATGGTTTAATGCAATTGTTTGGTAGGAAGAGATATTCTCGGGGTCTGTGGCGAATCAACTATAGCAAAATACAAAGTGGTATGGAAGGATCGGTGGATGATCTAGCAGAATAAGAGATTTTGTAAACCGTTACTCATATCGCTAGATCGTGTGCAACTTTTTCATGTCTTTCTACGCCTTGCAAAAGAAAAGAAAGAAAAGAACAGCGATTTAATTCAATCAACGGCGTTTTAAGAAAGCATAAAAGTGCGCACTAAACGAATATTTTAAAAATTATTTGAGGATTCGTCAGTCGAGTGGATCCCATCCCGCAATATCGGCTAAATCTCATTAGCAATGATTCCATAACTCATAGGATTAAACTGTTATTTCGAGCGGCTATAAATGCAAAAAGAAAATACGAAACGTTTTCCACCCAAAAATGCAACTTATTGTAATTTGTAAGAGACTTTTTACTAACAGCAATCAAGGGTATTGCAGTGGATATTTTGCTAAAAGTCATAAGCAAGAGTCCAACACAATAGCGCTTTAGTGCATTCTAAGCGAGCTGCCTAACTAAACCAACAAACGCGAGCGCGTACGAGCGATCAACGATAACGGTTACTTCTGTGCGAACAAATTAAACGCCTTAACGAGATGTTCTCCTCAACCAATGAAACAAATTAACAAGTTACGTGTAGCGTTGTTTACGGCATCACTACTGAGATATATAGAATTTGCTTCCTAGCTGACTGTATGACCAGCTAAAAAGGTAGTATTCTCTTGCTGCTGTTTTTTATTCACTAAAAATAGCTATTCGTCGAGCTCTTAACTTATTCACTTCTACCAGAACCGCAAGAAAGACACCATGTTGTCTGGCATCTTTTTCTGATACTAAGTGTAAAATTACGACGGTCATTGGTTTCTAGAGGTTTCTTTCTCGTTCATCCTGGAGGTGTAGGGAAATGAGGCTCGATGTGCGATCCCATCTAGGCTGAAACACATATATCGCAGCCTTAAGACGTCTCACTCTCCACCCACACTTCCTATGCAGCTTCCTAATCGACTTTGCCAGCAGCGCGCGCTTCAAAAAGAGAAAGGATCATTCGTTGCTAACTATAGATCTAATATGTCGACAAGATGACTCCCGTGGAATAGAGGTCCATGAACGTAGGATGCTAATAACACTTATCCGATTCGACATAAAAAGATATATTCTAAACAACGAGTGATGCAATTTTCAGTGGTGGTTCGATACAATATGTTTATGAGTAAACTGAATTTTCATTTCCCAAATGGGTCACTCGATCGCATACCCAATTTGTAAACAGGCGATATAGGTAAAAAACGAACTATGCCGCCGATATTACCATATTCAACTGTTTTCGTTATCACTTCAATATGAGGCTATACTCTAAAATATGCAAATGTTGCATATCCGGTTATGCGAGTGTAGTCATATTTAAAATCTTCAACGGTTGTCATAAATGAAACGCTGCAAAACAAGAAAAAAGAACAAACCTTGGGGAAGGACGCCGTTCTCCTCAGGAGCGGTAGGGGCAGGCATTTCCACTGCAATATCAACGTTACTCTTTCACATCCTTATTGAAAGCACCTAATCGGAAGGGCGCTCTGAATTCTTCTTTCTAACACAATCACGTGCACTCAAAACATGTCAAGCCAATCAGTACCCCCATTACTGCTTTTGTACTCTCGTCCACTTATTGACAGAGAACCGCATATAACAACTAGAATATAATGAAACGAGTTCAACGTTCACTAGCTGCAACCTCAGTGGAATTAGTTCTTTTTCCTATGCTTGTTTAGGAAAACAAAAAACTGCACTGAACTCGTCTTGAGAATACCATGAGCTAAATAGGAAATAGCACTTTTAGATGGACGAAAATGGGTGATTTTGCTGGACTGCTTAACTATAACATTTAAGGTAAACGCCGCTTTTTTCAGGATCAATACGTGCGATGAGATCGGATGGTGGCAGCATTGTAGTAGTAGCGGAGCGGTTCTTCAAAAGACGGCTTGAGTGAGCGACTGTGCAACGAAAGGCTCATGCCAGGCTGCTCCGGAGAGACAGTCGCGCGGGATTAACGACTGGCTGAAGCGGTTGCCACCACAAAACACACTGACAGTGAAGCTTGCTGCTGCGGTGTTAACTTCTCGCGGTTCTTCTTTTGTACCGCACCCAATTACAAAATGTGGATGCAAAAAATCTCCTCACTGGATGCGCATTCTTGCAAGGCTCGAAACGCGTTCACACCTACCAACCATCTTGCCCGAAACACTGTTGACGTTCTCCTCTTTCTTTTATATCAACAGTTGAATTACTAAACCGCCTATCTAACCCTATTTTCACTTAATCCTGATAATCAGAGCTCGTTAACATCATTCACCGCTGAATGCTGCTAGGGATTGAAACGTGGCTCTATAGAAATCAATGAAATTCCAACAACCGTGAGTTGATAATATCGCAGTGCAAACAATTTCGCTATTGCACGGTGCCTATAAACACTTCTCGTTTTAGAAACAGTTACTGGTTAACTACAGCATTTTCTCTAATGATCATCTGTGTGAGCTGTAAAAAAACATAACGAGCCGCATCTAAGAGTCAGCTGCCTACGCTTCTCTACAAGAGCACAACTTTCGGATGCAGTGCAGCCGAGTTCGTGTAATAGGCATATAGCAAAACCTTAGCAGTCCGTTGTTTGTAGTATGCACATCAGGAATAAGTCATGTGTTGTTACGTTTACCACGCCACGTTCGAAAAAGTCAGCTAGTTCAAAAACTTTTTCCTGGCATTATCACTATGTGAGAGACATCTTTCTTACTAACACCTTAGGCGCATTCTATTTCTGACAACACTCAAACCATCTTCACCAGCCAAAGACGGCCTCGAAAAACGAAAAACAGGAAAAAGACAAAAGTGAAAAACTGGTGGAACACAAGTCGGCTCACCTAGGATTCTTCGAGATTGCGATCTAACAACGACCTTTCCTGATGAGCGAAGCCGCAACTGGTGGTGAATAGCGCAATTTTATTTCGCTACAAAGTAGTAGTGAAAAGAATTCTTTGGCAACGTTAATTGTTTGTGAAATACACGAAATGCTTCCGCCATCAGTTGCATCTTCATACGATAGCAATGGAATCCGATTCAAATAAGCATGTCATTCGAAATTTTCTCACGTCGAAGAAGATGTGCTCAAATGCCCCGCAAAATAACCCATCCGATCACTGTACTGAACGATTTTTCTCGCATCTTCTGATGCATCAAAAATTAAATGGTCGCTCAGTCAATGTTTTTGCGTATAAAAACTCGTTTTAAGGTGAGTACGTTGCATAACAAACAAGTGGGAATTGTACTCAATTTATAGACATGTTATGTGCAATATAACTAACGAAACAAACCCTGCGTAATAAGCTGTAGAAACTGTTACGCACCAACTGATAATGATTCTTAATGGGCAAACAACGTTGAAAGTGTTCAAATTTCAAATGGTAGCTCCTCCAATGCAGTTCAAACATACAATACAAACGCTTGCATAAATACGTACATACGGTCAGACAGACAAACGCACATACGAGCAAACAAATAACCAAACAAATGCGCACTAGACATTCTCTGCAATGAAAGCACATCGATATGCGTAATTGCAACTGGTTTATCGAGAATTATTTGCGTTTTCTCATGGACCAACCGCCCGCTTTGTGCTCCGTGCAATTTTGCTGGAACTGTAGCATCGAAACTCTCAAACATCTCTGTTTTGAAAACATGAGGTTAGGTATTTCCTGAGCGAGCTCGCTTTCAAAGCGCTATGAAACCCATACTCAGTAAAAATGCTTCTTTCAAGTCATCTTGCAAAAGCTTCCCATGCTGATCTAGAAAAATCACTGTGGTGAACAAAGCCGTTATTCACTTCCTTAAACAAGTTTGCCACCAAAGTAGACCTCGATCGCTACTATGTGGAATGAAACTAAAACTTGATTCGTCCTCGTCCTCAGGTATATATACACAATCTCATATAACAGAAATGCGATGAAGTGGCAAACGGTGGTGACAAAATCGTGGAATGTGGAATAGTGAGGTAGAAATGCATTTATAGGAACATAGTGCTCATGAAAAATGCAGTGGGTGGCAAGAAAACGAAGCTACTCTGTGTTGAACGTCAGTCGCTATATGAAGGAGTAGAGAAGAAGTGGCGACGTGGATGAAAGAAGAGTGAGCCTGGTTTAAGCTTAGCATGCGAGCAACACTCAGCCAGCGCCGGTAAACTCACTTTACACCCGCAGGCATCCCCAACGACTGACATCTCACAGCAATCGGCGAGCAATGCCAGCAAAGATAAAGGGTACAGATAGTGATGGCGTTCGCCCTGGGCAGTAGCTAAGAATAGCTGTCGACAATCTCCCCCTCATTCAAAGGCGAGCTACAATGCTCTCAGATCGCTTTTCCATTCGATAAAAGTTTAGCAATGGTCTGATTAAAATCGGTGCGCTGCTTTCACGTTGGTCTTATGCTTTAAAAAACGCACTTATGCGGAACGATCCACTCAAGAAACTGTAAAGCGACTCATTAGTGCGCACTTTTTCTTAACACTGTTCTTGCCATCATGAATCTATTCTCAGCAGTTCGAAGATATGTGTACGCAATACGCCCTCGAAATTTTGGCATATTACCTGATGTTTGGGATTATTTAGTTTCCCGTCTTCCACCTCACAATTATTTCTCCACCAAAGGGGTTCTTTGAAAACAGGCTTATATCACGAGGATGTATATCAATTAGCTTACGGATTTTATTGTATTTATTCCTAGTGGGAACATTCCTTCTAAAGTATTCCTTCAACAAAAGATGTTGCTTCGACCTATTCCACCCCAACTGGGACTCTTATAGAATTATTATTGCGGCCATTTTTATAGGATCTTCCGACAAGATCATAATACAGAAAATGATGCGACATTTCTGCTATCAACTTGTTCTCAAAGTCTAGGGGAAAGATGCAAAGCTGAAAATGCAGTAGAAAGGTGCAAAGTTTAACCGGCCACAACACGCTAGTCACGATACGTTTACATGAAAACACTGCCCGGTCCGATCTGACCAACATATTCAGCGATAACACGTCAAGTTCTTGTCGTTTTCTACGATCGTTTTCACGAATAAGGAAGTGGTCATTTTTTTAAATAGATAGCACAGCACCTCGCTTCACAACGATTCTCAGTAGACCTTGGTGATTAGTTAACGGGTTCGAAACTGTTGTGGCAAAAACTATTTGTGTGCGCCTCCTCTTTGTGCGCCTCTCCAAAAACTTCACCTGTTAATCCAGCGGTGTTGCAGCAACAGAATTATTAAGTAATCTGGGGATTGTGATCTTTTACTACCTTGAAGTTCTCTCAATTTATCAACTTTTCATTAATTTTGTCTCTTATTCTCTTTAAAAAAAATTGCGCATAGTAGATGGATTGTCTAAATGAGCTATGTCTAAAAAAATTGCGCATTTCATCTTTGGATGGATTGTCTAAATGAGCTATGTACATCCGGTTAACGAAAAACAGTTAGCGGAAACAATTAGCTTATCAGATCACTTGATACATTTTATCATCCTTTGCATGTTTCCCGTGGAACTAGTTCTTTACTTTAGCGCCTGCTAACGACAGACAGTAGCGATTGACCGTCGAGGGTGAAAAGACTTCGGTGCATTCAGAAAGCACGTTTGTATTGAAAGAGAACAATCGGCGACATAGAAGAACCGCATGTTTGTTTCCCTCAGATTAGAGTTGGTTTAGTACTCATTATTGCCTGAAGTTTTAATGCCGATTTTGAAGGTGTATATTACAGAATGTTGGAATTGTCAGCAACGAGAATGAATACGGCGCCCTTCGTTTCGAATTATCTTCGTTTTAATAAGCAAAAGGTGCTCATCAAGTTAATAACGGAAGCGGAGCAATATGTAGCAAAAGGCATTCCATGTGATATGAAATACGTTTCGCGCTCACGACTTTTTTTTCATCGAAGAGTAATCGACATTTGATGAGATGAAGCGTTGCTACAGTATATTTGAAACTGCTTTCACGACAGGTAGATCCTTGTCTTTGTCCTCACATTATTCGCTCATCTGAAGTAGCGTTGGCCAATCGAGTCGAAAGGCTTCGAACCTCACTGCAAAACCCTATCGTTTGGTGTTCCTCGGATATCCTGCCCCAGTTCAGGGCTCACATGTTCCGGAAGTCATAATCCTCCACTTCCTGTCAGAAGTGGCTCGACTGATCTGAGAGACAAGACCTTCCTTTTTGTGAGCTTTTTAAACTGTAGTGCCTCCGATCGTTAGGGGACTTCTCCGAATCTCATGGGCTTTCGTTCTTTCCTGTTGGGTTCCTAACCCCACTCCTGTGTGTTGGATTTGAACTATGTTGGGCGTAATATCCGGAGGCCACCTACTAAAATTCCAGGAGGTGTTGCGTTTAGGAAGCCCGGGAACGGAGGCGCTGAGATTCTTCGGATGAACTTAAGGTGTGATGCTGGAGTTCGATAGCTTAATCTGAAATTGGTGTACCCCTATAAAACGAAAAGTCCAACAGAATGTAGTGGAAGGAGGGCATTTCACGAGGAGGTTTTCTAAAGAAAATTTTTAACCTCCTGCAATGTCTGCTGGCTTTCAAAAGATGAGGGTGGCCGTTTGGAAGAGGAATCAAGAAGGAAGAGAGCTCCATCCAAAAGGGTCCTCCATGAACATCTTATGTTTTCACCATGAGGGAAACCGATATAACATAAGGTTTCCCTTATAATATAAGGGAAACCTTATGTTATATCGGTTTCCCACTCTTTTAAAGTCTCATATTTCAAAGTTTCAGATATGTTGATGCGATATATTTTAGGAGATCTTTTATTTAACATAATGGATAGTCCAAAACTTTTAAATAAATAAAGAAGCGCATCCTCTACAGTAGCAATAAGAAATTTGTTCACCAATTAATTTCTCTCCCATTGACGTGCGAAAACAATGGCGTTTGCTTTGCAGAATGATGACTTTTAGCATCACGGAAGTTTTACTTTTCGCTGCAAAAGTGCAGAGAACAATTGTGGACCTCGTTGATCAAATGTTCATAATTATCGGTGAATGTATGCAATAACTAGATTCAAGTTCAAACTCCCAGGTAAGCAGATTTCAGTGGTTTGTTTTCTCGATTGATACGGATGCCCATAAAAAACTGGGCATGCAAAATCAAACTCATTGTCTGAAATTCGCAGGCATATTCTGCGTATTTCGAGGGTGGATTTTAGCTCTTGACTGCAACCACTTCAAGGCAAACATGCATTGTGCAACATCGTGAACGCGCTGGATGCCTTTCGTGTGCGCGACCGAAAATGCTTAGCTCATGGAGGAAACAACTAGTGGATAGACTTTTCGCCCATTCAAATAATAGCATGTTGCGATTCCCACCACGTTGGTGGCCGTAGAGGTTCGTGTTTTTCCAGTTATATAACGCTGCATGTAAACAGTCTTCGGGATTCATCCAAAAATTGATCGGCAGGAAGGAGACGAAAATGCATGTGAAAATTCTTTCACGAAACGAATCATAGCGCAGCTTCAAACAAGTGTACTTCGGGTTTGTTTCGCTCTTATCTTTCTCAAGCTTCCTCACACTCCACTCTCCTTTCAAATGGAACCGATAAAAAGTACTCTATAGCGCTCCCTCCGGCATGAAATTTGTTTTGAAGAATAGAGGATATTACTGCAACCAGTAATCCTACCTTTTCCAGACTTAATGATTGAAGCATACGACTTGCAGAGTTACACTTATCCAAAACATTCATAGACATTGAAATTTCATAAAAAAATAAAAATCGCATATTCAGGGAACCGCTTATGATGGCTCGCCGTCACCATTCTTCTCCAGCATCATTCTCATTTTTCATATTCGTTTGCATAATTATTTCAAGCAGATGACTGCCATTTCTGCTACATAATGAAAAGTCCATCACATTCTGCGGTTACAATCCATTTCAAATTCTCCTGGACGTCAGTATAGAATAATCTGAGGAAGGTTTTGTTTTGCACACAAGCGGTCAGACTTGCGTGCGTTCTCGTAATCCTGCTTGGCACAACGGCTGGTTTCATGAGTTGTGAATATGTACGATAACATACTCATATTTTATTTGGTAATGCCGTTAGAATGAACGTTGCCGAAAACTTGATCTGATCCGAACAGGTTAAATTAGAAGAAAACCGTTTGAGAAATGCATGTAAACAATTTTTATACAAGTTTAATTTCCTCTATGAAAATGATAAATCAACGCCTAAAATTCGATGAAATTTCCCACCAAGTTTTTTAATTTTTTTTCTCTTCTCGAATATTGAATGGACTGAGATACATAAACATGCAGAGATACGAAGCTGCAACGGCTGACGCTCGAATCCGCTTTATGGAATTAAATTCTCACAACTGAGTGAAAGTCGTCTTCGTGGAATTTACCTTCCACCTTTTATTCTGTTTGGCTGTTAGTGCGCAGCATCGAGCGTTTGATGCTTAAAATGTTGTTTGTTGGTTCCTCACAGTTGAAATGCGCGTTTCACTCTGCGTACATATAGGCCACCCACTGCTCCTTCCGCAGCCATTTTATTTTGAGGTCACAAGTTTGCAATTGCTGTTGCTAACCGGAACTACTGTTTCTATGCTTATTTCATGTATTACACTGCAGGTATTTTAGTTGGTAAGAGTTCAAAAAATAAACTGTATTGGAATGCACTTAAGAAGGTTTACATGAATGAAAACCGTTTTAGGCATAGTCTAGCTGGGTTTTCACCATCTCGGAATTAATTCTTAAAGTGCTGTTAAAATTTCCAACATTGCTTCGTACCTCCACGATTTAATCTGTTGAGTCTGTCGGCCAGGTTAGCCGTCGGCACAGCACACATAGCAGCACGGTGGTTTTTGTAGCAGCAAGCATCATCTCTCGCCCTTATCGTCTTTGCTTCCCTCTCCCTCGCTTATCCTCGTTTGAAATTCTCCTTCATGAGGAAAATTGTGTCTACCAGGAATATTCTCCATAAAAAGTTCATTTTTACAAAGCATTTCAAAATTTTCAGAAAACGCCGAAGTTTCAGCAGCATTCTCTCGTTTGATGCTCCATTGAATACTGCGACGAGATAAAATTCAGTTGAGGGAATATTTGAAGAAAATCTCCTTTCAGAGATACTGCATGTGAGAAATATCCCACTAGCGGAAATTGTCAAACAATGTAACAAAGTGTTCATGCCGTCGTGTCAAAAGCGGGCGAAATTTATTGCATTAAAAACCCATATTTCCATAGTGAGCGCGGTTCATGCCGTCTTTTTACTTCCTTCGCATTGCAATGTCAGAAATTAGGTGCGGGAGGCACTCACTGAAGTTCAAAATATGTTTCTGCGTAGAGCAAAAGTGAACTGCGTTTGGCAGTTTAAACAATTTTCTGCAAGCGAAATACGGTCTTCAAGGTGCTAAAACGTACGCGGGTTCAGCTTACGAGAAGGCATATATATTTTTTTTATTTTGTATTTTTCTCTGCGTGGTGCGTTTTTCGAGTTTTTTACTGACCAAAGCAGGCTGTAATTCTTTGTCCAAAATTCTTGTTCGCCTAAGCAGTGATAAGACTACATATCTGCCCGTGTTCGCAAAGAATCTCGAATTTAAGGAGGGGAAAAACACCTGAGTGCAGACGTGAAATGTTCCCACTGGTGCCCGCATCGATTCTTTTTTATCGACTCTAACCGTTGAAGCGATAGAAATTTCTACTAATGCTTTTCCGCTCATTATGGAGAAGAAATTGCAGTTATCGGAAGAGCATAAAGGAAGTTTTTTCATACGTCACTGCAGTGAAAAATCTAACATTCCCACTCGCTGGGAGTTTTACCTTACCTTCTGTTCAACGTTGTGTGATTATAATAATTGTGTCGAGTACTCGATGAGTTGGAAGGCATTTTCACATCCACTTGGGAAAGACTGGTGCGTTAAATTGATTGGCAACGATCCACTTTTCAAAGAAAAAACAGTCTCTCAAATGAATACATTCATCAATCCAGTTATCCACTAGCAGCTGCCAGAAATCCATTTCCCAACTCTCAGAAAAGGTGGTCCGCTTTTTTGTCACAAATGAGCAAAAAATACGGCGCTAAAAGTTCATACATTTTCATCGTATCAAAAACGATGGAAACGAATCAAAAATATGTTGGATGAACGAACACAAATACCGATTGGAATACCATCATCTGTAGTTATTGCCAGCTTCTGAACTCAATAGCTGCTTGTAAGCACATTCCCTGTAGCCGGCAGGTAGCAAAGGTTTTTCTAAGCATTTGAGAATGCATCAAAACGATGATTTGCAACAGTTCATAGAAAACGATGATTTGAAACAGTTCATCGAAGACGACTTGCAGCGAGTAACACGGCGGCAATCAGAAGGCAAAGGACCAACCGTTAAGAGCAAGAATTACCATACAGCTTAGGCTTAGAACACTAATGATGACTTTTCCGCAGTATTTAGTATGACTTTTCATGTAATAGCATGTAAGAAATCCACAATCCCCCCTTGTGTTAAAAGCTTGCTGTGGCAATCCCGTCTAGAATTTTGCGACGTTAATTTTTGCAAAGGTTCTTTCATCTACGTCCACTCAACCACGCTGAATGTTCCCCATTTTTGCAACTCTCAGAAGGCAAAAATAAATATGCTATTAGTGCACACAGATGGATACCGATGCAAACATAGACCCAAGTAATGCTAATGCACTTCCCAACTTTATTTCTCAACAACAAATGCAAATCTCCTATTGCAACTTCGCAAAACTTTTCCCATGTACTTTTTTTTTGTACAAACTGTTACGCAAACGCTTCTCGAATGAGTACGATTTCAACACATGGAAATGTCTGCCAGAGTCATCCAAACTAAGGACACGTGGAGGACAGTCCTCAGCTTTTGAAGCAAACAATTCCATCATATAAGGGCAGTGTGCTATCGATGTGATTCGAGCACCAGTGTGAAGATTCCGCAATGAACACATCAGGCAGTATTCGTCAATGAGAATAACTTTAGAAATCTTCGACAAGCATCGAACGAACCTTTTAGGCTCCAAATTTTTCAAGCCAAAAAACCTCATCTCCTACTCCGTACCTGGCAATAATGACGATCGAAGTTTTCGGTTTCCTAAAAACACTTTTTTTTCGATGTCTACTAGCTCTTAAATGTTGTCAGTGAGGATTAGGACGATCGAAATGCTATTGGTAATGAGAATTCGACTGTAAACAAATGCCGACTTCCTCAACATTCCGTTCAATTCGAAGCCTTTTGCTTTGTTTTGTTGGGCCACTAATGGCATCGCGCTTTTCTTTCAACATGCATTTCACCTTTTCTTAGAATTGTTATTGCATTATTCGAATATAAAAGCTTCTTAATGGGAAAAATGGCGATTTTCATCGACAAGCAGCGCCAAGTGTGAAAGACGATATGTGCGGTGCATAAAGGCGAAGGAATTGATAGCAACGCACATGTATGCACTTTTAAAGTACGCTGCGGATGGGAAGAATAAGTTCAGAGAGAGCGGCACAGTCGAACGCAAACAGCGTCGGGCTCTCGCGGTGTTGATGCAACGCAAGCACCACTGCCGGTTTATAAACAAAGTCTGAGAAAATACAACGCACTAAAGTCAGCAAATTTCTCCTCCTTTCTCCTCTATGATGTGCATTTTTTCTATCCTCGGGAAATGAACAACGGCGCCAACACCTAGGAGCGCATATGTGCTCCAATTTCCTTTTTTTTGCTAATATAATTCTTGGTGCTTTCTCGCACGCAAGATTCCACTTATCGTTGACTGACCGGCGAGTAAACATTGATGAGGCACATGTGTGGTCTGCTGTTTCCTGTACTGCTCGCTGAGGGTCTTATCAGATATGATCTCCTCTGTCTTTCGCTTTCTTAGATGCTGAATGTTTGCATATTTTTCATGTCCACATGCTTCACTTAGGCAGTTATCTCTAAAGTAATGTTAGAGGTTTTTCTGGACTGATGTTATATGGCTGGATTTGATCGATGCGGTTTGGATGCTCTTAAAAAAAGGGACTTTCGAGCAGACTTTTGAATTTCAGGTGGCAGTGCATTTGGCTCAGACTTCACGTCACTGAACGCACAGATGGCTGTGTCTTCATCTTGGTTTCAAGAATCGTTCACTTCAAACATTTCCAACAGCGGCATCGGGAAGAGAAATGAACGATTCTAATGCGCGTGGCCTGATCAACTTCGACTACCACGACTCCTCGCATTGTCATAGTGATTTTCAATACGTTTCCGCAGACCAGATGGATTCTTTGATTATAGTCACGAATTTCCACCTGTTGTTTTGAAATGCAATATGCTTTTCGCAATATATACCTATGAATTCACGTAGTGAAATGCACCTCATAAAAAGATGTAAAGCAACTCCGAGGTTCCTCTGAATTTTACAGTCCTCTCACAAATTTTTGCGGAGCATTCTGGCCCTACAGTTGTTTAATCTAGTGAATCGGTGTAGATTCTACAGCGACTAAGTTCGCTAGGTATAATTTGACACTTTAATAGCAGCCATCATTGTTCTACGCTGTCCGGTCGGTCAACATCCAGCAGCAATCGAACTATACGAAACGATTGAGCTGCAATGGCTGTGGATCAGTTTGAGATGATTTGGGTTGCACACGTGGATTCGAAAAAGGCAGCTGATTTCCCGTCTTTTCAGTCTCTGTCTTATGGCAGGCTTCAGGCATTTCTCTAAAATGAAAGAATTAGATATGGGCTACTGTCGGAGATTCAGAATCTTCCAGAAAGGAGCCCTCGAAGAGTTTCATAAACAAAAAATGCTATGCCTTTGGAGCCCTGCAAGTCCAAAAAGAGCCAGTTTAGGGCTCATTCTCGTTATTCGTTTTGCTACTGGCATATAGCGTTGGTCGTTGGATGATAGTTTGCACATAAGCACAAAATGGCTGCAGATTGCGCTTACAGGCATATGAGACCGCATTCTCCAGGTGGACCAACCCACCAAGAAGACCTGAGCAACATAACGGCTCGGATTCGTCCTACGCAGCTTGTGCTGTCAACAACGAAATGTGCGTAACTGAAGTAAATATTGAAAGTAACTTCTAATTTACCTTGTAGTTCGAAAGGCTTTACGAAGTTGAAGTTATGTATGTCGACATTTAGCTAGACGACATTAGTCATTAGTCACTGAGTGAAAGGCCTATAGAATCGCTATTTTCGCTTCAGAGTTCTCATGACAACCGGAAAATAAACTCTCAAAGTAACTGATACGCGCTAGAGTTACTTAAAATGCTCCCTGAGCATTTCTTCTATCCATATTGCACCGTTCCTTCTAAGCGTGAATGATCGAATTTACACAGCACAACATTTCGTAGAGAGGTTACACCAGATCGACAGCTAAATTCTGATCTAAGAAGAATGATTATCTCGGACTTATTTCCTATTCTCACAAATCAGAGTGGCCGTATATATGCAACATGAGCCTATAAAACTATAGCAGCAACATTATGTAGGTAGCATGTATAGCTTATTATATACGAAAATACCTTACTGTTCAGTATCAATCCAGTAAACGAGTGTGAACTGAAAGGCCAAGTGAACTCGAATGAACTGAAAAGGAAGGCAAAGTGAACTCGTGTTGAATTTACAAAATACTGCTTCAGTGGCCATATTATCACAGTTTGCGTCAACAATCGTTAGACATTTGTTGTTGCTTATGACTAGAAACATTTGAATTCTTCGTCAGTAGTCGTCTGATTTATTGCCAACGCCGACAAGTGTGATACGTCCACTCTCTTTAACTTTGTTCCTTTTCAACAAGTTTGCTTGTGTTTTGCATTTCGTGTGTTGTACTTGACACTTTATGACTTGTTTATCAACATGCGTGTATTATTGTGTACTGAAGGTGATTCCGTTGAAGAGAATTCTCTCAACGTATAAACAGATTTCATTTTCAGACTGCAGTAAAAGAAAGAATGAATTGCAGTTTTTGCATTACAACCAAAGAATTAAGATTACCCAAAATATCTCTGCAGCACGGACAATAAAATTTCTACTACATTTGCGACGTTTAGAGACCTCTGAACTGTCCATTAAGCATCATTCCGGTAGACTTTCACGGGAGCGGCGGCTAAACACACTGGCGAGTGCAAAATTGCGATTCAGTTCTCCTTTCGCTTCAAGTAAGTTGTAATTTACACTTGGAATTCGATAAACTCTCGATGTAGAATAACCGAACAACGATGGTTATATGGCATCAATAACACAGTTTCATCCCGACTGGTCATCACTGTCGTGAATTTGAAGCGCTGTGGAATTTGTTTAGACAGCTTGTCGCTCAGTTAGTTGAATTCGAAAAGTAGCAATTTTTTGCTTTCGATTTGTACAGCTGACCGTACAGCCAGCTGCCCGCTAAGAAAACTTATGAGCGGGGCTTTGCTTTGTTGTTTCTTTCCAATATTTATAC
Organism: Parascaris univalens; assembly: GCA_037576465.1. NCBI lineage: Eukaryota > Metazoa > Nematoda > Chromadorea > Rhabditida > Ascarididae > Parascaris > Parascaris univalens. Next base: position 66,777,766 of record CM075173.1, on the reverse strand, counting down.
TGCCGGCTGATCTGATGCTGTTGACTCCGAAAAGCACACAACGTGGCAGCTTCCAACTTACTTCCTTGCTATTCTTTACGTCCTCCTTATTCATCCTCCTTGCATCAAAGTGTATTCCTTTCTCCTCAGCTTAACATACGTTAGCTGTTTCATTCGGTTTAAAAAATGAAACAAGATTTTAAACCCTCATCGCAATATATTCCGTATGCTACTTTCCACTTTTTCATCATGCAATGTTCCTGGCTATCTCTCGTCTTCGCATGGATTCGCGTCAGCTTTCTAACTGCTTGTCAGAACGAGCGCTAAACGAGTACACCTTTAAATTGTTAACTACTCTGTGTGCATAGCTAATTATTGTTTTGTTAGCGAGATTATTCCCTATCGAGTTACTAGATGTAGATAACTTTCAGCTTTCTACGACCGATTTCCGCATTCCAATTTTTTTTTTCAGATAATTGCAATTAACGCTACAAAATTGATGCGTGATTGAACCTTTCTCCTTCCTTGTGAGGAATGGAGAGCGACAGAGGGGAGGGGGAAGGAGGAAGGAGAGAGGAACGCAGTAGAGACAAGTGCTTTTCAACCTTATTTCGATCCCTACTGACCCGAAAAATGTTGTTTCTTGGCGCGCTGTGGACGAAACCAGTGCTAGTTTCCCTCGGCACCGTTGCCTCAGGACATAGCCAACCTTGACAGAACTAAGTGACCTTACTTCAACTCCATTAGAACCTGAAATTTTATTCAGGTCGTAGTATGAATTATTTTGCTGAAGCAGTTCAGTCTGTCTCGATATCGGATGGAAGCCAAAAAATGAAGTATCCTTATTTCAGCTCTTTTTTCAAGACCAGGGTAAGACTCGGAGTTGACGCAGACTTAGACTACGACTTTGCCAATTAATCTGACTCCGACTTCGATGATGATTTTATCAGTCCACAGAAATTTCGTCTGCGTGCAACATATTTATCTGAAATATCAGAAAGCATTCAACATCATTATTACGAAGTTTACTAACCACCTTACGGATTTCACTCCAATGCAAATATTGCGAAACTGGTGAGAACGGATAAGACTAATGTGAGACACTGAGTATGCGATAAGATCTTTAAGCACAAAGTCAGTGATCCCATAGCGCTGAATGCCGTCGCCGATCATATAATCGTATGATTACGTAGAAATGAATTATCGATATTTCATGTATGCCACATAGTGACCTTATCGAAATTCCACGGGACTGCTGTATGGAATATCACTTGAACGAACGACGATTTTATGAGACAAAAAGAGTCAACGTTTTGCTTCACTAATGTGGTATCTTCTACTTCGTATATGGCCAGCATAACGTACAAGTCCACCAAGCAGCAAAACCTTCCCGACGAGACTGAAGATCGTAGCGTGAGCCATGTTCTGAAGGAACCACTGTCCAATACTTGCGGCCCAGAATTTACTCTGTTCGAGCACGAGGAAATCTCGCGCATCGAGGTGCAGTTGTAGCCACAACTCGGAGTACTTGAAATTTGGCATGAACACGATCGACATTCCTATCAAAACCTGGAAGTGCTTATACACGATTCTTATACTTGGAAGCAACATTGGTCAGGACACGTAGGCAATTGCATTTCATGTATACCTTGCTGTAAATATAACTGCATTCGGTGTTTACGTTAAGACTGGTAATAAGAATGAGGATGATGGAAGAGCATTAAGGAACGTAGATCTGAGCTAGAAGACTTCTATGAGATATATTCGGTGCTCTTTTTTGTTCCGAATGGATTCACGATTGCTAGAAGGATCCTCGTTGGTGCAGTTCGTTTCGGAAAAAAAGAAGCAGTAGTACCAACAGTAACTGGTAGCTGAAGCACTTGTAGTGTTTAAATAAACCTTCACAGCACACTAATCGTGCTAATCAGAGATTCGTTTCAGGAAACGTACATACAAATGCTTACTGTGCACGACTTAAACTGCTCTATTGCAGTAGTTGTAAAAATCTGGCGAGAAAGGTCTTCTAAACGTTTACGTAAAAACTGCAGTCACGATTATGCTACGAATCATTTTCGACGACATTATATCACGTGCACTTCGGCGAATCTCTCTAAATTATATTTATGATAAATTTAATGGAACTCACATAATCGATTGATTCCCACGATGCATTTACGGAAACGTGCGAATTTAGCCACGAACGAAGAGCAGGTATCGCAAGTGCCACTGCAGTGAGCCCTAGAAATCCGATAAGCACTTTTGCCTGAAGCCGATTTGCATCAGCAGCCTGCGTAACATATGATGACTACTCCACTCGCAACAAATCGACGTGCGGCTTTTGTAAACCACATCAATGCTCGCTGTGGCATTTCATCTTTGTGTGCCTTTCACAATGTTCTACAAGTATTGCCTCAAGTGTCTCCTTTGGTTAAGTGTATGTGTGTGTCTGTCTGCACCCGCCAGCAGCAACTTCCACACTATAAAATCTATAAAGAGAAAGCTGATCATACACATTTTGAAGTTAGTTCTTAAGTGCATTTTAATGCAGTCAGCAGTACTTGACGGTAAGCATGAAAATTGCAAGTGAGTTTTGCCATAAAAATGGACTGATGCGACTCGAATTAATCTGCAGCTGAGAGTTTACTAACTTTATTATGCCGCATTCCTGACACGTATTTACACTTATTTTGTAAGGAATGCGCTTTTTTCTTGCTGAATATAACGCCGCTTGCCGAAAAAACTTCTACACCGTCAGTGCTGACTACTGCAATCGAGATATCGGATAGCATAGAATAGAGTTTCCGAGGGCTTCCGATCAGAGATGACTGCGACTAGACGATGACTCGAATTTTTATGCAACAGCCTATAATATCAAAAACAGCCCCAAGTAGTAGAACTGCAGCGAACTATCGGGTCGAATTCTACTTTTCAAAGTGAATAAGCATTCAAACCGAACTAGTTTCCGCTGCACCAAATAGACGAGAAGAAGGACATACACGTAAACGCGGAGAGCGAATTCTCCCCGTGAGGTTGCCTTTATTTAGCCGTGCACGGACGTCATCGTACTTAGCTCATTCTCGCAAACGTTTAAAAAGTGTGAATAAATGCTTCACGAGGCTGCTCTACGAGTGAATAAATGGGAGACGGGGTTCGGATTTCTTTGAATGCCACACCTGTGAAATATAGAGAAAAAATTTCGACTTCATTTGCTGCGATTACTTTGCAGCATTTTTGTAACTGTAGGATCTGCAGGCCTTGAGCAACGGCCAAAAGTGGACACAGTAAAAGGGCGATCGTATCGTATTCGATTATGCTAAACTCGAGCCAGCTCAACGAACCACCAATCGCGATCGGCAACTGCAAAGAGAAGTCGCTTACGCAACTGTGCTCCCTAGCTGTTTGTATGCCATAAAGAGAAAGATTTTCTCCGGCTAAAAGAAACAAGCGCAGTAGCATTTAGGAAGATTGATACGTTGTCTTCCGCTCTGTCAACCACCCATTTATCAATCGACCTTAAATAAAACAAGGATTCAGGATTCGATTACAGAAAACCCTTCTGTTCTTTTGCAGAGCGAGATTGAAACGCAAAATCGATTGCGATTAAATCGTCATCGAAATTACTGCTGATTCCGCCACGCAACACAATTTTATCGCTGGGAATTTTGTGGTTAAAGAAGTCAAACTTAAAGACCGAGAGATTTATGCGAAACATATTGTCGCAGTGACGTTCTTTGCTAAAGTTTGCACAAAAAAAACTTGGGTTTGTTGTTGTAGAGTAGCTGATGTTGCATTACTTTGCGTGACTGTCATTCGTATTTTCTTTTTTGCTCATCCAAGAGAAGGAGTATCATCTGAAGTGGTGGAATGCGCCAATGTTTAGTCAACAACAGATTTGTTTTTGGAAGAAACGCTAGATTCTTCAGATTTACTCAACGTTAAAAGTCTACCGAGCTTTGTATCAAACATTACTGAAAGATGTCAAAAATGATAAGTTGAAAGATATGTGGTACTTAATTTCTTTATGGAGTCTGTGTACTGCTGAGAACTGGACGTAAATGGAGATCTAAAAACGAAAGTACCGACCGTTCGGATGCTAATCAAAAATTATACACCGAACTGAGTAGATGGGTAGAATTCGCACTTCAAATACTGGTGAAACCTCGAATATAATCCTGCATGAATGCAGTCCGTCTCCTTTAGAAATTTAAGAAGTTAAACTCTTCTACTCACTTGAACTCCTCACCACGCACATTTCGAAGACGTCAACCTTCACTTGAAGTGGCTTTACCTGCCTTTGGGTCAGAACTATGTGTATTATGTCGCTTATTTCGAATCCTATCCATAGCACTATTTTTTCTCAAAGAGATTCTTCTGTCTTCTGCAAACACTGCCTCAATTCAACTCCCACAAAAACTGTAAGCTTGGTTTGTTCGCCCATCCTATCTCCTTCCTTCCTCCTCAGTCAATTCTTTTCTTATGGATGCATTTCTCTCCTAGAAACCTGGATGAAACTTATAAAAGCATTTTTATGAAAGCTTAAAAAGGCTTACAGAAGCATTTCTGCAAGCCTAAGTGAACGTGTTCATATCTAATCGATGAGAAGTGCTTCTTTACGCGTCATGCTTCCAAACGGATATGTCGGCTGTTTTGTTGGCTAAACTCAGTCGTAAAGTGAATGAAATAGTAACGCATTATATATATGGCCCGATCGATAACAGCTAAATTGAGGTTCCTCTTGCAGCTATCTCGTTAACTACACGAAAAGAGTGCTTACATTGCAAATTCCTTGTTCAGGTGCGTTGTCTCGGGGAGAAATTGTACTTCACAGAATCGACTTTTTTCTGAGACCGACTTGACACAGTTCAAGGTATCTCATCCCCCCCCCCCCCCCTCTTCTCATAACAAAAGGTCCATTGAACTCCCTCGCTCCGCCTCTCAAAAGCACACAGTGCTGTCGATTTATTGCTTAAATTTTGAGAATAAACTTCTGTGTTGTGTAAAATTCTGCACATAAAGAATTAATCATTTAGATTCTTCTAGGTACCAAATACACTCCTAGGATGCTTGAGCTAATTGTAATAGTAATTCGCACTTTCGATTCAGTGCTTAAAATAAAACAGTAAATCTCATAATTCGCGACCAACTCAGAATATAGCAAATGCTCCATAAGAAATTTTGCAATAAGTCTGCCAACCTTCTCACCTCTCAAAATCACTGATCTTAATTCTTTTCGGACTTATATTTCATTCCAGACTGTTACTATTTCAGAAATCGATCGCACCCCAAAGTACACGAAGAGACCTCGTTTGGCTGTGGAGCGCATCCAGCTCCAGCAGATGTTTTGCTCAGTTGATAGACAGATTTTCTTGGGAACGTTTCTCACTCAACATGCGAAAATAAAATTTGATCGCTGCGGCTCTGATCGCCGACAGCGTGGACGTACCAGTTTTATAGCGATCACCTCCAATAAGCAATCATTTTCAAGATCATTTTCAACGGCATCAAGTATAATTTTGAACTAAACGAAGAGAACAGCGAAAAAATCATCCATAATTCTCTCAGTATGTCCATTAACCTATCTTTCAGTTACACTTGAAAATGCATTCAACTTACGAGGATCCCATACGAAGGCCACGTATCCACTGTACCAAGTGTCTTTTTGCCGTAATGGATGACAGTGAACATCGTGACACAATCGAATAGCCTGTTATGAGATGCTGTTAATATTGAAAGCTTTAGAACACCGTGTGAACACAAGCGCTTCGTTCTCGTTAACACAAGCGCTTCTGCTCTAGCATTCTACGTTCCTACGAAGCGTTCTGCAGACAATCGCGACGGTTGAAGTAAAACTGCCGAAGAACACATACGAAGTTCACATTTCACTACTTATGTCTTACAGTTAATGCGTATTTTAGTGACTTGTAAACGATCAAAGCTGTCTCCAGCTCACAGAGCATATTTCTTCTCGAGAATCGACAAAAAACTGCAATTTTCCGCCCTTGTTGCGTTAAGAAAGAAAATTCACATGGCGAGATTCAAATCTAAGAAGGAATGAAACTTGTGGAGGTGAGGGTGAGTTGAAAATAAACCGCAAAACACATCGAAGGGAATGAAAATTAAAAAGTGTTCCACGCCCATGAAATTTTTTTTGAATTCCCAACATTTCTCTCTCTCGGGCATTTCTGTGGAACTTCTGGAGCCTGAATCATTACTAATTTTACCAAAAAATAACGAACAAGTGGAGAAACGCTGCTGATATACGTCCCAATAAACTACCTGCTGTAATTCATACGCAGTTTGCTGTTAATAGTTGCGGTTTGGAAGTCGGTGTGGTTTCGAATCGGAATTTTTCATTCAATGCTTTCACGGTATGAAATGCAAGGAGAAAGGGAAGGCAGAGTAAAAAACTCTTGGGCATATCTGAGGCACTTACAGCCTTCAAAATCTGCATCCTGAACCACAATAAATGCATAAATTGGCAAGGTTATTCTCGCAATTGTTGTAAAAAGCAGATGGATTTACAGATGGACGCAAATATGTGTGGAAGCGCTCCAGTAATCGGCAACGGTTGAAGTTTTTTTAAATGCATGTCTTTCATACTAAAAGTTCAACTTCCGGTTGCTCATTTCTTAATGCGGTTTACTGAAGGGATATTCGAGAAACAGTCCTTTCTTCATATCGAAATTGGTGGGCTCAAGATCTCAGGAGGCATATTTGGACGACGTCAAAGCTATGAAATTGACCACCTGACCTCGAAAAAAAAAATGAATGTAACCAACCTGAGCAAATAGAGGCTGCCTGACCTTTGTTGAGAGTGTATTGTAGAGGATAAGAGGACGATAAGAATCTGCGTGAGGACAGGTTTAACGAATGACTGAATAGGCAGACGTGCACGTGTCTGCTTCATGCCGAGCGCGTAGCATAGGAGAAGGAAGCAGAATGTGAGTGCATAATGAAGGAAATGCATCACCACGGTACGCATATCGAGTACAAAGAATAGTGCATTATGTGCAGCTGCTAAGCAAAATGATGAGCTCAGATTCAGTAGAAAGTAGAAGATCGTGTCGCCGAGCATCTCGCAGACACCATCAACAAATTGCTAAACAAATAGCAACGCAGACTTCCTTACTTAGTACGGTGTTCGCACTAAAAATTCGATACGAGTTTAACCAACTATTTAATCACCACCGCTATGGGAGCAACATAACAATAAGCACTTGAAACGACCATACTTTTTACAGATACATCAAATTTTCTGGATAATTAGTTTATAGGTGAATAATGAGACTGTTGAAGAAATATTTCTGGCTTCAAAGAAGTCTTGCTAGCATAATGTTAAGTGTTTTCTCAAATACTTGGATTAAACGTGTGAAAGCAGTTTTGAAGATTCCTTATGCTACCCTCGATGCTAATTCGATCATACATCTTCATTTAAAGAAATGTGCTAGCGAAGTGAACATTTTCATTTTTCATCTAAATGAAGCAGTTGTAAATTAGAACAAAACTGAGCTCTTGTCGCGCATTGGAAACAACACGCGACAGCCATTGCATCAAAAGGAACTTTCCCAAAGAATGACTTTCCACTACGGGCAATGAGAAAATGCAGATTACTATTTTAAAGCTTTCGTACAAAAAATATAGCTTGTAATTGATGGGCAACGGAGTGCTTGAGCGTGTTTTTCTTTGCATACTAGGAGTCACATATGAGCTATTTAGTAATGCAGAGGATATTGCACCACTTTATGTTCCAGTGTGATTCGCATCACAAGAATTAATATTTGAAGCCCTACTTCCTAGACTGATGAAGATCGACGTTTTGCGACAGACGCTCTTGAACAAATTACTTCCAACTATTGAGAATGCGATCACTTGGCCGCCTACTAAATTTCACCACTCTTGCATGTACCGTCATTTTATTTTCGGTTCGTCAGTTGATCCAGGCAATATATCGTAGACGAGGGGTGATGAAAAATCAAGCTCGTCGGTTAGGCAAATAGAGTACTAAATAGAGATTGGCAATAAAAACTGACGTGCTCGAAGCAGCTGGATTTTAAAGGTTACATGATCGCCCAGTGCCAAACAAGCAGTTCGCATCATATTTAAATTCGAATGCACACGGTGACTTGAATGAAATGGTGCGCTGAGCCCGAATCAAGCGCGGCAGTGAGATCGAGTGAATGGCTAACACAATCTCGGACAAAATGTTCCATGAAAGGGACGGTGGACCGTAAAACTTTTGAGGGACAGTGCGGTCGTTCAAGCAATTCCAGAGTTGCACCTTAGAGAAAGTCGAGAGATTCAGAGACCTTCTATGTGGATGGATTTCTAATCCGTTCCCTTTTTAAATCAGAAAGGCGATTCCGACAGAAGCATTAATGTTTGTAACTGCGGACCCTCAGTGAAACAGCTAGTGTATTTCTTCTAAGAAAGCGCGAACAATGACGAATAATTTTGAATCAAATCTAGCAATCCTTTTTCAGTTTCTCGGAACCTTCGCCACGTTTGACGCGAGTTCAGCACCCATTATTTAGGAAGCTGTCGGGGATCGCTTATTATGCAGTGACTTGAGCGAACTGCACAAGATGATCCTCGACAATAACACAGTTTAAGCGTGAGAAGCGCTAAGGATGCCGAAATTTTGTGCCGTTGAATAATTCTTAACAATTCCTGGAAATAGTAATACTTTTTCTATTGTTGTTCGTTTTCTGATTGCTGCTGCCCGCCTCATGAAAATCGCGGAATCCGCTGCTAAATGAGGATTATGCATCCGGTCGTTTCGACACACACTGATGTATTTTTTATGGCAAATATGTAAAAGAATAATTCATCCACGGCTTTTGGGATGAAGGGGATGAGTGGCAGAATGGCCTGCTCATCCTCATTCCTCCTTCATACCATTTCTTTGGGATCACTGGTTTGGATGCATCGCATGTTACTATTTGCGCGTAACTTCAGTGCAGCCGATTTGCTGCTCTTCGCTCAATTCGTGCGCAGACTTGTTTGATATTCGAAATCATCAGTTTTCATATAGAGTTTAGGCGTAGATCAGCGCAGGAGTCAATTGGTTAAACATTCAACAGTTGGGTAGGCTGAAAGGGATATTGTGGGAGTTACACGTATAGTGTCTAATAGAACTCCTTTTTTTAGTTTCGCTTACTTTTCTTGCCCAAGAAAGGTGGGCATGTACTCGCTATGAAAAAAAAATGTTTGTCTCATCTACTTCTTGGTACAAATTTTTTCAGTGGGAACCTAAGAATTGGGGGAGACCTCGAGCTCCAGAGATGAAGTAGCATCCGACGCTGGAACATTGGCTTCAAGCCGAAACGCCCTCATGTGTATTTTTGATAACCACTAAAAATCGCTAACCACTAACGAACTGTAGGAGCCTCCTTGTTAGATTCACTCGATCAATTCCGGCTAGTGACTTCAGAGCAGATATCATTTGGGTTCGTGGCAGGGTGCTTTTCTCACAGTGAAATAAGCTGCATAAGAACAACGAAAAATACTTCATGCGAACTGCCGGAACGTCAAATTCATATGACAACAGTGGACGGTATAGTTGACAGGACTGACAGGAGTGTGTTCTTTTCAAGAGGAATTATGAATGGATCTTCAATCGGCCAAGCTGAAAATGAGGAGACCTCCAAATTGTGGAGAGGAGTCCCTGCAGTGTATACGACTGACGAAAAAGCGTCTCTTATAATAATCGTGACGAAATGTTCGTTTTAATGGAATAAATTGTATGGATGAACATGAAACGATTCTCTTTATAGAAATAGGAGACATCAATTAATTGTGAGGAAAAAAAGGAGATGTAAAAAATTATAGTGAATGGAAGAGCAAAAGAAATTCGACACTACTCAGGGCGAAAAAATTTGAGGGGGATGTCATTACGACTTCACAGACGATGAGACCGTAAATATAGAAGGCGAGGTTCTGCGCATCGGCAAGATAGTACAGACTATTGTAAGTAGCAATCCCTAGGAACGAATCTGAGCTTGAGCTGATCACACACGAGTTTATCTACGCGCATCGATTCCCATCCAACTTTCAAATATCCTAGTTGTGCGCTTCACTTTGAGGTTAAAATTATGGAAGAAGCGGCCTCTTGGCGACGGTCTTTGTAAAATCTTTCAAAGCAACTATGAAGACGGTATATGGCTGATGCATTGAGATTATTTCATAGACCTTTCAAATTTTTTGATTGCTAAATTCCTCTCATTGCCCAAATGATCACACTTTTTACACTTTCCATTCGAACTTCCAAAAACGTTGACTCCGTATAGATGAGGTTCTCTAAATGAGCTTCTAATCTTCGTTCCATTACGATCACCTTGGAATTGCTCGACTTGCTACTTGCGTTGCACCTAATCTCTATCTCACACTTCGCTCACCATAGCCCTTTGATTACCACTGATAAACGGCGTCCGCAGGTTGGTAGGATCGTAGCTTCTAACTGTATCTGTAGTGCATTACTTTTCACTGCACTTGACAGCGGTGCTTCGAAGCGTTGAATGAAGGGTTTCTCAACAAAATTATCTAAATCTCATCATGAACATATGCGATATGCGTCCCATAGAAGAGGCTTCTCTCTGACTAGACACACTCTGCAGACTCACTAATTCGGATACTGTTGTGCAATCCATGGCTACAAATTATGGGCTGAGATAGGAATAGTAAGTTAACGAGATAGGAATCCACTTCGGTTGGCATCTGCTGTCTTAGTGTGAATAAAACTCATGCACAACGAAATGCTGTGAGCGGAAAACGGAAGGTCATAGAAAGGGATCGATAAGTGACTTCATGATGCGCCACCACTTCAAGGGCTGTTATTACAAAGTGGATAGGTTCTCAGTATTAAAATATTCAAGGAAAGGAACTTCCGAAGCTCGAGCTGCATAAAAAAATGACTTGTTCATGGATGAAAGGTTCAGAATTGATGCGTTCACGATGAGTAACCAAGAGCTGTTTAAAGACTTTTAATGAATCAGAGTCAACATTAGTCATTGTTCAATTGACGATTGGAGGAAAGAAAGATGTCTTTGACTTAAAACAAGAGAAAATTATGGGAAGCTGAGCAGAAGCGATCGCCTTAAAACAGTCATTAGTAACAATGGGGCTATTTGAAGTTTAACGAGAAAGGTAGAATCATCTATTTAAAGTGTTTTTTTTTTTGACAAATTGATGAATGCTTCGCCGGCATTCCACAGCACCTGATAACATCGACTGTCGTGAAAATTTTCTGTATTCAGCAAGTCTTATGTATTCCGCTAAGGGGAAATATCATAAGAAATAGGGCCTTCCACTTCAAAATAGCTTAACATAACTTGGATTAAGGTCCTAAGAGCGCTCATCTGGAGTGAAACAGTCGAATCCATCAGCAATGAAAGGTTCGAAAAAAACTTATCTAAGAGTGACACAGAGATTTTTTAAAAACAACGGTTCACAAACCAAATGGGAGATTGCAACCTCGAACCTGCACCACGTAGACTGTTGAAAATTCGGTTTTTTTACTGCAGGAGTTTGAGTAACTGCCGCTGAAAGTGGGCTAGGTCTACTCCGAGCTTCAACTAACCGGAATTTTCACTACCTGCGACTGACTGCGCGCGTCTCAGACAAATAGTTAAGGTTTAAACGAACAGTTGGAGAGAAAGAAGAACGCGCGATGCAATAACATCTACAGAGGTGTATGAAGATGAAGAGCGGGGCAATTGTCGGTTATCTGAGATGTCATCTTGTACGCCCTCTTGTTATACGCTTGTTGACGCCCGATCAGGTTAAAATGAAATGCTCACTTAAAACCTTCATTCGGCTCAGTCTTCTCTCATTCAGTTCCTCTCAACAATTCTCCTCTATGGATTCCTGTCAAGTTTGCAAAAATTTGAGGTCGTCGGTTCGTGTAGAGTTCTTAATTATCGCCCGAAAAAGTTTCTGAAAAGTTCTCAATTACTCCTCAAAAAATGACGGGAAATAACCCCGTCCCAACAACTCGGTGAAACTGAAACATTTAACCGTAGGATCGTGCTTTGACTGATGACCTGCATACCATAAACGCATATCGCAAAAATCGACCGTTGAACACATCCCAAACTGTTTGTGCGATATGTGGCCCGTCTTTGATCCACCACAGGAATTAGTTTAGAGAGAATACATAATAATATTAAAAAAAAGCAGAGAGGCAGCACGACTTTGCAAATACTGGTGTTGACGAGATGTCGTAGTCTCTGGGTGAGTGTTTCGTATTGCAAACTCAATTCCGTGACAGGCCAGTTACACCATTCCATACAAATCCAATGGAGCTCAGGATTAATGTCTAAATATGATCCATAAATACTGACGCGACAAGCCGCCCTAGCGAAAACAGATCGCTTGCAAACTTGCAAAAATTTGTGGTTGTTATTCCCATTTGTCCGACCGCTTGGACGGCGGAATCCTCGATGTCTCACTTCGACACTGGTCAGCCAATCGAGCTGCAGCATTAGAAGAGTTGTACAATTCAGATTGACAAAGCGATAATCGAGTAGAACATGTTATGAGTGAACGAACTGTTGCAAGGTAAAACGACGAGGTGAGTGCATCTGGCTTTAAAGCATGCTCTGCACGTTTATTATCAGCGTGAACCTCACCGCCTCTACACACTCGAGCGATCTGCCCATCAAAAGCTTGAAAATGAAGACTAAAAATTGCTTAGTAAGTTTGCAGTATGTCCCACTTCTGCAAAATAATTGATTGTACCAACAAAATGATGCATGGAAGCACCGCTGCATTTTCCAAATAAGCAAATGTTGTTTGCTACAAAAAAAAACTTGCCCAGCAAGAAATTTCGTGACCACTGCTGCATGACAATAGAACTTCTGAGGACTTGAAATTTCATGTGATATCCCTCTATAACCGGAGCATTGCCCAGCATTCTGAACGGCATCCTTTCCTAATCCACCTCCTACGCCTCGAAACACACCCACTGGAAGGGGTGGATAAATCAGAAATTCGGCGTTACAAAACGAATTGCTCCTAATTTCTCCAACACCACAAATTCTAATTTGTGAGTCAGATATTGCAGGACGTGTATCGCTTATCGCTAAGTGTTCATTTTAACCTTAAGCGGTTAGTTAAAGACGCAAAATGCTCTCAGCGAGGAGCGCACGCAGACTCACTAATCAAAACTTTAAGAGGAACCATGAATCCATTCACTTCCCTCATCGTCGTAAAATTCCACTCCTCGAATTTATCCTTCTGTACAGTTGCTACAACGCAGTTCAGGTAATCAGTATCGTACGGATATGCCTGCTTATTCCTCAAATTTCGGCAGTAAGCCAGGTGAGCAGGACTCTCCAAATTTAAGCAGTAAGTCATGTGGGCTCAACATGGCTGATAAATTTCTTAGATGGGTTAAGCCCATCAGAGACATCCAATGAAATGTGACACGGAACCTATTTTCTACATCCCTCTGCTGCTGGTTACATGCAGGCCGGAAACTGAAAATACGACTGTAAAATCACTCAGGCTGCCTGAGGGATTTGGAATTTCATCTAATTAATATCCCTCTCCAATCTACCCTTCAGAAACAAAAAACGTTCGCAGTGAGATCCTAACCAGTAGCATCACAAAACGAAAGACCTAGAGGCCATGAAATGGCGAGACTGGTGAGCAGAAAGACATTCTTGAAATGCGGATCGTGGACTGGTCTACACGACATGGTGGAGAAAAGAAAAACGGAAGCCAATCTTTGCAACGGGAATGCGGGATATAGTTGCGACCCACATCCCAAACTTCGTTCCAACCGCCGCAGCTCATGACGAAAAATGCGGACCGATAGGTACAGTTTTGGCATTGGACGACGCAACGAGAACATAAACATGAAAAAGACGAGGCACACATACAAGAACAAATAAAAGAAAAACAATGAGTGCTTGATGTGAAAACATGTGCGATGGAAATGGCCACAGAACAACCGATCTAAGGATTTTCCTCTGTTCCCTCGTCATGCACCGTTCCCGACGACATTTTGTCCACTCGGAACGATACAGTTCTGCTGTTTTACAAGCAAAAGCAAATAATTCCAAAATCAAGTTTTATTAACTCGCAGCGTGCACCATTCCCCTTCTCAACGGTATACAAAAGTGCAACAAATATTTTTCGACGCCATTTAAACTACTACTCGATGAGGCATTCCTCGTTACATCAACAAATTACTTGGGAGGCAAACAACAAGGTAGCAAGTTGAGACCATTATTCGGCGAAGATCATTTTCATAAGCTGTTCATCGGATGCTGAGCTTGTCTTCTCTCTCTTCGCATTCTTCCTTACGACCGTACGTTGCTGCACCTGCCGCTGGAACTTCTCCCAAACGCCTCCTTTCTTGAGCACCTGAATGGTATCTATGCAAAAAAACCTGCCCTACATCACACTTTCCAGCAACGGGTATTACGAAAATGAAAAGAAGATACAACTGTTCTGTCATTTCTCTCCACTGTTTTTGCAAATTCTGATCACTTGAAATTGACAAAACTAACGGCCTATTCAATAAATGTCGAGCCGATCATCATGATCGCCTTCAAAAACACCGAAAATGACCAACACAATGAATAAAACCAGTGTCGCCTACAATTTCATACCGCTACTTAACGTCAGTGGAGTGACGATCAAAACCGAAAAAAATATGCCTAATTCGAGTGCACAACAATATATAAAAAACCTTTTCTTCGAGTTTCCTTAGCTGTTCGCCCTTTTCCACCTGCTCAGCGAAGAAATTCGCCTGTCGTTTTGCTTGTGAAATTTCAGCACGCATACGTTGTTGCTCGACTTTGTGCTCATAGGTTAGTTGCTCCTTTAAGTGCGTCCATTTGAATCTTCAATAGTCACCTCAATTCAACTTCCACATTTTTCAACATATTCGACATGTTTTATGTTTGAGCTTTTTTAACGCTTGGAAGCGTATCCGAGACAATGACGGACAGCCGGCTTGTTGATCATCGACTCGTAACTGCAGACGAAAAACAACTTCGCCAAGCGACACTCTTCAATTCTGATACTCACTCTTGCAATTTCGCTAAACCGCAACATCAGCACACACGTGCAAGGTTGATGTGCTGTAAATGATAAGCGAGAGCATAGATGAAGAAGGTGGAGATATTACCCATCCTCAGCACCTCATCTGCAATCTCCTTCACTCACGTATGGAATACTACTTTTTGAGAAAAAATGAGGGGAGCAGGGCGAGGCAAAAGAGGAAATTCCAAGCTGCTCAACGCATAGACTAGCCTTTTTCAGTCGACTATCTTTCGAAGCAACAGGTGATTAGAAAACACTGATATCCTAGAGGTCCACAATCATCGGCAAAGGTGAGAGAAAAAAGTGGAAGTTAGTAAAGCAAGTGGGAAATTTTCAAGCTAAAATGAGTGATGGAAGCTCAATTGTGTGAGAATAAGACATTGTAAGTTAGGAAGGAAACATTTCGACTCAGAGATATCTAATTCTTTTCTTCCGAGCAAAATATGCGACCTTCTTTAATTGCGAAAACATAGTTCCCTGGATTTGTATGCCAAACAGGACAACCACTTGATACCAATATCTTCTGAGCTTTAAAGCAACGCAACCGCTAAATGAAGAGAAAGAGAATGGAAGAATGAATAAGAGGAACAGTTAGTCAAGAAACTTATGATGTCTAAATGGAACGAAGGGAACAAAGATGTTTTCGATTCAGCGAAAATAACGTTGTAAATTTTTGCCCAAACAAAGGTTCAGGAAGAAGTTCATTACAACTGCAAGCGTCTTCTTCGAAGATGAGTCTGAAGAAAGGCAAATGTGGCCTTCCGTTCCCTACTGAAATTGCTTTCCTAAACTTTCATACAGCATCTAATAATAAGATAGGAGAAACAGCTGAAACTTCATCCACTCAAATAAAGTAACGACGAAAAAAGTCATCTTCTTTTCGATGTGAAAGTCAGCTAAAGCGGAAACAATGGAACATTAAACATCCTTCACTTTCAAACGATCCCACTGGAGTTTTTACGTCAACTTTACCTCTCAGAAATAGTAAGAATATCTGAAGTTTCAACCAAAGAAGACAGCTACACCTTTCTTGCTCTCCCTCTTTTCTTTCTACCTTTTAGTATATCAGTGAACAGAAAAAAAATTCGAAAACAGAACAATACTAACCTACTGAGGTACCTCATCGTCCATAATGTCTCTCTGGCAGCGCTACGACGCTTCCCGCCTACAGCGGTGTTGTTAAGTGAGGCAGCCACGCGCTTTGCGCGGCTCTTATCCTTGAATTCAACCCACCCCTCGGTGAATCGCTTTCGGCGTTTACCCTTCGCATTATTCGCATTACGACGCTTCTCTGCCTCAAATTTTTGTCATATCATAACACAACGACTCACTGATCGATGGAGAACAATGAGAAGAAAGCGTTCGCACTAATCTACCGAAATTTTTCCACAGGTAGCCGTTTACAGATTTGTTGAAGAATATGCATCGCTTCCCTCTACTACTATTTGACTTGCTCGAAAATACGCACTCCTTTCTTCTCCCATCTCACTCGCTTCTCCTAACAAACATCTTCTGAGAGCACTCCACAATGACAGTACATAGCATCAACAAAAACACCACCTCGCTGACAGCAAATGTGAAAGAAAATCCTCTGCAACAGCGAACCGCCAGTATCTACTTCAGTAGTACATCCAGGTATTCCTTCCCCTAGAATTATTTATATGGGCACTGCATGAAAGCTGCAGTTTTGGCCAAATTTTCTTCCAATATTGATGCCAATTTCTAAAATCTGTACAGAAATGGCGAACTTCTCGATTTTTTTTTTGTTGCCGACCAGCTCACTCGAGGTAGTTTACTGAAAACCCCTGAACGAACAAAGACTGTCGCAGTAAACTGAAATAAAATGCCCATTTCCTTTCCTGTTTCCTCATTTAGTGAGATGTGATGGGATGCAGTAGGAGGAAGAACCGGATGAGAGGAGAGTTGCTCATCCACAATCTGAATGGCATTATAAAGCATGGTAGTAGCTAACGGAAAAGTGAACGAAGCGAAACCTAAGTTCAGCGAAAGGGGAAAACATCAAGTGGAACAAATCAATGAAGATGATGATGAACCTGCAAATAAATCCTTCCGATTTCACCGAATTTCGACATCTCTTCGCGCATTCTGGTAACGGTAAAAAATGGAGGCAATGATTGGAAGTAAATAATGCCCGATCGTCGTTCCCTTTCTTCTGGATCTTCGCCTTTCGACAATATTCGACGTTGTTTGAGCTTCTTATTTACCCTCTGAAAATGAGTAAAAATTCGGAAAAAGTTATTAAACGTTATGCAAACTTTAAGCTAGATAAAAGATTGACAATTCTACAAACGGATTACAATTGAAATTAACCAAAAAAACTATGATCGTAACACAAAGAAAAAAACAACAACCAATTACACCATATTTTCCCTCCCCACTTCAGCACAAAGAAAAATGCGACGAAACTCTACCCGTATCTGTTTTCGAAATTCCCGACCTGTATCATTTTTCGGATTCAAACAAAAATCCTCCCCACCCAAATATCCTCGCTGAAACTCTGAACACTTTAAAATTACCAGGGGTTCCGTCTATAAAACATGGTAATATGGTATATGGGTTAATGCAATAAAACCGCTATATGGAGGAATAAACAAAACAATAATGGAAGTTCTCGGCGGGCAATGAACCTTTATATCGAAATCATGCCCACAACCACTATGGCAGCATCAAAAAGCTGAAAGCATATCTGGTGATCGTCACCCTCGTAGTCTGCGTTAGCCACGCTTCAGTTAGGAGAATAAGCATGAAATTTTTTCGAATGAGCCCTCTCAACAATTTAACTCGATACGTTTTCATTTCTTTTTTCGCAAACGCCACATTCAACACAACTTGTTTTTAAATGGGACACTGCTGCTGTTTCGGTTTTCTTCGTATGTACCCCCTACCGTTCACAATGTATCTTTAACGCACCTATTGCGCTCTATGATTTCTTCAAGGACTGACAGATAGTCAGCCAAGAGGGTTTTTTGGTCCGAATATCGATTCGACCATCTGATGAACAATGAAATGAGAAGAGAATCTGTTAAAATGACTGATTTTGGCGTTGTCAACTGCAAGTGTGGCACACCTAGAGGACTTACAAGTACTGATAAAAAACTCTTCTAGCTAACAGTTGCTTGTTCCCTGAATTAATCCACCATCCACTGCCCTCTCCCGGAGTTTTCGTTTTCGACTAGGAATTCGTTTCTACACTTTTCTTTCTTTCCCGTGCTTTATTAGTGACTATTCTCTCGTCGCATATAGTACGTCATGCGATATCTTTAAAAATCTATTTCTGATGTGTAATGAGGTTTATGAACGTTCACCTTCGAACTGCTGTGGGCGGTCCTGCAAAACTCTAAGATATAGTAAACTGGAGATGTATACTACGATACAACGCCTCTCATACACAAATCAGTTAAAGTGTTTGCTATTCCGGAAACTAGAAGCCTTAAAGGCACATTAAAAAAGATATCACAAAAGAGGACCTTGCTGGCAGCACTCGAACTGTTGGCAGGCTCCGAAGGATCAACCTGGCTCCCACTCATCACGTTGGCAACAACCTTATCGTCGAATATACTCGTTGCAGTTTCTGCAGAAGAAGCGCCACCCTCATAATCCATGCCGTTCCTTGAACATGCATACTTTCAACGAAATATTTATAGGCATAAGTACATAGCACGTAGAAAGGAGCAACTATCCGTTCTTGAGCACTTACCAATCAGCAATATTTGTAAAGGAGCAACTATCCGGCTTCTTTTTTCTTCAAATTCCAAACGGAATTATGCTCACTTTATTCATCTCGGACGTGGAACCAATTTTTGCAGGACTCAAGAGTCGATAATTTCTCTTTACTGCTGCCCCTCCCACCTCTCCCCTCTTGAGAAGGAATACCGACGACGCATCCACACTGAATTTTCGGAAAAAAATCGTTGAATGACAGTTTATAGGGGGTGGAATAAGAAGCATAAAGACTTCCAATCTCTCTCCTCCTCCCGTCCACTCCCCTTTCCCCCCAGTTATTGCGATAATTTTCGAAACGATTTATGCTCCCCTCGAAACTTTTACCGCAGTTCCGTCAGCTATTGCCCATCACCGTCTAAGGTGGCGCGTAGAACAAATTCAACATTTCAGCAAGCACTACCTAGAAAAGAATGCAAAACTTCAGCCACAATTTTCCTCAAATATTTTCTCGTCTTCGCTCGTCGAGTGGAGCTCTTTCTGCCGATTGCAATTGATCGATTACAATGTGCATTTCCGTCGTCACTTATTTTTCTCGTTTCTAGAGCATGTTGAACGTTGAAAGTGGGCAGAAATCAAGCATCAGATGCGTGCACTTCGCAAATATTTTATTTAAGAGAATAATGCAATACGAATGCAACTATTGAACGTAAGAAATCCACGTCGAGATTCCCCTCTTCAATAGATGCATGCATCCACAATCATAAACGCCGACAAAATGGGAATCCACGCAATAATGCAGTTTGCGAACAATGGGGATAAGAGAGACGGAAAGCATTTTGCATATGCATGTTGCCAATGCTAAACTGCATAAAAACTCTACTAACGCTTATGAAAAGAGCAAAAATATATCTAACGACATATAGAGGCGTATCTGAGGGTCTTCGAATATGTGATAAGTGATGCGACGAAAAAGAAATCGCCGAACGTGGCACGAACATTCTCTTTCATTTCTAAGAGGTAATTTCTCCTCGCAGCTCGTTTAAGTAGTGACGCATGAGAGAGGTTTAGTTATGTGAGCGCATGCTTCAAGGAGAGTGGTCAGTGCGGAGATATGGGAATTTGTATTCTTCCCGATTCTTTCCGATCTTCCCGATGAAATTCGATTTCAGATCGACATCTAGGACGACGGTGAAACGAAACAGTGATGGAATCGCTTCTCCCCCTCTCCCTCCTTCTTCTGGCTCCCTTCCGCATCGTTTTCTATTCAATGGGTGATTTTGTGTGTTCGTCATCCTACGACGTTTTACGTGCATTCTCATCTTTACGATCGTACCTAGCGGAACTTCTCTCATAAGCATTGTGGCGATGTTGCCGAGGAACTAAGTGCACCGAATGCGGACAATGACAAACACTTGCTGTTAATGAGACCGAGCAACGGGGATGCGTTTAAACGACTTTTAACTTCTTGTTGGTTCTTTTTCGGTCTCCGACGAAGTTAAAGCTTTCAAGAAGGTCGTTCATAAATTTCATTTATCGTGATGCTCTCACTCAATCTTTTCGTCTCTCGTTTCTTCCACTGCTTGCAGTTTTTTCCATGACTCATTTCGCGGGGATGGAACATTGCCGTCACGAGAGATATACTTGTCTTTCTAGTCAATTTGTTCTCGCAGTTGTTTTATGCCCATTTCTGCGACTCTACATATGTGCAACATTTCAACTATCCACCACTCTACGCATTCATTTTCAGCTCATTTACTCGTCATCTGCTATTCGTTGGCAATGATCTACATCCGTCCGTTGAGTTTCGTCAAACGTGCGTTCACCAACAGCGCATAGTGAGTATTACCTTCTTTATTTGCAGTATAGCACTGATTTGTGTCGTCATTTGGTGGCTCTATGTAAAACAACCCGTTAAGAGGAGTTCACATTAGTAGAGATGCTACAATGAACATAGTCGACGTATCGGTGTGTTGACGGCGATATTCAGTAAGTCACAGTTGAAGAGATAGAGTATAGATATGCAATATCGTTGAGATGCTTACCTGCAGATTCCGTCGTTGTTTTTCATACGGAGGAAAAAGCTAAACATTCACATCATCGTTTATTTAATACAGAGGCAATGAATCAATTTTCTTATGTGAAGTTATGAAGACACAAAATCGTTAGTACGAGCAATTGCCACTTTATTAGATCCGATAGAATATTTGATTACGAACGAAAAGCTCCATAAAGCAAAAGCAAATGTGCCAAATGAACGCAACTAAACAGAACGAGATCAGTGTGAAACACAAAAGAAGCGATAAATGATAGATAGAGAACGGATTACTATCACTTATAATATAAAATAGTGTAAGTGAAGTGAAAAACGTCGAATGAATGGTATGAACACCAACTAAACATGTTGTGGTAACGAGAGCGGGATATTGTGTTAGGATATTCTTTAACAATATCACTGCAAGATAGCTCTTTGTTGGAGTACGACTCTATGTGAAATCTATACGAATGTAAAGTAGTCACAGTTTTATTCAATCGTTCAAGCTCATTATGATGTCAGAAAATTGGTGGAAAGAAGTTTTCATTAGATCAGTCTCCGATGAGCTAATCGTCTTGTTGTGGCACTAGTGATGCCCACTTTCACAGGAGCTTTCATATTTTCGCTTAGTCATCAAAGACCTCTTTACGTTAATCAGATCGCCAAAGCGCAGAAATATTTCGCAGAAAATATGGGCCAGCATTAGGTAATATGTTAGGAAATTATCATATGCCACCAAATATGAGGTCATTAGAGATGCACGAACTTATTTTGGCTCTCAAGAAAAATTTATTTGTTGCAGAAGGTTTTTTCTAGAATCATTAGGGTAGAAGATATATAGCTGTGCTACAAATGTATGCTTCTTAGTTTTACAAGTTCTTCGTAATTGTGACGTTTACTGAAGTTACCCAACATACGCGGCATATGGTGGAGCGGCGTTCCTTGCGGCGATATATTTTTGCGAGTGGAAAACCGTGGGACAGTTCATTCCGTTATGGAACGCACGATACGCGTCGAATGGAGAAGAAGCCCGATAGGCTGAAGCCGACCTACGTTTCTACTTCTGCGCTTAGTGCAAGTTTCTCTCTGCATTCACTGTAGGAAAAATTCCTTCTTCATGCCAAGCTGGTATATGCTTTTTGAGGGCAAACTCTCTCGTTCTGTTAGGAAAGTGAGTAAAAACGCATCCATACTGCGCGTCATGACAGTTGTCGGGAGCGTTTGGACGTCAGTCCTTGAACCATACAACTCGAATATTGTTTTGCGAGGACCAGGGCCATTTGTCGGGATCTATTCAGAAATTCTGATTTCCAATCCGACTGTAGAAACCCGCTCCTTCACTGCATTCTTGTTTCAAGTTGAAGTCTTGGATGCATTGCTTTCTTGAGATGTTATCCCTAGGATCCTTGATGACAGTTTATAAAACCCCCAGACCTCAAAAAAAAAGTTTATTTTGTCGTCTCCCCATCAAAAAAGGGATTCTGCGATAGTTCTTGTCTTCTTCTGACGCTTCTGGTACTACTTCCGTATTACAAAAATGCAACACTTAGGCGTCGCTGCAATTTTGCTCTAGCTAGTGGCCACTAAATTGATGCTTAGGCTGAGTTAATTCAGCCCCCATCGTTAAAAAATTGCTTTATCGTCTTAGTGGTTTCTCCTATCGAGTGCTCAATTCCCAAAAACGCAAGTAACATGCTGCCGAATTGGAATAACGGCGATAACTGAATATTTTTTTCAGAGATTTGTTACTGGATGCGGTCACCACCGAGTCCTTCGAAACGGTTTCTGTTTATCCGAACAGTTATGAATTAGTTAACGTAGATCCTGGTTTTGCAGCAGTTCGTGCCTCCTTTATTTGTTCGAATAGTAGAGCAGATAAAAGAAGCTTGCTGTAGCTCGCAGTCTTGTTTCCTAAAATGCACGTTGTCAATGGTTGAATGTCGTTGTTTATATTTCGCGAGGCAAAGAAGGTTAGAAACATTTTGGCAACGAAGAATATTCTCACTTCCGGTTGGAATGGGCAGGAAGTAGTTCTCTAAGAATTCAGCTCTAATCAGATTAATCTGAGAGTTTCATCACCGAATCGAATGGCAGTCCAGTTACGTGCTGTCTGCTATAAGTTGTCTCCATCACTGTTGGCAACATTCTCCGACCTCGTCACTCTATACCTCAGCTACGATGAAGAAACCATCTGTGATCGTCTTTCTCGCCCTGTTCATTTTGCATAACTTGAATCAGCCAACCCTTGTGTAGTAGATGTGTAGACAATAAAACCAGGAAGTGTTGGAGTTTCTTCATGTGAACATTCACTAGCTTTTACCCACTCAGACGAAGAGAACACAGCAAAGATTTTCCGAAAGGAGCAACGCAGTACCTCTCAAGTGGAGGTTAACATAAGTATTATTGTACCAGACGAAGGGGAAGTTTAGGTAACGTTACGAACGATCGAGTAGTGCGGAAGAGCCATTTTTGGATCATGTATTGGTCGCTTTCTTTTTATTGCACTCCGTAAGCAGTTTTTCACGAATTTCTGGAGAGTTCACAAAACTTCTTGGCATACTAAATTTTCGAATGTTTGGTGAAATTGCCGAAAAAAAGGTAGTTGTTTGAAAGGACATTCAGTTTCACGCTTGTTTTCGTGCAAATACACGAACAACTCGTTTGCACTTCTTTTCCTCCTCCATCTTCTTAACCGACGTAGGAGGGTCGGCTGCCGATTAGTACTTAGTGGAAGTGAACCGCAGTCCTGCAGAAAAAAACAAAAAATTTATGAGACATATACTTCCTGTTCGTCCTGACTATCACTACCACCTCTTTCTATCTTTCCTGTTTTTTCGCGTTATTTTCGTTTACACACACATATTCATTGCTCTTCCCTACATTTGACATGGAAAGCTGAGTTAGCTTTCAGCAACCCTCGGTGTCTGTCAGTTGTGTGAAAAACACGTATTCAGCCGTTCAACCAGAGCAGGTAGATCCCCATTACCATCCGCCCATGTCTACCGCAGAGAACTTTCAGAGCACGATCGGCTAGTCTTGCTTCGATATTTCTCACTCAAGCGATTCCTTTTTTCTCTCCAATTTCCAGTGTTTATCAGTTTTGCGGCAAACGCAATAAAGTTGAATTTAAATAATGTTCTGTATTCACGTCGCAAGTTGAGGACTGTATACTCTGTGAATACAGTGCAACTTCGCTGTACATCTCCCCATCCGAGAAAATTTGTTGGAATGATGCAGATGAGTGTTCGGATGTTTTCAATCTTTGAAACAAACATACGCCTGTTAAATGCGGCTTGTATTAAGGTGCGTAAATTTTTTTCTTCCGAAGTTCACTCCACTAACCATGTAGTCTTGCAACTCGCAATATCTATAAACGAGTGGTGAACATCGGAAATGATATGGACTAGGAAAGGGATTGTCGAAGGAGGGGAAAGTGAGGAGGATATAGGTGCAGCATGACCAAAGGAAACTACAACTGACGACATCGGCTGTAAGCGGAACAAGTTCAACATGAGTACTATACAGTTTGTACGGAAAATAGAGTTACATATATAAGGTGTGCAAAAGCGGTATTGGGAAGAAGGGGAAATATATGTGCCGTTGCACCACTTTCATAGATTAATTTAATAAACGATTATGCACATATACGGCTATCGAATTTTGGCGTATTACGAGAACACTATGTGAATTTCCCTTGAAAAATAGTAGTTTCTTGCGCGAAAATAAAATTTTGAGTCGACTACCGAAAAGAAATCTTCTCTTTATGCATTCCGGGAAAGTGAGGCAATGAAACGATGCAAATCGAACAAGCAAGCAGGCTGAAACCAAGATCCCACTGAAGCAATTTAATTAACAAAAGCGAAACAAGAATGTACCAATAAGTATCAGATCGCTTTAATTCCCCACCTTCAACGCTTCCTGCACATACATCGTACGTATAAATGAATACATCTAGCTCTTCCTGATCAAAACTTCATAAGACGTTCGATATCGGCGCTCTCTCTAGCACAATGTCTCGTTAGCACCTCCACGCCATCATCCGTCATTAATATGTCGTCCTCTATACGCATTCCAATTCCACGGAAATCTTCACGAGCTAGCTCATTGTCTTTCCGCACATAAAATCCTAAAGATTAGCCGACGCTAACATAAGCGCTAAGCAATTTCGACCCATCAACAGAAGTATCACGAGCAATGACCACCGTTTCATCTCATCAAAACACCTGTAAACGTTTACACAACGTTTTCCATTCGTAGAACCGCTGCCATCATTCTCATTTTTGATGCGCAGATTCCCCTTCCCGAACCACTGCTCATCTTCCAACATTTTCTTCTATGAGATAGGGTTTTTTTGTTGCTTATTTATGTCAATTCTGGGACGATTCAGTAGTTTGCATCATTTAGCAAATCAATTTCGAAGTGCGATCAGTGGTCGGAAAGGCACTTTCGAAAGTAAAACGACGGCATTTGCACAGGATCGAAGATTAGCTCGTGGAACTGAAGATAACTTAAATAGCCAAATTCCGGGGTAAGAAACTCCAAAACGACCGACGAAATCTGGCGTATAGCTAGCAAGGGGGACTGAACGCGAAAAGTGACCCACCTGGCTCAACGGTGAACGTGACACCTGGTACAAGCGAAATATTGCGCGGAACGCTCGCTGTATCATGGACATCCATCCCCAAGTAATGACTAACATGATGTGGACATATCTTATCCGTCTCCTGCAATGTGAACAACTCTTTAAACACGACGGCATCGAACTTCACCATTCATCGCTGTTTTCACTTACAGTTGACGGATACAAACTGGAAAGAGAAGTCATGAAATCTTCCCTCCTCATGAGCTACACGTCACAAGACTTCTCGGTCATGCGGAGTTCTGAAACGTCAAATTCATTAACCGGGCAAGAAAAGAAACGTACGTGCATGAGTTCTTGTCCGGAGATAACGCTTGGAAAGAGACCAATTTCGAGAAGTATCTTCGACATCGCCTCCACCATCGCCATATAGAGATTATTCAGCCGCAGAGGGCGCACATTCTCGACGATTCGAAGCAGCTGTGAATGCAAGTCATTGAGCGCATCGCAAAGAGCGCGTTGCGCACTTGAAAAATGTCCTCCGGCTGGGAATACACGCGTTATGTCGCTCACATAGCCATGCACTTCACATCCTGCGTCAACGAGCACCACATCTCCTTCGTTAATCGGCTGCAAAATTTGCTCTCGTCACTTGACGCCCCTCTACATTCGCCCTGAAATTGGCCAAAAAAAACACCGCTAACAATGATGCGCGGCATCGTCGTGGGTGGTCCTGAAATTCTTGCAATTCTTTCGACTGGACGCTCTTTACTACATATGTATGACGGAAGCTTTTATTTCGATTTCACTTTTGTAACGTCAGATTCCTCCTCCTCCTTTCGACATCTCCTTCCCCTCTCCTCCCCACTCTTTTAAGCCTCGAATATAAGAGGGCATAAACTCCACTCTGTCACACACATTTGAACTACTAGGTAATATTTTCTTAATCATTAGCTTCCTTAGTGTTCGGTGCGTGAAATCCCACCAGAACAGTATAGAAATTAAACTGACCAACTTATAACTGCTATTTTCAATTGACGAAATCATAACCACCCCGAAGGAACACAGCCCAATATCATGTCCCTTTACCAATAAAACAAATATTGCCAAAATATATAGCACTCTATATTTTCCCTGCCGATGTCTACTTCAAAACACAGATCGACGTTCCAGCGACTCGTAATATCCAAGCTACGGTGTATACGTGTTTAATGTGTAAATAACTACTACAAACAAAGGTCTAATCCTTCGATAACTGAACAATATCAACGATGTGAGCAGCAAAAACCTACTTCTTCAACTGCACCACGCTGGCGTCAACAGAAAAACATATGCGCTTGAACAGCACTACTATACGAAGAAGCAGATTCCGCAATACAGTAAAATTGGGTACTGCAATTTTTCCAATTAATTTTGTCTCTTCGAAGCCAATCACGTTATTTCTCCAGCTGGTTTTGCTGTTCGATTGGTCAGAAAGATTTGGTCTTCGCCTTTGAATCTGACGTACTGAATTCAGCGGCCTATTTCATTCATTTCCCAATCTAAGGTCTGAAAGGTAAAACAATAACGCTGCATTCCAAATCCACGGATTAGGACGAGAAATAAGTGAGGGAATAAAGCTGATTTCATAAGGCAGTGAAATTAAATTGCAGCAATCGAACGTGTCCCACTAATTGAGCAATAAATGCTGTCCACCTGAACTGATGTTCTGCATCTGGAAAACATGCACTACATCTTAATTCACTCCACCCTCAAAATCAATTTCACGTCGAGATAAAGCGAGTAACCATTTCCTATATTGCGGCAAAAAATACTCTGCTAGTGCTGCTGACTCCAGCAGAGCCGCTGCTGCTACTTGAGTGTTTTCATTTGACTACCTAACTATGCGTTTCCCCCCTATCGTCGCCTCTATTCTGTAAACTGAAATTTTCGCTTTAGTATGTAAAGTTTTGTATTACATCACACAATTTCTCTTCTCAGCATTCGCATGTCAATTGCATTTGTTGAGCGCATGCATGCATGCGCAATTTGCAATAGTTGTTGTGCACCTCATTCGGTGTTCATAGGTCGAGGGTGGAACATTCAGTAATATAGATTCTTGAATAAATTATTCCCGAAGATTCACTGTAAGCATAAAACAGGTTAGGGATGTTTCACTTAAGTTCAAAATTACCACCTAATTCGATAAGGCGATGTGAGATTCAAGTGATGCAATATCACTCAAACCTTCGACAAATAAGAATCAGATATAATTCCGAACTGGCCAGAAATTTGCCTACGGTTAGTTTCATCTTCTTTCCGCATACTACATATCCTAAAAAACCATTAATCCCACTGAGCGATTGCTTCGCGCTAAGATCCAATGTTCAAGGTTGTTCTATTAAAAAATTACGCGAACGGCAGAGTGGGCGAAGTAACAACTGCTAGTTCGGAGCAATTCCGCTTATCCGTTCTCTCTTGGGCTGACGGATGGTTTATTTGTTGCAAATGCTTTGCATCATTTATATTCACTTCACTGTCTGCTTCTATAATTTTTTCACTATTCTATTTGTGCAAATGAGTAAATGGAATTCATGCTCGGTGAAGGTGCGATACTGATGTGTTCATTCAACATCAAGTTTTTCGACGACTATGGAAAGGAGAGGCAGATTGATGATAATGAAACAGTGAACGAAGAATTCCTAAGAACATTACAGCAATAAATGCATGAAAGCTGGCAAAGAGAACTATGCAACTACTTCATGCCTTATGACCGGCTCCAGTTGTATTTTCCCATCTTTCCCTCCCCTTCCCTCTTCTTTTAAAGAATTTTTCAACCTGTCAGCAGTCTTGTATTGAGTTTCCTTGTTAGCAATTTAACTCACTTATAGGAATGTACAGGCGCTAAATTTGTATTAAACGTTGAAGAAAGGCTCCCTTTTCCTCTATGCGCGCATCAATGGTTCGAGCGGCAGCAGATTACCACAAAGAGATTTTCTTATGACGTAAGTACTGCGAGAGCTAACCTACTTGACTGCAATCCAGGTAATGGATAGTGTTCGCCCGATTTGCAGCAGCAACAACGGGTGGATAGGCGAGCCATGCGCCACCACGACGACGACTCTCCATCTCCAGCCTGCCCACTATCTCGTTCTCGTTGCGAACACCTTTACTTCGTGCTATCATCGCATTCATTGCTCGCCCACCCACGTCACAAGTGGCTCGCATAAGTTTTTGCTCGGTTTTTGATTTCACCCAGCGAAGTTTGTCGATTTGTTCCCGAAGTGGCACCATCCCTCCGAATTGTGCCAGAACCTTCAACGGTTCAGCTTACAAATAGTGCCCCTTGGGAAGACATCCGCTGCAAACGAAAACACAAGTATGTGCTCGGGCTTATATAGTAGAACATATAATCTTAAACGGCAGATTTGTTCTCCACATAGCACACATATATCGATGTTACTTCTTAGCTAAGCTCGCTTTCTATTTTCATCAATTACCAGAAAGAACATTATACAATTGCACTTCCGATGCAAGGTGCAAAGCGACGAAGGAAGAGCGATTAGCCACTGGCTGCTAGGACAGAAACTGAGCACTTCCGACGACAGCTTCTCATTCTACAACGTTCGACTCCAAATGCGATGCCCTATCCCCTTAACTCGCTGGATGGGAAAGTTTTAGACACTGCGTATTAAATATGCAGAAAGTTGAAAATTCTTCTACGTGGTGCGCTGAAGCGCATTTACCGACTCGAACTGCCACCCATCAAGAAAAAAAAAACAAGATTAAATGAAAAAGATTTTAGCCGGACAGGTTGACGTTCTTTTAGTGAAGGCAATGCCCGAGCATTATGCGGGTATAGGCTGAGACCACTGTTACCCTTAAATGAGACTGCTTCTCTTCAAAATAAGGTTAGGGTAGGTTGATCGAGATTCACCTGGTTGGAGGATGCTCTTATTCAAGCCTAAACTTACAAAGCACGCATCTATTTTGATTACAGTAATAGAAATGAGAAGTCAGGTTGCATGGATTCTCTTGCAAAAAAGTGGCACTTTTCTAGGTCAAGACCAACTTATTTCGGTTAACGACATGCAGAATGCGCACCGCATTTTGACAGCTTTTCTCGTGCTGACTGAACGAAGTAGTCCACAGTCTATGCGCTGAATAGTTTGCTGAAGAAAGAGAAAATAACCCACTGAATAAGCAGTTACAATTCAAACGTGGTCCCTTTTCTAAGTTCTCGTTTATCCTTCTTCTCTTTGTAGAAGTATTCAGAAAACGAACTGCTGCATTTTTAACGCATTAAAAGTTTGTGGAAAGCGAAGTTGCATCGACATCCGATAACAGTAACTCCATAAAGAGGTGCTCGTTGGAGACGAATTAGAGACGTTCAAAAAGTAAACCCACTATATTTCTCTCTTTTAGTTGCAAGTTATCAATATCACTTATTCTGCTTTTCCTCTACCTCTTCCTCCGTTAAGCATGGAAGTGCTAAAACAAATGGCACACTAAACATCACGCCAATCAAGATGCTTTCCTTCATGCAAAAAATGAATACAACGAGAGAGAGGCAAAGAGTCGGAGACAGAGACAGAAAGCGAATAATTCCTGCAAAAATGGCAAATAAACCTCAGCAAGTTGTTCAGATTTTGCCGCAAACTGTTTGGGATCGAATGAAACCACAGCGCGAGGAATCTGTGTCTCGAGATCGCTTTGTAAATAAATGTGCCTTTTTACCTCGTCAATACCGGAAATGGCGGTGATCTCGGGAGTGGTCATCGCAGGTCCTTGCCATAACTCCTCGTTAGCAGACCGCCCTGAAACTACCAAATTACAATGAACGCCTAACGCTGAAAGCAAGATTGTCATACAAGAAAGCGGAGGAGAAGAAGAACGGAAGACTCCCCATATTTGTGCAAAACACTCCCACATCTTCCTTCTTTCGTTTTATTTTCAGTGGGAATACTAACTAACAAACGATGATTTACCTCATCGTTAACGTCCACCTCGTATGAACATTCAACGATTCAACATTTAACAACCATTCTTGATGTATAGTTGACACTGTTTATATCAGTCCTTAAGACGCAACTTCCGATCCAATTATTCAATGGCAATTATTGTCTTTTGAGAGTCAAAAGCTCGAAAATGCGAACATTTAAGTGCGCAACTAGAGAAGTATCTTTTTGAAACACTTTCCGCCATGAGTTCATTGGCATGAAAACGTCAATGAACTCATCGTTAGGCTTTCAAAAAATGCTAACTTGTAAGTGCAACAAATAATATACCGCGTATTGTGAAAAGTCAACTGCTGGTGCGAAACAGAAATTCGATGACTCCTTTTGTTGATTCCCTCAAATACAAAATTTCTGCTGTTCCACGCAATTTTTTTTTTTCGGCGACACATCCTTTATATCTCCATGAGAAGCTGTAAAAGCGTTTTCAGAAGACTCGAGTCCTATCCAGACCTCGACTTTCTTATCTCCACCCCACGCTCCCATATTGGAGCACTGAACCTCTAGAGGTTGCTGAGGAGTCCAAGGTTCATAACATGTCTTTGTTTACTATGTCCTATAATCTTTAAAACGGTCATAAAATCCGGTACTTTTTAGAAAGATGGATTTGAACACTACGATAGGTGAGGCATCACCGTCAAAATAGAGCGTAGAAACGAGCTCATCGTTCGGTTGAGCGAGAATCGTGAGTATCACATTCGCTAGTGGCAGACCGGTCAAGTAACGGAAATACGAGCACTGTCGAAATGGATATGGCACATCGGGAGCCGAGAACTGCTCCTTTGCTGAGCGTGCTACAATCAGCAAAGGACGTTGTGCAGACTCTTTTGGTGCTGCCTGTCGGATCCGTTCCACAAGACGCCGACGTCGTTCAATATACTCATTTGCTTCGATTGGAGACTGAGACCATGCCGAATATTGACATCTAAGTGGCATCGATGTGAAGCGCCGCACCACTCCCCACATAATCTCAAACATAACAGAAAATATTTGCGAAATTAAGTAACACTTTATGGAAAAAAACCCTTGCTACCATACACGGCGAACTCTCATGCGCCCATATTTGCAAACTCTACCAGCCTTTGCCAAGAAACATCGAAGGTGAGGAAAATGCGCGATAGGGATCGTCACAACACGCGATCTGACATTTCAAGTTATGTGGCCGAAACATGCACACATTGAAAATGTCCACGTCAACACAACATCGACTACTTCAATGAAACGAGCCGTCGAAATTCAGCTGAATTTCACAATATTTGCACTCCAACATAGAAGCAACTGCACTAAACGTCGTGCAAAATTTAGGCGCAATAACTCTCTTAACTGCACTCTCTTAACCACTCCAAATAACTTTGCAGGTAATGCGAGTGGTCGGTGAAAACCATGTGGGAATAAACAACGATACAACACGAGTAGTGCGACTTCATTTACTACAAACATATTCATAATACAACAAAATATACGTAACCTCTGGATAATATGGAAGATACTAAAACACGTCACACTGATACGTTTTAAATCGCAATAAATCCTAGTAGGCAACAATATTTACAAACAGAGCCCATCTTCAACGGGCATAATATCCACTCTTTTTGTGCAGTTGAAATAAGCCGAGAACCAAAACGGATCGATTCCAGAATGAGGAAATAATGAAGTAAACAAGAACACCTATAGGAATTTCGGCTGTTGGGGAAGATCATCCCAATGGAAAAAAATCAACAAATAAAACAAGCACAACTTCTACAAAAAACCATCTGAATATGTTACGATGGGTTTGGGACGACCGCTTTCACGCGATAAACAATATGACAATGAGCGATATCACTCCAATTTTTAAACATTTATTGCGTCAGATGCGATAAGTACGTGTGCTTTTGTGCCCAATATATACAAAGTCAAAGGATCGGACTTCGATTATCACCACAGGGATTTGCCACCGATCGAGAATACTAACAACATAGTATCAAAGTCTATCCTGATCCATTCCAGTTTTCTGGGCTTTGCACATAACTATGCATATGTTTGCCTAAATGGTTCGAGTTTCATCACCTTTTGCGAACGGTCGTTAATTTTAGAAATTTTTGAAGACGCGCAGGAAAATGTGCCCAATCGTTATTCATTAGCAGTCGCTGATTGGCAACGGAGATGAAGCAAAAGAATCTAAGCGATGACAATGGATGATCATTCATGAACGACGTGAAATGCTCGTTTGGAAGTACTTACGGAGCAAAAAACAACTAAAAAATGAGGCCATGTTCTTCGGGACGGCGTCTCACTTTAATGAGCACATCAGAACGCTGAACATTATCAAGGATTTCACCTTTTCATCCCGTTCATCGGCTTCAATTTCTCTTAATGTTTTGCTTAGGCACTTAGAGATCACAACTTCAGTGAGCAATCAGCGAAGAGAAGATGCAACCTTTAGAGTCAAGCATATCACATCATAAACTGTTGTTAAGAATCCTCT
The DNA here is from genome assembly GCA_037576465.1 of Parascaris univalens. NCBI lineage: Eukaryota > Metazoa > Nematoda > Chromadorea > Rhabditida > Ascarididae > Parascaris > Parascaris univalens. The sequence goes on along the minus strand of CM075173.1, from coordinate 66,744,980 downwards.
TCTTCTAATGTGATTGCTTCCTTTAAAAAACTCTACAATCCAATGACCTCATTAGAGTTTCTCTTTGTTGATAAGAACTATTATACTTTGTACTTGTCACCAATCATGAGACTATTATACACTTACATTTCCCAAAAGCGATTTAATAATAACGACGGCGGTGCTGTGGGAATACTGCCGAAAGACTGCACTGAATGAGTGGAACTGAACAACTGAAAAACATTCCAAATGCGTTACGTACCCAAATTTTGATACAACGCGATCGCCGTTTTATTCGCGCAAAGCGGAGATGAGGAGCGCCATTTCCCACCACTTCAACAGTCCCCCAAAAAGCAAGCACAACCACAATAGAAACATCAAAATCGAACGCAAACTCCACCAGCAATGACGACATTTTCACCAGTGATATACTTCGCGCGGTCGGAAAGAAGGAACGCAATAACGCCGGTGCAGTCGTGTGGTCGACCTATTCGTCCAGCTGGAATCATCGCGCACAACTTCTCCACCTCCTAAACTGATTCTTTAAACGGTTTACGCGACTGCTACACAACTAGCCTAGCAACGTCCAAAAAATATCACTGAATCATCTATTCATAGCAGTCGAGATCATCCATTTCGCTTTGCTCATACAGCCACTGTAAGCAATACTCATAAACAAGTGTAACATCCTTGCTGTGCGCTTAGGAATATCCTCACACACAGTTGGCCTTCAGATCTTAATCGTTTAATGCAACATGACCGGATTACCTCTGAAAGTGATGTCCAACTCAATAAAACATCCATCTTGTATATATAAACTCACCAATACATCCCAATTCCGACCACTTTATGGCAGGCCACCCATGTTGGGGCAAAAAGCTGCTTACCGACATCCAATTACTCTCGGCAACACAGTTAAATATACAAATAAATTGGCATCACAGTTAAATATACTACTGGTGACTTTTTTCGCAAAAGATACAATTACGAGGTTTGACGGACCTGGTTGGAAGGTTTATCCCATACAGCTCCACTGCCGTCACTTGTAACGACACCTGTAGCAACACAGTTGACACGTACACCACGATGCGCTGCACTGATTGCAAGCGCTTTGCACATACCCACCACTGCACTCTGTGCTATTGAAAAAAGCCCGCCATCGAGGAACGGAGTGAACGCGGCCACCGATGACAACAGCAGAATGCATCCATGCCTGCAACGATGTCCAGATCTCAGAAATTGCATATAACTGAGGGGATGAGGAAGGAAAGCGGGAGAGGGACGAAGAGCGTAAGGGAAGGGAAAGGAGCCAACATGACGGGGAGAAGCTATAGCTGCAACAGGAAAAAAGAACAATTTGCTAATGACAGTTATATTTCAGAATAAACGCTGAAGTTTGGTGATAATCCCTTCTCATCCTCTCTGCGAAAAAGCATTTTTCAATCAAAACGCTCAGAATGTATGAAAACTCCCCACCAGCTGAATAAAAAAGTGTTGTCACTCCTTTCAATAGAGCACTAATCCCAGTTACTACGTTCTGTTACTCGAAAATTCTGCATATTGCTCTCCTCTTTTCAGAAGATTTCATTATCGAATTTCAATGAGATTGACGAACGGATCGTATCGCTCATATCGAAGTCACAATTTGTTTTAAATATCGTTTCATCGAACCTAACAGTTTCCATAAATTCGAGTGAGTAATACTGAACATATCTGAACAAATGAAAAGAAAAATCGGAAAACAGTATTAGCTAAGAAAAAACTTGAAGTAAGTTGAAGAGGGCCAGAAGAGGCAATCAATCTATATATGGAGCTGATCGCAGTTCACTAATGAGTTACCCGGATCGCTCAAGCAGCGGCATTGCATCTTGAGCAAGACGAAACGGTATCGTTAGATATCTCTCCAACATCTGCAATTATTCCCGAGCTAACTGAATGAAAGTATATGCAACTAAGCATGTGAAATATTGATGCATCTGTGTAGCTGACAGACATATCCGTATTTGAAGTAATGTGCAGTGGATTATTTGCGAATGAATATTTCTGCTCTTCTCACTGCACGCACAACAAGACTTTAACTGGATATGAGAGAATAAATCAACAATCATTCCTAAAATATGCCGAATGATGCTCAAGAACAAATCTCATCATTCTACATAACAATTTTTAATATTTAATGCATTTATTCCACCATATTACAAGTCTTCTCGTATCCTCAAAAAAGAAAATAGTTTCCGAATGGACCTCCCAAGTACGTACCACACTTCTTTTACGTAAGAAATCGACCTCTTAAGGTATTCTTAAAAGTGAATCAAGCAGACGCCTTCAACGAAGCGAGGATACACATATTTACATTCTGCGAAAACTCTTTGGATTATTGAAACACTCGCAGAAAATGGACCACTCCTCTAGGCTTTTTAATGACAGAAGGCGAAATGACCTTACAGTGAAGAGCAGGGAAACGAAAGAAGAGTCGCAAGGAAATCATGTAAGGTGTAGCCTACAACCTCAGAACACTAACACGTTCCTGCACAAGTACACAGCGAGAATTGCAAAGTCAATCTCTAGAACAACGGCTAAAATAATTAGTCAATAATCGACTGGCGCCTATCCTCACATATGTGCAACAGAAGGTTCGCTCGATTTATGACTACCTTCCACTTCCCCTAACTCCCTCCCCTCCACATTAACCTTGTTAAAAGGTGTGTAGAAGTATTTTTTAAGAGGAACATTCCAAAAACCCTCAACAATAAGCATATCTATATCCTCAACTATCTATTAGATGGAATTCGGTAAGGTCTGGCTCCGGTCGTATTCGGGACCACAATATACCTCTAACGTAAAGTTTTCGTATAACGCAATAAAACCTACATACTCCCCATAAAAAATGCACCTCAGTTTGGTAAAAAATTCACTTCAGTAGCATCTCCTGAAGATGCAAAACAGGACACGATATCGAATCCTTTCACTTTCGATCACTCTACTTACCCTTCATTGGTCAATAATCATCAACAAGCAGAATGCTAGGAAACTCGAATCAATCGGTTTCGTTATCAAGAAGCGTTTGTGATCTGAACGCTTAGTTCTACGACTTTTAAGACGGTTGTTCACCTTCGAATAAAGTAAACATTTACCGCTTTTTAATGTAAAATATAGGTGAACGATAAAATGAACACTTCATACACTAAAATATTCTGACCAGATACGAAAGGAATTTGAGAAAAAAACAGGGCTAACGAACAGAATTAAGAACTCAAAAGAGACATAAAACAGATAGGGAACATGTAGAATGCCTTTGGGAAGCTTTAAGAATCGATCAGGTGGAAGCACTACGAGCAAGGATTCCTAACATAAATTACTGCAATCAAGAAGCTCCCCAAGAAATTCCTGTAAAAAACTTCAAGGAAAAAAAAACAAGAAACGTTTCAAACAAGCTTGCTGAGTTTTTCCCTCTTCACCCTCTACAACTATAATGGTTACTCTTATAGGTGTAATCATCCAAGTGTGCCATCTTTACGATTCTCAGTTCATCTTTTACACCCTTTATATATCCTTAATTTGCAGGAAGCGGAAAAGGAAAACGCCATTGTCTGTAATAAAGAAAATGCTGTCACAAAAAAATCGACGAAGTTGACGACAGACCTATCTTAGCGAGAAATGAAGTGAAAATGAAATTTACTCAGCTCTGCAAACTGTCAATTCTTTTTTCCCTCTCATTACGTGTCAGCAAAAACAAAACCTACGTCGTCGAATTGCGTCTCATTCATATCCATTACATCACCACGTATCATATTATCACCCATATTTGCGACTACATAATCAACACCGCCGAACTTCATCACTGCCTGAAAAGAAAACGAAGAATGCAATAAAATAAAACAAAACGATAAACAGAGCAAAAATGGAGCATTTTTTGAAGTTAACAAACCCATCTGCATATTTTTTGCCAATGAAAATAATCCAACTTAACGGTTCTTGCATTTTCAGTAGTGATCGTAGTAAAAATTCATCGATAAGCTAACTTTTCCCGCTGGGGAAAAAAAGAAACGGTACCTATCGCCGAGAAAGATTCATAATTCCCATGCGTACTGACGACTGTGAAAAAACGGTAACAATAACTTCGATTTTGCGCATTTAGTTTGAAACGACGGCTATGAAATATACACATAGAGCAATTGTTATAATGACTCCCTAACAACATTGCAGATGTCATCTTTTTCGATTATTATCGAAGAAAACTTATATCTTTGTCAACAGTATCAATGCAGTGAAATGCTCCATTCAGTAATGTGCAAAAATCATTTTCATGTCACGAATAAAATTATCAGATGCGGACGCAACCCTGATCACTGACAACCTCTCCATCGCCATGGACACATCTCCTATCATCAAACCATCACGAAAATTTCGTTAGACTATAGAAGATGAAAGAAGTTACAGTTAAGTGCACAACACTGAGGTACACTGCATGATTGGACGGCAAGACATAAGACATAACAAAACTGTGGGATGGTTAAAAAATAGGGAATCAAGTTGGTCTTGTTTTCACAACAGTTTCGCTATTGGCCGATTTAAGGAAGACGGCTATTTTTTTAATGAAGCGCTCAGCAAACTGGCACTTGCATTACCTTACAATAGCTGGACAACTCGCTATATTAGCTGTACTGATACTGACAATGATATGAAGATGGCATGAAATCAATCAAACTGACCGCATTTTAAGGCTTCGAAAATGGAAAACCAACATGAAGATGCACTCCTGAACTGGTTGAAATTGTGGCAACTAAATGTTACATGAGAAGCGTCTTGTGGTTCACATCATTTTCGCGCATTAAAGTTTTTTTAGGTTTCTTAGGTGAGATGCTCTTTTAACTGATGGTAACCTCTAAAGCCACTACTATAAACGATCTGAACTTCAACAAAACATACCTTTATTCTCGCCGCTTCGTAGCAGTGATGTATCGCAAGAAATTGCAATCACTGTTGAAACAACAACCACCAAAAACGACAATGTGCATTTGCACGGTTAACAATATCCAATTGACTAATTTCAGTGTCAACGCAAGCACCATCACCGATTCTACTCACCCGCTGATCATAGTCAAAAGTAGGAGCTGAGCCCACAACCCCTCGAAATTTGTATTCAACTGACAGAGCATTTCGGTGTCTATAAAGCAGCAATCCTTCCCTTAATATCCTCTACAAAAAGTTTTATAAAATAACCTTGCCGGTAGAAAAATGTCTTCAAGACTCGACTATATAACGAAGATATATGTTTTATAAAATAACCTCATTAAGGAGTGTGCTTCGCTGCTTACGCTCGTTTAAGTCGACGATCGACTCCACTGCATGCACATCAACACCAATTTCGCTCAGCTGCTTAGCACAGCTAGCCAGCTTTTGCTGATTCGGATCTGAGAGGACCAAACGCGACCCGGCCATTCCCAAGCGTCTACCGATCGCTTCGCCCATTGTAGAGCAACAGTTCGTGAGCAACGTCACTCGACCTAGGAGGTTCGAACCCATGCAGCACTTTAGCAACTGAAAATGATCATTCGCTCGATTGGTTTAGGTAAGTCAGCTCATCAGTTAAAACGATTAGAATTTAAACGCACTGGAAAATCCCATCAAAAAACCCACGGGAAGTAATATGCAATAAGATTCACTGAAAGCAGACACAATGCTTGGAAAATGTTGAAAAAGCAAATTTTGCAATCAATGTTCTGATAAATTTGAACTTTCCATTTAGTATACGAACTATTGACTTCGTTTAGGTCTCCTCCTCCTCCTCCTCCACTCCTCTCATCATCCACGGGAAAGGAAACAAATATAAATTATACAGAGGGATAGCAGCCTTATGTAAGCCCTTGATGATGTGGCGAAATGGAAGTACTTTTTCATAGAGCTGATAAATTAATGAAATCTATTTTCTGGCCACATCTATCTAAATAAATGACCAACATTAGGGACGCAAGACGCAGCATACGTCTGAGATCATTCCGAAGTCGCACAACGATACCGCAGAATTGCGATTCTGTGTTGCCAATTGCATTCTTTGAGTATTTCATTGCGCTTGCATACCTTCTTAAAACTCTATTTATTTATTCAACTTTCCTTACGTTTATTGCCATCGAAACAAAAGTTGCGATGGATTCACATTCACAACGTTAGGAAAATGCAACTTGCCATATTCTCGGCGAATTTTCAGATCTGCAATATGCTTAAACATGTCAACTCCGCCAAAAAAGGTTCTAATATCTCGAAAAACCTCGCCAACAATTCTGTCGATATTCAATGCTGGGATAATCTTTATCATGAAATTCTCAATGCTGCTCTTAGCGACGCAAAAAACATATCTAAGCCGGGAAACGAGTCCCTAAAGGCGATGCATCAACTGAACAACCGAAACTCATGATTGCTACTAATATATTCCTCACGTTAAGCTTCCAAACTCATAGTCGAATAAAATGGCAACCGGAAGTTCCGAATTGGGAATGCCGTCATCATTCAGCGCCGAAGAATTGGATGATAGGAAATTGGTGACGGAAATACGCACTCCATGAATCTCTAACGCCGACTACGCTCCACACGATAAACGTTTAAGCGACATTCATGTTCCTCGTGAGTTTTCGATCAGTTTTTCATTGAAAATAACCTTTAATGCCGCATCGTCCAAAGAACTTTTCTTAGGACGCTAAACTTATCAGTGGAAAATTTCAACTTATCGATGAAAAAATAGCACAACTCAATCTCTACGGTGCAATTTGATGCGCCGAATAAACTGGTCAATACCCTTAAAATATTCTATTCCAGTCCTTTCAACCTGAAGATAAGATCCGATTCGAGCATTCTTCAGTTGGTCAAAGATGCAATCTCATGAACCGCGGAAGAGACTGGGGGCTGCCTCAGATGATAGAATAATATTTCTTGTTTCGTTTTGCTTTTTCTCTCACAAAGTATTCCACTGAGTAAGAAAAATAACCACGACACTTCGGTGAGCACAAAAAATGTTGGAGACCGGTTCCCGAGCAAATAATGGGACGCCGTTCGACCCCATTAAAGGAACGGCCTTATTACGGTTATTAACTAGTAAGACCATATTTCACCATCTTTTATGAACACCGCTGTGTTGCAAGAAAAATATTGGTTTTTTGATAACGACCTAGAAATGGAAGCAGGGCCATTATTGCGGAACCAACGTTCGTGGTACCGATTCAGAGAGAGCGACGCCCACGCAGATTTGCTTCATTCGTTGAAATAGAGAAACCTTTAAAAAATCTTCATCCCCTGGGGACTTCAAAAAAGAGAAAAACTTGAGGTCACGTCACTGAACGGTGGAGTCGGCGGACAGGAGGACTAGTATTGGAAGAGAGTCCCACAATAATCTTGATATTTGCACTACGAAATTTGTTTGAATCGCTATGCTCTATTTGGAGGTGAAATATGCACAGCGAACAGATCGACTCTTCGCTATAGGTTGACTTTTTTAAATGTAAAAACAAGCAAATAAAAAACGCACTCAATCCGACGAGGTAGCGAGAATGCTATATTAGCAGTGATAGCGCCCGATTACACACGTGGAAATTGGGGATGGTACAAGGTTCCATTGCGGTGATACAATACGTGAATGGTAACATCAATGAATGCTCCAAAAAGAAACTATTCCTGCATGTTCCATCCCGTGCACTAACATATTTCATATTTAATTCACCCTTCATATGAGCGGCGATGAATTCCTATACTGGCAAGTTGCAATCTAGTCATCTCACAACCTATCAAACTCCACCAACCACCCCTAATTAAAGGTGTTATATGAAAGAATCGACCTACTAAGTTGGAAAAATCAAACAAATTGCTCACCATACAAGAATGAAGATCGCTACCAATTAAACACTGTGCAAACGTCGCCGCATTCAACGGAAATCCGCCATTTTTTAGTCGATTTCTGCACTTTCATGTTCCGACACCAAAATTGCTATCGTTTTTAGCGTACAAGCCAACGAACACCGCCTCGACATGTAATCCACTACCTGTCCAACTCTGACCTCAATACACCCCTCAGTTCATCCACTGAATGGGTAAGCGAATTTTCTTCGTGAGCTGAACAGACGCTATACCGGTCATTATATGACACCGATGACGCCTTCCTACCTCCTATGAACAGCATGCCACCAAACAGTTCGGATTTCGGATGCGAAGGAACGTTGAAAGAGGTGAAGCCGGTTAGAGCAGAAGGAATGCGGGACCAAGTGGCTGGGTAGTTCAACTTTACAGTTCCGCTTTTGAGGCTGAAATGCTCCCGATGCAACACGCAATTCGCCCACCAGCGTACAAAAAATGCTTAGAAATGGAGAAAGTATAACCTCCTCGCGTCTATTTCATCTCCTTTCATGAGACCTGTTCATAGTGCCCAGATACACAGTAAGAACTAGTCCCTCTCTCCCTTCGTTGGTTACGGGTACGAGTAATATGCCTTAAAAAGTAAATCCCTACCATAACACCTTCGATACACATAAACATCACCGCGATCACAAATATGGCGCTTTGTTGAGGTAACGAGAACGGTGCAGCGAAACGCTTCGTTAGTATCCGATGAATCGACGTTTCAGAGTGATTATTTATATAACAAGAGCAGCACAAATCCCATGGTCGTCTTTATGCACGAGATGAAATCAAAACAACCGAAGCTTGCCAGATGCCTCACAAAAAAAATTAAAAATACAAACATCCCACAGCACTGTTCAACGTAGAAAGTACGACAAAACAAACTACAGGTGATAGAATGGTGAATAGAGGTGTGGCGGGGAAATTTTAGTCGTCACTGCAAAGAAACAGCTCGGAACTCGGAACTACTTAAACAACCGAGGTGTCAGCTTCAAAATACCCATACTTTCCAGGCGACTCTATCAGTGCCCTCGCAGACCTACAGTATAGACGGGAACAGAACTTTTACTGCAAGAGCAGAACAACTTTCAGAGCTAAAACAATGTGGGGGGAAGCAAAACTGAACACAGACATAAGCGTTGAAGAAAGAAAAAACAAAAGTTGTGCAAAGAGAGAGAGAGGGATGGAGAAAGAGAGCGATCGCTGAAATCACATAAGACATGCAATGAGTGAGACATCGCGTTGAACGGTAATATGACGAGAAGATGAAGAAGCGAACTGTGATGCGATTTTCTGAAACGAAAACACCCGAACGTCCAGATGCGCTAAATAAAACACAAGTTATGTATAGAGCACAAGAAGACAATCGACGAGATGGCCGGAAAATAGAGATACGAAAGCGAACCGAAATCACAAGCCCTCAACGACGGCACTCTCAGAGGCAGCCAGCCGCTCAAGAGGAACTACTCGCCTAGCACTCAGAGCCTACGAAGCGCTCCAGTGTTGCGGACCATTTCCGTATGTCTTCTTGTTGTGCGCATGCAGTGGCATCTGTTGCGAAAGATAGCCTTGCGGCGCCTGTGGCTGATACATTTGTGGTGGTGGTGTCGCCTGCGCTCCTCCGCCCAATCGATCCTTACCTCCTGTAGAGCCACCGTATTTGTCCATCTGCTGATGCCCTCCATAAACCTGAAACTACACGTCCTCAAACTTCCGGCATCGCTACGGTCCGCGCGTCGACTTTCACGTTCAGAAGAATCAGAGATGAAAATGAGAACATGAATGCTATGAACAGTAAACTAAATCAAAGAAAAGTTTTTGCGCACCTTAAGATTGGTCCCACGCGACGACACAAATCAGTGAAATCTCAGCTGAAGAAAGGAATTCAGAAGTCTTCCTTGAAACCTGAACGTCACGTCGAACTACAGTTTGGCTAGTGGGGACAAAATATGGTATATGGGGTTATCATGTATTCAAATAAATTACGCTTCTCCAAATTTGACGCTGAAACGTCAACTTTAAATAAGGAAATTGGGATCCCTTTCCTCCACTTCGTCGAAACAAACTAGCATTTAAACGTCTCAACTTTCCAATCGTACGTGAAAATTCAGGGGACAAATGCATTTCACGATTACGCTCATCTCCTACGTTAACTTAGAGGATCGCCATAAAGCTAGGCGAGCCTAATTAAACGAAGTAAATGAGGGAAAGAAAAACCATAGAACAAAGAAAAAAAGGGGGACAGAAGAACACAAGATACCTTTTGTTGTTGAGAGGAGAGTCGCTGATCGCTGAGTGTATCATCGACGGCTTGTTGCGCGAACATCTGGTGATTGAGCTTGTGTTGCGCACTCCCGGTTACATTTGGCAACATAAATGAGAACGGCAGCTGGTTCAGCTGTGGATGATACGTCGGCGGCATCTAAACAATTGCGTTTTTGTAATCATATAGCGCAGCATTTAAAATTTTTTCCAGCGAAACGACAAAATGCAAGAAGTTACTTGCCAATAGGTAAGGCGACGACAAATTCCGCTTGGTCAACTGAAAGACTCACGATCCTCGTGCTAACAAGTAACGAAAGAAGCAACATGACCTCGTGCTATCAAAAAGACACCTAGCTTCCAATCTCTCATGAAAGCTACGCCAGAAGAACAGACAGCAACTTTTTTACTTACGATGTTTACTTCACCTGCATTCCTTTTCGAAAGCAATGACAGCATCTCGACGTTTCTCAAGTCTGGAAACAAGTCAATGCTACTATTTTTCATAAGGAAAGAACTAGTCATTAAATCAAAGATGGAAAGATCTGCTTCAGCATACAATAGAATGACGCACGGCTACCACCTACACATTCAACAACCTGGGGAGTGCGCTCCCCCATCGGCGCCGCTTATCCAGATTCGGAAGCAGTGCTTCATTTCAGACATTATCCTATCGAAAACCCCCCTCACTAAGCACAACCAAAGCATTCGCGATAATCTGCTAGCCTGCATTATAATCCATGTTGCCGACTGCTTTCAGACTGCTCACATTAACAAAGCCCATTCCCACAACGGCCCGCCTCTCGCACCTTGACCGTCGCTACTTCTCATCATAAATGACCTAAGAAGAGGACGAGTGATCGATGTGCCAACACTATCGTCGAAGTTGTGTCACTGATAAATAACACACGTGGACGCTCAATAATCTCCTACTCGCGTGACAAAGCGCAGCAAATTATGATAAAGGAAACTTCAGAAATATGTCTAAAAGTAGACAATGCGTACAAAATTCTTCACAGGAAAAAGATGGATTCACTTTATGGATTACTTTATATTTTCTAGAAATGCGTCATTTAGAAATCGCACTTGATAGTACATCTACTACATTTCTGAGCAGGTCAATCAATCTGTGTGTTCGGTGGTGTAACAGATGGCAAATCACAACAGTACAGCTATGAGATTTTATATGCATGACGTATATGAAACGATGCAAAAGAGAGAAACTCGACGAGGCCATTTATTCGGCCCTGCCTCCGATCCGGCTACGCCTGGAAAACGTGGCTAGCCACGTTTCTGTTGCCACGATCAACGCCTTGTTTAGTCGCGCCAGAAACTACATAATATATAGGCGTTATTCATTTCCTCGCTTATAAGCGTATATGACACTATATATCTATGAGAGAACCATATTGTTCAGAAAAGAATCTCGAAAAGGCACATGTCTGCCTCCTATTTATGTGCTCTTTACAGCTGGACAGAGTGATAGTTGCATTTAGTAACTGCCTGTTACATATGGCAACAATTGTCGAATGCTGTTGTTGTTTTCGACATATGACTGCTATATTTCAACACAGCGGCGAAAGGTCTATAACACGCATTGCTCGCACCTCTCATTCGCTGTGAATGTCAACAGCAGTCGAAGTGAGTTTAATATCAGTTCCTAGGTCCTTCTTTTTTCAATTGTGTTGTTTGAGTGTTCAGTTGAGTGACATTCCGCAGTAGAAGCATCTAATTTTAGCCACCCCCTCTCCCTCCCCGGCACGAATCCGTCGTTTCGGCGGACTTCAAAATTGCGGCACGGGAGAGAGTGCAGAAAAAATTGCGCTTTCGCAGTTGCATAGCTACGTGCATAAAATATTCAATGGTTTTTTAATTGTTTCGCGAAAAACGTTTTGTGTCCTCTTTTGAGCGCTGAAAAGAAGAAAAACTACTTTAAATGATTCTTCAGTAAGCTTCTTAACTACCCTATCCTTCTTCGCATACAAAAAACGCCCCTATCGCTTTTTCTTTCTTTTAAAATTCACCTCCAATGACCTTCGCTTTTCGGTAGAAGTGACACTTCTTTGTAACGAGTCGCTTAAATCCATTAAGAAATACACTACACATTTGCACTCATTTTATAGAAATCACCCCATTGTCTACGTTCATCATTAGAAGTGTGCGACTCAAAAAAAGCACCGAAATCAGGACCATTGATAATATTCTCAGCTACGGTTTATATTATGTAAAAAATGTTAGTGAGTCGACCGATGCTCACAAAGAGACATATACATGCGCATTTCGACTAGTTAGTGCATTAGTGCGACTCGACTACTAAGCTTGAGTCTTCTAGAGTCCAAAGTGATCATAGCAATGGTGCTAAGTTCTGTCTAATCGCATCTAACTATCCGTTCGCCAAACTGAAAACACCACCACGACTTCGAGTTCCCGCATAAGGCATTCGTTTTGTTTTGTTCTCTTCTCTTCTTTCACACTTGGCTTCGAGCTCTCGTTCAAACCACTTTCATTATTACTTCATTTATATGCATCAGATTTCGATGGTCACTTTGACTTCCTAAACGTTTCTTTAAGGTAACCTTGAATTAAAATTTATATGCCGCACTAGACAACTCACAGAGAGAATTTGACCAATTGAGTATGCGTGCGTCGCTGAATGATCCCATTTCCTTCACACCTATCTTCGCTTTTTTTAATATAATTCTTGATAATACGTAGCTACAATCCCCCCAATAAACGCGTGAAATTCATTAACCACAATAAGTGGCTCACTTCCTGTCACAGTCTTAGGCACAAACCTCTTTTGGTTTGAATGTTCTTTTATCTGATCTCGTATATTAGTGGATCACTGTAGCCCGATGGCTGTACAGTGCAAATCATTTCTCCTTTTCAATGCAGCTGTTGTAAGTCATAGTGTGTGTGCATCCTACGTACTGGATAAACAAATGAAACACATTCCTCAAAAATTCCCTTCCCTTACAATTCTTTATGAAACCATGAACATTCCTCGCACCTACACGCAAAAGAAACATATGAGAGTCGCAAATCACCTGGAAGAGGGAAGATATGTGGTTGTGCTGCGGTAGAGTAAAAGCAGCAGTAGGCATATTCGAAGGCGGCCCACTGAATCCAGGTGGTGGTGCCACTGCGGATCCACTCACTGATGTCGAGTCCCGTTGCTGTTGACTGCCCAGTAATGCTGATCCCGAGCCACCACCAGCTGTACTGTTCGCAACTGCCGCCGCCGCAGCATAAGCCTTAAAAAACGCATCTTTAATAATGGAATAATAAAGAGAAGAATTGATTTAATTGGATGTACAACATATTGTCTACCATCTGACCAAAATATGTATGCACATTATGGCTTTTCTGAACGCAATTTTGTTGTAATGATTGCTCTCGATAGTTTCATGGTTCGAAGTTTGCGGAAATTCGAAGAAAAAAAACTATTTTTTCCACATATTCCCTATGAATTCCATACAAATTCCTACATTTCCCCTAATCTTTTTCACTATTTTCTTGCGGAAATGCCTTTCGGTAAACGATAATGGACGTGATCATAATTGGATGCTGCTACTAAGAATCACTCACTGTTATCACACACTAAGAAAACAAGCAGAGAACCATAAGTCGTTGAAGAAAACGCTATAAGGAACAGATCATCATCGCCTATGCAAAGTGACGATCGGTACAAGAAGACACCAATAAGACGAGAACAGGCAAAAAAATCCATTTATTTCACTCGTTTAAAACAATTCAAGTTCTGCTCCAAAACAAAAGCCTTTCGACTTCGAATCCCACATCAATGCAACTGACTATTCATTTGGGAATGACACTAAAACCAATCTATCGCCTGTACTTAGACATTTATGCCGAGAAAATATATTTCAAAAGAGAGCAAGTGAATGTTTTTTTCATAGCACGGACGCCATCATTGAGATTATCACACAGAAGAGCAACCACCACTCTATTTGTAAGCGAAATAGCGTGAAAGCCAATATCTGCTCGGCCGCTAAAACGTCATCCAACTGCCACGACTTCTCAATTTCTTCAACGTCGAAACATTCAATTTCTCGTTGATTCACTCGATCTGTGCTGCGCATTGAAGTTCAAAAATAATTCTGCGATGCGATATGCCGATCAAAAATTTACACCATTCCGAACATCATTCATTCCAACTTCGACTACTCGTCAAATATAAAATCCCCCCACATATGCGAACCCTCCGGGAGACTTCGATAACTGTTCGTTAAATGAGGAACGACAATAAAAAAGATGTCGCTAAGAATATAGAGCTATAAGCTTTCTACTCTATAAAAGCAAGGTTCCACCGATATCATCCTCGATGGTATTAAGAACAAGTTTGAGCAACCAGGCAGTAGAAAGCAGGCAATCTTAGCGATCGATTCTCTGCTACTGACCACACAAGCACACACTATTTAGCGGAACTATAAAACTGCAGCGAAGATCGGCCACGACTTTTTTCTCACGCTTTTGGGAACAACAACAAGAAGTTGAACAACATCAGATGGAGGCCCATCTACCGCCTTAGGTGTCTGACTATGCTCGGAGGCTTACTTGTGGTGCACACATGATGAAGAACGCCTTCACGATAACGTTCCTTTTAAGAAGCCAACATGCAAGAGAAGCATAATGGCGTTCCCTTTACATCATCCTAGTTACTCAATACAGTAGAAAGTTTGTGTGGTGTCAAAATACGAAGGAAACGGTGGGAAAGCCCTCTTTATGCATGTGTGGCCTTTATGAAATTCAACAGCACTTGGTGGACGAATGCGACCAACGCAGCAGCCATACCCTCAGTTTGATCAAACGATAACCGCCGAAGGAGAGAACTGGTGGGAAATGAATTAATGCTACCCATTGGCTCCAGAATACAAAATGGACAATGGATGACAGCGAAACATGACAGCACTTCATCCAGGAACGATGTCCAGAGCATGCTGCAGCAAGAGAGGAAAACGGGAGGATCAGGAAACCTTCAATCACTAATGACAACAACAAAAAATAAGCTTCGATGTTCTACGGTACGAATAGGTGGTCAGCAACGAAGAACGACAGACAGAATGTCGCAGTTAACCCATCGGCAACGGCGTGCCAACATACGTATAGTGTGAAGAAATGAGTCAGTATCAAAGGAAGTAGAGTTAATACGCAATTTGATAGGCCAACAACTACGATAGCCAATCGGATTCCAATGAAACCAATATTCTGAAAGCTAAAAATGGATGAAGTGACCTCAGAAATAAAGGCTCCGCTGAACACTTTTTGCTAGTGGCAAGATAGGAAACGTAATAGGGGGCACAAAGTGACAAGTGATAAATTACCTTCAAATCGACATAGTTGCCGTGCTGGTCCGGTCTTTGTTGATGCTGACCCTGAACGGGTGGAGGGGGCTGGCTGGCCTGCTGCTGCGAAGCCAATGCCGCAGGAGGTATCATAGTCGATAAGGAGCTCATATCGATCTGTCCCACGCCTGAAATACCATCCTGCACATCGCTTTATATGGTTTTCAATCAAATGCTGTGAAAGCCTACATTTAGTTGTTCCCATAAAACAATAATCAGCAATCAACTGTGCTCTTTACTGTACCGGTAAAGCGGTGAGGTCTTAGAAACGCTTTAGCGAAATTCGGTCTTTGAACTACAAGTGTAAAAAACTTGCAACTATCATTAAGGATACACAGTTTCAATAATATAACAATATCAATAAAACTCTACTTTCATGACGGTAATCTTTTCCATCCCCGAAATTCGCAGTGCTTTGCCCAAATCTCATTCTGACGATAAGATGTCCCAAACCTCTTCTCCCCCCTTCGAAGCTGCAATGAAAAGTGAAATTGATCTCATTTACGACCCCTTGCCCACAATGTGAAACACGCGAGATTCCTCTTGTTGTTGCTATTTACTTACTTTTGCTACCATCGACACCTCATCAATGATGCCCCCTCATCAACAGGAGTAAATGCACAAAAAGGAATAAAGAAGAGAATCGTAACTTGTTCTAAACACCATAAGAATACAAACAACAGGATTACCTATACTATGACTTACCAAATGGGTACTGGACGAGTGCAGCAGCGTACTGCGCTTCATCCTGTCGAACACCCGTCACCGGACTGTACATGTTCAAATACGGATAACTATTGTATGGAAACTGTGTCGCAGTATACAGCTGATGCTGAGCCTGCTGAAAACAAGCCATTATGTCATGTACATGCAGATGATGCACACGAGTGCCACAACAAATGTCCACCTCTTTCCCTTCCCCCATGTATCTAATATATGCCATGCAATAATGGTGTGAACTATGGCTCAGATGATTGGTGAAATTGAAATAGCTTCAAGAGATCATTAGGAATGGCAGGAAAGAATTAAGACAGCTTGGAACCTGAAAACAGAATAAAAAAAGGATCCGCATAGGGGTCATGAAACAACGTAAGCTGCCCTTAAAAGATCATGAAGCCATTTTCAAGTGCTTTCAATCTGGGCTTATAAGAAGCAGTCTTTAACTTATAGACATTTTTGCTTAAAAGTTAGATCCTCGGTCCAAGAGAAAGGTGAAGATATTAAAAGCCTCATTTTACTTCAATAATCACATTTAAACTTCTCTTATGTTACGCTTGCGAGAGCACTAGCACACAAATCTTCCCCTCCCTAACACTGCCAATTAAGCACCATAAACATCACCTAATCCCCACTATAGGAATTTCAAGTGTTGGAAGACATAATCACTTAAGAATGAACGAAATAATTTTTACCACTACTCTTCCTCCACTTTAATAGTGGAGCAATAAACGGCGTATCAAAGTGAAACCTGTTGCTGATGAAGTGAGAGTGACGGTTTAGCAGTCGCATTACGACCTTCAGAAGACGGATACGACATACTTGACGTATCAGCGTAAGACAATCCCGACGATACGGGCTGGCGCTGCATAGCTGTTGTAGATGAGTGAGTAGCCGGCGTGGCCGACACGATGCCAACACCACCGTTCGAAGTAACATTCTTGAACGAACAAACGATTCAGCGGTGTAAAAATGCAATATTTCGTTCAGCAGCACACTGCCAATACCACGCAAAATCTTAAGAATGCTTCCACACCCTTGGCAATCCACATTTTCTATACCGAGAATAAAAACCGGTACGCTGAAGTGAACTTCCGCCGTCGCTCTTTCGAGAACGAAAGAAAAAAATTGCACAGCAAAGTGAGAGAACGAAATGAAATAACAATTGCGAATGAGATAAGGCTTGTAAGTAGCAAAGCACTGGATGAAACTCCAAACGATTATAAATGTGTCATCCAAACGTAGTAAGAGTAGAAAACTGAATGGACACAACTATGCAGAGCTTATCATTTATCGTTTCGCCTGTCTCTCGCTACCCATAAAACAACGACTAATCCCTTTCAATTACCGAACTGAATTAATACGTACTATTCGTGAAAACTTCTCAGTCCACTAATTTTGCTCAACAACTTCCAACACTCTCTGAAATCTTGCCAGGTATTAGTCATGAGGATTCCAGAGCCAACGTCGGCATTTCTCACAGACCAATCCCTTATCCTACGAAAATGATGAAAGTCTTCTAAGGACAACGTTCCAGAATGTTTATCAGTAATAAAAATACGAAATGCCCTCGTTTCCGGAAATATCTGCAGTACTGAAAAAAAAAAAAAAACGAATCCTCTCCTACTTGAAACTGCAGATTTTCAATTCTCTCTTTCACTGCTCCTAAATAATTTCAGTGTTTCATCTGACTTCTCATGTTAATGTTTCAGCATTTCATATAACAACAAAAAAGGCTACAAAAACGAAAATTTAGACTGATTCGATGAATGACTGACGCGGTCAGTAGAGCGATTTCTACAATAGTTTTCTTCAAGCCTTACAAAAGTGAGCAACTCGACTCTGAAAATGTTAAGTCAAAACGATATAGAAATGGACTAAGAAAAGACAATGAACATACCTTGGATTGCTGCTGAGAGGAGATCGAAGAAGAGAAATCACCAACCACACCATTTGACAAAATCGGTGCCGACGATTCACTCGGCAGCTCAGTCTTTAATAAAAGATCTTTTAAGCACAACGAAGCTATACCTGTACCATCGGATCATGAAATATCTTTGAGATTAGGTGCATCCCAAGGGTACAAAATTCAAGTAATAACAACTCAGTCTGGCACCAATAACAAAATAATAAAGGATTCTGAAAAAATATCCAGTAGTGCTTCCAGACGACCGTCAAAATAAATGTGTACCATCTGTGTAGAACAACAATTCAACGCTCACAGCAAACAATTTAGCAGCGTATACTTCCACGTAAAAACAACGCTTCACTAGCAGTTCGCTGTTTGAAATGTGACTTTTCCGACTGAATTACCCGATACCCATCCGAATGCTGTTTAATATCCTTCATATGAAGTGCTGATAGGTTGAGTGGAACGGATTTAAAACTTAAAAAAATACAGAGCCTTTCGAAAAAAAGCGGCTAAAAGAATATTCTCACGTAAACGTCGCAAACAATGAACCATCAAGAGCTCTTTCAATGAAAACATCCAACCAGATCCATTGGATCATTTAATATGAGCAAAAATATAGAAAAATTAATTATTTCACGTACAAAATTCGTTAAACAACTTCATGGAAAAAAGACAAACTTATAAAAATGAACCTCAATTTTTGCAGAACGATTCATTGAACGTGGCTTGGTGCTCGCCGCGAAAACGTCTTCGCTACGTTCGTCACCTGCGTTTGCGGTCGACTCTACATGGAAACCGAATTGATATTCGGGTAGCGCAGAAGGACCATTCGAGTCACCACCAGAAACGAACTCGACCGTGTGCGACACTGGTGGCTGTTGCATCATTGATGCCAACGGCCTCGCCACAGACGTCTGCTTAGTACGAGCCGTCTGCTGCTGCACAGGTTGTGCCGCCTGCGGTGGCTGAGATTGTTGCTGCTTAGGAGCAACTTGAGGAGTCGGCTTAGTGCCGATGCCGAGATCATTCTTCAACTGCGCTGTCCAATCAGCAGATGAGGTGCTCACGGTGCTCAACGCCGTCCGTTGTATTGTCGTCGTGGGCACAGTACTCGACACCTTGGCCAAACTCGGCGACGTACTCATCATACCAGACATGGATGTGGGTGTCGCCGAAGCGCACTCCTCGTCTCGTTCCGTATCCGCGTCTTGCGACGAAACGGCGCTTTGACCACTCGTCGAAACAACACCCTTGCTGCAGATGGAATATCTCATAACGTTTCACACAACACTCCTTGACATCTTGACCTAGCTGGCGACTACCCTAACACGAACCGGTGCGATAGGTAACGGAGTATTTTTTTTTCCTTTACAACCACCTTTCCCGGAAATAAGGATGAACCCCTTTTTTCAGTAGAAATAAATGCGCAGACAATCATCCCCGCCAAGAAACGCACTGTACATTCCGTGAAAAAAAAGGAAAGAAAAGAAAAAAAGGCAAGCACATTCGGTTGCGCAACAGCTGAAGAAAGACGAGTTTCTCTGCCGCAAAAACTGAACAGAATTTCTTTTTATAGTGCAAACATCGGCTGTGAGTCAGTTTATCGTTCACGACGCGAAACTACTAATAAGACAACAAAGAACACTCCTTCTCCCAAAAAAATAACATTTAATCTTGGGCCCATTTCTCTGCATCAAAATAGGTTTGCGTTAAGGTAGACCAGCACTTCCCCAAAATTCCATAACGGATGTGTGTTTGCCTTTCTTCTCATACTTTCGATCAGGAAACATTTTTCTCACGGAAGAGAATCGGACAGACGCTTTTCAGCATCTTACACAAATATCTGCCAAGTGATAAGACAGTTCGAGACCCTCAACCCTAAGAACCTCAATGGAGAAGACAATTCATATCTGGATGACTCTCAATTCACTTTAAAAAACTCATTACTGAGTAGCTTCTGAACTGTAAGAATGTCAGATGCAGCACTACGTTTTCTTCTCCTCGTTTTCATTGTGAAATGAGAAAGACCAGTCGAAATTTAAAAACATTAACCATCCATCACATCGTCCGAACCTTAGAACAAAAGGGGGAGAGGGGAGACGGGAGGACCTTCGAATGTTTCTAAGAGAAATAGCTCCTCAGTCGCAGTGATCCAGACTTTAAAAGGCTGCCATACAAAACTGCTGCAATATAAGAATACATTCCGTCGGGCACAATGATGTTTGTTTCGAATTAAACTGTTAAGGCTTATCAAAGTCATCATTGCTTCAAGTTGGACGCCTCAAAAATTAGAAGGATGAAATAATTAGACAGAAGGCCCGGTCACAATCTCTCCAGGTTAAGACGACGAGAAAAAGAAGCCCCATTCGCATAAGCACGAAAGTTTGTAATTCAATCTTCTTGGTAGGTGCAACAAATATGCGCGAAACACTTTCATCTACTTTTTAGGCAAGATAAGGATAAGTGTTCATGTACCAGCAAAAGCACCAACAATCAAAAACGTGTCATTTAGAGCGAGCTACAAAACCCACAGGCACGAGATCGATTTCACAGCCTGACGGCTCTGTCAGTTCATGTCTGCCGAAATGAACCCAGCAATATTTATAGACAAAAGCCGACCTTTTCTACAATCGCAGTAATTGTTCCCACTGCATAAATCTAATAACTGGCTGGTTAAAATCAACTCTAATTATCTGACCGCCTCTTATTTCCGAGCGGTTACCTTAGTGAAAAAAAAGAACCCCATCAAACTTTCTCAACGAACAAGATCAGAAATGAAGCCAACAACTCGTTAGGGAACAAAATCCGCGAGAAATTAATGGACGGTCCTCCGAATCTATGCCACTATCACGACATTCAACCCACAAGAAAACTGATTTCATTGCTATGCACTGAAAGCGCACTCGAGTTAATGATCAATCCTGATGACTAGTGCTCCATACAGCGAACGGATATTATGTGTTAAAACAATGAATTAATATACAGGTGTTCACTCACTTTTGGTATAATGAGCTGAGGTTATCAAGAGTGGGCTGACTGACTGAATTGGTAGGAGGTGCTGCTGCGCTACCAAGCGAGGAATTCAATGAAGTATTCGCACTGCTCTTCGGCACAGATACATTTTCCTTGTTCTTGCTAGCACCTGCCGCAGCAACAGCAGCAAAAGAAATGGGCGCCGAAGCAGAACATGAACTGCTTCCCCCAACTCCGGACGACGCACTCAACGTTGGGGGCGCCGGTGGCGTTGCATCGTCGCGACGCGAGAACACCAACGTCCCAGCAGTTTTCTAAAACATTGCTTCACTTAGCTTCCATATCGAATCCCAACGAATAAGCCCCTTATGGTCAGAGAAAAGCGCGAGTATACACAAATAAATAATCAGCCATGCTGCAATGCAACCACTCCTTTCCACTCGCTGTTCGATGCAACGCGGAAGTATTTGCAGCGATAATTTCTTGAGTTTTGCAGTTAAACCACTGATTTTAGAAGACCATGAAATGGGAATGGATGTAATACGAGATAGGGTCATTGCATCGCCGACCAACTCGTTCCATAAAGTCTTCTGTTCTATGACGATGAGCTAGCACTGATAAAACATAGAGGAAATTTGCCCAATGCCCATAAACGCGAATTCGATGGACGTTGCAAGAATCAACACCATCGAGCTCAACGCTTCTCTCCTGTTCAACAGTGCCAACACTATAATTGCACCCTGCTCACCGAGAATTGCCCTCAAGTAGCTGTGAATACCTTTGAAAAACAAAAAAGCACTTCATTCGTATCACTGCCACGAAAAGAAGTGATACTGTCAGAGAAGACGGGATGTTAAGAAATTAAGATTCCCACCATTTTAGAACACTACGTTGTCTAATAATATCTTACTATTATTATCTAAAAGTGATCTCATTGCATCTGTAATCCACTCGAGGCACTTTTTTTGCTTATAAATTTGACCGATGCCCTCTTTAAGTCTAAAAAATATAAGCCCTTCCCCATCTATATCTATATAACTCTCGAATTCTCGATTTTTCAACAGTGCAATCAATGTCTTCAGAATTTAAAGTAGTCGATGAAGTGGCGCATCAGCTAATTTGTGAGGTGCAAGTAGCGAACGCCCCAAGAAAGATTAAAAATTACCACGAGTTGACAGTTTTTCGGTTACTATACGGTCGAAAATATGAAAAGCACAACGTGAAAGACGTAAAGCTTAAAACAGAAATAATGTAATACGCAAAACATAAACTGCTTAAAAATAAGCAGAAAATGTATCGTCGACTGCTTACCCAATCCGTATCTTCAGGAACGTCATCCACAGAGTTCGTGCTCGCATTCGCCCATTCCTTGTTGCTATCGTTTTTAATCGCTTGCGAATTATCCCAAACATTGCTCGCTCCACTTGCACTCCCAGACTGAAGTATGCCCGACTGCTGATAACCCCCCCTACCCAAAAACGTCCCTCGCCCACCACCTCTTACGCCTCCTCGAAACCCGCCCCGACCACGTTCGGAACCTCGTCCTCGACCCGAGCCTGGAAGCGGATAAGCTTGTGCTTTTATCAGCAGCTCAATCACGAAGAAAAAAACAAACGCAACATCGGGTTCTTTCGTCCAACGCCCCTCTGAACATGAATAAATAATTCTACCTGTCATGAGTGCTGTTCATGGGAAAAAATACTACAAAAGAATCTCTGCCAGGGTTTCTCGGATACTGCCAGGAATTTCAAGGCTTTCAGCATGTTGACAAAGGATGCGTTTAGAGAATCCTCAGAGAATGTGACTGAGAAAACCAGACCGTTGTATATGGTTGCAATCAATGAAACGTAACGAAATGAGAGTAAAACGTCAAAACCCTCGAAATCCTTTGCAATATGCAGCATAATAATTTGGCGAACGTACCTAATGCACGACGTTACTTGTCATAGAAACATCAATAAAATATACAACTAATCTTACCAGAGAAATTATTAGCACTTCGTGTTAAATGATTGCGGTTTCTGTACGTGGAAGAAAGCTCTTCGGCTCTTTCCTCAGCTTCAGCTCGTTTTGCTCGACGACTCTTTTGCTCCTTCCAAACGCTCTCGTCCGAATATGCCTCCTCCAATATCGCATTCACTGCCTCCTCAACGTTGTTATCGGTATCATACAACGCTATTTCTGCCTGACTTACAGTGCATCGCGTTGTCTCTACCACCTGAAATGTGCAACTGGCCTTATCCAAGCGCCTAAATTGAACTTCACACATGATCATAGATCACATGGCACCAGTGACTGAAATTTACGACGAATTTAGAGGCGAGAGAGAATATACAGCGGCATTATCAAGTCATCGGTCCTTAAAAATTCCAAGAAAATACCAAAGAATAATGATAAACAATGATGGGACGATGAAATTCATTCAGATGAAATAGGTGCATACTGCGCAAGAGTTGAATGAAATTTCTGAAAATAAGGAAGCAGTGGGCCTCAACATCATCTTTCTCCTGCTATGAATGCGGTAGAGGCTCTGGCCTATGGCTAATCCTCGGAAAACTTACAATAGTCTTATGACCTTTTAGTCATGCGGACCTGCGGCTCAATCTCACCCTCGACCTGACTCTATAATTTTGCCGCTGTATTGCACGAGGTCCACGAAACTCTGTACGAAACCTCTGACTGCGCTTACACTGGGAATTACCAACCTCTCAATGAACCACATTTTAACAGCAAAAGTTCACTACAAGTGTGACTGGTGAAAAAGAAAAGAACCACAAGAACGACGACTCCTCTCATCCATCGTCTCAATAACTGCCTTTAGAATTACAACATCAGAGAAATCAGATGGCGCTATAAGCCTTATTAACGAATGCACCTCCCACATATAGATAAACTGTACCCTCCATTATGTCGATGTTTCCTCCATCGGCACCTAGTCCTCCCTTCATTCTCATGTGGCAAGCGAGAAGCCCATGTACTTTCCCGTTTAAGGAATAACCTGCGTATATTCCATGCAAGGTGAATAAACAGTGCGCTCACTATCACTCAAACGCTAAAAAATACATCTTAGGGAATTACCCCGCAGGAAGTATTTGAAGCAATTCAATAGATCAGCCGACACATAAGTAGCGGCTGATTTGATTGCTGCATTATACATACAAATAGCAACAGTTATCGGTGATATCGAATTAGCGTCACCGCCGAGTGATTCACCATTTCCTATGATAGAAAAACCGTTGAAACCGTGCAATATCTACCTAGACAACAACATTGTTAGGGGTGTGGCATTTGTGGCATTCTTCTTATGGGACAATAGCGCGATGAGCGGTCATGCAGCAATTTTTTTTTCTCTCTCAACGAATTAAAGGTGACATCGATGCGGCTTATATTCGTATTTATAGATATCCAGATATGGAAACAATCCCGGAGACATGAATTAGAGGAAAATTAAAGTGGACTTTCTATATACAGAAATGCTCATAACGTAGGTAAAAATGAAGTAAGCACAACTCGGATAAACGAAACAGTTTTGACGCCCTTCAAAAAAGCTACCTCCGCATATGCAGACACAATCACAACGCTCATTTAAAACGATTCCGCCATCCACTCATCGTCATCCCAGTGCGGTCTTTCTGCAACTATTTCCACGTGACAACGCTTCAGTAACCTCTCAACAACCTTATCGTGTATCGTGACTTAAGGCCAGAAGGTGGAAAGCGATTAGATGGAGACTGAAAATGAAAGATGGCAACAATACAACACACAACTCTACCCTAGACAATTTCATGCTATAAGGAAGTTAAACTATAGCATTCCTTCTAGAAACGCTTGCTGCGAATATCGAGCAGCGAAAAAAGCATGAAGATCTCAACGAGAAGTTCACCTTCTTGATCAACTTCTGAACGTTCGCACGGTCATCGTCGACGGAGCTAACATCTTGCGTGATTCTGGCTAATCGCAACTGATCTTGTGTGGCACGTATTTTCTGGTCGCTCGTCTCTCCTCTTCCACCCATTGCCTTTCTCAGCAGCCTTAAAATAAACCTCAAATTATTCCCCATTCATGCGACAAACAACACGAATACAGCAATCGAATAGAGACGCATTAAAGCATTCTATAAAGGAGGCTAAATAATTCAGTTATCCGAGTTCAATGCGATAATGCACAATTACTGCGCTATATGATGGTGGAAGCTCGACCTGAGGTTTTACTCAGCGATACGAAAGAGATTAACGTGATTTTGGCGAAATTTAGGAAGACATAGAGATATCATCCACTAGAGGGGATCCACCGGCTAAGTAGTTGAGTCGAAGCAGAAACTAGACGTCTATTTCAGTGGTATTTTCTCACTGCCTCTATCAGCTATATTTGACATCACACCAAACAACATTCGGAAATGGTTGCTGAAGAAAATCTCAAAATCGCTTTTCACACCGTTATTCGCAAATGGCCGCAAAGCATCTTGTGTGCACTTTCCGTAACTTCGTTATCCGAACTTGCGGACGACAACAACACCCTAGTCCGACTACGGCATATCCGAACTTCCGGACGACAACAACACCCTAGTCCGACTACGGCATATCCGAACTTCCGGACGACAACAACACCCTAGTCCGACTACGGCATACTGAGAAATTCAACAACACCCTAGTCCGAACACGGCGCACTGACAAACTGCGTGCGCAAACTTACAATGATGCAACCTAACCACCACACGAAAATTCCACTCACGAATTCATCGTGAACGGCAACTAGTGATTCTGCACATTTGCGCTTCTCTACTTACCTCTCTACCGGATTCAGTGCACATAAATGATAAAAGTGGCCGCACATGACCGGCTATATGAACTCTAAATCACTCGTCTTCTTCTAACTTCCGGTACATATATATGTATGTGTGTATATAAATATCGATAAGTTGACTTTCAGAAGATTGCATGATCACTGATAGCCTGAGGCTGAGATGAACTTGATACCGTCGTTTCGCCTTCCTAGTGCTCCATCTCCCCCGCTCCTTCCTTAGATGTCTATCTCATCGCCACGTGTCCTCCTCGAGAGGACGAGCAATCTGAGGACAGCAATCAATAACAATTCACAAAGCACGCCAGCGAAGATCACTCTGAGAAGCAGCACAATTCCCCGCACCGCAACCTCGACACCAACAATATAACGTGCGTTCGGGTAAAAGCAACCACACAGCACACGAACAAAATAAGTACCTGCGCGCGCGTATCTTGGCTCATGCTCAACATTATTGCTGCGTGTAGCGTCAACTATGAAATGTACGATTCAAATAGCGAAACTCTCAATCGACTTGTATTTCGATCGCGTCTCGGCGACAATTCCTATTGCGACTAGTTTCTTTCGGGTGTTCCACTACTTCGAAAGCCTCCTTCTAAATAAGATGCTTTAACGTTAAGCCAACGGGGTTATATTACTTCTCTATTACGGTATAAAAAGTTAATAATTAAGCGTTGTGAAATCCTAATGAATACAACAGCCGTATAGCTTCTCTCAGAAATGTTCTCGATTGGCGATGATCGATTATGTTCGCCTAATTAGAAAGGTGGAAATTGTTTTGTGAAGGGGGGGGGACGAGGATGTATTTGTTGGATGGGAGATGAGAGCTAGGATATTCGTAGTCTTAGTAGCGTATTATGTTCAGCTTAAAATATAAGAGAAATGAGGGTATATGGTCGCTAAGATTGCCAACAAAATGAGAATCCAACTAACGCAAACAGTTCTCGCTTTTTGAGAGTTCAACAGAGTGCCACTCTCCTTTTTTTTTTTTTGGAATCTTGTGACCACCAGCGGTAGGATTTATTTTCAAAAATCCAGTGCACGGATAGAGATCGATCATTAAGCGATCCATCTCGTTTCCCATCCCCATCCTTCCCCTACCCCTCTACCCTCTCCCGCTTCTCCACTCTCTACGGATACATTGTCAAAAGTGCAGCTAACAGTGATCCGGCAATAAATTCCTCATGTAATTATGAAAATAGATGAGGTTTTACGAATTCTATTCACTCTTTTAGACTCTTCGACGATCTCATTTCATCGTCTCGTTTTCTCTCTCGTCCATTAAGTGATCTATTAGGTATAGTGAACGTTCGCTGCCAATAAAATTTCTCTTATCGAAGTTTTACTTCGAATTGAAGTTTAGATTCAAAGAGTAATATTTTAAGATTCTTCAAAGAGAACTATTCACTATAGTTTTCAGCATTTTTTTTTTTAAATGAAACTAAAGTTATACTTAGCAGTGGATGGTAGGGTTAGAGTATTGAATGCAGTGATCTTTTTCTTCCACTACTTTCCGTTTGAAAAAATACCCGGAACACTTTCGAGGCTCATAGTAGTATAGGCAAGAGATTCGAGCCGACGTTCGCTAAGTCTAAAACTTCACAGAAACAGCATGACGATAGAATTTTTCCGCATGCGATGATAGAGTCGCACTTCATATAGCCAATTGCTGCAACATCTCTCTCTCTCTCTCTCTTTCTGCTTACAATCCCTTAATGTACTGCCAGATGGGAAAATGCTCTAAAGTGCTTGTATAGTATATTGACATTCGGAGGGGAATCTCACCTCAAAACTATGGAACCCTAGCTGCTGATGCCCAATAGGTTTTCAGTGCCGAAGTTGGAATTAATTTTAGAACGCACAGAATTTCTTTATTAGGGTAGCTTCGAGCTTTTTCACAAGTGAACAGCAATCGTTGAGGGCATCTAGTCACTGTAGAGGTGATCCGAGTCTTCTTATGATGAGCAGGTGGAGATAGGGCAAGGGAAGCTGAAACGATATCAAATTGGATCCCTTCCACGGAATTGCGGTGAATAGACTGCCTGTAAAGGGACGGCAGTTGTGCCATACTGAGCTCACTTCATAACGTCTCTCAAACACATCTCAATTTCAGCATTTTCATCTTCCAAGAGCCTTAATAACGAGCTATGATCGTCATTTGAACATTGCCAAGAAGAGGTCGTCAAGTGCACAAGTTGAATCTTTCATGTAAATTCCCTGCAGTTAAGCGATGCAAAGTTCTTTTGTTTTCGTGGATCGAAGTCCAAAAATAAGTTTTTTTTCGCTACAAGGTTGCTACGTTTGGTTCATTTTGTACTTCTCATTCCCACTTCTTTGTCGCAAAGATAATGTTCAAGTCATCATGACCAAGAAGTAAATGCTAATTAACAGAAAAATCATGCTTAAGTGTATGAGGACGCAACTAGGCAGCCTACATTTACATGGAAAAATAAACGGCACAAGTTTACGATGCTCCGCGATCGGACTGTCTGATTTCAGCGCCAAACCTCGAGAGTTTCCCGAACTTCGGAATTCCTGTACACCTGTTGGGCCGCACCGAACTTCCAGCAGTTTTGAAAATCTTCGAGTCATCTTAAAGTCCGTCCGAGTGGCTTAGAGGTTTGAAAGCATAGCTGTTGAGACGAGAATAGGTCTATGTTTATGGACAAGCAACTTGACTACTAAACGCGTATATCTGTGGCAGAAGGTTGGAGCAAATTTTGTTGCAGAACTTGCACAATAGGATTCTAGCGCACTGTATACTCGTAATCGTTATCATAACAAATGCAACCATCAAGAGTAGAAGAAGCGTTATTGCATTTTTTGAGCCGAATTCATGCAAATAAGACTCGAAAAATTTTGCATTCCGTTGTGAACTTCTCAAGTTGGCTTTGGTGAAGACGTTGTTTGTAGCGGCGAATGATTTCCAGCTTTTTGCGGCTCTCAATCCCTATGTGAAGCCTGAACTGTGATTTTGTTGGAGTGAGAAGCCGTCAGTTCATCACTTCTAAACCTTAATCGAGAGATGAAAAGGATCGAAAACTTAATGACCTCCTAATTTAGTTGCGAGTAGCGAGATGACGTTTAGCCAGAATATGTTTTATTTGCCCGACATAAGTGAGACTGCAATAAAATCAACACAGTATCATTGCTGCTGTTATAATTTTTGCGCTGTCTTCGCATTTTGTGAGAAATATTAGCACTTTGCTGATTATATTGAATGGTTCCCGACCGATACTGCCTACTGATCGTTCCTTTTTCTACTTGCAATTGGTCTAGCAATTCCGCCATTGTGCCGTCCCACTTTGTAATAGTATCATAACTAATGCTTCTCATTTAGATGTGTATTAATTTGTTGCGAAGATCGTTTCGTGCTTTTTCATGCCTTGAATTCGCGTGGATTCTGCATCTTTTTGCATTCGCGGTATTATTCAATTTCGGCGTTTGAGATGGGAGACGGCGTGCAACAGAGCAGTGGTACTCCATCTGGAAATGGACCACGCTTCCGTATCGTTCCTGGACCGATGCTTGGTGAAAATAGTCGTTCGAATGTATCACGCCCTGCGCTTGCTGTACCGGTACTGCATTAAGTGTTGATTTAATTTTTTCTTTATGTAGATTTCTAGCTGAGCAAAGGGGCTAATGAAATGATTATGAATTATGAATTATAAGAGAGGAAGAGAACTCCCATATTTAAGTTTCCAGAGCAGAACTAGTCAACTGAGCATAAGTCAGTCATATGAGAGTGCTAATCGGGCTCTGTTATTATATCCGAAAAGTTACTTTTTACCTACTTCGGTTTTACCTTTCTTGCAGAATTTGCGGTTGAGGCATTTTCTTTGACAGATTCACATTCGATCGCTTGCGTTCCTACTTCCTTCATTCAGACTTCACTCACAGTTGTGTAGTCTTCGTTCTCGCATTTTCAATTTCTGCATAGTTTCTGAATTAGATCGAAGTGGCGTTAACCAGTAGGTGATGATGAGCGTCGCTGAAAAGGTTTTTTGAACAAAGGAGAACAAAAGAGATATTGTTTTGATTGCTCGAAGAAGAGACTGAAAGGAGAATTTGCTTTGTTGCTTTGCTTACTTTTAATCTGTGCTCAGCGAAGCAAATCTCCGAATTCACCGAAAGAAATTGAAAAATAAGACATATATGTGAAATTTTCGCATCTTAGATCGTCTGTAGAACATTTTAGTTGCAGATTTCAATTTGCCTCACAACTAAGACGAATTCACGTCTAAAGGAAAAGTATGTAACGCATAAGTGAAAATGCGATCGAGCTAACATAACTGAACTATCGATTTGTATGTCGAGATTTCTACTCCAAAATGGATAGTTCCCACCTTTTGCGGCATCCCATCACCTAAGTTTCCGCTACTTCATACTTAAAGTGATACTCCCATTTCGTCCAGAATTCCTCTGGAATTGCTCCGGGTTTCTCTTTGAGACATTTTTTCGTTCATTGATTATCTGAAATCACGTTCAGTATTGTCGCAAATATGGCAGCAATACTTTATGTGCAGCATTCTTTCAACGGGAAAGTGTTTTCAAATCGATTCAGTAGGAGTTTCCATGAGGTACGTTTTATTAGATTTCTGTGCTGACTCAAGCATGTAATTTTTCCGCCTAACGAATAAGAGAAAGAAATTTTGAGGGATTTGCATCAGAAATACCGAAATTTATCTTTCGATGCAATTCTTTGGGCATACAACACAACGAAACGGCAACGATGCGTATAGTGTAGAATACTCGCATAGTGAATTTCTCGTGTATTTGAAGAGATTCACTCGGATTTGTATAAAACAGCATTTTACACAGCGTGAACTTTAGCATTTCTAATCTCATGGCATCGCTAGCTGCCACGTCCAGGTTAGCCATTATGTAGATTAATTGCTTCGTCTATTCAGCATCTTCATTCATTTGAAACTTTCCACTCACTTCCTTATTTATTCTTCTTAAACGTTATTATGCGGTGTGATCTTCACGGTGATCACCAGAGCATCATTTCTGTCATTTCTCTTGATGATCTTGTGTAGATATGCACTTGACAATATGATGATGGGTGGGGATCGTGCGACTGCCTTGCTAGGGAATATAAGTATGCGCCGCACTGCACTTTCACTGAGTCTCACACTAATGCCATTGTAATGCTGTAGAACTTGCATTCTGACTAAGAACTTGCTCACGAAAAAATATACATAGCCTTCGACGAAGCGACTGTTGTGGTGAATAACTTTTCGATCGGAATTCCGTGGTATTTGTTGTAGTGAAAATGCTGTGTTATAAGAGGATAAGGAAAGAAGGTTCAAAGACAAAGCAGTAGCTTGGAGTAGTCTGTTGCAGTGGTAGCCGAACACTCATAAACCTTATGTGTATCGTTATGGGGCTGATAATAGCAAAGGGTTTTGGAGGATACCGATTAGATGGTTACAAATGCTTAGATAATGCTGGGAATGCCATAATTTCATCCGTAGTATCCCGTTGTTTGTAGTGGCGCTGTGTTAGACACGCTATTGCCGCCTGTTATAGCTGAACATATGCAGCTGATACAGAGACCGCTAATTCCCTTTATCAAATTTGATAGGATTTGCTGCACAAATTTGTGTCACCTGTTATCTGTCATGATATGATCCTACTCATATACGCTCTTAGGATCACGGCAACACTTATGAGAAATTCAGTATAATTTTTCTTTTTTTTTTTTTGATTAGCTCTTAACATTGATGGTTTATGCCAGCTTCTGCATTACCAACTGAGAAGTAGCGAATGCCAAAAGGGGAGGAGGGAAGGTTACATTTTAGGTGCATATGCGGTGGATTTGCAAATTTTTCCTTAATTCATTCCCATATTATATGGGGATTTCTGCATGCAGATCCAGCATCTCACTCCCACATTCATCAAACACAGCGGTTATTCATCCACCGGACACTTTCAGTTGTTCATCTTCGTCTGCTTATTTGTTAAACGCATTTTATGCGGTACTTCAACATCTTCCTCGTCACTGAATCACCTACTTTTGTGTTTCTTGAAATGTATAGCTTTGCATTCTTGCTCAGTGAAGTATGATCGTTGTTTTCGCATGATCTTTGCTTCGCGATTTATTGCTTGCTCAAAGCTCAACTGCCCAAGGCGCATTCATTCAGAAGTGGAAGTGTCTAATCAGTGCTTCAAAAGACGTACCACTCTGTTCGCATTATAATGTTGTTGCTATCACTGGAGTGGGGCCTCAAAGTATGCAGAAAGGAGACTTACGCGCATTTGATTTCTGATTTTCCTCTTATGTGACAGAATCGTGGCTTGCAGTTTTGTGTAGAAGAAACGATTGGCTTCCATAAATCGTGGCTGACAAAAGATGTTGACATGGCTGCGGCCACGGTCTATGCCATCTCGCTGATATGACGCTGTGATAATGCACTATTGTGAGAATTCCTAGAGCTGTATGAAATCTTTATAGGCTGTATTTCTGTTGCGTTCATTTATGTCGACATCAGTACCTTTCTATATGAGAATGTTTCCCTGCGAACTTTTCTTTTTATTGGTACGAACGTACTGAAAAATGTTTTAGTAGGTCGTCTTGTTGAAGAAGTAAGATCGTGGTTCCATACCGCGAGAAACGAGAATGCGTAGAGTGGGAAATTATTGCCATAGTTTTTTTACTTTCATTTGGAGTGAACGTGAAAATAGAGGATGAGGGAAAGGCCTCACTTTCAGTAATGTTGCAGATGGTCAACATTCTTGAGACTTGCACTATGAAACTATCACTTGAAATGCCTAAGCATCTCTGCAAGAAATATGTCGTCATCGGTTTTGCAACTTCAATGCAAATTTTTTCTCTTTGTGTTTTCTTCGACTAAGTAATACTAAGCAGTTAGCAAGGAGGAGGAATTCGAGTCGAGCATGTCGCTTTTTAATTCCGAAAGGTGGAGTCGAGTTGCTTTGTCATGTTGAATCAGTTTCCCAACTTCTCGGAGTCGCGAAACGCAAACTTTTCTGTATATCCACCTCGGTCATCTAGCAAGATTTATTTTTGATTTTACCGTTCCGTATAGTCGCCTTTTTCGGAACGTTTTCTAGCTGTACAGATGCACAGTACTCTAATTTGCTTAGAAGGTGACAATTTTACAGCGTAATTTGTGTCTTTATAAGACACATTTGTGGTCGCAGTCCATTGAGTTGCGTTCGATCGGGATCGCACCGTACCAGTCAAGCAGATTTAAGGTTCAGATGATCGGAAATAGCACAACTCACAGAAAGCCTTCGATTCTTTCATTTCACTCAGTTTTCCTATATGTATCGTTTAACTTTGGTGTAGTCAAATAATATTCATATTGTTGGAGTTTTGGATGCGCTTAATAACCGACCTTCGTGCAACGTTAAGATGCAGTCGCAGCCATTTGGAAATCAGCAGTCCGTCAGACAGGAAGAGTTGAACCAGGGCGTCACACAGCATATGGTCGTAGGTGGTGCTCACATCAGGCAGCCCGTGCAATGCATGATGATGAATCAAGGTTTGTATCTTTTGTGAGTTTCGTTGCTTTTTTTGTGTGGCATTACAAAATACTTCTTGATCTTGAGGTGGTATGTATGAAGTTGTGTGTTTTCACAAATACCCATCAAAAAGCTTTCTGAAACTTCAGCTCAGCACGAACGTTTCTGCTCGTGCGTTTGTGTGTGTATATTTGTGCATGTGTGCATGGATGCCCGTGCGTTCGTGCCTCATACACACATTCACCCAGGTATACGGAGACACACATGTACGCTGAACTTTGTATGCTTGGCTGACCATATTCGGATCACTTATATAAGTTCTGATTTAGGCGTTTCAATGGGAGATATGAGCGGAAGTACTGGAGCCGTGAGTGGAGCTGGACCAAGTGCACAGTGTCAGCAGAGGCCTCCAAGCGCGGCAGAACAGGCGAATATGGTTTCGAAGTGTGCACGCTTTTTCAAAACGCTCATTCATCTCTCACAGCAGCCTGATCGCAGTAAAGGACAGCAGACCGCGGTGAGAGTGACTGAGCTCGTGAAGGTAGGTTATTGCTTGTTTAATGTTCTCAATCATCTCGTCATTTGAAGGTAAATGTCTTTGAGTAAACTCTGACATGAAGAACACGATGATGCCCATTTCTTAGTTTCAATGACAAGTACTGCTTTTAAGCTGGGTGGACGGTACTGTCAGAAGAGCTTCGAGGACGCAGTACCTTCTCGAAGACTTCTGAAGTAAGTAGTGGAAGAATAGGGGGAAGGAACGGAGATCAATCGGTGCATTTTCTTGCGCAACCAAGCTACTTATCTGCCAGAGATTTTAAAACGCAGAAAATACCCTCAAATTAAGTTCTCAATATGAATTTGTTGGTTTCAAGCTAATAGTGAGGTGATTCAGTTATTCATCAGCAAAGCTGAATTATCGCTGATTTCTACCACATGAAGTGCTACGATTATCGGTACATATTCATTGTTGTTTAGTACCGTTCGCCCTCCGTACTCAGCAGGACCTAGTGTTAATGCAAATGAAGGCAGTAATGCTGTGATGATTAAAGGCAGATGGCCAATTGCTGAGTGAAGAAAATTCTGCTAATTTTCTGCGTTTTGTCCCCTTGTTTCTCCTGGGGCAATGCGGTGGATCAGCGACGCAGGTCGTTTTCAAGAAACGTTGCAGTATTTGTTGATATGAAAATTTGATATGCCCCACAGATATTGAATACTTTCAGCAAGTCATTTATGGAATCATGCCGCCCGAGGCGTTCACCGGTCGTCTTCAGATGGCGCTTCGATCGCAGGCGCAACCTCACTTGCTTCCATTCTTGCAAAAGGTACCTCTCGTTATTCATTGCATACATTCTGAGTTTTATTTAGCCTTTGAAAACACACCAATTGGCACTTGTGTATATGAAGGTGCTCTGCATTATCAAATTTTAAACTTTTAGATCAGTCTAGAATAAAACATGCATTGAACCCGTCAACGTTCACTATCTTCGAGGGATTTTTTCGTCCTCCTCGAAATGCAGAGCGACCTTGTTTATGAATTCCGTTAACTGTGAACAGACATGCTAGCATTTAATGTACTCGGAAGCAGTCTCCCTCGTTGGCATATGGAATGTTAGAAGTGCTGTTTATCATAGCGGCCATAACGACCTATGAACCAATTCTAGGGAACGCTTTATCGGTACGTAAACGTTGGTTTCGCTAGAACTCTGTTCGCCTTCAGGCTGAACCAAAAGAGTTATGGATATGTGTGCTGAATCAGTAGCGCATTTAGTCGTGGCCTGCAAACGCGTTCATTGAAGCGCAAAGGAATGAGGATTTTTTTAAAGACACTTCCGGCACTGAGAGCGGCTATGCAAAAAGGTGAAGTGGTCATTGACGGTATCGAACCGCCGCAGGCTCAACCACCTGTCGAAATGCAACATTCACCACAGTGGGATGCCACTCAACACCGCACAACCAACGAGCCGATCGCCTACATGCCACAAGTATGCATTTCCGATATCCTTACCCTCTAAACTGCTTTCGTAGCTTTCTGTAACCCTTTCCAACCTTCAAGAACGAATTATGCCAGGATTGACTTGTGTTGTTACTGTTGGTATTTGGATGTTTATTACTTGTGCGGAAAGGCCGATGTCCTGAAAGTTGGTGCGTTAATGTAACCCATGATCTAGGTAAGTACTTTTTTCAAAATTCTTACGCACCTATTAAGTTCTGAACGATTTTTCAATGGTTGACGTAGTCGTCTCCAAGGTCACCCCCAAGCAGTGAGTAGGCAGTGTTCATGGCAAAGTTGTAAAAGGCTTAGTGATAGTGATCCCAAAGCGTGATCCTTGTAGAGAATACCGACGGGCCGGTAGAATTAAAAACTTCGATTTTACCATGTAACAAGCATATGCTGCCTTCGTAAGTATTATTTGAGGCACATGTATAGGTTTTTCATCTCTCCCTCCTTTCCTCTCCCCTCCTCCCCAGCATAATATCTAATTTCCATGTTTTTGCCATGATGTCGATAGTCGGTTTCTGGTGTTTAAAAAGAAAAATCCCCTGTGACCAGGCTGTCGACGATTTCGTTGTTTCTGGTTTTAGGGTTCAGATCGCTATCGGACATCGCAAAATATGCTTATGATTTTGCTGGTCACAAAAGTGGCTAAGCTGAGGATTCGAAAAATGAACTATATCGCAGCCCTTAGGTTCAAAGTTTTTCTATGATAAGGTAGGAATGTTATCTCTTACCGAGTTCCTTTTGAGGAGTACACGGTTTTTTTCCAAGAAATAGGCTTTCTGAAAGATGTTTTTAATAGATCAGTAGCGGGTCTGATGAACACACTGAGTCTTAATGCACTGACCACATGAAAAGGCGAAACTGAAATTCGTAATACAGCTGAGATACCGAAAGCAAATCGAAATCCCACTTATAACTTTAAAAACGTGCATAACGGTAACCGGTGCTATCACTTGCACTCTGACAACTTTGAATGTTAACCACTGACATGTACAAGAACAATCCTTTCAAAATTTGTGGTCAACGCTTTCGTGGGGAATCTTTTTTTGACGATTTCTCTTCGACGTTACAGAGCTCTTAGTTTATTTTCGTCCTTATAGGGTTTTTTAGGAGTTGCAACTCGCCGAAGGCAAATTGCGAGAAATGATCTGCTTTTAAGACGAATATACTGTTTTTATTGATTGCCTCAACCGAGTAGGCTTGGCTTTTCGATATGTTCATATTTAGTAGTTTCTTCGAGCAACTAGAAGTAGCAGCATTTGTTCTGCACTATTTAAGGAGACTTCTCTGCTACTTCATTATAGGATGCAGTGATTTTTAAAGGTATATTTCTTGACTAGTTTTTTCCTTGCTGTTAACACTGAAGATTAGAAAAGAGCTAACTCAATAGGGTGGCACTCCACAGCAAATGCTTCTCGGCAGCCAAACTCCGCAGATGAAGGTGGAAGGCGATGAGTCGTCGCAGGCGGACGCGAGTGAAACGATGACTTCAGACAGCGATGTTCGTACTCTCTCATCATCTTATGTGCCTTACAGGGTCCTCAATGTGGACGTCCTTGCCCGGTGTGTTTGTTTGATCACCTTTTATGTAAGACCTCTCCCGCATTGCCGCCTTTTATTTCGAAGGTTTTTTTTTCGCATATCATGACAACGTTCTTAGATAGAGCTCTGGATGAAAGCGGGTAACAGTGGAATATATTTATAAGCGATGACGCGACATTTTTAATTGCAGTTCAATATGCTGCAGACTGGAGTTAAGCTTAGGTTTTATCCACTTGACAACTTGGAGGTGAAGTGAGACATTCGAACCGTAGTAGCTCAGTTGTATGTTGCAAAAAGAATCCTATTAAATGAGCCTTCTCTCCTCTTCACGGTCGATGCGTGGTGGAGGTAGTGATATCGCAATCAGCGAAAAAGAACCGATCAGGACAGTCCTATTTCTCCATTCTTGGTGATAGCTAAAGCCTTATTCGTTGTAACTGTTCAAAGCAAAGAAGATGCTGCTTCCATATGCTTTACAGATGCACTTGTATGAAAGAAAACCGTTCGGGCGACTTCTATTCCACATCGTGAAAAGAACTCGTGATACACTTTTTAGTAGCTAAAATGGTTTTCCGTCCTCTACAGGACATGCGAAAGATTCAAAATCGTACAACAGTTATGGGAACTTAATAAAAGAAAACTGGTACAAAATATTTTAGTTGTTTGATCACAAAAAAGATATTCACTAAGCTTTATTTATATTCTCTTTTGAAGATATGAGGTATTCGCGAACTCTGATCGCGGTATTTTAGTAAGATCCAACGGGCGATGCCGGATGGTGGCCAACCAGCTGAGGACGTGTTGACGATGATTTCACAGGCAGCCGAGAATCGTCTTTGTGTGGTGCTGGCTCGCCTGTCGGTTATCGCTGAGCATCGCCTTGAGCAGCTTCGTAACCATCCTATGTACCAAGCAAGAATTTCCTCTGCTCTTTATTTTCTTAATTCTTGCTAAGATTCATCGCTTATTGTTATGGGAACATTTTATAGATTGAGCGTTGTAATTTGAGGAATTTTTACTTGCCAATGGTTTGACTTATTTAGTTATAACCATAATAAAGCAGGAACTCGCATATTTAAATTAGTTTCGAAAATGGGATTTACGATTCTGCTGTGCAGAATGTCTTTGATCGAGGCAGCATGCAAATGGAAAAAAGCGAATGAGTTGCAGTTATTCATCTTTGTTCACATGCTGTCTTCCATGTATACCTTATTTGCAATCTACTTGACACTTGTAGGAATTGATCTTAACCAGCAGCTTTTGTTCGGATGAAAGATGAAAGAAGGAATAGGAGCTGCACGCCGTTTTAGGTGCATCTTTACTTGTTCGTAGTTATCATTTTTGCTGATGCACCTTCGAAACAAGGTAATCTTGTTGCGTTGCTTATGATGTCGATGCATGGTTGTCCAGGTTATCGTGATAAACAGGTTCAAATTGTTTGTAAATTGTTGTATTTTAGCGTTGCAAGCGCCATTTCTTTTTTAGTAGCTTGGTCTATGTTTTTTAATTGACGGGAGATATATATCCTCAATTCAACCTTTGGGTGGTGTTTTAAGTATGTTTGTTCAATGTGTACTAGCAAGAAGAACGCCCTTGCCGGCTCCGCTTCAATGTTATATTTTTGTTCTTCAAGATTTTTCAGGTCGGTTACTGTGACTGCAGTAAACGCATCCTCTGTGTTGTTTTGAATTTCAAAAGAATTCCTTACTTTCCTCGTCTAAATCTTCAAAACTTCAGTTACTTTTGGTGAGATAAATATACGTCGCTCGTTGAAGGTTGTTGACGATACGCGCCGTCAGTTGCGCTTCCTTGAGGAACTGGATCGCCGTGAGCATGAAAGAAGGGAGAATAGAGAGAAGGAGGCGCTTATTCGTCTCAGCAAAAGTAAGAGTAAAGACAAGGACACCCTCGTGGAGAAGGCGAAACAGGTATCCGTCTGTCTTACGCTACTCCTTCATAACCATATCACTTATATTACACAAAAAACTCTATGAAGGAGTTGTTTCAAAAATTGTTTACAGAGAGAAGTCTGTAGTCATATGTTTAATTGCGTGAATAAATATAACGTGAAGAATTTATCCGTATAAGCCTTTCATGCTTTGATGATCCGCTTTGTTGGAAGAGTGCTAGCTCGATTTTAACGTGTAGTTCCGCCCAGCTTTTGTTTGTTCTTATTTGCGCGTGTACTACGACAATGCGTTTACATAGTAAACAGAGCATTCTTCATCGTAGTTATCTACAAATTTTTATCTGATTTTCACGGGGAGATTGGAAAATGTCTTCAAAGGAAAACGTCGAATGCACATCGGTTTGTTTTTCTTCGAATGACATGCAGGGGTTAAATGCTCTTCACCCAAAAACTAAATCACAAACCCGACGAGCGGCCTCGTTCTTGTACCATGTGCAGAGAGGTGCGCTACATGACCGACGAATGTTTGAAGGGCCAGTGATTTTCGACCGCGCATTGCATGGATGGGCACACACTTAATATTGCCTCGAGTCTAATGTCGCACGCATGGAATTTTTTCCCTACCGAGAAGAGCGTAACCTTCGTTTAGGGAAATAGCTTTCGCAGTAAGCAATCGCCTATGAAAACATACAATTTCAGCTGCAACGCGCAGATCAAGAGGCGGCCCGGAATCGAGACGCCAATGCAGCTGCAATTGCGGCGTTAGGCGGTGTGAAAAGTCAGAAGCGTTCGTGGGCAGATGCGAACAATCCGTTTGAGCAACCTGTATCGATGGGGCTCTCAGCACCTGTAAGCTTCCTTTCGGTCGTCATAGATTTGTTTGCGTTGAACAGTGTGCTTGGTATAGAAGAGAGGTTTTCTTTCATTTACTCAAGAGCACATAAACCTGCCGTAAAATACTCGAAATTATTTCTAGAGAAGCCTTATAGTCAGGTGTTCGTCATTGCAAAATCGCAGTGGGACATTTCAGCCCAATCTATTTTTAAAACTTAGACGTTTTCACCAATAACTTTGAGGGCAGTACCTGTGCCTTGCAACATTTCTCACCAATTTATCAGTTAATGGCTGTATTAAGCTCTCTGGTGCTACAAAGCGTGTCTTTTACCAGCGCCTTTTTTCTTTTCAAAGTGAATAAAGATTGTTCGCTCAATGCACAATCACGCCAAGGACTCACAAGTTATCTGCTTGTTTCTACACACCTTTCATCTCACTCATATTGCAGTCGTAAATGAAGGCTGAAGTGGGTGATGGTGAGGTTTATGACATTATTTCAGATGCACCGTCCGCGCACAAAAAGAGTCACGATGCGGGATCTGCAGTTCGTGCTCGCTGAGGATCCGTTGACCCAATCGTCGAAGCTTCGTTTACGTCTTTCGCTTTTCAACACGCCAATGGAGGTTCATCCCGCCTAATTCTAATATATTTTCATCGTTAATATATGCACTGGTGTTGTTAGTAGGGTTTTTGAAGTAACTCGACTCTCATATCAAAACAGATACTTGTTCCACCTGTTCTTTCCATGAGACGATAACGAGAAAGTATCCCGACAATATTTCACCTTGGCGCTTCTTAGGGTCACTTCTCAAGCAACTTTTCAGGTATATTCTGCACAAATCAAAAAGTTTGTATTTAAACGTTTTCCTTGAGTCCCGATTGTGCACGCCACTTAATAACTTCGTAGTCCTTAGAAGGTCGTCTAATAATCGAATGCTCATAATTTTCCCAGGTTTTCGAAAAGAGCATTTTTCCAGGAATATGTAATTTTGCGGCTTTCCTGCCAGTTAGCTTTTGTCGAGTTTAATTGAGAGAGTTGCGCGGTTTTTAAGTTTATTTTGGAGCATCAATAATTTGATTCACTTGTTTCAAACTGTTTTCGTGCGGTCTGCTTTGGATGTCAGAATCGCTTAGGAGGCGTATAACCTTCCTTGTTTCGCCAGGAGAATGGGTAACTAATCAGGACAAGCTTACGATTCTGGATTTAAAATAGGAAGACGTATGAGAGAGGCTGTGAATAGCTTTTTGTGGGCCCACTAGTATTGCTTTATCACTTGCGAAATGTAGTGGTGCAGATTTTCACACCTCCTTTGAAAGAGTGATGGTGTTTTCTAAGCTCAGTATTTCCAATTTGGTGCTCATCAAAGCTACTTTCTTTAAATTCCTCGTGTTGTGGATTCTGCATGAATGCTTGCTTTGGTGCACTAATATCGTCGCTGTATGGTGGGTCGACATAGTAGTGTCGAGTCCTCTACGTATTTTCGAAGAAGGAAAGAAGAAATAACGCTGATTAACAAAGTGGGCAGTTGCTGAATTCAGCTGAGAAGTTTTTCTAGATTTGCTCTGAAAGTGTTTTCTCTTCTTTAATAGGGATTTATGGCTACCTAACAAAACGATCAAATCGCAGCGCAAGAATGAAGCGAAAGTTGCTCACTCTTTAGCGATATAAACTAATCTGCTTAATGCATTGCCAATTCACGCCAAAATTCGTTTTTCCTAGATTTTTGAGACATCTTCTTACATCTTCTATCATCTGCACCTTATTATTTTCTACTCTAAGTCTCTTATTATTTATTATTGCTTTCGATATTCACGTCGATATCAGCAATTTTGATGGAGAGAGCGTATATTCTTTGATGTAGCACCTTTTTACCTTCGTCTTTGACTCTTATCGGGTTTCTGGCGTCAAGACCTTTCGTTTGACACTACTGGCCTGCAAAGAAGCACATCACCCATCCTTTCAAAAGCCGGTTTCTACTTTTTTGCCAGTGTCATATGCAGGAACATCGTTCACACTTGGCATGCTTGTTTTGGCTCACTTCTGATGCAGTGTGCATGTTGTGTTGATCATTTGATTTTGTCGTCAGAAATTCTTCCGACATGGGAATGTAAAAAGTTGGGGCTGTACACTGAGCGGGGAGAAGAGGATAGGAGCTTTTTCGCTTCCTTAATAAGTGAAGAGGGAGGTAAGGGGCATTTCCCACGGTGTAAAAAATTTGTCGGGAAGCAATAACGCAGCCCACCCATCCGGCTAGAAAAGGTGGAAGAAGCTAATGGACTTATTTCGATCCAAATTTTTCGATGTCCTTAGAAGGGGTCGAAGTGAGGGAATAACGCAGTGAAGTTTTGCGGTAAAGTGCGCAATTCTGACATATGTCTTCGCTGTCTTATGTGCAAAATACGACCTTGTGATGAGCTTTTGGTGTGTCAGCGAAAGGGTTTTCGCGTCGCCTACATAATACCATTTCCTTTGTTAACTCTGCATTATTTGTATCCATTGGCATTCATTGTTGTTTAAGTCGGGTTGCATTGGCCACTCTGGGATCAGCAGACTGTTTTGTAATCGTTGTTATATGTTCGTCAGTGCGATGCATTTCTCTGTGGGCAGTTCGCTATTGCAGGGTATTTCCAGCGTAATGTTTATTTCGAGGGCAAGAGGCTTGGTGATTTTGAAGGGGCATGTTGTGAAAAGGTGTCACTGCTGACATATTTTGAAGCTGCTCAAAAATGTTTGTCTCAAGGGTTCTTCGTTGTTTGCAGCAGTGTTTTCCCTCAAAATGCTTTCGATGAAAACAGTCATGATATAGGAAATACTCTGGCAGCCTAGGTACATTATTAGCTTCGAGGTTCACGAAGTCATCATTTAGTAGACAGTACTGCCTTCACATAAACTTCTAGAATGTGAAAATAAGTCGTCACCTGCATGGAAAACCGTTAAATGTGTTGAAATGACCAAGTTGATGCAGAGATTTAAAAAGGGAATGGCGAACTGCATCCCAAAGGGACACCATTTGATGACCACTTACACAGTTGGCTTATTTTCAGGTGACAGAAGAGCTTATTAGATTAGACTTTTGCAACAGTCAACTGTCAGAATGAATTTCATTCAGATCCTGTCGCTGTTTGAGCAATAGGCCATTTGTAGGTCGCTGGAGTTGTCTTCGGCATATTTTGCAGCTTCCAAGAGGAGCGGATGAATGTATTTTCAAAGAAGAGGGAGGGAGGGAGGGAGGGAGGAGGTGAGTTATTTCATTGCGTAATGCGAACTGTAGTCAAGTACCGTTGACGAAATGCACGCTTTCGTTTCATTATTATGATCTCTGTTATTACTGTCTCAATGTTCTGAAGCGCCTTGTTGTTAGTGTTGTTCCCAGTTCTTTTCGTGATTCGGTGATTCTCTGGAACTCTCTTGCACTTAGAACAACGTTAACTGAACTCGCTCCCTTCAACTACCTCCATTTTCTGTTGCTTATATCTTTTACTCTCCGTTTTCCTTCATATATATGGTCGTCGATCGGGTGAGAGTTTTGCCTATGATGGGTTTTGCTGCAGGACTCATTACCTCATGCAGAGTTTTCAAGTAGATGCTACAAAATGATATTAAAGAACGTTTATCGATCAGAAATGTATTCGTTGTTCTTGTGAGTCTATCAAATCTCAGTCTTCATCACGTCGTTGTTTTATTTAACTGCGGTGGTTTACATAAGACGCTTCTTTCTTTTTTTTTTTTGCATTTACATGGTATTTCGCTCTGTTTTATGTCTCATTTCACCGTTATAAAATGAAGCGTTAATAATATACATTAGCGCCCTTCATAGCAAACACTTTAATTGTTCTATGCAACGAACGGGCGATGCTCAACATTTGCTCGTCATAGGTGCCACCTTATAGGTACGCGAAATCTTCTTCTTAATACTGATAATAAAAGTATCGCACTGAATGTTATTAGAGGATTACACACTGTCTAAATTTTTGTACTAACGTTCTTCTTGTTTGTGGCACCGATGTTAAATATGCGAGCTGCTCGTTCGACAGTCTTACCAAGCTGATGGGACCGTTGGTTTGATCACATAGT
Source organism: Parascaris univalens (assembly GCA_037576465.1). Taxonomy (NCBI): domain Eukaryota; kingdom Metazoa; phylum Nematoda; class Chromadorea; order Rhabditida; family Ascarididae; genus Parascaris; species Parascaris univalens. Next base: position 66,701,237 of record CM075173.1, on the reverse strand, counting down.
TGGAGTAGGTGATGCAGAGCGGGAACAGATGTTCCTATGCAACAATAACGTTCGACGAGTTACATGAATTTAAAACGAAATGCTGGTAAGACCGCTAATTTGATGTTTCCAACATCAGCGGCTGACTTTTTGCTTGTCATCCTGTTAACGATTTGAATGAGAATGGGAAGTGACAAGCTAATCGGTCCATTCTGTCCGAGACGGAGTACGGTGGAAAGGTGAATCGACACAGTCTACCGAGGGAACGGGAATCGTAAACCTTTCACATCGAGTGCTCACCTGTTGAAAGCTTGCTGTTAGGTACATAACAGCATGAATACATTTCTCATTCATCAAAAACAAGAAGTTCGTTGTACATGCACAAATTTCATTCCCCAAGCAAGGTGAACTATCTCTTCCCAACTAGCATTTAACGACCTCAGAGTGTATTTATCGCAACTGGCTATTCTTTACGGTGTTTATTTCCATACAACGGTGCAATCAGTAGATTTCCAGAACTAGTGGATTTTCCGAGCGAAATAACGTCAGATGTGTGAGCTGTTATTTGAGTACAAATTGCGGCCTTTGAGAGCCAGTCGTCATCAGTTCAAGAAGACGGAGTGATCTCCGGTTTGCCGATTGATCCTCTTTATCAAATAACGAATATTCTGGTTGCTTCAACCTACTTAGTGAGAAATTTTGCCAGACGCACCTACTTTATGCACTCTATTCGAAATCCTATTCATAGGGATGAAACTGTTTGCGTAATCTTCATAAATAACGTTAGTAGCTAAAAGGACCTCTGATAAAAGAATTATGGAAGTAATTAATTGTTGTGGGTGATGAAAAGTAAATTCTTGGCTAATAATGCTACGCATCTTCGGAAGCACATTGCCATTATTCAAGAAATACATCAAAAAGGGAATAATATTTTGTCGAATCGGAACTGATCCCATGATTTAACATGATCAACAGTACTACGTTGAACGTCAGCTGTTTAATTTTATATACCGTCAGTATGTTCCCACCGCCGCAGTAATCTCACTGAACAGGAAATAACGTGAGCTATACTCGACGCACTACGTACGCAACTGGTGACCAAGTACGCGGCGTGACGCCCGAGGGTAGGCTACGGGAAAGGTACATGCCAAAATTCGATGAAAAGATTGTTTGGTCATGTTCATGCAAACAAAGATTCTGCCAAATACGAACTGAGTGCCCTAAGAGAAGAACTTTTCGTTGATATTTTTTGTATCGAAGGATTCTCATGCATGAAAATTAGTGTGCCAACGGAAGGTGGACAGGAAGAACAGAAAGTGGAAGCAACGCTGCCACTGAGCGGCTTTTTTATGAAACAGTTGTCTAGCTGAATTCAATTCTTGGGTGCCATTGCTGAAGAGATGTGTGGCGCACACACATTTCCCAGTAATCTGTCACATTTCCCAGTAAAATACCGGTCTTTGCCAGTGTACCAGATCCCTCCGTAGTCGCTGGAAAACTTCCACTTCCCAGCGTTACTGAGTATACAGCAGCGCCCATCGACGAGCTTTCAGCACCCTAATTCGTTTCATAAACTGAGTTCATTCCAAGACGAACACTCGTATCGATCATTGAGACGGCAACAAAATAGGAGATACCTTCCAAGTGGAAATGCAGATAAACCGTACAGTTGGTAAAGAATCGTTGATCTCTCACTAATTACGATTAAGAGGGTAAAGGGTATCGTCATAGAAAGTTTGAAATCAGTAACGAGTAACGAGTTGAACAGCATGGAAAACGGAAAAGTACGCTTAAGGATTGATTCATCATTTCCTCCACCGAAACAACAAAACGAACCATTTTTCTCCAGCACCATTGCACTCGCGAGTATCATTCAGATTCTGCAATTTCACAGATAATTTAGAATGTATTGAGGCGAACATTACGAGTCCAAGATGAATGCGCATGCGTACAAAGACGCTCCGATGACTATGGCAGGCTGAAAGAAACCCCACAAAAATGCGTCGGCCTAGCGGCTTCTACGAGGAAGAAAGCAGGGGAAACATGACGCCGCTTTCTTCATCAATGGGTAGCATCATTCAAAGCGGATCCGTCGAAAGCACAACCCCAAAAACCCTATAAAAGAGACAGCAGTAAGCTTATATAGGGACGACCTTTAGCACAGTATGAAGGAGCAAGGAGTGCGTGCTCGCGATGAGGCAGTAATGTTCAAAGAGTGCTGCTTGTTTCGTGTGGAAGACTTCCTTGATTATTACCCATCTCTGTATTTACGTGCTGGCCTTGAAGCGTTATAACGGAAGAGGCCGTAATGAGTTTACCGTCTACGTTGTAATGGTTGTTCGAACTCGACTAATGAAGTGCATAGACTAGGTTAAACCAGCAACGGTTGCTCTGACCACTGCTCTTTAATCCTTTAAGAGCGCGGAATTTAATAATTATTGCTAGAGACGTCCGCACAGACGAAATGCAGGCCTCTTGTTCAGTAAGGCTTTAAGTACCAGACTAGCGTCATAATCCGCAGAAATGAGAACTCTTTTGGTTGATAGGATCTGACTTGCTGTGTCGTGCTAGGAATCGTGAAAGAGTTTGCAAGCCTAACGTTACAGAAGTGATTTGATGTCCCACTCTTGTTATAAAGTGTTGCTGTGTTTTGCTAATTCGTAAATCGGTGTTGTCGGGTATTCGATGCTGTTGTGCGTGCTAATTCGTAATTCAATTGCGGTCGTATTGTTCGGCGCCTTATGCACTAATAAAATGCAAGAGGTTTAAATACCCAAGCTTGAGTTCGAGGCGAGACGGCGGCATTGTTCGAATGAGCGGAACCGTAGAAGAAATCGTCAACTCAACGGAGTTGTGACCACTGGATAAGGCCAATTGGGCCAAGCGAACAGACCAATTAAGTTTTACGACCTTCAAAATATATTGGCCACCGGGTCGGCGGCAGTCAATACAATCGCATAGCGTTCTTGTTTAATGCAGTAGTCGCTAAGAAATTTCTTCCGTATTTTGACACTGTTTAATAAAAATGAGAAGAGAATTTTTGGTGGGAGAATGTGTGCATGTCCCAAATATATGTGATATCTTATATTTTGCATTTTCAATAAATTTTGTTGTCTACTGTCAGTTTAAAATTATCCATAACACAAATATGTAGTTTGGTTTTTGCGCATGATGAGAAGTATATCATACATTATTATTCGTCATGAATAAAAGCTAAACATCGGCGTCAACCACGTCGACTGTTTTCGCTTTGATCAGGAAGGAGTGCCACAATTGCAGTGCTATTGAGGACGAACGATTCTCCCAATGAACTATCAACTTGTTCGTTTTCTTCAACCTCCGCCTTTTATGTATAGCGAACAAAATAAGCGATTTGCCCTTCTCTGGATGAACAATTTGCAGCATAACACAGTGCGCTTGGCGACAACTCTTGGATGAAGTTAAAGTCATTGGAAACAAGAATATTGGTAAGGCGAATTTTTCGAAAGGCCTGGTGAGAAATTGCCACATAAAATACTTGCTATATTGTCATTAACGCCATTCTCTCAAAGAGGTAACCACAAAATCTCCACAATTATCGGAAATATACTGTTGCTGTCATTCCTGAAAAGTAAAAATTGCGGCAGCCATGTTTATCACTCACTATATTGGTAGTTGCTGTATTTGGCATATCAATGAACTTTTTGAAATTTTCCATGGAACCTTCAGCACTTCTAAGCTCGAAAATTCTACCTAGAAGTCCTATGAAAAACGACACTCAACAGGGCGATTCCTTTTTCTCCCTCTCCGTCCATCGCTTTCTTATGAAGCACTGTATGTAAGAGTCGCACCTGTCTTACGCTAACATCAATCACCATATTTGTACTGGACGTTGTGTATAGCTCTGTGTGTTTTGCTGGCTTTTGTTTTTTCTTCTAGAATGGAAAGACTTCATTTTTCATTCTAACAACAATCTTCTACCTTTACATTCCATTAACGCTTGATCCATTGCGCAGACGAATGATACTGTCTTCAAAACAGTTATTGCCTTTGTTATGGAATTTTGAATGAAATTCGCTTAATAAGGATTGTGACAGCAGGTGATCACACACCGATGAAAGCGATTACGTGGTCAATGTGGACACAAATTGCGACATTTTAGAGCGTGCAGTTTAGCAGTCACGTTCGCAGGTATTGCAGGAGCACATGTGATGCATTAGTTAAATAGCATTAGCAGCTCAGTTTCATCCGTCGTTTGTTTTACTTTCAGTTGAGATGAAAAATGAAACTCGTCGCTCTCTGAGGAAACAGTGAATAACGCATACTTTTGATAAACGTTGATTTGTTTGCAGTATCTCACATAACGCTTTCAAGTGCATTTTGTGACAAATGTACCGTGTTATACGCTGCTATGAAAGCAAATGGTTATTTATTCCGTAATGTGGTTAGTGGCTTCTGAATATTTCCATCAAAAACAACATTCTGATTATATCTTATCTTTCGCGATCGGTTTAGGTGGTGGAATCGAGAACTTCTTCTCCGCCTGAAATTTAAAAATTAATAGCTGATTTCTCGGCAAAAACCTCTACTCGTCGTAGATTGATCGTTGATTTACCTGAATCGATTAGCTGTTCGCAGTGCATCCCAGTTTTTTTTACAGTCGTTCCACACAGCGGAAAAACCAACCAAACGGACTCGAACACTCGAAAAAACTTGAAATTTTAGTAGAATCAGCGTCATTCGGAGCTTTAATTTTATGGCCAGTGAAGTCACTCAGTGCTCTCAGCAACGCATCTTTTCTCAAAGGTGAAAGAGGTCCCATGCGAGCTGTTTCCTGGTCTAACAGATCAGCCGAAAACTATCAGGAATTAGACACAAACCAGATATGCAGTGATTCAGTTTAAAGCTGCTTACAGTGCTAATTGTCGTTGCGAAAAATTGCACAATCACAACTACCGTCGTTTCGAATGGAAGCGCAGATCTGATGACTGTACCGCTGCATATATTCCTTCCCAATAACGCCCTAATTTGCAGTACAATTAAGACATTGCATTTTCGTTCACTGCTCAAGCCAAAGGAAATGACCAGTCGTATCGCTGCTAGTAAGCGGTACTGTGAGACAAAACTTGCAGCCTTCCTCCGTTGTTTTGGGTCTTATACCGCCTATCACATTTCCGTTCATTTCTCCACTCAGGCAGCCAAAATGCTGTGCTTCTGAAACTAATTACCGCGACAGGAACGGTTCTGCCAAAGGCTTCGACGAGACTGGGTTTCACCCCTTTAAGAAATAGTCTTTAACGCAATAAACTCGTACAAAACTTTTTGCATGGGAATTGTTAATACCGACGATGGTCTACAGATTTCACACAATCCACTGTAAATTCTCTTATCGCAGAAGGAATGAGGTGCAGTTTGAATTTATGCCGTTATTACTAGGAAGTTCTTGAACAACTCCTCTATCAATTCCTTATGAAATTTACAGGAAATTTTAATCCAAACTTCATTAACCAGTCTGACTCAACCGATTTAAGAGAGTGGAAACTTTGCCTTCTTCCGTCACAGCCTCAACCTGACAATGGTAAATGGCCTACCTTTCTTTTCCCGGTCGTATGCTGAGGATTTCATTATGCAAAGCGCTTCTGCCGGTTCGACTTATGAGTTCAGTGCAACAACTGCTTTCATTTTAGTAAAGAATTATGAAAAAATTTCCGTAAAAGGTCCTTAACACGAAGTGTTCTTAGATTTATTGGTCGCCATTTTTATGTTTTAAAAGGGATAAGTGGAGCTCTTTAAGAAAAAAAGCTTGCGTTTCTCTCATGACAGTGACACATTTCTAGGCGTATTTTAACGGAAGCGGCGTGCTGATGGAAAAATGAGTGTCAACACAGTACTAGTGTGCAGTAAAGCTTCGCAAAAGATGCGTCTCTGCTATAGAGTGAACGAAACGAACCAATCTGGCTAGTGACTGCAAAGTGACGCACACAGAGAAGAAATCGCGATCCTCAAATAAATCAACCGACTGAAACGTCTCTTCGTCCTTAACTCCCATTGCGCGAACGTTTGTGCAAAACTGGTTGATGTTCTCCATACAGTTGAAGTTGCTCTGTGGCTTCATTATTTTCTTTATAGTGCCAGGCTGGATAGCGTTCAGCAACCTGAAGTGATGCCTATTTGTCTCGTAAATCTTCCTTTAATTATTGGCGCTACAACATTCACAAGGCAAACAAATTTGCATTGACACGGAACACTTCTTCTTCATTCCTCCTCCCTATACTGTATTGCACCGCATGGAGGAAATATCTCATAAATAGCGGATTCAATGTTTAAAATAAGCCTGCACGAGCTCAGCGAACAAGTCACAGGGATTGTGATGAATATAATTGGTGGAAGCGAAACACGATATATATCATACGCTAAGGAGAAATGAGGTATGACTTTCGCACAGACGAGTCTGCAACGTCCACAAGTCTTCAAAACTAAACTTATATACTTCACTGTCTCAAAAAATTTTCAAAATCTGACGTACAGTTGACGACTTTGTCGCAATCTCTTCTATGCATTTTCAGTTTCTAGTTTCTTTCTCTTGAACCATATACATACGACAGTCAAACAAGGTTCAAGTTTGCTGTCGACCTGGTAAGGGAAGGGAAATATCGAAATTCGCCGCACATACTTCAGAATTTAAATGAACCAAATATCTTTTGAACTCCTCTTCTTTGCTGTCGCATTCACTGTGCTTTGAAATTTTTGAAGGTTTGGAAGCATCTTTCAGCTTATGTTAAGGGGTTCATTTAATACACCCGATCGAAACTCAAATAGAAACCGGTGACAAAATTATTAATTTTAAGTGACTGCCCAAGCAATTTCCTCCTGGAGTACCCTCAACGATGGGGTAAGAAAATTAAGCGAAGCGCATTCACTATTTTTTTGGATTTAGATGACCGGAGCTATACTACGCATAATGGGAGAATGGCAGGCAACAGACAAAAGACGCATTCAGCAAAACTTTGCTTTTAAAATTCAGTGCGTTTTGGTCTCTTTCACGGATTGGCCAAATTAATAAGCAGATTTCACTCAGCATAAGCTTGCAGAGGTGTTCAATGATGGTTCATTCGATGTCACCCAGGCTGTGGCGATTGAGTGGAGGAAAAGTCGTTTAAAAGATGCCGGAGGGAAAAATAAGACTGAAATGTTTCAATGAGCATAAGATACGAGAGGTGAATTAATATGAGAACAGAAAAGGTAAATCACTGCCTACCTACACAGGAGCTGACCATCTTTGAGATTTGCACTGAAGTTATCTCGAGAGCCACTAGTATTCAAGTCCTCCTTTGTAACAGCAGCAATCCACTGTAGCAGGTTCGATGCTTCATCCTCATTGAATTTGGATACTTGCTGCAATTTGAATTGATACACGTTTCCAATTCCTTTCACATTCAAGGATGAAAGGCAAACAGCACGCATCAGGTGCGTGACTTCTTCTGGTACAGAGACAGAAACCAAATGTATCGTATTTATTATGCTGCAATGAATGAGGGAGCGCGACTAAATCCCTCTCTGAAACAGGTCTTCAACGGGAAATTAGCGACCTCATCAAAATGCCGTAAACAAAAGACGCTTGAAGAAAATAAAACATTATTAAATTTATATCAGAAATTACACCTCTTACTTGTTTAATTTTTATGCTCCTATAGAACTCCGAAAATCACGTTTAACTACAACAACCTAAGGATAAGCACGCCGGGCTCAAGTCCAGCGCTCGATTTGCGGCGGATATACCAGCAAAAATCATATATGAAGAAGGGTAAGTTGACAGCAAGCATAGCGCTCACCTTATCACGTATGGCGCCGGCCATACCGGCTGGGCGAGGTCGGGTGCTCATTTAGATTGTAAAGCGTCGTCCGTGATTCCGAGATCTGCGGCAGCTCTTTTATACGGGATCTTTTTTCGGAGAACGCGATGAAGCTGATGTATATTTACCGGTGTGGTTTTGTTTGTTTTGAATGTCTCGAACCAACTGAACTCCGCCTTTCACAGCTTCAGTGCGCACAGTTCGAGTTTCCTGGAGTGCTCATGCTGTTTCTCTGCCGCCTTCATTGGAACTAGCAAACAGTCGTTCGCTTCACTCCAGCTGAAGAAGCTGCGAGACGTGGTACCTGCTAGGGAGACACGAGTTTTACGTAAAAAGATCTGAGGAGAGACCTCCTCATGAATTCCCTCAATGAAAGAGCTCTACAGTGGAGCAGAAATCAGTTTCGGAAGCTAAGGAAATCTGTGATCTGTTCAACATAATCATATATGTATAACTGGCGCAATTTAAGCATTCTCTAAAACACTGCTGGTTCGATTATTGCATTCACTGTCTTAGGTATATAGCTCAGGCGATCGACGACGGATGAAGTAGTTCAAAACTGCACAGGTAAACAGTTCATCTAGTGTAAAGCCTAGGCTTGAAACGTAGTCGATGAGAAAGACGAAAGAATAACGATCGAGTCATCATGTTTCTGCGCACTGCTCTAAAAGTGCGCAGTTCGCGAATCTTGATCTTTTACTGGAGAGCACACTAATCACAGCGCATTTACACAATGCCACAAGTTTCGTTTGTCGATTCATTCACATTTGAGTTTATTTGCTAGAATCAATAAAATGAAGTAAAACACATTTTAAAAACACAGAACTATAAATGAAAAGATTCAAAACACGAAATACGTCCTGAAAAATATGAAGTCGAACAATAATAAAGTGATAAAACATGAGGATTTATGAAGTGATCGAAAAGTCGATTTAGATGCAACAATGAACTAATAGCGATTTTTCTAAACGTAGTTCCAAGCGAAGAGAATTTCATCCAAATAAGCCAACGGTGGATTAAACGTATACTTGAAGCAGAATCAAAACAACAAACAACAGAATCAACAATTCTATCTGTACAAAAAATTATTACCATTTATATAGTAACGAAGTTCCAATATACGATTAGGATAAATCATTCAAATGAAACGAAGTGGATAAATTTAATACTGAAAAATCATTAAAATACTTATTAATTGATGTTTTTAGTGGTCAGAATAAAGAGAGAAAATAAGCGCTTCTCGATTGCTCCAAATTTCTTATGCTCAAATCGAGTAAAATAGTCTTTACCAACACTAAAGTGGGCGCTAAATTTCGCTAAATTTGTTTTCGCTAAATTTGCACCCACTTAATAGCGTTTCGATATTCAGTGCTAAACAACAGGTAATAAACAATGACACTGTACTTCAGCAAAGAATGAATATAATATAGAAATAACTTTGTTAGCACATTTAACCGCCGATTGCGATAAACCCTATGTGTGAAGTCCGCTTTCAACTACTCCAGGTCGTGTCGAGGTGGACGAAATTTTTTGAGAATTGTTCTTTGATGACAAGCCTCCAAAACTAATTATATACAGTGATTTCCAGCCAGTTTTCTGGAAATCCTCAGCTAAATTCAAAGTGAGTCATAACTACCATCGATGAGGTAGCGACGGAAGATGATTGCGATTCGCACTCATCAACCTTTACATGTGATAAGTGAAAGAAGAGAGAGTTACGGGAGTGTGGATCAACTGTTTTAACAATCGTGTGGATAACGTGTAGATTAACACCTCTCGCTATAGAATAAAAGTCCTAATAATGTAAAGCAAACATAAGCAAAAGTGGACAAAAAAAAACATTGCTGCAACTCCGGGTATCCAGGAAAGAGGTGATTTCTCAGTGGCCTTGTAGAATCAAGAAATAGCAGATTAAAACTTGCATTGCTGAATCGCGTTGCTACAATTCTGGGTATATATATATCGTATGTTTCAAACAACTACATGTTTCAAATTGTTTCTCCTAGTAGAGGTCCTTGCCTCTTTCTGTAGAAAGTAGATTGTGACTCAACTGTGCAGACACAAAATGTGACACGATAACACTGCAAGCTGGAATATTCTTCGGCAAAGTGTTCCTTTACCTATCCACGCTATAATTTTATACATGAAGCTACTAATGGGTTTTTCCCCTCTGACCGCAGTTCCCTACTGCAATTTTTACGTGTCTCTATACCATTACGTTACCAGCTCGTCCTCTCATGTTAATAACTCGTTATTTATCCTTTTTCCTCCTCCATTTCAGCCCCTTTTCCGTAAATTCCTTTCGTTTCTTCGTCCTAAGATATGTCATCACAATCAAACGATTAAGTAAACCTTTATCAAACGATTTTCTGACAATCGATTTTTGGAAGTGAACTTTGCAGAACAGCAAGGTGCGAGAGTAAACCGACCTTTATCATTCAATGTTGTGAATTCCCAGTTCCTCTCATTCTACGAAATATCCCATAACACTTCACAGATGGATATCTTGCACCGTGTCTGTATCACTACTTGGTTTATGCCTTGCACTTCGTATAAAAAAAGAAGTGTCAAAGGTGAAGCCGTTCTGCACTGACACCAAACATCTTTGTCCAGCGTCCCATCTTTCACTCTTTACATGTGCAGATCGATCAAATTTAAATTTCTGGCAGCCCAAAAATTCAGTATGCCACTTCAGGAAACCTGCAATCGGATATCCAAGTAATAAATACTGCGCTGGCGCCACTCTTCACCGAAAATTTTCAACAAACTTCATTCATGCACTTTTCGGAGATTCCCCCACAAGAAGTCGCAGACATCATTAATCCACCGAAAAGTTTCACACTCGCTGCAAAGCAGACCTCCTCCACACAGGCAACAGTATTATGTACTCCTTATAAGAACTACATTAACAACTGCTGGCAAATCTTGAAAACGGCGGCTGCCAACAGACAGAAATTCGACTGCAAACACGCAAGAACCATGAATTGCACAACGAGTTTTATTTTCCATTAACAATAGCACCAAGCAAAACAGAGCAGTTATTTCGAAATTCACATTACATACGAGTCGAATCACCGCGTACGCTTTAAAACGTCGAGGAAAAAACGCTTATACAAACATGCGAACAAAAACAGTAAGAAGCATATCCACATACGCAGCAACCACGGAACACAGCCAGGAGTTTCCGTTATCGAAATGCCCGGACATGAGAGAATCCCCATAGTGATGTGTATACTAGACAATTTCTCTCAGATACCCAAGTTTTCAAAAAATTACTTCCACCCAAGATATTACAGCTTTGAAAGCAAAGAAACTTTTAGCAAACATGCATAATTACGACAGCATTTACTAAATACTTACTGGCCACGGTGTCTATTAACGGGTATGCTGCCATGTCACATAGGAAGGAAGGAACACATTTCCAGCCTTTTTTGTTCCAATCGATCACGGCGGATGATGAGCAAGTTGATTTTTGATATTTTAACTCTCGTAGGATCGACGGCCCATAATGTTATTTTAATAGCAATTGCAAACTCGGTGTGGACGACGTGATGCACACCGATGAGTGCCCAGAGATAACCCATTTTTTAATGGGCGCTGAAAAGTTATTCAGAGCGGGGAGAGTGGGAAGGTTTTAAAAAATGATTGAAATCGACGACTTAGAGGACGACAGCGGGGTTCCAGCAAATACCACGACTGCTAACTGACACGACTTCCAGCAGTTCTTTTCAACATTCCAACTGCTTGATGACCACTAAAATTTGGTCAACAGAAGGTAGTTATCACCTACACTGGAACTGGACTAAAATTGCCTTAAGATGGTTATCATTTATGAACCTCAATAATTTAGAAAAAAATGTTCAATATTCTCGATAGCTCGTAGAAAATTCATAATCAGTTATGTCGACAGCCAAATTTTGCGTCAACTTTATAACTGTGACCAACTTATGAGCAATTTTCGCCAATGAGCAAACAACTTTTCTTTCACTGGGAAAATTATGAGAGTTGCAGCTGTGCATCTACTCCCATTTTGTACACCTAAAAACAGCCATCTCCATCTTTTCTTCTTCAAGAGCTTAGAACTCTTGCTTATAGATTTTGACGCATTTTCTCGCATATACGGCAGCATAGTCGAAGTACATAGCAGATAAATGGCAATAAAGGAACAAGCGAGACTGGCAACCGTATATCATATAAAGAACATTAACAAATGAACAAAACCTCATGCAAGCATAATAACTAAGAACCACAATATTACACATAAATCTTAGGCTTATATGGTTGTTTATGCTTATTATGTCCACTCATATTAATTTTTTCAACAGCATTCCACGGAATATGCTACTACATACTCTCCCGATTTTCGATTAGCGTATATGGTATAACCCCTGATGGAAGTTCTTATATTTCTAACTATTCCATACCCATTAGGCCATTTTTCTTTTAAATGAGAACCAGTTTTCTGCAGAGATATGAAAGTTACAACCACAACTGTATGCTTCCCTAATTTGATATTTCAGTATTGCGGACCACGTTGCGTTTACCCTTCACACTTTCTCAAAAGACAGCCCGAGTAAAGCAATGCAATCGATCCTTAACAGTGGTGGACATCTGAAAAGCTTTCAGATCACTGTTTTAACTTGAGATAAATCATAGTAAAAAAATTCAGAAAATATGCAAGTCGCATACGTGCAAAAAAGACAACGTGATTGCTGAAGGAAAGCTTCGTCTTTAAAGAACATTAAAGCCGACAACATTCGGAATGGGTATTAAATATAAAGAAATGCAAAGAAGGCACATTTTCAGACAAGTCGCTTCTTAACTCGGAAGAGAGACCAGGAAATACACGAAATGTATTCTGCTTCTTCAGAGACTGCTGCTAAGAAAAACGCATCACCTTAAACCTACTTTTTGGAAATCAGATAAATGCAGCATCGGACGTCAACTTTAAGAATTCGTCCAATTGATGCGACCATATGCAAGAGAACTGTGCAAAGAAAAATAGTGCTTGACGACAGGCGGAGCCCAAAAGAATAGCGAAGAGTTCATAAGTCACCCGCATTTAATGACTCACTTGCGCAATGGACAATACAGCATTGAGTAGAGATTGCTTTGAGGAAATGTGAAGTTCCTGTGAATGCATAGGTTATTAAACGCCGATATGACTATTACTCTCATCGATCTGCCGCCTTTCCAAAAGGACAAACTGCTCCGGATTCTGTGTCAGCGGCGTTGTTCCCGTATCAGGAAGACACATGACTGTGTCGTTATAAACGCTTTCATACATCGGGTTCGTGAAGTTTGTCGACTGAAATTTCACATCTCTCATTCTCTCATATAATTAACACAATAATGACCTGTTGTCTCTAACCTTTTAACAATTCAGTTTCAAACGACGCGTTAATTTCGAGGATTAATGATTTGATCGGATTCTCAAACTTTAGCATTTGAAACAAAAACAAACATTTCGAGTGGTTAAAGCATCACCCGATTCTCATGGCTAAATTCAATTTCACTGGATGAATGATTCGGATATTTGCCCTCTATCCAATAAGACGTCACGCTTGTGAGAGAAGTAGCAAATATATATTTTTGACAGCACTCACAACAAATGAAAATGCATTCGAAGTCATCTATTCGAAAGGCAACAAAGAGTAACCTCATTGATGACGATAGCAGTTGCATCTTCCTCTTCACCTGCCATGAACGCAGGATTATGAAACTCATCCATATCGGCGTCCATGCGATTTTCTTGCATGCGTGAGTGTGTGAACTGGCGAGATGCACTGCAAAAAAAGTCATTTTCCTAAAAAACAAACATTTATTTAAAACAGCGAAAATAAACGGATGAAGCACTCGCAACCTGAGAGACTAATGCCGACTTCAACAACTGGAATCTTCTGAGTGTCGTAACCGTTACATGCAGGCAAAGAAATCAAAACCTTGCAACTGTTCAACACTGTTTAGCGCCGCAAATTCATACTCACTTCTCCTTGCTTCAATTTACGGCAGAATTCCGCAGTAACAGACTAATTCAGACGTTTCATAAACGCATAAATGATCTCAAGTTTCGCAAAATAATGGAACAGATCTGCCGAGGAAATTATGCTCTCGCTAATGGGCTACAAATGCGCAGTGAAAAAAATTAAGAAGCAATAAAAAAGATGATGATAACGAACCCGTTACGCCTTACAACAACCATATATAGCACGGCGATTGTCAACAGGATTATCAACATCACTGGGAACACGACGATAAGCACTTCTGTAATTTAAAAACCCTTGTGAAATATCGCCATTAGCTGCCTGCATAGCAACAGGAAAAGATATTTGGAGAACTAGTAGATGACAATCGTCATTGTATGAAGAAAGCGTTGGAGACAGAAGCAAACTGTCGGATGAATCACTTATTCTGCAGACGTGGAGAAAGTAATTTCGCCCACGATTTTTCTGCCTTTACGGGATGGGCAGCCTGGCGCTTTGGCGCTGCATTCCCTTGCAAACGTTGGAATAAAGTATCCCCTAAATAATGTGTTATTGTCAGATAACGCAAACGAAATCCTAGTAAAGGAAGTCTGTTGCTCAAATGCCACCTAGTTCAATGTTGATTAAAATGCTCGTTTGCAGTCAAGAACATCTTGCAACGCTCACTAGGATCAACCAGACGAATTCTGCAATAAGCTACCCTTCGCAATTACGATTCGAAACCTCACTATTGAAATTCTGAGCACCGGTCCCGCGTATTAGGCAATAATTAATCCTGCCGGGGAAGGTGACACGACATACGTTTTCGCGCTGTGCTCACTTGGCCAATCACTTTCATGGGCTACGACTGAATAAAATATGTCCGAAAATGCTGCCGTATTTTAATTCGTCTGAGCAAAATACATGGAAAATTTTGGATCTTTTAAACAACTCTACATTCTTCAATGTTGATGGATCGGCATTGAAGATGAGATAATGGCACAAATTTTTGTAAACATAAAATTTCGCAACTCCAAATCAAATTGAAAACCCCCCTCAGCGGAAACAAGATTAAGCAGGCAGCTACCCACTAGTCCTTAAAACATACAGGGAGATGTTTATCTGCTGCCTCACATGACGGTGCATTGCAACACTAAAAACAATATGTCACTGAGCCTTTATTTCTCTTCCGCAATCCGCCATTTATTTAAAAGCTATTTTTTTACAAAGCACTTCATCATATTTGCAGCTCGACTAAGCGAAATGAGCTCCATTCATTTATTGACTATTTTCAAGGTGAGATCTCTCAAAGTTTCGAAAACTTTTTAAAGAAAATGCACAAAAAAGGATTTCCGGGATGAAAATGAGTTGGGATGCAGTATAACATTATAATCCACAACTGACGAGTAATTCGTACTGGGAGTCATATGTAACAGCGAGCGAAAACTATGGTCAAATGGAAGGCGGCAGAAGCATCGACCACGCAAGAAACTATAGCTACTGAACTATGTCGCTGCATAACCTCTTACTCTCTAGTTCTTGCCATTTTGACACATCACTTTTCCTATGCCATACCGCATATGATCGGACAGATCACGCAGATAAAGTAAGAAAAAGCGACTTAGATAAGGCGAAAGGCAATGCCGTGGATTTGGGTCTCGCTGGGAAATACAGTTTTCACTAATTATAAGCAAGGGTCTCCAGAGCTCGAGCAGCTCCTGTGACGTCACGACAACGGGTACGCAACTCATCACAGCCTTTGAAGCAAAACGTTTGCTTATGAGAAATCCTTTTGTTATTTCTGATAATGGCGAAATGTAAGCATTATTCCTCTACAACTAACTTCTTCAAAAGTCAGTACTACAGTGAAATGAACTGTGAAATATAAATAAAAGGTTACCAGTCCTTTGAGATGAGAAAGAAGCATAAAAAATCAACCTGCTGTTGTTCCGGCTCTCTTTTCAGCAAATGACACTTGCACAGCTGACCGTGGAAACTGACAACGATCACCCATCCACGTCTCACTACACCTTAAAACGTGCATTTCCACTTAATTGCAAGCGTTAGATCGACAGCTCAAACTATCAATGTTTCTGATCTCACATGGTCCCTAACTTGATGGATGCGTAAAAGACTCATCACACTGAAAGGATAACCCTGTACGACTGTCTCGCTAATTTACCTCATCGTTATCTTCGACTTACCTTCAACTTTTTTTCGCAACACTGAGTAATCTTTAGTTCCGCGCAATCGTTTCTTTCATATAACTGAAAAACGCGCTAAGGGGCAAAAACGCAAAATGGATTTCTATGGCCATATGACTGTTGAAATAATCACGCGTGGTTGGAAATTCGAATGTCTGGCTTAAGACCGAAGAACTGAAGTTGGCCGCACCTAAATCACAATTCTATACCGCTTCCATACGTGAAACGGATCTAAAATTTCATGGACGCGACAAAACTGACCTGGAAAGGAAAACTTACAGTAGCTAACCTAAACTTTTATTAATTTTTAATTTGCCACCTTTCGAGGACAAAATTGAGGTGAACAAAACACTCACGAGCAAATGGCACGCTGCTCGGCTATGAAGCATGTACCGCCGTTACGACAATATCCATGACATTCAGGAGTGGCGCATATCAGGCCACCCCAACCAATCGGGCAAGAACATCGTATACCTCGTGTAGCTGTAGTCATGCATTTACCCGCATTGGCGCATGAAATCTCCGAGCACGTTCGTGCTGACGTTTCATTGCAGCTACAAAAAGACATTCATTGAAAATGCACTTCGAACTTCCGTGCATCTTGTCTCAGAGAGAGACAAAAAAAGCTCTCTAAAGCGTCAAACTAGATCAAAATCAAGTTAAAACAAAATCTGCGCCCATATGGAACTACTCGGAAAATTTTCCGATGACGATTTTCTGAGGAACTACCATCGCCAGCAGAGGTTCTTTCTTTACACGATATGCACCTATAAATATGAATAAAGTACTGTTTAAGTTCATCGTTCCGCTCTAATGTAGGCACATAAAATTTATTCAAATAGACATTAAAAAAATGGAAATAAGCGAAATTAAAAGATTCGCTACACGTAGAAGAAAGCAATTCATTTCGCAAAATTGCTGGCGGTGAGGATCGGTAAGACAAAGAAGGACAAACGACACTGTGCGTTTTTCTTTTTTTTTTTTCTTTTACGTAAATAATTTAAGGCAGTGGAGGCAGGAAAGAAAAAAGGATGACGCAACCAGATCTCGATTTTAGCAAAAAATAATGGCAAAAACTACCACAGAAAAACACGAAGCATAAAAAATTCTGGATTATATAAGGACTGTCGCAAGTGCAGAAGTATTCCGATTACAACAAATTATCCCAGGAATACTGATTGCAAATACTGATATGCCAATAATCTAGGTTATTATATTCATCAAATTTAGGTGGAGTAACAAACTTTCGCAACTAAACTAATAATTTTTAGAAATCGTGCTCTAAACGAAATTAGGCTCTTTCTTGAGGAAGAGACATTTCTCAGATCGTAAGATTACACACAAAAAGATAAAATATACAAGCCACCCAAAAGTCAAAACATTCTATCAAAAAATTTTTCTTACATCTAGGATAAAAATGGAAAACACATATATTACAAACGGAAGTACTCAGAGCACTTTTATAAGCATCACCAACTGACATATAATCACTTTCACCGACATGTTTACAAGAGAACAGTAACCTGGCGCCAGCAAGGCCACGTGGACATTCACATATCGCTCCGAGATGCTCGTCGAGTCGGCATTTTGCACCATTTTCACAACTGCTCGCGCATCGACCGAATATATCACACCGCTTTCCTGTATAGCCCGGCTTACAGCTAAAATGTTAGCGATTTCTCTCGCAGAACGAATTAAAACAAAATGCAGTGATTACTAAGCAAAGTGAAAAAAGTTATGCTATGAAATGCAAAATAAATGACTTTTAAAGCATTCATGAAGATACGATCAAAGGTACGAAAACATAGCAGCATACAGCATCCTACTGCAAAGGACAAAGCTCATATTTCCATGCATGAAGGCATCCCGTAACAAAAGTACCCGGAAATCAGTTATCAAAAATTTTTACATATGCGAGTTTCCTTAGAGCAATCTGATAGCATGAAAACGAGGAATCGCACAGTTGCAGCTTAACTCACAGCAGCTACATATCTACCAACAATCCACTACAAAATTGAAAAACTAGAGCTACCTACTTCCACAATCTCCACATCGCTGCCTTAGCAAACCATCGATGCGGTTAAATTGGTGACCCTGAATGGGCCAAACCCGACAAAACGCCTTATATGGTTAAAAAAATATAAGCAAGACGATCCTGTAAAGCTTTTTGCACTTTACTTATATCTAAGGAATCACTGGGTGATTATATCTAAGAAGTCAAGACCCAACAGTTTTAAAACGCAATCGATGTTTTGTGAGCGTAACGGCTCTTATTTTAAAGTAACGTTGAATAGGTTAACGAAACTTACATGCATATCCACTCACGGTCATTTTTTGAGCGGCATTCAGATTCATTGAGACAATAGTCCGTGCATTCACGTTTTTCGGTGCACCGTTCACCTTGATACTTGCTTGGGCAGACACATATAGGACCTCGAACAGAATCATGCACACAATGCCCTGCAATATGGAGGCTTGACCATAACGATAAGCCCTCATGAGTACAGTGAGTTTTTCACATATGATATAGTATACTGCAGCATAATGGAACAAGGAATGGTTTTAACTTCTAGCTAAGTATTCAGGCACTTGGTAGGTAACTTTAAATTCTCATGAAATAACATAATTTACTAGGAATAGTAGAAGCTAAAACGTATATTCTGCAAAAGTGCCAAGTTACGTAATATCAGGACGTAATTTTGCAGTTTTGCCGTGAGGCGCGACAAGTGTTAAGAGCTTTAAAGAATTACAGGACGGTGTTGTTTAAAGCCTAAAAGAAAAACACTTGTTGAGCTATATCGTTGCAAATCAGCCGTGCGAAAAAAGCTGAAACATAACTGAATATTGAAGGAAACCCGTTGAAGGAAACATAACTGAATATTTCTAAAACTCCATGAAACATAACTGAATATTTCTAAAATACCCTTGATCGATAACAAACAAATCAGATAATATTTTAAGGCGTTTCTGTAGTCTTTGTAAAAAACCCCATTAATGGATAGCATATTCATGCGTGAATTTTGGCGTGTCTGCCAAAAACTCTCAACCGGCCAGCTTGATTATGACACTAACAAAACAGAAACGTGAACACCAGTAGTCGTAACTAATATCCCAAGTCCACCTCTTAAATTTGCAGATAATAGGTGCAATAATAGCAAAATCAGTTTCCGGTTATTATGTGTAATGTATCAGTTATGGAGACGCACCATTACGTAAATTTTCAGTTTCTGTAAAGTGTTCGTAACACTGGTGACTACGATAGGCAAAAATACATATCCTTTTTGGCTATACTATATCCTCTGCGCATTCACTCAAATATAAATACTTTTAGACGTGACAGTTGATGCAAAATTTTGAGCTTCTGGCACATTAATGAAGCCCTTTCCTTGAAAGAAAGTTGCTTTCCAATCAGAGGTTCTCATGAGATGCGAGGAAAAGAAGATATGACGCCGCAGCCATGCTCTTCAAACGCTGACTTCCACTTTGATTTCACTTACCGTTTAAAGGACAAATCGGAGGTGTCTGATCAGCAAAGAGGAAACTGCTGCGTCAAAAAATTGTGCGTTACCACATGAAAGATCCCAGCCACAGATGGTGCACTCTTGTTACCATGGCAATTCAGTACACATAACGCATACGAAGAAAAGTGATTTTTGAGTCTCTTAAGGACGCAACTGTCAGTAAGTCAGCAAGAAATGGAAGTCACAGAATCAAGTGTCAAACGGAATGAAAGTTTCGAAAGTAAAATATGTTTCCGAGTACTCTTAACCTAGCTAGGCATAGGCGCCTCAGGTTCAAGGCAACGCCTGTTTGAGCAGACATCTTATCAAAAGGTGTAACACGAACCTTTACAACGATGAGATAATCACACCGGTTTGTGCAACATTTATGTTATAAAGTGACAAATATGCGTAATAAAACGCTGAATGACGAGATCGAGAAAAGGAACGCATGAAAGTGCTCACCTCCATTCAGGCAGTGATCACCATTGCGGTGGCACCAATCATCTCCGCAACGTGGTCCTCCAAAACCAGCTGGGCAAACGCATTCGATTTCATGCGCACCTCCACTGCTCGCCGAACGCACGCAAATCCCATCGTTGTAGCAATACCCTATACGATACCTAATTTTTACGCCAACGTACTTATGCATCTATAATCGCCAAAATTCTAGCACATTCAGGTTCTTAGCAATCGTTTTTCCAACCGTTACTTCAAAATAAGTTCGTTCTTTATTCGTGTCCAACCTAAGAAAGTGGTAACTTTCTTGAATGAACTGCTTCAACAAACATCACAAAGTTCTTCAGCGCTAAACTGATAACACACACCACAACACAGACTGGCCGTACCTTATTGCCAAGAACGAAGTCATTCCTCCTTTCATCGGAAACATTTACATATGGTAACAAAGAAGCTCAACTTGAGCACGGGAAGGGGACACTGGTGCAGTGTATTTCAGTTGCACTATGTATAAGTAAGCGATCTAACTTATGAAAGGCGCCATGACGCATGTTTTAGCGATGATACTAAGAGAACATGAAAACAGAATTTATGGAAATACTTTCACTATGCATTTCAGAACAGTTAGACAAATTATATTTTTTTTCGTTAGACCGAAGAACGCCGGTCAAAAACGACTGTTCGTGGAAGAGCTCTGAGCATTCAACACAATATTCCAGTGAGCTACAGCGCTCTGCTCGACAGAAAGACCCTCACGACTTACATAAAATGTAATGGTAGGTCCTCTTGTTTGCATTAAGTTTATTAAACATTTTAAAAACGCCTTCATTCTTGCCATTTATGAAGAACTTATGAGAACTGGTTCTTCAGACATGGAATGCGCAGAGTCTGAAATGAATACCGAGACAAAGATCTTTCTCGCATGAGACGCCAGTGTAACCTGGAGGACATGAGCAGCCCTTCCTTCCTTTACAGTAGCCACCATTTCGACATACGTGCATTTCACCATTTTCAAGGACACAGTTTTCACATCGACGACCTAAAAATGTATGACGACAATTACAACATTTCATTTATCTCTTGCATACAGTCGATAGAGTAAAATTCAGATAAATTCAGCAATAACAGAAGGTTATCTAAAATCATCACGTCCGCTTTATGCTATCTTTATTTCACAACAAAAACGAAGCGAGCACACCTCTCACTTAGCATTAAATTGCCATATGCGGTCAATTTATCAGAAACTTTTTTCAACGTCACGAGGAAGATTATAAGAAAGAACTGCTTACCCATGAACTCGAGAGGGCAATTGCAAAAAGGAGTCATATCTTCAGCATATGAACAACTTCCTCCATTAAAGCAAAACGATTTGCACGCATCAATTCTCCGTTCACATTCGGCTCCCGCATAGCCAGGATCACATTCACAACTCGGAAGCCCCGTTACTTGTGAAATCTGCAAGGCAAAATCTTACATGTTTTGCAGTCCACTAATGTGTGCAAATCAAAGTCGACAATGACAAAACGGTTTTCATTCCGACCAATCATTCATTTTCAAATATACCGATATTAGAGAGATTTTTTCTAAAAGCCTCAAAGATCTATTTTACTGACGCATTTTCTGCGACAAATTTCTGACCAATCACGTCAGAAGGGCTTCATAAGTTGGATTAAACTTTTGTTTAACATGTTTTTAGAATGGTTAAAAAAAGTTTAAAAAATTCCCTGGCAATGCCAGCTGCGCTCTGGCTCATCATTGAACGTTTCGGAGGATTCGCTGAACAATACTTCTGTACCAACATTGACAAGTCCAAAACAAACCAGAAGCCCAAAAAATAGAAGAGGAAAACACGACAGATGCACTCGTCGACAAATGGAAACAAGATGGAATAATATAATTTTTGAAAGTGCTCATCACCTCTTTTGATTGCAGTGTGAAACAGAATTTAATTAGGGAATTCGGAGTGGCATTTCAGCTTTCAGCGGCGAAGAAACTACATAGCCAGAATGCCTATTAATTTCCACTATATGAACTTTTGTCTAACGGAGTTAAATAAAACTACCCCTATATTGGTCACGATTCTGGTGTGCGCGTTCGTCACTAGCACTGCGTGGCCTCCATATGAAACTGTCATTAATTTTTTCACTGATAATGACTGTTTGCAATCGACGGCTTAATCTATTCGCCTAAACGGCGCAATTTCTTGTTCGCATATTGACTGCCGCCATTTGCCGATAGTCGCAACTATCAGCGAGTTTGTTAGTGAAGATTAGGGCTTATTCAATTTCTAGATGATATTACCGCGAATCTAAAAGTACTCCTTTTAATGCATTTCACTTATTAGCTCCAAAAATCATGCAGATGGCTGATTTGCAGACACTAATCATTGAAGGTGAAAGGATATTTTCCTATTCAAATGATAAGAGTTCAAAAAAGCCGCCAATTAGAAGTTGTCATCCGGCAGATGACGCACAAATCCCATCCAGCGATATATATTCAGAACTTCTAAATGAGACTGAAGCAGAAAGAATGCATTTTATTTTAAACATCAAATGAAACTATGCGAACGCTAAAAGGCGAATGTCTGCTCAAATAATGATCAGTGAAGATGTCTCAAGAATTATGAAAAGGCATTTTTGCTATTTTTCAACTCTTCGAGTTTTGAATAAAACAAAAACATAACGATCACTTTACAAAATTCCACAACACAACCATTAGAAAGAGTATTTCCTTCGATGAGGGATAAAATAACGAACCGTGCAAACTCCGTTCGTACCACATCGCCCTGTACATTTATACTGCTGACAACGTGAACCTGTATATTCAATTGGACAACTGAAAGTGAAATAAGGTGGAAAGGAGAAAATCGCACACGAATGTTACGTTTTATACCTTTGAAGTGAGAGCACAAAAACGAAACGGTGATTCAGTGTGGTTACGTAAGACAAACACCAACGAACTCTCAATTCCCATTGTTTTCTAAAACGTGGCAATAGAGGCGTTTAGTTTAAATGACGAAACCAACAAACAAGCGGAACTTGTTTTGGAGGTTTCTTTTTCTGTTTAGAGCGTGAGTGCGAGAGTATATGAAGTTGTTTTTTTAGAGAACAAACTGAACGAAGGTTAATAGCCGAATTTGAGGCGTCACTGATTTGAAGATGTGAAGCAAAAAATAGAAGCTGTAGAATTCAAATTCCTATCGGAAAAAATTCACTTATATGAGAAAGTGCATCCAGAAAAATTCTCCTGCAAAAGATATTCATTATTCCTTTTTTTCTATTTTCTCTCCATTTTCGCGGAAAAATTTTATGATGTCTTCACGAGAATGGCGAAACTGAATCGGAAATATTATAATCGGGATGGACGCTGACACTACCATCGCATTTTCTAATCGACGAAGTTTCGAATGCTAGAAGTGATTTCAAGCTACACTCAGAAAAACATTTCCATCAAACGCATTTTTTTCAGAATGTAAAACCGTATATGATGGTCTGTGATAACGGCTCCAGCAACTTCTCTTGTGATTCCACTTCAAAAATGTTTGGATCGAACGTTTAAGGTGTTTTGCATACGATCAACGCTTACTGAATCTATTACAGAAAGTGGGTGAGTCACATATGCTTTCAGGTGGCCTCTGATGATCGAGTTCGATTAGTGACATCTCTTTGCAATGACAGCAGCCGATGCCCTGCTAAACTAGACATTCGAAACTTGACGTAGTTTCCAACAAAGTACTGGTGGGTGAGGTGGATTGGAAGGCGAAGAAGGGGTATGTGAGAGACCTTTCTAAAATTCAGAAGTGAACGAGACTCTTTTCTGAAATTATACCTGACAGTGGTAAAATTTCAAATCGTATTCATTCTACTTCTCCAAAATTGTTGAAAGTGTGAGAAGAAAATGGCATTTCTCTTCAAATTAAAACACGGGCCACACTTAATCATTTCCAGCAAATTTCTCTCTCATGAAGAATACCTGCAATCAGGATCGCCGTATAGTGAATATGCATCGTAAATAACGGTACAGTTGCCTCCGTTTAGACAGTGGTTATGACAGACGTCAGTTTCACATCGTTCACCACGTACTCCCTTTGGACATATACAGCGATGCCCCGACGAATCGCATGCACCACCGTTAAGACAGAACTGCGAGCCACAAGCTGCAAATTCTTCGCTTTGTAAATGAATATTTGTGATGAGGCAGCCGCTATCGATGAAATGCATACATAAAGAACCCAAACTACATCGAACTAGGCACCTTTCAATTATGAACACTTCGAGTGAATTTCGTATGCATCATAGGTGCTTGCAACGCAAATAACATGTCGTTCCAAGAACTGATCAAATAGTCAACGCTAGAAGGTTGCGGCCCTATCAGTATGAAAATTTCGCAAGAAAAAAATCTGTTGAAGCTTAGTTGCGAGAACTTTCACTGAAAATAATTTCTAGTTTGTTTTAAACAAGGAGAGTTAAATATTTTTGTAGCTGGTGGAAACATAGTTAAAAAGTGGACTTGAAAATAGAGGGGGCCAATATGAACGTTAATTCCACAAAAAGTCTTTCTGATCGGGAAATTTCGTCACAAACGTCGAAAACTTGTTGCTTATTTGTAGCTCAATGGAAGCGTTTTCTGGAACTTCTCGGAAATAGACTTTAGATCGGCACACCACAAAAACTCTCCGCTAATGTTGTTTCCGGAAGTATTTCATCTACTTTATGCAGTACGACAACATGCGTGTATAATGTGCTGCTCTGAGGTGAAGAGGAGCTGGCATAATTAGTAGATAGGCTTTGTTTGATTAATACGTACGAATAACTATTCGCAATAATGGAGCTGACAAGAAAGCATCAACTAGAATGACAAACAGCACCACAAGTAAAAAACACTTCCCCTCAATATCGGTCCTATTCGCCTAAATAGGGGAATGCAGAATTGCTCAACAGCGCATTTCAACTGCTTTTTATGTTGCGTGCTGCAGAAAACCTGTTAGAACAGTTTCCGAGAATTTGCATCGCTATGGTTTGTGCTAAAATATAGCAGTCTATGCAGCTGGTTGTAAGATTATTATTAGGCGGATGTTCCCACCGATAAAAAAGACGACTCTGCTCTTCGAAGATTGCACGGATAAGGAAATTTTCAAATCAGCAGCAGGTCAACTGTATAACCTACAAAATCGCGTCAACGCAGCCAATTTTCATGGCAATTCAGTCACCAACAAAACGACAAAATTCCCATGAAAGATTCTCATTACAACGACCAAAAGAAAAGAAATACCTGCAATTCCATAGAATCACTATATTCCGATGCCCTTTATTGAGGAGCCGAAAAACTTATCGGGCCCTGTCATTCTGTGCACACGTTTTTCTTTTTAACCTGCACTTCAAAACTAAATATTCGAATCGTACACAGAAATATAGAAGAAATGGTAAATATGAGCAAGAGTAAAAGTGCGAACTCACGTATTGACATTTTCTCATCCCGTTTGAGTTGAACGCATGTTTTTGTCACTGAATCGTACACAGCACCGTGAATACAAAGGCATGAGAATTTTGAGGGGTCGGCAACGTTCGGTACACAAGGTCGGCGACCGCACTTTGGAGGATCGCCAGGAGAGGTGACTGAACACGATGAATGGATAGGATCTAAAAAAAAATTGTAACTGACGAGAAACCAGTACTGATGTCATCATAATCCATAAGCGAAGAAACAAGGCCATAGTAAAATTCAATTTCTGATCGAAAACTAATCATTCTGTCAATCACTACGCTAATTCCGACCGATAACAGCTCGTTACCTCCTGAAAACATGCACCAGACATCTCAGGAAATATTCGGGCGTAACTCTTGTCTTATATTCATCACTGCGCAGTGAACGGGATATAGTGGACATTGGGGTTAAACATACAACTGAACTGGATGCATCTGCATAGTGCACTCGACTCAATAGATTTTGCAGAATGTCACATTTGATATATATAGTTCGTGGTATAAGTGATTTGTATGTCTGAGCTAATTACGATGAAATTGTAAATAAAAATTCGCCTAGTTCGCTGAGTATGGTACTTGACAAACTTAATGAATTCTGTATAAAAAACGATGATAACTGCAACTTCGGGAACGCATAAGATTCTGACGGATATAGAGAGAATGGAACAGCTCGATCATCGAACACAACTGCCTCATCAAACTCACCAATAAATAGGAAATATCAAAGGCGAACGAACGCCTTAGGTTAAACAGTTTCACAAGAAATAACAAAAAAAGATAATGAATGGTAAAGATGGCGCCACCAGATTGCCATACGTGCCACAGATAGAAGAAGTGAAGGAGGTATGTGGCTTTAGGAAAGAATTATCGTAGAACGTGACTTTAATTCCGACATATTCAAAGGAAATTTCCTCCAAAATTCTATTACAACTAAAAGAATTGTACAAAAAAAACTTCGCGATGGAAAATTTGTGTCAAACAGAACGTATTTAAAAAAAAGAGTCAATAAACGCAAAAAACCAATATATTTTAGGGGAAATCAAACATATTTCAAGAAGTGATCACTTCATTTAGCATAACGTTTTGCTATTCGATGAGTAAAAAGGTTGTTTAAACGAACATCGTTTCGCTGGATGGACGATGCGTAACCGTGCAATAGGAGTGCTTACTGCGAGACCACCAACAGTGCGCTCTCCCAACTTCCCAAACTTGTGCATCTGCCATACTGAACCCTTAGGCGATCCGATCACATAAAGCATATCCTCGAATATATCGACGCTCAAAGGTCGGTCGTGCAGAATCCCATCTATAAATAAGCGATTCCTTTAACGACCTCAATTATCACAAGAACTAAAGAAATGACATCTGATTCCTTGACACTACCTGATTCGATCGAATTGCCTCAAGATAAAAAACTCCCGCATATCCGACCCGCAGTGCTTCAACTGACTTTTCTTTCCGATTTTCTAGCTTCTTGAATTGTCTTCTATCTAATCAGTAAGTGATGTCCAAAAATTTTATGGTTTTTGCTCCCCCTCTGTTTCACCTTTGCAAATGAGTAAATGTCGTTTCGTAAAACGTCATTCCTTAAGGATATCACCAAGGGACCGAGCAAGAATTCTCATTAATTTCCAAAACTGCGAATTCTTTTCATTTATCTGAAGATAGTCAACAATACTCGAAGGAAAGAACTGAAACGGGGTTCCTCCTTTGGCTGTTTTACACCGGTTTCTTTGAAAACAGAAGTAATAAAGTGCGCTCATTGTTTTTCACTAGTACTCATTATATTTATGCTTACATAACTGTTCATTTTCAAATGAAACTTATAAAAACCAGCAAAAAATCATAATTACGGTCATTTTTCCATATTTCTATGAGAGGGTATAATGACCTCATGGTAATAACTCAAAAGCTTCCGTCTAAAACCGTCACTGTTAACGATGAATAAACACCATCGAATGGTCCATCCCGAAAGCGGGTTCATTAACGTCTGAGCAGCAGGGCATAACGACCTTCATAATCTCATGACACATCGACAGACATGTCGTTTGCCTACAGTAGTGTGAGAACGGTTGCAAACAAAAAGACTGAACTTACTCCGATAGCCATACTTCTTCACGATACGTCGATCCTTGCCTGTCAATGTTATAGTTTCCACAGTCCCCTTCTCCACGTCACTCCAGTAAAGCCGACTAAAAATTATTTTTCTATAGATTACAAGAAGTTGACACTTATCTGCGTCACGCATAGTCCTTCGGAAATAAAAGAGTATGCTCCACCGCAAAAAAACGGTTAACAGAAAGAAGAGACCTCTCGCTGTATCGAACTCTCTTCTTTCTCTCTCTCAATATCTTTTCTCATGAATAGTTCGTTCGATAACTTTCTTTCAACAGAAAATTCCAACTAATTGCATCTTTTTTTCGATTTAACTAGTTTTTTCTTAGTAAACGCCCTTTTTTCCCGTATGGGTTGCTTGTTACTTTGTGAACTGCAAACAGAGTATCTTAAACGACCACTGCGTAGAGAACATTTCATTCCATCAAACTAAAATCTCCTGTTTTACTAGGTGGACGTCATCACAATGCTTTCATTGCGCCACATCACACTGAGGATAAGGTCAAAACACCTCAGCTACTGAATACCGGCTCCTCGGGAATTTTGATTACAACGCCAATATGCATTTCAGACCACCTTCAGTGATGAGCCACGAACCAAAAGATATGAGCATTTAGGAGCTTTTATGCCTCGCGCACTTCTACACTAGTATTTCAGCATTATTATCAACGCTCACTTCATGTATGCACTGTGCGGCGCGCATTACTGATATTTTGCGTTCGACAACTTCAACGATAATGAGAGTTGATTACCATCAAGTGACCGATCTACGAAGCATCATTTAGTTAGATGCTTACGACTTAATGGTTTCACGTGCGTTTAAACTAATGACAATATGCCAATTTCATGGCCGAATTCCGCTTCTGCGGTAGTCTGAAACGGCAATACGGATACTGGGGTAAGAGAGAGAGGAAGGGGAGAGGGACAACACTGTAAAACGTCTCATCATGAATTAGGATTCAGCTGATAAACGGACTGTTCAGCTGAATGAGAACTTTTTTTTTGATGCCTAAAATTTCTACTATTCTCAGCGACGGCAGAAATCCCAGCTGAATGCCATCAAACTGATTTTAAGAGAAGAGAAGACTGCCTCTCCAACATCCAGGCCATCAAGCAAACCAGCAACACAACTTCGGTCCCGCTCTCGACTAAGTCGGTTTTGCGTAAACACTGACCTAGGCGGGCATTTGGGCCACAAGCACTTCTACTGCAGCAAGACTGCCGTTCACGACGCAGTCTTTTGACATATGGAACACAAGCATTTAAACTGTTTTCACTGCGGCCCTAACATCGTGCGATGCAGTAGCGGTATCCGACTGCGCATATGCGCGGAATAGAGGAAACTGACTTGGTGAATATGTTCCTTTATGTCGGAAAAAGAATTAGATGGTATGAAAAAAGGAGAGAAAAAAGGGCAGGTTCGGGTACGGAAAAACCTATGCAGAAGAAGAAACCGCGAACTTGAACAGGCTGGCAGATCAGATAGAAAACCAAGCATAACTATACAGTGAGGAAAACACTCACAAGCAGAATCAATTGACTAGAAAAAAGATGGAATGGAAAGGAATCAGATAAGCGAAAAATAACTACTAAATGCAAAGCATCACGAAACCCCAAACTCGATGTTCACAGCTCAAAATACATTGTGCCTATCCGACTTATTAACTGTGGGGGTAGGAATAGAAAAGTATGCTCGTGATTATGAATATATCTGCGATAAAAGTTTACAAAATTACATACCCAAAGAGCAAATCATTACTTTGTTACTGATATTCTTTGGCTACATACTATATAATTCCTCCATGTACGACGCAGCCAACATCCATATAACTGCTTTCCTTTGAGACGATGAACAACATAAGGGACTTTTTTGCATCTTAAAGAGAAGGGATGAAATGAGTTTAGTTGATTTACTTGTTGGGCTCATCAACAGAGAGACTGCTTGGTGCGTAAATACCATTGAGGGCGAGTGTGCGCCTTTCACTTCCGTCAAGATTGGATGACTCAATTGCAGCGTATGGCTCCTGCACACTCCAGAACAATCTCCTGAAAACATCTAGCGCAATCTGTCTGCTGTCAACATGGTCAAGCGTTTATTTGCTCTCTGCTTGTCCCTTAACATTAGCTGTCCCATATTAAAAGCAGGAACAAAAATTTTAATTCGAAGTCAGCAATCCAGACAGCACCTTCTTCTCAGAACATTTCAGAATTGCTTGACTGCCTTACATACTTCTTGAGCACAAACCGTCATTTAAGAGTAGTATATGTGCAAATGAAAACATCTTCATTAAAACTTGATGAACTTACCGTCGATTAGGAGCGACAACAATAGCCGTTACTCGAAGAAGATTGCCCCATACAACCGGAAGACTCGCACCACTGTTTTTTATCTCAGAAATAGGCGTTATGGATATGACAGTCCCATCGATGCTGAACGATAATGAAATGAATGATTCTTTTCAACGCAACAAAATTACCTATCTTTCAACAATTCAAGTGCAATACTTTATTACAAAGATAGCAAATCTGACAATGCTTTTTGAAGCAGCTTTATTATTACAAAATCCACGTACAAAACGAACAGGTGGACGTGACGTTTCCTCATGCCCTCTGATCCCATAATTAAGTTTCCGAGTAAATGAACTTCAAGAGTGTGATGGAAACAAAAAGCTTGAGGGAACGATTATGCTTCTTCGCTGCAAAGAAATATATTTTCTTAAAATGAGACAGACATCCATTTACTTCTATCCGAAGCTTTCAGCAGCTTCCATGGACTTGCTGACAGTGCAATCCAACCACTGCTGCCTTTTCGTCTAAGATATCTCCTTGAAAGATCACATAAATGCTTGGTTACGGGTTATGCAAGGGCTATGTGGCGCACCTCTGAAGTGAAATGCAGAAAAAATTTTTGCGTTATTTCACT
The DNA here is from genome assembly GCA_037576465.1 of Parascaris univalens. Taxonomy (NCBI): domain Eukaryota; kingdom Metazoa; phylum Nematoda; class Chromadorea; order Rhabditida; family Ascarididae; genus Parascaris; species Parascaris univalens. The sequence goes on along the minus strand of CM075173.1, from coordinate 66,670,779 downwards.
TACAGTTAGAGTTATACATTCTAAAACCTTCAGCTAAGCGCATCAGCAACACTATTTTTGGCCACGTTCCTCGACTTTAAAATCAATTTCACTGGTTCTTAGTTTTTCCGGACACAAACAACTGTCAGATGGAGTCAAAAATCCTTCCCAAGAGAGCGGACCTTCAACGGAAATTGAACTAAATCGCCTTGGACTGTTCATGTCCTAACGCACTGGGTTAAAATTCATGACAACGAAACCGCTCCAAGACTTCTTTTTTTTTTTTAAGTAAGTGAGAGTAAAAAAATATGCGCCAATTCCAACGTCGCTTGTTTCGCCTGTGAATGGGATATATACTCAATCAAGTCCTCATTTTTAAAACATCCCCACTTTCAAGGTGATATCAAAAGTGACCAGTTGTCAGGTCGTGACTTTTCTTGGTACAACAAGGTTACATGGTGATTCTAAACAAATATGCTTAAGGAAATTCAATGCGAGCTATGCAGTAGCAAGCTGCGAGATGATAATAAGCTCACCAGCAAACAAGCTCATCACTTAAGCGGATACACAGCACTTTTACACCAGTTTTATACGCCTTCTTCCGGGAATGAAGTATGACCCAACCTTTGCATTTATTAAGAATATATTTCAGCAGATCTGTTAGCAAATGGAAGCAACCGACAAGCCACAGAAATGGCAGAAGCAATGCATGCCCGACCAGAGGCATTATATAAGTGGTAATCGAAAATAACGCCGCGCTTACCCGAAGATAAAAGCAGAATGTGCGTGGTACACGTTGCGATTAATCCAGTCAACGGTGACTGCAGTTGCTCGATGGAATCGCATCATCTGCAATATCGCTGATATCGAATATTTAACATTAAAGGACAACAGATCGCATAGCATGCCGTTATTTATAATAACCTCATGTCTTTTCAACCCAAAGCAAATTAAAGTGAATCTGTATTCGGAACTGTGCTATAGCATAACCTAAAACATAAAGTTTAAGTTGTGGCAAAAAATACCCGACTTCTGAGACGATAATTCAATGCAATTTTAAAGGTGTAACAAAATATTGTGTCAATATCAAAACCCTTCCTTTTTCTCTACAAAAAGTCTACTTTTCCAGCAACTGTGTCACATTCGCTACTTGCTAGTTCTCTCCTCAACTCATTTCGCTCTCACTGTGAACTTAGAATAGTGCATTATGACAAAAAGGAAGTAACCTGCTTCGAACAAATCATTACGAAGCAATATTGAAGGAAGAAAGCTCTACCTCAAAATAACAAAATAAAAAAACGATGGAATAGTGAAAAATTTACGGAAAGCTGTGGCGAACCGCGTTTCACCCGTGAAGGTTTGCTTTTCAGCATGTTTGATAGCATTCCTGATTGGACACTTTCGTGTACCTAAAAAAAAACATTGAATATGGTAGCTATGGCTTTCACTCAGAGATGAGTTTTCTTGTGTGGTTAACATCAAAATTACGTATCAATGGTCTAAGAAGTGAGTTAGGAGGGATATGTGTAGATAGCAGCTGGAACAGTGCCTTCTTTATCTTTGTTCTGTGTCTAATATGTACGTGATTTTATAGAAGAATTGCTTTAAAACAGCAAAATCAGCACAATATGTTTAACCCGTAGCGTTATCGTTCCGAGATGAAGATAGCTTTAGGAACTAGCTCTGCGATGTGCCGCCTTCGTAATAATAGGTGGCAAAGACGTAAAATTGCAGCTATTGATTAACTAAAAATGTTTCTCGAACAAATGCAATGAGAACGAATCGATGCTTCCGCCCACAGTCGAATGCTGCTTCTGCCAACTTACGAAGATGATGTTTCTACCGGCTCCTCCTCTCACAGACGTATGAGTTTCTCATGTTACTAGAGTAAAGGTTTGTATCAATCTAACAGTAAAAAACTTACAGTATCGACCCAGAAAAATAATGTTTTCTGCTTAGAAGGATCATCCAAATCCCTTTCAACGATATAGTCAAAATCCATAATTGTCCGTTGCAAATCAGCGGTTTCCACACGAGCATTGCTAGCGTTATGTGTATGCGTGAATGTATGTATTATTCGAGAATCGACAACCGCAACTTTTGCCGGTTCACTTCCTGAAAATGACCGCCGAATGCTGCATCAATGGTAACTTGATGATAGTTCTGGAAGTGTGCATAAGTGACCGATGAAACATCAAGAAAGGAAATAGCGTTACAAAAAAAACATTTGGTGAACGAAAAAAAAACGCTTGACGAGTCGCCGAATCAGCCAAACGCTCCTCCCTTATATGAACTGAAGTGGGGCAAGTGACCTACTTTTACATATTACTTCTAGCCGATTTACCCATATCAGACCTATCTGTATGAAATCGTCATTCTCAATAACATAATCGACTAAATAAATGTTCGCGATATGGGTTAAAGTGTTCTGAAGATTTTTTTTGTTGCAAATTTGATGATTTATGAAAAGAAGTCTAAAATATTGTACTCGTGGATGATTTCCTCGGAAATCTCTTCAATACATATATATTATATACCAATCCTAGCTAGTACTAATACCCTCATTCTCACTAACCAACCAACGACGCCAATTTTATAAAATACACAAACAGCCGAATATCGTTTCCTGAGGAGCTGTAAATTACTATGCACCTTTATTTCGCAAATGTTAAACCAAACTAAAAAAAAATTCACATGAGGAAACAAATCTTCTCTGCACAATTATCACAATTCAACACATGAAGAACGCGCTTATGTTGCTTTGACGGAATAGGCAACAGTGGATGTTTCTATGTGATCAGTTTTGTAGCAAAACGATGCAACGCGGAATAAGCACGAAAATTTATGCAGCAATAAAACAATCGAGTTACGATCAGCTTAATTCAGTGGCCATGAAACAAAGAAAAGTGAACGCAGAGGAGATGGAACAAAGACGAGTAGCCTTAAACGTACCACCTAGTCCACTATACGGGAAGAAAATAAACGAATGCCTAGGAGAAAATGCGGATCGTACTGCGGCGGTTGACATACCCGTTGCTTTGCACTGGTCCCGGCTCCAATATTCTCGTGAATATCCAGGTGCACATGCACACTTTATTAGTGGCTTCTTGGGATGACATTCTTGGCTGCATGTACCAAACTGGTCACAGAGATTCGTTATGTCTAAAAATTTGATAATAATGGCGCTCACAAGAAGTTACGGGTAGACCTATGAATGCACGTAAAACATATAAACATATGCACGAGTAAAAAGCCGTTGCGGTCACAGGTTCACATTAAGTGACAGAGCAGCAAAGAAGGTGCTATTTTGTGCTAGATCTAAACTTGCTAGTCTAGCAAACGGAATAGGCAAGAATGCGATCCTTCCACGATGACTCTTCTAAGCAAAAGAGTTTAAAAGAGCAGAGACAGACTGCACAAGTGACTACACTGATTATCTTCGTAAAATGAGACACTGTGTCAGCAGAGGATACTTGAAACTGCAAGCAAACTATATCATCACTCGAATAGTCCCATTAGTATCAGTGGGTGCAACGGTGTCGAACGCTACAATTTTACGTAACGTTTGGATCTTATCTAAAGTTTGAACCATCAATTTCATGCTCATCTACAATCAACTCATCTAAAAGTAACTGCATTGATAACGTTGTATGATTCATGAGGTCCCATAAACTTAAGGCACCGCAGATGCCTTATTGATATACATCAGCTACTACAGGATACGGCATCCGCTTCACACAAAATTTCTGCTCATAACAAACAAAGAACATGCTTACCGCAATCGAACTCGTCACTGCCATCGCCACAATCGTCGTGTCCATCACACTGTTTCGTATAGGGCACACATCGGCCCGTTGTTACACATCGGAAGGAATTACGGCAAGTCCTATTACCTGAATCAACCCGAATTAACCAGTATAAGAATGAAATTCCAGAACCAATAGGGTGGTTGTCATGTTTCCATCCTGTAATTCAGCGAAAGGAGTTGTTCAGTACGTTCTCTATAGTGTCGCATATTCGTGAAAGGAAAAAAAACAAAAGCCAACAGCAACAGTAACGTAGTGCAGATCATTCTGCTCTAAATTAAGCGAAAACAGTGCACCGTGCAGAGTAAGTGAAAGAAGATCGAGATTATATAGGCAGACAAAACGACTGCTCACCACTTATCCAAATGTTAGCTCGAGGAAGAACCCAGAGAATATAAAACGTCTGATGTGTTCATGCAGTCGTCCCAGCTTCTCGATTAAGTTTAAGGCCAGGTGGGACTACGTATGGCCACTGAAGTATGAGAGGTGATCGGCGGCAGCACAGGGTTCGCCTGTGGCGCACAGGGAGGGATCGCGTCCGCGATTGCAGCACCTAGTGTCCCGCTTTGTTTGTCACCTATTGTACAGTGGATAAACACTCTGTACTTCTGTGTTACCTTGCAATTTACCGATCGCAGCTCGACAAAGGGTGCAGACCCTTGAGGAGACGTAGAAGACTTGAAGAGCAAAGGGTAGCTGATCCATACGATAAAAAAAATGCAATCCGTGACCTTTCTTTTCGATATTTTGAAAGCAAATGCTGCGTCGCTCAATGAAAGAAACAATAGCATCAACGTACAGAAAGCGTTGTTTTCGTCGGAGTCATCTTCGCAATCAGAAACACCGTCACAGAAGCCCGCTTGTGGATAGCAGCGGTTGTTTGCACATTTCAGATGACTGTCACCACAGTCGTGAAGCGCTGAAGACCAAATCTAACTAATTTTTGCTCCTTTGAATCATACATTACAATGCGATGACTGACATCGTTATAAATGCCTTTTTGTCTACTTTTCTTTTAATATTGATATTTCACATAAAATTTCATGAAATTAGCGGCGATAGGAAATCCTTCCAAGAATTTCGGGAAGAAAGAACGCAGTTAAAGAATTCATTGATCATCAGCAGATCCAAATTTACAGCTTGTCCCAATAGAGTCGTAACCGACTAATTAAAAGAAAATGGAAAATAATATCATAGAAGGACGGTTTCTTATTACGGGAGGGGGAGGGAAAGGAGGCTTAACTAAGAAAGACATCGCAGAAGAAAGGAAATGATCAGTGTTGTAACAATTTATTCGATGAGGCTAAAAAAAGTGAACTATGAACATTTCCAAAAAAAAACGCCTGACTAACACAGCTAAACCTTCAACGACAACAAACTTGAGCAGATTTTTTGAGAAGTGGAATATGGATGTAAAGCTGGCTGCCAATGTGCATTAGAAATTACCACAAACACGCGGATCTTCATCGTGACCGTTAGGACATTGTGGAGTACCATCGCAGACCATGCTTCGTTGAATGCAATAGAGGGTGGAGCCTTTTGTTCTGGAATATTGGATACTTCAACGATCGATAAACCGCTCCGAAAAAATGAGAAATTTTCTCTTGCCCCATCATGGTTTCAACCGGCATTATAATCGCAGACAGAGAGGAGTGGCTGATTCACAAATGGTCTAGTTTTTGCATGCAAGACGTCTAACTAACTCATTGGCGTTTTCTAAGGCTCGCTCCGAATGTGAGACGATACGAGTGCCCACCGCGACAAATGCTACACTAAAAAATAGTCGTTTGTGTAGTGAATGGCGTAGGACGGCACCTCTAATAATGTTTATGGAGACTTCATTAGCTCACCTAGATATACTCAAGACAACGGATAAAGAACGATAGCGTTGAAAAAGCAGTTTACTTCAACCCAACTAGTATGTCATCTTCGCAGCTAATTAACGCAGCTGAAAGCATTTCAACAAAGTGAATGAAAAAGAAAGAACATACGCATTTCCGTTGAAGCAACGAAAAGAGGTGAATCCAAGTCCCATATTGGAAAAGCATGCTGAAAATATTTTCAAATGACTATTTCTCTCATGAGAAGAAGTAATACAATCGCAATACCGATGGTTAGTTGTGCTGCTGATCGAAGCTATAATTCAGCTGAAAGCCCGTAACTGAATGAGAATGGAAAGGATATAAAGCTGAATAGGGAGATGTGGAGGAGATATAAAAATAGGTAAAATGTATCGGCACAGCAGCGCCACCAATAAAGAAGCATTAATAAAGCTACATGGTGTTGGCAATCCCATCAATAAAGAAGCATTAATGAAGTCACATAGCGTTGGCGACCCCTGCGTCTTCAACCTCGTCACATCACGAGTTCACGAGTAATGAAGCCTTCTGGCAGAAGAAGCATTTAAAACTCCTAACTGTATCACTGCCTGACAAACTACATGGGAATTAAATTAAAAACAATGGGATCAAAAGTGATGGCTAGAAAGTTGGAAGGAGATGGTATGTGGTTTCGCTCATTAGTCCACTGTCACACGATAATAACAATCAGTGCATGACAATAGCAATAAAACTGAGGAACATTGATAAGGATAATAAAAAAGGCCATAACGGCAGCTGCTGAAATGATAACAATAGTGACAGCGATGACAACAGTAATAATGATAACGAGTATAGCTGTGATAATGATAACAGTGGGAACAATGGCTCTAATTACAATAAACATGATGACGATAATGGTGACACTGATGTGCTGACAGTAACAACACTGATCGTGATGACAGTCGTATTGATACAACTTTGACGGTGATAATGACGAAAAAATGTCCACGATGATGGATGGAACTAGCACCAATGGTGGTAACAGTAGTGATAATGATGACGCCGACAGTGAGGATAACGATGGTGATAGTAACGACAGAGATGAAAACAATGGGATAATAACGATGATAATGACAAAGACGGAGCTGCGATAGCAATGATAATAAAAAACGAATGTGATAAAGACGACGGTAACGACAATGACGATTAAGGTTATAACGACGACGATGACAATAATGAAGATCAAAACAGCATAACGGTGACAGTGGTAATGGTAATTACGATAAGGAATCTGGACAGCATTAACTGAGGCAGTGATATGACGATAATGATGTTGATGACAATGGGAGTGATGACAAAGAAAACGACAATAGTGGCAATGACAGTAGCGGTGGTGGCAGAGATGATGAAAACAATGACAGTAATGGCAGTGGATAGAGCTTTAATGATAAAACGATAATGAGGGTGACAATGTTAACGACGGTGATAGTGGTGAAAGTGAAGGGGATGGCAGTGATGATGGTGGAAGTGGCAGTGACGGTGATGCTTTCGACAACAAGTTGTGAGGGTAATGGCAATGATGTTAAGCCTACAACAATACTGACAACAATAATACCTATGATGATAACGGTGACAACAACAACACTGACAATGATGGAAACGAATAATGATAACGATAGCAGAAATTAAAACGTGATTGCTTCTTTGCAGTGACGTTCATTTCTATTGCCGTTATCATTGCAGCAGTAATAAAACACAAAACAACGATCGTAACAGCAAAATCTATTATGACGGTAAGCACCATTACTACTGATAATGTTTGAAGCAGCAGCAATTAGCAAACTTGTTCCTATATAGACTTTATACAACTCGGGAATGTCATCTATAGCATCGTTATGCACACCATTGCTGCAGCCAATCAGATCCAAAATTGCATGATTCAACTGGTGGTGGAAGCGCAGAAAAACTGCACAGATTATCAACTAGCACCAATTTATAAAGATTTTTTTCCGCTAAGGATCGAAATTCCGACAACTATTGCTCTTAGACAAAGTTGCTGGTGGTAACAAAAATGAGGAATTCAGTGAACTAGTAAAGATATGTGTGACACTATATTCGCTTAAGCAGTTACCTTAATTTTGTTACTGGTAATACCTCATGTGTAATGCCAAACATCGTTATGGAGTACAATTCTAGTTTATATCTGTGCACTTAGTAGATCTAAACAGAAATATGAAGGAAAAATATGTGAATGCCACTTACAACAATAAAGTTCATCGGATGCGTCTTCACAATCGATGACACGGTCGCACACCTGATGTTGCGAGATGCACTTCGACGATGGCAACCCGCAAGCAAACGTATCATTCGCACATGCTGAAAAAGCAGCTATTAGCTAATTTTATGTGAAGAACGACATGCGATTAAATCCCTCTCGATCTCTTCCAAAGTTTCGTACAAAATGATGAAAGAAACAATAAAAATAAAAAAGACTGAACATCATCTGCATGTGAGCCAAATTCAGAGGATCATAATTTTCAACGAAAAATCTCCCGCAAGAAGACTTTCTGGGAACTGCGAAGAAGTATATGCATAAGTGGATTCTTTGGCAATATTCGCCCACTGCGCGCAGAATGTTGAATTTAAAGATCAAGTTAAAGAAACGAATACTAAATTGCAAATTAAAACTGCAAACAGATATAAATAAACTGCGGAGGACGGCATAATTATTAAGCGAAAAGTGAATTTCAAACGGAAAGATGTTTAACTATGGCATCCGATCTCGTCGCTAAAATCAGCACAATCTCGATGTCCGTCGCACTTCTGTGAGGAACGCAAACAACCAGTGCCGTCCGCACATCGAAAGTTGCCACTGTCGCAATATGGCGCTATGACGATGCCGTCACCACAATCAACTTCATCTGAGCCATCCTCGCAATCGCGCTCTCCGTCACACACCCACCTGAACAATAAAGCATTCTTCTATCAAAAATTAAGACATCTTACAATTTCGGAAGATAAATAACACGTTACAATATCGCATTGGTGTATGCATGCAGCTTAAATTGCTTAAAACGGCTTCGTTCCTCATATGAACAGAGTGAAATGTCCACGGCTTATGAGCAAAAATCTACAAGCAATAGGCATAAATGTAGAAAAAGAAAAAAAAAAACGGGATAAAATAAGTGAAAAACATACGACTTTGCGATGCATCTCGCATTACTCTTACAAGCGAACTGATCGAACTCGCATTCCATAGGACAATCTGCAACAGCGAATTTTGAACGCATCACTGATTTCCAACAACAACAACAGCAACACAATGGGAAAGGAGAACTGCGAGAACTATGACTCGTTTAGAAGAATAATATCTGTTGAACGCCAACTGCAATAAACGATTATAGCGCAAATGATCTCCTAAAGAACACTTAAAGCTGATATCGCTTATCATAGTTATCAGTTTCACTAAACGTATCGCAGTCAGAGTTTTATGCCAACGAATAAGGCATACTTTGTGATTTAAAGCTGGAGCTGAGATATTCACAAGCCTGAGGAAAGACATCTTCTCGTGGAAGGAGGTGGGAGAGAAAAGTTTGAACCTCGATGGACAAAATTCTAGTAGAAACGGAAAATCAAAGAGAGCGAAAACCTGAGGAAACTGATGACTTCAAGTAGATTAGATCAAAGTTCAACGTACCTTTCTCATCGCCCCCATCGCTACAATCATTCTGTCCATCGCACTTCCAACCGAATGGTATACAACGACCTGAGCTACATCGAAATTCGCTCTCCAAACACGTCCGCTGAGCTAAATGCTTTCATTTCATTATTTACAGAGACACCAATTAGTTGATGTAACAAAGGTTGACTTTTTTTGCTCTTTTTCGGATTTCGACCAGAATAAATCTTTTTTCTTACGCACAAAGATTATGGATTTTCATCTGGAAAGAGTGCCATCCGAAGAAAAACCTTCAACACACTCCATCTTTTGCCGAAAAAAGCTTTAATCTCATATTTATCGAAAGCATAATTTGTAGCAGAGGACATCCCCTGTAATGTGGTCATTTGGTCTCCACACAACCCCCGAAAAACTGCAGTCGGCGAGCGATATTACCGCCCTACTTGTGCAAAGTTCTTCGTTTACTAGTTTAACTAGGCTGATATGACGACTGAACATAACCGAGTGAATTACTTGATTCGCGCTTTTCCGGTTCTACAAATTACGTTTTTTTACGAGTTTGAGCAGCAACGTTTGAAGAAATATCTCCCTAATCTTAAAATAACCGAGGAAGTTATGGAGCTGCATGATAGCCTTAACTTCCCAGCCGTTGAAGATTGAAGTTCAATTGTCGAATGGAAAGGATCTGTCAGTGAATCTAAAAAATTGGAAACTGGTAGGCCGAGTAAAAGCTGAGGTTATGGGTGACATAAGCAGATAAGTATGAAAACAAAAAAATCGATGCTAATCGCTTACAAGCAAAAAAAAGATCCCACATGAGGTCATCAGAGGAGAGATGATGACTTCGATGTGGTGAATATAACTTACAACACATTTGCTCATGTTCATCGCGCGCGTTAGCACAATCAGGATGCCCATCGCAAACGTTCATCTCCGGAATGCAAGCATTCTCGTCGCATCGGAAACGGCCACCACCACACTGCTTCTCGCCTAAATATCCCTTACAAGTAATTGGCTGCTGAAGAAAACAAACTTCTTTTGTTCGATGTACTGCTCGTCGCTCAGCTACTGTGAACACCCTACTCAAGAACACAGAAATATGGAATGGAGACAAACAAAACTGAGGAAATGAACACGGTTCTGAAATAAACGGTGTGAGCAGCAAATGCAATAGTTCATGATGGATATTATGCTAAGTGACTCTGTATAAAACTTCACTAACAGCAAATAGGATGGCATCTACAAAAGGGGGCCGCAATAAAGGGAAATAAAAAGTCAGTCAAAAAACCCTGTTTCCCACTCCAAACCATGTAATCGACGTTCCTTCACTGCTTCTTGCTCATTGACGCTTCCTCACTCGCGAATTCGGAGTGACCACAATCTCAAAATTCACTTCCCTCCTCCCTCCCCACACCTGATTTTTAAAAGCATGAAAAATCAGGTTCCTTGGGGCCCATCAGGAAGTCTATCTAGTGCTGCCAACAGAATTTCACCAGCTGGTGCCAAAATTCATATGAATAACTTCTGAAGCTTGCTGACTTTCAAAGTGCCTGGGGAGGATGGTCATGGCAAACATTTTTGGCTCTTTAAAAATATGTCCTGTTTATCGAAATCCTCAATAATGAAATTTTGTGCAACAGAAATGCTTTTACTGATGGACACTGAAATGAGGAACGGAACCAAGATGTATGTTTAGCATAGCCGGTTAAAATATGCACATATATCGTACACTGTCTCAAACGTTGAGCGAAAGCCTTCTGAAGATGCTATTTGCCCATGATGCCCTAAGAAATGAACTGTGGCGCACGGGTGACATGGACGTAAGTTAAGAGAGTCATGCAAGGTCCGAGAGCAATAAACAGGTGTGAATTAATCCGGAAAAATCTTTCTACGATTTCATGATAGAAAAACAAAACATATAACAAGTTCGCGGAAAGAAAACAACTGAGATAAAGCGGTCGGAACTCTTTCCGAAAAGCGCATTTTAAATGTAAGGAAGATCATACGAAAGTTATTGCATTAGCATTTAATCAAAACGAATTACGTAGTGAATATTAGTGAAAACCAAAAATGACAATGCAACTGACCGCAATGTTGTTCATCTGCACCATTGCCACAGTCGTCTGTGCCGTCGCAAACCGCCGCTTTTGGAATACATTTTGAGCTGTTCGAACACTTAAACTGCCCATCGCTACACTGATATGAGCCTGGAAATTGCAAATCCCTAAGTGGCATTTCGATGAACGAATTTTTCGATATGCAAAACGAGAACAACTAGAAACAGCTCATCCAACTTCTCTTTTTTTCCTATAACGCTTTTTTGTTAGTTTCATTTTTTTTATTTTATTTTCCTTCTACTCGCAGATCTGCCACCAAGAACGTCTAAAAAGTAGAGCTCAATTCTCGTTGTTGAGAAGATCAAAACATGAATTGAAATGAAAACTGCAGTAGGGATGTAACGCTTAAATATACATAGCTCGCTTGATGAACATATGATGGGAAAGCACTCCACCCTGACGAAGTCGCAAAACACTGCAGTGGAGTTATGGAGGAGCTCCGACACAAAATAGAATGGTCCTCTAAGAGATATTACGAAAGTAAAATCCTGTCTGCAGTTAATTAAGAGTGTAATTCGACCGGCTTAGGTGCCCCAAGTTTAGCTCCCACCTAAGTAAGAAAAGTTGCTGCTCTAGCTGCTTCAGTAATCTATAATTAAAACAACTATTTCTTATGCAACGCAATAACCGATGAATTTCAAAAATAACGGTTCCACACAAAAACATACTGCATAGCTCAGTCTTCTCGTCTTCACCTAGTGGGCAATCCACCTTTCCATCACATATGTCCTGAGGTCCTATGCAAACAGATGTGTCGTTTGCGGATTTCGCTTTACACGCCATTTGCCCCAACTCACACTTGAACTCCGGACACGCACCTGAAAGATATTTTATTTCTAAAGCACCAGAAACGCTATCCGTTGCACTGAACTCTGAAGAGAGTAGCATATTCATCAATTAGCTCTCTACGGGATGCAAGCATGAAAGAGGAATGCAAACCTACTATTCCCAAAAAATGCAATAAATGCAACAAGACGTCCCATGCCACAAGAATCACCTGTAAATTGCACTGCTCGCATCGTATGGAAACTCCTTCCAACTGTTGCCTCCTTCCCTTCACCATCCCACTCTTTGCCTCGTTAACACTGCCTCTCTTCTCACTAGGCGGCTTTCTTTTTTGAGAAGATTGCATTGCATATAGTTTAACATTAAATGAACTAGCTTCAAAATAAGAACAAATTCACACGCAGCACTTCAAAAAACTAAAAGCAACTACGAGAAGGACCTTTAATGCCAAAGCGTTCATCTTCCATATCGCCGCAATCATCTTGCCCATCGCATACCCACCAGAACGGCAAACATTTGAACGTATTGTGACAGATAAAATCACTTCTGAAATATCAGCCATCTTTACAGCTAAGCACGCAAAGGAACATACAACTCTCATTCTCACTCTTGGCTATTCAAATGATCGAATTATGAATGAGAGCCTGTCTAGAAGATGCCCATCCAGCTGCTATTTACACCACTACAGCTTCGTCCTGTGCAGTAAAAAATTCCGACTTTAGATCAAAGTTGCTCAGGTGGAATTATTAATTCGCAACTCACAGCTAACTTCAACTGAGCTCAATCGTTAAACGAAATCTCTGACCTGTGGGAGAGTCTATATGAAATACATAAGTGAACAGAAACTGAAGGGCATTTCGAATGGCTTCCAACCTAGAAGAGCATTCACTGAATTTTGGAACTTCGAAATTTCACGAATAAAATTCTTGATTCACTTCCTGTAGACTTCAATGCCGAGCTCTGCGAGAGAAAACGGAACAACGCACGAGTAAAATGAATAAGAAAATGACTTACGGTTTACAATCGGGTTTACATTTGTTGCCTTCCGCGCGAAAACCTTGAGCACAAACGCATGTGAATTCCTCTGAAAAGATGAGAAACTAAGTACGAAATGATGAATAACAAAGATCACACTGTTGTTAATTATGTAACCTGCTAGATCATATACTAATGAAAGGAATATCATTACAATTATCACACTGCGAATTGCAATCGGCCGGACAGTGTTCATCGTTCCAACGATGTGGAAATCAAGTGCCATCAAATGAAAACTTATACATTTCGGCTAGATCAATGGGGGTTATGAGGTTTTTTCTCGAAATTTCCATTCACTAATGTTTCAAGATGAACTATCTCTTAAAACTAAACAACCCGATATTAGATAGCACTGAATCGTATAAAAAGATAACCTTGACTTTTAGAAGCAAGACAAATATTATCGCAACGATTTGCTTTACGACATGGATGTGATAAATGTTGCCCATCAGCTGTCATTTGTAGTAGAGGATGCACAATCTGAAAATATGAGATTCTTTAATGGATATATGCAATTTCATATGAATTCTATGAGCTACATCCTACCACATTAGTATGTTTTATCTTCGCCGAATTTATTCTAGTTTTTAGGCTTGAAGTTGCTTCCGCTTGCATGCCGAATCTTCTACATCGGGAACAAAAGTGAGAGTTTTTTCGAGGAGGCAAAACTTCTTGCAACTTCTCATATTTTACCTGCGTTTTTCCTGAAATTCCTTCAAGAGTCTATCTAAAATCATAGAGAAGATGGCGATCAATCCCACCACATTCCAACTCTCTCCGATCTAGACGCCTTCAATAAAAAAGAGAAAACAAACACTGAAAACACAGAAAAAATTTCTGTGTTTTCAGTGTTTGTTTACATTTCGGCTAGATCAATGACTCGAAATTTCCATTCACTAATGTTTCAAGATGAACTATCTCTTAAAACTAAACAACCCGATATCAAACTTATGAGGTTTTTTGACGACAGACTGCATCATTTCCAATCTTTTTTTGCGGTAACCCGAATTATTTTTTTCTTCAACAAAAAATTTGAAGGCGACAATCGCTCTCCCTGCTGCTTTCCACCACAGCCTCTATTGCACTTCCCAGCGAAAAGTTTGAAGTCACTGCTTGTCAGAATCACGAATTGTTTGAAGCGATCGATCCGATCGACGAACCTTAACGCCCATGGGGCGGTAATGAGTGAAATTTAAGATGACGGTACGCATTTCGCCAGTAATTTTGTGGGCACGTTCCACTGTTCGGTTCGTCCAATCTGTCCAGTAGAGGAAGTCTTCGAATACAGCTAGACCGAAGATGTGCTTCACTGATTTCGTAAGCACGGTTCGTCGATTATCACCGTCATAGTCAGATGAGCCTAAAATTGCACACCTCGGATTACAGAGTCTCTGCAAGAGGGCAAGTTTTTTTTCTCTTTTGTTAGTTGATAGGAACGTTTTTAAAAAATGCTAATATAATGCATAAAATTATCATCTTGTCATACGATCATTTCTATTCCTGATCATTTTTCCCGTTTCTGTTAGTGTACACAGTCAACATACAATCGAAATCATCATTGTCTGAATAGTAATTAGCAAATGAAGCTTATCTACACACCTCCCCTCAGAAATTTGGGGAACACTGCATCGAGTCACAAAAAAAAGATATCAGTCACAGAGGGCTGCAAAATTCCAGTTTGCATGATGGCAAGCCCCATGCCGATCATCACGCTAGCTTAATTCACGAGCCGCATGCTCACCCTTCTCCGTTAGTACGCACCAATACTGTGTTTTAACTGTTACAAGTAAAAAGAAACCTATATAGTCTAGATGGCCATCTCCCCAAAAGACGCGTCTCGTTGTCGTATCAACCGCCAGAGCATTCGGCCATCTAAGCGAACTTGTGATTATGAGACGACGATTCGCTCCGTCCATATCCATACGACCGATGTGCGGACGCTCACCCCAATCCGACCAAAACAGAACGCTGTAATCCTATCTCAATTAATATCTCTTATCCGGACGATAAGTCACTTTTTCACTGCTGAGATATGCATAATACGGAGCAATGTAATGCACACAACTTATTCGTAAACGTAAATGTGAAATATTTCGCAAGAAAACATAAATGAAATAAACAAGTGTAGTGGATGGAATGTTTACAGCTTTAGTCCAGCTAAGTTCAGCTGTTGATGCACTTCCCGAAACTGAGAATTCGAAACGGAGAACGGATGAGAGTGATATAGAAAAATCTTATCAAAAGAACCAAGACGAAATGAGTATGAAAAGCACTTGAAAATAATCATTGCAGTAGAGAAAATGAGCCGATTGATGCAAACAGTAATACAATACTCGAAGTAATTGAGCAAATCCAACTTAGAGGCATCCTTCAATTCATATCTACTGCAGTCCTCAGGAAGAAACACTGCCGATAAAAATATGGATCTTTCACATGAGCGCCGAACAGCGCCAGTTATAGAAGAATATGAAAGACATGAAGTGAACGCTGTAGAAATCGAAAAAAAAGCGTTCTAAAATGAGCGTACTCAACGGGAGAGAAATCGATTAGTCGCTGATGAAAAATCTATGCGAAATAGCTTAACGTTCAAAAAACTAAATACCAACTTCGCTATCCTTACTTTGATTTATGACCACTACTGTGAAGTAAAGAAAAATTAAGCGTAATAAAACGACAACTATGTAGAGACGAAATATAAACGATGCGCTCACTGGGCTCATAGCTATGCATTCTTCAGAAAATGCTCGTATTAATATTGAATTTTCTGGCAGCCTCTCAAATTATTCTCAAATGATGAGAAAAATTCGAATTATTCTTTCGATGATGCGAAAATTGTCAAAATATTAGCTCGCGAAGCCTAATCATTCAACAAGAAGCAACCAATAACATTGATTTTAGCACTGAAAGAAGCGAAACTGTTCAAAACAGTCGGAGAGACATTATAAACCAAGAAGACAAACCAAGAAAACAGGAACTGACCGTAAGTCCGATAAAGCAAAAATCAGTTTCAAGAAAGAAAAGCACACATAGGATGACTGACTTCACAACGTATAAAAAAAATGTTCCCGAAAGCTGAAAATACTCAGAAGGATGCCACATGGAAAATATATTTCAACAATTTCATATGAAATCATAACTTAAAATGCTTAAATAATTAAGAAAACATCCCAAAAAGATGCGAAAACTCACGAACCTGGCCATTGGATCGAGTACGATTGCCCTTGGCTCTTGAAGTGGATCACCTTTGAGGATAGTATGGCGATAGAGACCTTTCATATCGGCAACCGAAATACTGTCACCATCCTTTAAAATTTTGAAAACTTTGAAAAAAAAAAACTGAACGGGGAAAAAATTCGATTCTAATATCGCAAAGGCTACAAGAAGAAATGCTAATTTGAAAATTTACGAGCGAAACTGATCGGCCACATTTGCAATTCAACCGTTGCACCAGCAGCAATCTGGCCATAACAACGGCTATAAGAAGTACAAAAAAACTCGTCGTATTTAACCCCACGTAAAAAAAACTACTTAGGATAATGCCACGAACCTTGTCGCACCAGTAGATATTTCTCGCGAGCCAATCAACGGCCAACCCATCAGGACTTCCACCAAATAAACCAGTGAGCACCTAAAGCATCAACAATATTATCCTGAAACAGAGAGCGACGGTGCATGTCGACAGATGAATAGGCAGACCAAACGAGTCACCTGGTTCAAAATAACGGTTAATGGTAGAAGATATCATTCGATGGCCCTATATACTACGACCCATATTGACCTATGAACTTTAAAAGTTCTCGACGAACGAATACGCGAAAAACTTCCTGGCAATTTGAAACAGCGATCTGTCTATTACTACGATTTTCGGACCTCTCTCTACGGAAACGAGAGGTCCTAGTTTCAGCCACCAACGAAGCACCTGTCTTTCTTTTGTACTCGCTGTTCAATTATTTGTGCGCTTTGTCCTTGGTTTCCGGAATGCATTTCTGCTGGGACAAATCATGACATCAATAAGCGTCTGAGCACAAACCTTACAGCTGAACCTAATTCAATTTTTGACGTTGCATAACCGCTGCACAGGACAGATCGATGCTCATCGGTCCAGTGGTATAACGTACAATTCGAGTGAGAGATACCCTCTTTCCAACCACCTGCTGAGCCCGTACCCTCAGTTTGCGCTTAACTCGAACTCCAACCAGATTTATTGGGGGAGGGGGGATTCGCGGCCATGTGGGCGAAATACCACAAACGATTTCAATTCCCCATCACACATCTCTTCAGTGACATCATAGTCATTTCTGAATGCTCAGTTGGACCAAATTGAAAAGCCGAGCCCGCCCAAAAAAATTCACGAACCAAGCAGCTAAGAAGACGCTGCACCCTCAAAAATCGCATTCATTGCAACATCCCCTATTCAGAAGAAGATCCTAAATCGAGGAAACCCCAGCTAGTTAGATCTTTCGAAAAAACTCAAATTTCTTCGACAAAATAGCATTACGGTGTTGTGGCTTTAAAGTTCGAAATATAACGAGCGCCTCAGAAGGCTATACATTGAACTGCAAGAGAATAGATGAGCAAAGCAACACCTCAAAAAACAGTCCCAAAGTTATTTCAAAACTTAACGTGAACAACGAGCAAGATCTTTTCAGTGCTGTAAAGTCACGTTTCGAGCCTTTATGACTGCAAGCGCTTTAAACATAGAGCATTTAACTCATTCAACGATTCTTTCAGAGACCACATAAGCTGCAGTGGGAACCTCCTTTCTTGTTCCACAGATTATATCCTCAGCAGCAGCGCATTCAAATGCATGCTGCATAAAACTAGATTAATTAATTACCACTGGCTGCTAGCAAAATCGGATGAAGTCCTCTCTGACACCTCTCCCTTTTCACACTAGTTCACTTGCGTGACGTGCTCTATCCAAGTTGCTGTTTCGCTTATAAACGTTTTATTCGAATGCCTCTCTGTCAACAATTCTCAAAAGGCTGCAATCAGCATTTATCTGTCTCCTCTTTCTGCACCTCGTGGATCTTCTTTGAAAAAATTAAGAGGTTCCTTTCCCGTCTGATGAATTACGTGGATGGTCAAACTAAAACTTCTATGTGATACTTATGGAAATGGCGTGCCATCCCATCACCCACCATTCCCGGTTTCCAGAGGAGTAACAACTGATAAATGGACAGCTTCATACTTGCTAGCTTCCAGCAGCGCACGATGAACAGATAAGTGCAGGTAGACCTTGAATGTGCCGTTTTGTTTGCTTAGCGATGTATATCCAATACTGCTAGCCGTATGCGTAACATCTGTCCAGTAAACTAGTTGTGACATAATATCATAATCGACCGCAACACCGTTCGAAAGATTCGACAGCAGGGCCCCCTTAGGTGTGCCCGTCACAGAGAATAGTCGTACATAATGTCGGTTGATGAGCAATATTTCTGGATCAACTGCAATCGCTTTCATATTAATGCATTCATGTTCGACTTTCCCTTCATATCAAAACTCAAGAGGATGTCCTCAATCAGCAAACGTCTTTCAATATCTAAAACTTTTATCATGCATGCCGCTAGTTCAACATAAATTATATTGTCAGATACACGTTTCTGACAACCGAAGCAAAATTCATACATAGTTCGAACAACCGCGATTACGAAATTGACTAAGAAATCAAAGGCTCTCGAATGAGACTTCCTGGGTGTGGGAACGTCAGCACCGCACGGAGAGCTCGAAAAACGTTAACAAAGGGTAGATGTTTCTCCATGCAACAATACTGCTGATGCAGCAAAGATGTTATGGATAAGATACATACAAATACAGTGCTAGTATCAAATGCCGCAAAAAACAATCTTGCATTGACACTTCAACAGCAGTCAAAATCATTTCACTCAAGCATTCGAGAACCGAATAGGCATCTGAGAAGCCGTTCGGCTTCGGTTCCACCGACGAGAAAATAACAAAAGATCAGAAGATGTGAACTTAATCCAGAAAGCATTTGTTAGCACCTCAAATATACATTTTTTTCCACAGACCTTTACTGAGACCTTATATTCAATTGAAAATATATTTAACTGAAAATAACCTTGCCCTGCTTTTATATAAAAATTATTACTGATATTGTTTCCGCGGGAGTAATAAGCTGGAAAAATTTTCCAAATATTAAGTTAAAACGATCTGCGAGGGGAGCATCATAAAAAAACTTCAACTTTCTAATGTTTTATATAAAAAAACTGCATCGAAAGAAGGATACGTACTACGTTTAGCTCACGAATGGCAAAAAAAAACAAAACTTATTAACGAAACGAAAACAAATATCTTATTACTTGAATCGCTATGACGGCAAGTCCGTCGATCCGGAGCCAGTTTGTAGCCAGGATCGCAACCGCATTCGAACCTGTTGTCTCCCTTACTCAGACAATGTTGTGAGCATGGAAAGTCTTCACATTGATCCCGTACTGAAAATTACTTTTTTATTTCTTAAGGAGGTAAAATGATCTTTCGAAGACAAGCGTTAACCTTAAAACATATCTGAAGTGCTTCAACAAGCATTCTGCATTCTGCTCCATGAGTTAAAAATTCTGCTCATTCAATAAGGAGACTCAAAACGCTGACTCTTTCTGCTGCTGCTTTTGCAAAACAGTTTGTAAGCTTATATGAGTCTAAAAAGGTCTATGCCTCTCCAACTCCCTTTCCCTCCTACCTACACAAGCCATTTAATAGTGCCTAGCAGGGAAAGTTTAAATCAGTCAATCAACTATCATAGGATGATATTACACTACAAGGCGATAATAGGATTGAACGCACATATACAGGAACGATTGTCGTGTTTGCTGACCACTCTTGGTGGATTGCATTCACAACGGTATGATATAGGCAGGTTGACGCAATTTTCCTCACAAGCTGCATCCACACACTCATCGACACGACACAGCGTTGGCTCATCGGAGCTGCAAAAATGCACCAATTCTCAGCAGTGACAATCAACTCTGGGAACATCACTGCATGTGTGAACAAGTAGTTGACCTAGAGGGATCAGATGTGAAATAAACTGAAGGAGGAGGCTTAGAAAAAGACGGCATGGCCTTGACTCATCGTATTCAAACATCTAGGCAGCCCTTAATATCACACTCTCCCACACTGTCTAACAGGGGACCAAGCTTCAACAAAAGCTAGTCAGTATAAGAATACCATCACTTATACTAAGGACGTGGCAATGTTGGCTCTTGTACGCAATTTCGAGAACAGATGGATTAACAAGTATCAAAGCTGCTAAAGTGGAACACAGAGCAACGCAGCCATTCATTGAAAGTGTTTTCAGAAGTTATTCTTTTGTATTCTGAAGTCGCAAAAGTTTTTAACGGAACAGACATCTGAAAGACAAAAGGTGATCGAAAACGTACTTGTCACCGCAGTCATTTTTCGAGTTACAAACGAGTGCAGCATCGATGCATACACCGTTCGCACAATGGAACATCATGGCACCACAACTGCCTCGTGATGGATCCGAACATAACTCTTCCGCTTCGTCAGTGCCATCTGAGCAATCTCGAATGCCGTTGCATGTCCAGTTACGTGGAATACATTGACCACTACCACACCGAAACTGCCAAGCAGTACACTGACGACGATCTTGAAAAAGTTCATTTCACTTAGAAGCATTTACGAAATTGCTCTCATGACAATTGCAGAGCAATATCACTTCTTGAGAGTAGTGGTTTATTTATACAAATAGAATGTTTCAGATTAGAAAGTGAGCTTCTGTCCGCAGTACACGTCGAAAAGCGCTTTCAACAATGCAAAGTACCCCTGCAGTAATGTCTGTCAAAATTTCGCAGATCAATGCTCAAACAGCAATATGTGCAGATGCAATGAAATGTTACATTCGGAACTCACCACATGTGGGTGGCTCATCACTTCCATCGTCACAGTCATTCTCACCATCACAGAAGTGTCTTCGCGGTATGCATTGCACCGGGCCACCGGTTGTCCCATTGCAACGGAACTCACCCTGCTTGCACGAGCGCAACAACACCAACAACGAATCATCTATAGTGAAATATGGAAAACTGAATAGAACAGACTTTACATGAACACCATATTGCTAGTGCAGGTTAATTTTGGGTACACTGCAACGCCTTGAATTCGAATAAGCTAAAACAGATGATAAGAAGGATTAAGCGAATGCAATTATGCTCTAAAACAAAACTAAAAATTAGTAGGATTAGATATTCAGGCTGATGAGTAAAAGTCTAGAAGATGAAGAAAATATAGCCTCACTGGAAACCACTAGCATTTTGAATGACTACTTTTAAGGAAGTCAGAAGTGATTTTTTTTTAGGCATTTTGAGATGTACTAGCTATTATTGCTGGTTTTTACAAGTGACTCATAAAAATATAATTATATCAAACGGAAAGCGGCACAGATGCACGGATGCTGAGAAAACGCGGGCTTACCACAACCCTTCTCATCGGAGCTCGTACCGTGTTGCCCTCCATCCATACAGTCATCTGTTCCATCACAACGCCATTCGATGGGTATACAATTACCATTTGAACACATGAAATGATTCTTCTCATCGCATAGCCTAAATAAGAAAAAACTGATATCATTCCAAAGGACAGTTTGATCATTCCCAATCAAGAACAACAGCTGCAGTAGAATAATGGACGTATCTGGTCGAATGCCATTTTGTGATGGAAAAACGAAATGAGGACAAGAAAAAAATTCAAGTTATTAACTGCAAGTGATCTGCCAACTATTTGAGGCTATTCTTTTCGTGCAACATGAGAGACATGAAGTGTCTCCATAGATATGAGAGTGATATGATCCAGAGGCGTCTGCAACTTGAAAGACGAATTGGAAGACGAAGTCGAGAAAGCGGCAAATGCGATGACTCGCCTTTTGAACCAAGTCCCTCGCAGAACTTCAGAGGTCTTCTGACCACGTTTCTCACAGATAACGAGGCAGAATAGGCTTCCCACAGCCGAAAAGAACATGATGCCCTCTTAAGACGCCCGCTTATGAGCGGTTACGTTCGTCCTCGCCTCCAGAGCTGAGAAGCAGCGCACGAGCGTATATATCTCAAGTTTATAAAATGGATGTTAAGTCTTTCCGCTTGCACATCTATAACAAAAGATCGAATACTATAACGGAATGCGAAATTCTAAGATGCACAACTAACCCTTCACAGTCGTGTTCGTCGCTTCCATCCCCACAGTCGTCATTACCATCACAACGCCATCGCTTGTCAAGACACTTCCCAGTCGATGTGCACGTGTGCTCCAATTCCTCATCACACGTTTTGCCTGAGAAAAACTCCCTGATAACTATCAAGCTCAAATGAACAAACTAGTTTCCACTGCATACTTGGGAAGACTGTTAATGATGCTGTGACGAAAAAGCGATATATTCTCACTTACCTCTAGAAGGCACGTACCTGACATTTATTTTTAATGGTTACCATTCCTCCTCTCGAGTTCTGTCCCATCAGTCACTGAAAATGGCAACCACTCTCCAGAGAGGCACTCAAATGATCGGTGTCTCTCGTAAATCCGAAGTTGAGGAGGTCGAAATGTGTTAAGGAATGGCAAAAGGAGACTATTAAGGAAGCGAATTAGCCGATTTCTCCTTTGTTGGAGTAATCGTTCTCAACTCGTTAAGAAAAGCGGAACTCACGACAGTAATTTTCGTCCGAGCCATCAGCGCAATCGCGGTGACCATCACATATCCAAACGATCGGAATGCAGGTGCCAGTCGAATTGCACCGATGTTCATACTCGGTACAATTTTCAACCTTTGGTCGCAGTGTGCCCAAGGGTGAAACTAAATAAATTCATTTCAAATATACAACAACGGCATTCTTGCGAGTTTCATCCACGCAGAATTTTTTCAACTTTTTACCCCTAACTTAACCACATTCTGCAACAAACACCGAGTAACGGCTATACATTTGCAGAGAAAACGACTAAGGGGTTGTTAATTCTAGTGTTTAATGCAGACAAGGAAAAACACAAAGATTGATCGACTTAGGTTTCTATAAACAAACCAACTACTATTCCTAACTGAAAAAAATAGCCCGCATGTCAAATGAGGCACCCACAAGAACAACCTGGTTAGAGACAGGCAGCTTTCAAAAAAGTGAAACCTTTATGGATTGCAGGACACTTCTCTTCGTCCCATCCGTCCCAACAATCGTTGCTACCATCGCACAACCATGCCGGTATGATGCATTGTGTGGTGCGCCCGCAGTTGATCATTCTTTGACCGAGTGCTTTAACTTCACTGCA
The DNA here is from genome assembly GCA_037576465.1 of Parascaris univalens. Taxonomy (NCBI): domain Eukaryota; kingdom Metazoa; phylum Nematoda; class Chromadorea; order Rhabditida; family Ascarididae; genus Parascaris; species Parascaris univalens. Next base: position 66,647,273 of record CM075173.1, on the reverse strand, counting down.
GTTCCTTGGCGCTGAAAGCTGACTGAATAAAATACAGCGTATTAATCGACATAGCCAACTCCTCACATGCATTTCGGTAGGATCTCATTCATTCTCTGTATATTTAACAGCAACGGATGTAAATCAGCCGAAAAAGTAAGGCAGAAGACATGTTTTGTCAAAATTTAAGAGTTCACAGCAGATTCTTCGTAATTGCATATGAAGTTTTTCATGTAAATCCATGCAAATTGCATAAGCAATTTCCCACTTTTCACGAGATGGAAAAGTAAGCATAGTGGATAAATCCAAAACCTTTGGACAATCTAAGCATTTTCCAACTGTTTCAAAATGAAATGAATTCAATCTAATGAAAAAAATGCGATATTCTTTGTCATTTGGTGGGAGAGATTCTCCCAATTCCCCCATCCCTCTTCAACTTGGCGGTCCAATTTACACATAAATACAGCACGTCATTATCGCTGATTTTAAGAACGCAACAACATACGGCATTGCATTTCATCGCTGGCATCATTGCAGTCCATTTTGAAATCGCATCGAACACTAATCGGTACACACATTCCACTGTCACATCTGAACACACATTAAACATTCCCTCAAAAATAACATCTCATAAAGCTATATGTGTCACAACTTCGAGACATATAAATAAACTAAAAATGCACACGAATATTTCGGACTGATGAATTCTACGATTACTCGACAGGAAAAGGAAATGATACTGCAGGTTGGCCAATTTATAAAAATCATACCTATAAGATGGAACCATTATAAATGAGGGCAAATGATGTGAAAGACGTTCAACGATATATCTTCAACTTAACTAGTACAATGCGCGTATGAAAATTTCCTTTCTTCTCAAATCCCCCTATCTTAACGACTTTTTGAAATTTGTATTTTCTCAAGCTGGATAATTTAGCAGGTGAAAGCAAGTAAAGAGGCTTATTTGGGAACCACATTCTATATGGCCGATAAGTGGTCGTTTCCTTTTTGTAAAAGTGCTATAGTGGGAAAAATTGAATATGAAAGCATCCATGGCAGCATCCTAACTCGTTCTCCAGGTAATCATAAAAACTGCTAAGAGAATCCGACTTCCATGTTCGTATAAGATAATTCAAGGTAAAAATGGTCAAAAACGGTGGCGATGCTCAAATACCATAATTTGACCAATTAATCCCTCTGGGTTGAAACCCTACCTAATAACACCGACCAGTCCTGAAACCTCGAGTGTGACTTGATCAGTAGAATGAGCATTGATTCAACGCCCCTACTACTTTTTCAGTTGCCAAAAGTCTCGGTTAGTGCTAAAAGAAAGGTGATTTTGAGTAAAGTCTTAATGACACTAGTGGCTCCGTATACTAGGAACCCCGAGTTGCTGCTTTTCTGAGACCTAGAACGTTCTAAAGCAATCACAACTGAATAAGGGGTGAAGAATGAAGGAAAAACTTCACTTGAATTCGTCTTGAGCACAGTCACAGTCAACCTCATCCTGATAGTTCTTGCAGTCATTCACCTTGTCGCATCTCTTCGCCACAGGTATACACAAGCCATTACCACAAGGAAAGTAGCCATCTCGACAAGTTCTTCTAGCTGCAAAGCAGTGAAATTTGACGTTTACAACCAATATTATTGGCAGAAATACATCAAAAACGATAAACATCAACGACGGCTCGTGTCGAGTATTGAAATGAATTGACTGCCAAAAACGGATATACAATATAACTTTCGTATTTGATATATTTGGTAATCCTTGCATCATATTGAAGAGCGGCAATTAAACATCGTCACGAGCAAAATATATGTACCCATATATACAGCTGGGAATGTACGCTTTCAATGCACAGTAAACATGCAGTTGAGGATAAAAGTCGACTACTTTAGGATGAAACCGAATCATAAGCCATAGAGCTGCACTGAAAAACATTAATAGGACGTCTAGATTCACCCTGGATATCAGTCCTCTACTTTGTGCTTCAATTTATGACTGTGTCGAATTTTTCATTAATTGAGTCTGGATGAAGCAACCACTTAACTCTTGAAAATTGCAAGTTGCCAAAAAATTATCCAATGATCTTGAGAACACTGAATCAAATATCACGCAAAACGCTATGATTTGCAAAACAATAAGAAATCGGACTAATCGAACGATCGTCACGGAGACATTCAACATTATAAATACTCGGTTCAGAAAGCTTCAAATATGAAGTGTTCAGTTCGCTACCATACTGCTCATAGCACTAATCGAATATTGAGGAATTCTTCAACAATCAACCAGCGACGACGAGCACGAAATCTCGACAATACATAAATATTACTGATGCAACAAATAAACACCTTTAGCGTATGGATATGGAAGTATAGACCTGATTAGCACACAAAATTCAAGCAACAAATAACCACAAAATTCTTGGTGCTCGTCTTCTCCTTGCGGACAGTCTTTGACCATATCGCATGTTTCCTCATATGGTATACATTTACTTCCTCCGCTACACGCCCATTCATTGAGAGCACATGCAGAAAGAACCTCTGAAAATAAATCCCGTGTCACTTTCTTTCATAACTCCACAATTATGGATATCCATCGAAGAATTAAGAATGAGATGTCAACAATTCAGCTGCACTGATTATGTAAGAAATTGTGTTTGATCTGATTAAGCAGTGCGTGTGAAAATAAACGAAAAATGGAAATTTTAGAAACCATTTCGGTTTTGGAAATCACTGAGAAAATTCATTTAGGCTGTTTGCAGAAGAAAATTTCAAACGATAAAAGTTAACTTACGACCGCTGCACGTTTTGTTATCAGGATTGAGACGACGCTCGCCATTGCAGGCACAATGTGGCTTTCCTGTGGCGGTAAGACGACATTCGTCCTCACATCCAAGGTCTGTAGTTGTGCACGCATCAAGACCACCTTCAACAACGATAATGCTATAGAATGCTCCTTCTCAAATGGTTCAATCATTAGCTGTCCTCCTATAAAGCAAAGCTGAAGTAGAGCTTTTGTCCTCAAAAAAACCTCTTCCTATTAACTTTTATGTTCTGCTGCTCGAAACGATTGCTTTCCCTCTTATGAGTGGTTACATAGTCGTGTTATTTCATAAAGCACTAAGAGAATTCGAAACAAAAAATTATCGAACCGCCACCATACAACATACTGCATATTGCAATGAAATTTCAAAAGATAACTGAAGTTAGGGCACAAAAATGACCTCCCTGAGGCACTTGGATGTCGAATCTGCAAAGCTTTTCCAGCTGTATGAGGCAACGCTTCAGCAATTTAAATCCTTTAAATCTAACGATTAACTTCCTTCGATAGCCTACAAAGTTCGATCACTAAACCAATGAAAGATCAAACTGCAGGTTAAAATACATTGATCTGGTAGACTGTCTACGGCGACGACACCCATCGGTTGCTCTGTAATATTTGCTCGAAGTGGTCGAGCTTCACCACCAGTGAGCTTATTGATCGCAACAACTGCGTGGTGGATCCAATCAGTGAAGAAAAGCGTATTGCCCAATAGAGACAATCCAAAAGGATGTGCAGGATGACCCATAGGAGAAGAATCGTTCCCTCTGATAAGAACCTGCAACCAGCCCAAACACCTGGTGTTTCATCTTCAGGTCAGGTCGGTGTTTCATCTTTCAGCGTTCTGTTGGTAGGCGCTACTGATCAGAAGAAATCAATTTTATTAGGGAGCATTAAGTGCGGTAAAAACCACTGTGGACTTCAAAGTGTACATATTGGAGCTAAAAGAACTGATTCCAAAACATTCTTCGTAATCCTCATTTAGGTGAAAATCAAGTAGGGAATCAATAAGTAGGCTTCGAATCAAGAGGAAGTGTAAATGAACCTCTCTGTGCTTCCCATTCAAATCGCATCTTTCAATTTTGTCCAACCTCGCATCCGACCAATATAATTTTCGAGCCACGAAGTCAATGGCGATCGCGTTCGGTGTTCGAATATCTTCCGTAATGATCTTTTCCTTGAAGTAATCAATGATGAAATTATTACCTTTGAATTGCTTGTCACTGAATTAACAAAGCATCAAATCACATAAGCAGCAAAATGAAGTATACACAAGAGAAAGAGACGAGTGATCAATTAAGATTAGGCAGCAAAAACTACAAAAGATATTTCCACTGCGTTTACAAGGTCTGCAACTGCAAAAAAAAGTAGAAAACCACACGGATTACGAACATATAAAACCTCGGGATTGGAGTATGTACTGCACGCATGAGGATCAAAAATATCAAAGTGAGATATTCATAAATATTCATAATTGTATCCGTTAGATACTCAAAGAAAAATGGAGAGCTTTGTAAAATTCATAATACCAGGAAAAATATGTATGTCAGAGAAAAGTTACGAAGATAATGTCCATCAGACGCTATGAAGAGTTATATCAGTGAAAAATATGTGAAGGTCGTGAAGTTATGGCTTTCCGAACACTGAGTCAGTTAGAACTTTGATCAGGATTCCTGTTTTCCAGGAGCATCGGAAATGAAAATTCGTCAACTTCTCTAAGTCCAAAAAAAAAAATTCAATTCGTTCAATTCGCTGAGTGAAAGGCACGGCTTCAAGCTTCGGTCAGAAATAAAAGCGATGCTATTTAATTAAACATTAAACAATAACGTGGTTATCTGTTGTTTTTAGAAAGTCTACAAGATCGGAGGTGGGCACGATATGCACCACAAAAAAAAGATCAAAAACAGCTGAAAAAAGCCCTTATTTTAGGCTACATTAGAATGAATATTGCATAGTCTGCATGCGAATAAAAAGGGAAATCATATGGATAAGAGCTTGACACTTTATCATATTCCTTCCCTCGACTCAGGACATCAAAAATCCATCGCGTTCACAAAAGTTTGGGGACCAACAAAAGGTAAGTGCTATTTACTGCTCGTATTTGAAGCACCGAAAATGGCAGCCTCGAAAATGGACTTTCACTGATTTTCAGATCCATGAATTTCGACGACCTTCATTTCCTCGGCCCCGAACATTAAAAAAAAGCAGAACAAGCACATCGACGTATTTTAGGTCTTTTTTTTCGTTCAGATTTCAGCAGGTCGCATAAACAACTAAATGGGGGTTAACTTTCAAACATGGAGAGCATGTCAGATCGATGATTCACCTATGTGAGGAAGTAATAACTGATTAAACATAAAATACAGCTCTCATCAAAAAATGAAAACAGTTTGTAGCAACGGTTGAATTTCAAGAAGCAGAAGAAACGAACTCTGCCATATCCGCTGAAGAATGCTTTCTCGATACTCGGATTATCGTCTCTCCAGTTGGTGAAGAAAATTGTCCTGCAAAAATGCTTTTTTAAATGTGTCCACGGAACTGGCATCCTCTACTTTCATCTACTTTCTCTGTCAGAGAATGATCACTCAACTTCAAAGCTCAGCAAAAGCTCTTACCTACACGAACGTTACCATACGCTTATTGTGGATTTTGGCAACCATTTTCGCTTCTTACTTTAATAAATTCCAAAAGTAAGTTTACTTTCAATTTGAAGGTATCACTATTTGATAGTAGTGAAAACTGTGTACATCAGACAAGGATCGACGGCAATTCCACGCGGATTGTCCGATTTGGAGAGACGAAGAAGCACGGTTGGTTTCTTCGGATAGGCGGATTTGTCGTAGTCGGCGAGAGACACCCGCATGATCGCATGTTCGCTGAGTGACGTGAAGTAGAGATCGCGATGATGAAAATCGAAAGCCAATCCCTCCACCGAACCGACATCTGCAGTCGTGTTCAATAATCCACAAAGTTGAGCTGCGTTAAATTTTTATCGTTATTTTAAGAACTTTTAACCTATAAAATAAAGGAAGAGAGTGTAAAAATTGATGGTATCAATTAGAAGGATCTATTGGTAAAACGACGTTCTTCGCTCAGAGTTCAAAAATACAGAATTTCCAATCCGCAGCATTTCAAAGATTCCCTAGAAAAACTTGTTGATCATGCCTGCATTAATCTTCAGGTAGATCAAGAAGCGCTGGCCTGAACCATAGTAAGAAGCACCCTGAGCAAAAGAAAGCCACTTCAAATGAAAGATAACAATGAGGTAACGCATACTTCCGACAACGGTGATGGCAGATGAGCCGTCATACGAGACCGATTGAATCCTCTTAAGGTGGATATCACTGAATATGAGACGCGACCTTTCCTTATCCACTGTTAATGCGACCGCATTGCGAATTAATGCAGGCTTTTGAATCTAAACAGACTGCTGCATAATAGCTCAATGTTTCAATTCGACAATGGCAATAAATGCAGCAAGCCATCGTTATAATCTATGCAATATTTGCTGCATATCATAAAACGGTGCGAAATGAGCAGAAAAATTGAAAGGGCTCATCGTCGCTGCAGATTTGAAGAAACAACAGAATAACTCTCAAAATTGGTTCCACCCACTACAGGAAAAAGAATCTTATAGGAAAAAATAACAAAATCTGCGCAAGCATTGCAATTCTCGAAATTATACTGATGGAGAATTCTTCACAGAATGCCGACAGCAGATAAAGAGGATGGCACTCGAATAAGCTTACGCCTGGCCTTATGTTCACTTCACGTCGAAAGTGAAAAAAAGCAGTGGATAGGATAGTACTCGCTTCTTTCACACCTACAAACTCTAATGATAAGCAATAATCACGAATGTCTAGTTTTTTTTTACGTTTTTCTACTTCCAATAATGAGGACTAAAGGTAGCGTATGCTAAGGATAATATATGCAAAATATCTGGAATAAAGGCCTATCAAGGAACTGTACCGGCTTGAATGCAGCGTTGTATGTCGTCGCACGTCCGCCAATCCAAGCAATAAATTCAATGGAACGACCACGCGAGAACGCAATGAATGTGCTGTGTTCTGAAAGATTCACTCATTGATCGCAAAATAACCGCTCATCTCGTATCCTTCAAAGAGCAACATAAAGTGATCACTTTATAAACTGGCATGTTGAATCAAACAAGCAAAAATGTTTCCACTGACGAAAATAAACCTCCATTTGATGGATATCTCTTCTTTATTCTTATATAGTTTCTAATTTTCTAATGATGCAATAATAAGCAATATGAAGCAATTTGTTAGCTTATAATGTCATTTGCAGGAAATAATATCAACGCTTCACTCAGAAATCGCTCACTCAAATAACAACATATAAATATGCAATCACACCATTCTTTTCGAGTAAACAAGCGGCTAACAATTCAAAGCTGAATAATGCTTACGCTCGCAGTTTTTGCCGTCGCTAGCAAGAATACCGAACGGACACGCACATTGCAATCGGCCAGCACCCATGAAGAAACACAGTCGAGCACAGCCACCATTATTTTCAGCACATTTGTTGTCCACTACAAATTACGCCACCTCACAGGTTTCAATAGAGAATGCTGTACGGAAGGAGAGGAGCGTATCAGCGAAGTTATTTACGTCTGTCACCATACACAGAAGGCAATAAGATACAGAACACACATGAAAATCCATTTCATCCCACATTTCGTGATTACATTCCTAAGATCACTCAAGATTTATGGACGCCAGATTACTGGTTGTTCCTTTCGCTAACCTCATCGTCTATTAGAGGCAAATACAGGTAACAACGTCGAAGGGAAGCGATCTCACAGGACTACTAACGCAAAGAAGCGCTCAATGAAATCACTAAAAATCTCGGTACAGCTCATGCATCATATTCACAACAATGCGAAACATAAAATACCTCAATTGCGCACAACGATAATAAAATTCACAAGGGCACATCTAAATCTATATCTAAAGCGCACACGGAAATGAAAATTTTACCTGCCCAATATCGAATTATTTAACTCGCAACATCAAATAGTCTTTCACTTTGCAACTCCGCAGATAGTGAAAGGTGCTTTAAAGCCGAAAGTAATCACTTGCCTGCATGAGCGTCTTTATCATAGAATAAAACATCGAAGATAGCAGACATGATTGTTCGACGTCGTACCTTAGATGCTTGGCTATAAGAACCACCGACAAGGCGTCGTTCTGCTATTTCCCATGCGCCACCTTGCCTGAATACTTTTAAAATTGATACTGCTATCGGAAACACTTTGAACAACAATAAAACTACCTGGAATCTTATTCTTAGTCTCGAATTACCTACGCTAAAATTTACCTTCACTTCATAAAAAATAAAACTAAATACGTCTAAATGTGTGAAATGTCAGCCGCTTGTTCATTAATGAAAGACTGGCAACGTTCTCCACTATCTGCCATTCAGGAACAAAAAAATCTAAAGTAGAAACGGTGTTCCGAGCAACAATCGAATGCGACACAAGAAAATTAATTCTGAAGTGAGATCAAAAAGCGCTAACGCATAAACTGACGAGAAAGTGATACTAAGAGAAGGAAGGAGAGATATAATTACGGCAACTTCTTTTTTGGTGCAATATTTCATTGAACAGCAAATATTTCATTGGTCCATATTAATTGCAGTCAACAATTCTTAACGTGAAAAAAGCAACAATTGATAGAAAATATTGGAGCTAAGCCTGAAGAGCTGTTGCACCTGATCACCTGTATGCATAATAGACGGCCTCCTTACTGTATGCTAATGTTACAGCAGCGGCGTCAAGTTTGAAGAGCTCTACCTGAAATGAGCGAAAAAATAATTCGACCTATTACTTCTCTGGCGTTTCTACTTCAAAAATTCATTGGCAGTTTGCTCAGTTTGACATATTTTTCTTCCATTGTTTAGTTCCAACCTCCCCCCTCCCTTTCCTAGTCCATATCGTTTCCTGATTTCTCCATAGTGTTAATACTCCACCTATCTAATTCTAGTCTAATCAACGCGCCGCACAATGCGAATCTGGGACAGCGAAACTTTGTGACCACATTTCCTTCAAGTGATCCGATTGTATAACGTATTTTTATATTACCTGCTCACAGCGCCGCAAAAAACGCCGATTTATGTTTGTCCCCCACTCCTTGCGGTGCGAGAATTTTGAAAAATTTCCTTTGAAAAATCAGTCGTTTGCATGTATCCGCACTTAAAATTACAAAGGCCACTTTTTGCTCACATCGTTCTATTTAGGATTTCCATGTGCGAACATAATGACATCTTTAAGTCCATATAACTAGAAAATGATATGATCTGATAGACATATTCGAAAAAAGAGACAATAAGGGTATCAGGGGTATCACTTTATGAAAACAATACTTGCCGAAATTTTCAGGATACCACATTGAGGATGTATTTAACAGAAGAACAAAGGCGCAATTCTTTTCGGAACTTAATTCGGAGAAACCTACCAACTGACGACCATCATAATCGACGCATTCCACTGCAACTGCACTTACATCACAGAAGCAAATTCGTCTGCCCGCTAGATTAAGCGTTGTATCGGTGATATTGTGACGGGAAAATATTAGAACGGCAGAAGAACCGTCCAATCGGCTTCTATTTATGCCTGATGGAGTTACCCAGAAAAGATATCTGAAAAAGCAACATACAGTTGCACTTTAAATAATCGGCAAATTTGCTCACACTTTTTTAGCTCAAACGAGCTTGCGAGTTCCTTATTATCTTCATACTAATCAGTTCATATTCATATTCACTCGTTTAGTTAACTGCGATGAAAGTCCCCTACCTGCAGCTAAACACTAACTGCTTCACAACACAGCACTTGAGTGCTATAGACTATTTCAATAAGTAATTCTAGAGCGGTCTTCAAATTTCAAATCGATAAAAATTCTAAGCCCACAGAAGTTTTTATGAGGATAGCGAAAAATTATTCAAGACGAAGAAAAAAAGAAACCCTTCATTGGCGTCCACTTGCAGCAGCGAAGGAACTGAATTACTCTCTTGTACAACGATAAGTTTCTGAGTGGAATCTCCATGATCGAGCACCTCAACTATACCACTCATTGACTGTCCTGGTTGTTGTGACGCAACATAGACATTGCCTGTAAAGAGGCGAAATACTTTCTGCTGCAAAAAAAAATGCATAGAAACATAGAGAAATTATGGAGCGGTTTGGAGTGATAAGCACAGTTACAATGTAGTGTAATTACTCTCAGGCAACGGCTAGGTGGTTATGACAGCATCGGTTGTTACGTCCCATTTTGGAAACACCCAGCCCACCTTCTCTACAGATGCATCAATGATGGAAAGTAATTTTAGGATAGGCAGACCGGCAGAAAATTTGCATATACGCTAGACGCCGGCAACTGATATGCATTCGCTGGAAGATGCAATCTCCGCCGCACACCTGCATGATCCATGTTGGCAGCTGTGAAAATATTTTCCGTATTCTTCAACATGTTGGCTGCAAATCGCCGTTTCGGTGCCATGAAATGTATCGACTTCCTAATGACAGCCGTTTTCTTCTGAGATTGCTTTCTGCACCATCGAGACTTTAGTTTTCGGTCTCTCATTCTTGGCGCTGTATCTGCGAAAGATAACCGCCCGCTTCTACATTCGGCATCTCTACTAGCGCAATAATCGATTTCTCTGCACGAAATATGTGTCCAAATTCTATTTTATTGCCAGCGATAATTAAAATATCGTCAGCATACCACCAGAAGACGTTATGCGTTGTCGCTCTAGAATAAGTTCAGATAGGCATTTGCAAACACCGCTGCCAGTCACCTATTAATCTTTTAGCTTTTAGCTCACCAGTTAATTTTTTTCTCCGCTGGTAGCTTCGCCTCCAACTTTTCTGCAGAAATTCGTTTTTATCCGTGATAAAAAAATAATTGTAGGAATTTCCCCAGCAAACCAATTCAAACCAACAAATAATTGGTAACAATCAAGTTTTTTCATCGAAAGAACAATAAATCCCAACAAAACTATTTTCTCAACAGAAAAAGCTGTCAGCAAATTGTTTTTGTCGATATGAATGGGAACTATTCCCACTGGTGAAAAAAGTAACCGAATTATTGCATGCACCCATATGATTTTGCCTTTAAAGTGTGATCACAAAAACTCAAGAAGGATGATAAACAGTTTAGCAAATGATTTACCGGTAACCCAATCGACGGCAACCGATATAAGCTTCGCCATACCACCATCCAATATAAGCTTGGCTCCTGTAGAATCCCGATTGCACGCCCACAGTTCATTCTTCTCGCTATCGATCAAATAAATCTGAACAATGATTGTCGATAAACTTCATTAGCAACTGATCAGTTTCATTAAGTCCGCAGCTGGTGGCCTCATTTGATCGAAATTTCTCTTGTGAATTCTAAAAAACTGTGACTGAAAATTTAACCTACAGGAAAAACTTATGCTGAACAGAGAGCAATTTCGACCACATAGCAGGACCCAGTAAAACCTAGGAAACATCACAGACTCCCTAACCATCAGACCCTCAAAACATACCTTATTATTTAGAAAACATTAGGATATGCTACAAGCAATCGCCTTTTACAATCGTTCACCTACTGTGCTTCGCTTTAGCTAAAGAAGAAAGCCTCCAAACTGCTGTTTACATGATAAAAACTGGATACTCAGATCAAAATGCTTAGGTGGATGGCGATTCCGATACCCACACAGATCCTACCAAAGAAGGGCGCAGGAGGGTCAAATCCGAAAGGTATTGGATAAACGTTTGTCTCATCGTCATTATAACCCGATTTCTTCAAATACGTTCGCCTAGAAGGTTTGAAGCCAGCGTAACAAAGATCATTTAAATGCAATTCAAGTCGAAACTACTACAGCACACCTCTTTTCAAAAGGATCTACCTATGAAGGGTAACTTTGCTGTGTATCCTTGTGTTCTTATCCACATACTTTTGCACGTTTCTTCCACTTCAGGACGTTGAAAAAAAAAAAATTGAAAGGAGCAAGGCGAAAACTATAATAACGGAAGTTTGGAGCTGAACAATGCTGTCGTGATAGAGTAAATAAATTTGCTTCACTGCAGAGATCCAGAGCTCGAATATTTTGCGAACAATCCCCACAACTGGAATCCCAAATAGCGCAAAATCAGGTGGCAAATAGTCAATAACCACTGAATTCTTATCATCTCACTCGTAGCCAGATTAGAGCATGTGAAATCCCAATTCAGCATATACGCAGAATGAAAAACATGATCGCGTCGCGAAATTGGAGAGGAAGCATAAACTAGGACGCGGATGGACTTTGTTGCCAGACCATGCCTCTGATGAAATGGAACAGTCAAGTTCATCAGTAGAAGGACGAAACGCAGTAGTTCTTGCCGTGAAGAACACGGACAGCAGACCCATGTGAAGAACTTAGAAATTTGCCTTTAGTTTAAAAATAGGGGGACAAAAGAACAAGCCTGCTCACGACGAGCATCTGCGGCGATGAAACTCGGCTTAGAGGGTATCAAAGGAGATACTGAAATCAGCTCGGCTGAAGAGGCACTTGCTGCAGAACCTTTTGCACTCAACGCCTTCAAGCCGCTTTTCTCGTCCGTAAATAGGAGCATCTGATGCACGCCTGTTATAAACAAGATAATAAGAATGATAAAACGCTTTCAAATAATATGTGCCGGCAACACCCTTAAAAATCCGCCTCTGAAATAGTAACTTAAGGAAAAAACACACAACAGCATAATGGCCGTCAATTCGTACATCTTGCCAAAGAAGACGTGAAATCGTTCACCATAAAAAAAGCAACTCGAGAGATCATATTAATTGCTTTTCGAGTGAAAACACATATTCTAAGTTTTTCACTCAATAATCCGCTTAACATGACGTTGGAAAAACCCTTTCTGATACTGATAAACTATCAAAGAGCTGATACATAGATGGATATGAAAACGATAAGCGTGACTTTTTGAGTAATGCATTTGGTCGATTTTCCAAAAACACATCGCCGTATCCACGACAGAATCATTAAACTTCATATTTTTCAAGTCGACTTCCATAAGTTCAATGAGTGGTTGAGACTACGGCACTCAGTTATGCGCCATGAAATTGCACGAAAAAGTTGCACTTTTGTATGTGAAGTATGGGCTATTTTTCTATCTTGCTCTCATCTCATGAAATTCCAACTACAGAAAAGCTTTCGCTCAGAAAGTTACGTGAAAAAATATAAGGATTTCGATCCTTTAAAATTCTGCCCAAAAATCTCTCCTGCAAAAACTGATGAAAACAACAGGGAAGTCCACATATCCCCCCTTACAAGCATATACGAACACCTCTTTGAAAACGGAGTCCATCCACAAATCCCGGAAGGCTGAAAATAATCGTGAAATCGCAGTTGAAACTGCAGTAATTCCTCCAAACTTCATGTAGTTGCTGTTAAACAAATTCTGTCACTGAGATGCACAAACTCTATCATATTTTATTCTACACTTTCTTGCATACTTTCATCGTTAAAACGCTGTCGATGTTTTCTTCCACCATTTCATCGTTTCACATCGTTAAACAATTTCTGCTTCCCCTTCTCACAAATAAGTAGAACACTTTCTATGGACGCCCTTTAGGCCGACTAGTGAAATCAGCGCTTTTCTGCACTTATGAATATATTGAAATATTTCTCATCGAAAGTGAATGATCATAAACAAGTATCTCGCTATTCAGAAGCAACGTCAACGCGAATTACGAAAAAACTATGTCCACACCCACCTATTAATACAAGTGACAAGAAGTTAGACTGATAAATTTGTAACCTTTCAGGTAATTAGTGGATCATAATGGTTACATAGTTTTAGCGATTACGTCGAGATCTATTTGATTAGCACACCCGGAGTTCACATCTTAACGTTTTCTTCGAACTACTATGATAGATATATGTGAATAAATTAAGAACACAACGCTTGTTTGCACTGCAGAGTGACAACACACAAAACGATGTTCGTGAAATGCTGTGCTAAGCACTTTTTTTTTTTAAAGAAATAGTATTCGCCGTTAAAGCTGAGCTGATGCTTTTGAGAGGAGAGCTTTTTGGTGAGTAACGAATAAGCTTCAAGACAGAGGAAGATATTTCTGCATTATGACTGCACGGACGATTATCTCTAATATAATTTCTATGAACTTGTTAATATAAGATTTCTCCCCTCTCCATAGAAAGCTCTCACTGAATCAAACAGCTCCGTTTGACGAATAGGAAAATGGAAGACTTATTTTAAGTAGAGTTTCTTTTTTGCTTAAAAATCCTTTCTCGAAACCTAAAAGAAAGTGGAGATCACTTTTGAACAGACGATCCTTTCGAATGGAATCCGCTGTTTCTCGAAACAAGGGAGAAAAAGAAGATTCTTATTGCTTATCGAAGAAAGATAAAAATTTGAAATATATATATTCTTCACTTCAGAATCACTTCTAAAAGGACGCGGCAGCTGAGCACCAAACTTCGTACCTTCACAATCATTTCGTTCGTTGTTATAGCCGTAGCCGGCCGCACAGAACGGTTTCGTCGCGACCGATGATACACGCAAGCAGAAATGGGCACCCGATTTGCACGTCCATTTTCTCTCTGCGATGAAAACACTTGGCTAGGTTTTGACAAAAAAAAAATGCATATGAAGTTATATTCTGTGGCAGACAAATCTATCGACACTAAACTTATAAAAAAGTCCAATCCATACGCAAATTTCATCCCGAAACTGCGCAATACGTAGCCTTTTGTTGAAAAACCCTCTCTTGCATCATTTGTCAAAAATCTCTCAGGAATGTCGATATGAAATAAATAGTGGAGTAAAAAAATGTACGGTTTCCGTTATCGTTATAACTGAAAACTATGGTAAATAAACGATGAAATTGCGAAAGATGACAACTGACCATCGAGTATTTGTGGAAGACCTCTATCGAGCGCAGTCATCGCAACCAAATCGGATGTGTTCGGGCGCAACAGACGTTTCGAAGTCCTACAAATTCAGTAGTGCAAAATTCATAGTGAACTCAACATCAGTGAGTTTCAGTGTGTAAAAATACGAGTTCAGAATAAATCCTCTATCTGAAGGAATTGAATTCACTTGAAAAATTACCCTTTAATAAATACCGAACGTCCCATTACTTTGCGGACGCTTAATTTCGGAATTCAGAGAACAATAAAGAAATCAACCCGTCTCTCTGAAAGTTTTCATAAATGATTAGTACTAAGCGCATCTGACGGAAACGATGACAACTGTACAACTATGAAACCACTGCAATTTTTAACAGCGCCTTTGGAACTTTCACTCTCCTCGTTTACTAACAGAATGGTGTCCACAAACAGAAAGTAATATCTAAATCCATTTCTATCGATATTTTTACACCATTATTTATATGCATTTGTTGAGAGAAGCAACTTATTTGCACGGTCCATTTCTCAAATTTCACAGAGAGAAAAGAACACAACAGTGAGTATCTCTTCAAATTTTATGCAATTTCCTCGACGAAAACACTTGCGGCAAGTGCGTTCAACTTTCATCAACTTTGAAAAAAAAAACCGATCGACCTACCCAAACAAATGGATTATTGAAACTGCTTAAAACAAGAATGCTTTATTACACAGTTGCTACTAAACGAGAAGCATTCAAAGTCTTTAGTAATACAATGAAACTATTCGCGTTACACACATGTCGGACGTTTCCCTTCACCATGGAGAAAAAACACGCACTGTGCTTGTTTCGCGAACCTGAGTTGGATGGGTTCACCCTTAAATCGGTGGTCGGCCGACAGCATTCGTGCATAGATGTCTCTCTTTTTCCAGTCATAATAGAGCAACTCAGGACCCGATGAATCGATAGCGATCTGCGTAACTGCCACTGCATCTTCCTTTGGAAACGGCATATCATGCAACTGAAAACGGTTATTCCATGCCCACTTATCAAGTGTATGACTACTTTTTGACAACAGGGACATACACTAATACCACTTCGCGTCCAATGTCTATATAAAAATGACTAGATCAAGGAAGTAAACTTTAAAATTTAGTTTCTGAAGCGTGCCGCTTCTCTACCGAGGCCACGAATGCCTATAAAATCAATACTAGGAGAAACGATAGAGACTTGAATTCACATGGATCCAGCCTCCGTAACTTTTTAGGAACGGTTACAGCGATATCCCATCTGTGTCTATGCATACTGCATTGATATGCGTATGTTTGTGTAATGATTTCACCTTAGGAACAAATGAACCTTGACTCGCACAAAGTAGGTTTTTTCCCTCTATTTTTTTCCAGTAGGCTTAATTAACAACGGAATAAGTGAACAAATGCGAATTTTCCTCTACAGTCCAGGAATACTGGTAGAAAATATGAATTTTATTGCAGACAACTTGGTCTCATACGGAAATGCATCATTGGACGTAACATCTAATATGGAAATGAACTTGACTTCTAATATCACTACTTTCTGGCATTTTCTGCAGAGGCCTAGTTTGGTGGGTGACAACACAACGTGCATAAGACAGTGGTAGTCTCACTGACGGGTTACTTCAGTTGTTCAAGCGAGCCTCCCCAACGATGAACATACCAAATAAATGCCTTTGCGCGTTTCCAGCGCGCGTATAGCGGCACGATGCGGTTGCGACCAGAAAAGGATTCCACGCAGAGGGTCAATGCACAACGAATGCGCATTATAAGTGCTATTTGTATCACTATCAAGTGATATTCTCGTTACTTTTTCACCACTCATTAGTGCCGTAAATAAGGCAAATGGCTCGTAACCGGTATCGAACCAAAACATACGTCTGAAATGAATATTAAATAAATTATGACATGCAAACAAACTATTTTGTTTTGCATCGGAGAATTTGTTTTGCAAATCACATCGATGCATAATTTTTTGAGCAACTTTTCAACAAAACATTTCCTCTTTTGAGCCTATAACTGCGAAACTAATATCTGGATCCGATGACTGTGGTGTTAGTGGCACTTATTCCATAAGAGCAATGATAACTGTAGATCATTTATATCGTAAAATAAAGTTCGAAACTTGGTCTGAAAAGTGAATTGTAAACACCATATATGTTGTCGGCTATTTCGACGAGCTTTGCTTTTTTATGGGAACAGACAAACTGTATACTTTGCACGAACTTACGTAATCTGCATCACTTGCACAATAGGAAACGCCTACCCTTCGGCGATATCCAACGTGAGACCTCGTGGCTTCTTCAGCGAAAGCACTGTATCACTATCAACGATGGTTCTTCGATAATTACCGTTAACTGTTGCTACTGAAATTGCGGCGTGCGACGAGTCAGTGGAATAGGTCGAGAAATAGAGAAGCCCTGCCTCCGCATCTACTGCGAGACCTTCGCAATTCGGCACTTCTGAAATATTACGTAGTCACAATTTTATTCAGTAGAGCATTGGCAGTTTCAGCCGTCCCTGCATTGCCATTCCATAACTTGCACAGTTCGATTGCTTATAGGAACGTGTATTTCGATAGCGATTGCTCTTAGTTCCTCGTAACTTTCTGCAAAGAAGCCATAGTATACCAAGCCAAAGAACTTTCATATTTATAATAATAAGAGATCATGAACTCCTGGTACAGAAGTTCAGTGGTTCTTCCGCAAAAATCTGAGCATGTTCCCTCAAGTCTTAAAACTGTAGGACTAGCATTTGACTGAACAGAATCTGGAGGTCATTTCTTCTCTACAACCGATTTCATTAGGTCAGAGGGATATGGAAATTACAAACATACGGTGAAACTATTCGAATTCGAAAACCTTGAGATTAGGCTCTTCTACTAGGACTTTATAAAGAAGTTCAATTTGATGTACTCCCCAATGAAGAAAAAGTAGAAAAGTTCCTTAGTGAAGCTTCATTAGAACCGACTCGAAATAAAAACGATGCGAAGCTCCAGACGTTTTGCAAAAGCAACTTCTTTAGCTATCGCATTACTGACTCATGACGGAGATCATTTCTTATATTTATAGTGAAGACTTATTCCAGAGAATTCCGCTAGATATATGAGAGCGAATGGAGTTATTCCTCATGAAAAGTCTCATGACTGTTGTTGCGTAATCTGCCTGTATTTTGTTCGATGCGTGCTAAATTGATTATTAGTGACTTCATTTGGCAAACTATTAAACGTAATAATATCCTGGTCCCTTTAATGCTTAGCACAACCTGACCGTTTTGTCCTTTGTGGTTTGTTATGCTGGAAAGCGTCTTAAGTGAATAAACAAATAAGCTGCTAATAAGCACTGATAAAATTTTCGATGAAGCACGTGCCTTTCCAGATAACAGTCTCCTCGCCACCAGTACCGTTTAGGTAGACCTTCGAGATAGCTTTCTTGGTGTCATCAGACCAGAATACGGTTGCTTTACTATGATCGGCAGCAATTGCCTTCACGTTCTGAATATCCTTGCCCGCTATCACAGGGAAAACAGCAGCGTTTGGAAAGTCGATATCGACAGCGTGGATTGCCGTCGATGTGGCGGCAAGCAAAGTTTGATTCACAGCTGAAAATTGCTTTATGCGAATTGTAGAGATAGCTCCTTATATTTTATTTCAAATGGAAAAGAAGAAAATCATAATGCAAACTGGTGATAAGATCAGTGCTAATTCCAAAAAGCAGACCACTGTTTTTATTGATTAAACAGGTGATGCTTTTATAAAGCGCAGTCACAATTTAAAGGAAGGCCTTTAATGATCTGAGCAGATGGCGTCAGAAAGTCGAAACTGTATGCCTTTTGCTAGTTTTTCATTTACCTGAAGACGCGAGTACCATGAAGACAGCGCAGTGAAATGGTGTGATGAAAGAAGTAATGGTAAATAAAACCAGTAGATGGAGTACAGTGAAGCCATCCCATTAACGGCATTGAATCATTCCAGAAATCATGAAGTAGTTGAAAAATTAAGCTGTTTTCAGGCATATTGCGTCGAATCATGCCATCATCAGCTCTCAGAGTTAGTGAATGGGATATTGTAATGACAGTGCAGGCCATTAAGGACAAATTTCTGGAGGCTAGATAATTTGCTTGGAGAACATATACATCTGAGGGGTACGAAAATAAGTTATAAAGCTGGATAACAAACGGACGCATAGATAGTAAACCTTACGGAGGCAATTCTGCTTGTTGGGTCCACTCCGCAAACGCATCATGTGAGGACATGCACAGAGACGACTCGTTGGTGAATTTATGAGACAAATATGCGAGCAGCCACCATTGTTCACCTCACAGGGATTCTTCGTACCTCGCGGCTGCCGAGATCTAAAAACGACGGTCGCACTCGGTGTGTCCTTATCGAAACATATATAAAAACAGTCTGATAGTTTCAAGCATTGTGATATTTACAAAAAATCTGTCATGAGCCGATGAATGTTTCAAGATAACTTTAGGATAGCTGAAATGTGCCACAGAATTTTTAGCCACAATTTTTGATCTTCGATATCATTTTAAGGAATATCGGAGATCATCCAACAGTGGCACCCAAGACATGGCATAAACAAGCATTTATAGTATGATAAAGTTCTATGAACGATAAAAAGGGTTGCAAAAAATTTGACTGTAGTATATCTTACAAAATCAAATATGACTAATGAATCAAAATCGTCAGCATCTGTAATAAGTGCACTGAAATCAAATGCAGCAAGAATGGGAGCCATAAAAAAACTGCAACACGTCCATTTATGAAGATGAAATAAAAACATGTCTAAGAAAGCAGAAAAATGCTGGAAAACAAGCAAATACTGCAATACTAGGCGAGGAAAATTTTAGTAAGTGGTCTTTCCAGCGAAGCCGATAATCAGGAAACAAACAACTAAAAACACTATGCGTAACCAAGAGAAATTATAAATACAACTATTACTACTATGAAAAAGTCCCTCTTGCCTGTGAATAACTTTCACATCGAACGGCTGTGTAGAAGTACCTTCAACAATTCGAATAGAACTGCCGTTCCACTTATTTGCCTGAAAAGGATCTTTTCAAATACATAACTACAACGAAGCATAATACAGGTTTATGTGCAATCAATAGGTCAATATGTGCAGCAAATAATTATTAATAAGGTCAACTGAGAAACATGTCTAAAGCAGAACAGTGGATCGTGCAAGCGCAATTGAGAAGAATAGATCAAAGAAAGAATTTCTGGCATTCCAAACATCGGTGGGAGCAGACAGAGCCGAACTTTTTCATTAAGTTGATTGCTTAAGCCCCTCGAGTGATGAATGCGAAAATCCATGCTCCCAGATTACAGTTTTTGACTAATCAACTCGTAAATAGGTGATGAGACGAGATTTTAGCAAACTTTGGCAGGAAGGCAAAAACCAACCCGGATAATAGCAGTAACCCTCCAATCGGACCAATAAACATGATTGCCAAATACAGTTATAGCGAATGGATGAGCAAGATGCGCGTTGTCACGTACGATTTCGCGGTGATCGCCTCCTTCATAGGTAATCGTATGAATACTATCGGATCTGCAAATTCATTTTCGTTCTTCAGCGGTTATGACGTTGGAAATGCGAACATATACAAAAATAATAGAGAAACCCACCGCTTCAATAGAGCAAATTTATGCGAAAACATTAAACAAATCGGATGCAAAAGCATCTCAAAAAAATGGATCACCTCATCCTTTCACAATACGATCGATACGTTGTGTTAACAACTGGCTAAAAATGCGTTAAATTCAGTCAATAGGCTTAGACTACTTTTACAGAGAATACGCACTTAGCAGTAAGCAATCCTCAAGATTGGAAAACCTCAAATTCAATACAAGATTGAGCGGTAAATTCATTGCAAGTTTAAGCAGATTACTTTAGAATTCAAAATTACTGCTATCGATTTAACAAGCAGACCTATGAAAAAGTACAAACGCGACCGCTTCATTCTAGATACTACTCCATCGAAGACAAAAACGAAAGGTGAAAATAATGAATACGCAATCCCCTGCATCATCTTGCTAATTTCAGCCACTGCAAAATATTTCGTTATCTAATTTCAAACATGTGATCATCGCCTTATACTGAGTGGATTTCAATTTTAAAAAGCATTGCTTTCACTAACTCGATCGCCTAATACTTTTATATAGCTGTACTGCACTACAAAATTTAAGGTAAATGGCATCAAACCAACTTTGCATCAATCCAATATAGGCGTTCAACTGAGAAGTCACAAGTTAGGCCGTTTGGCCAGCCTCCATTGACAATTTCAAGCACTCTGAAGAGCACCTTCCTGTCTTGACCTGCCATTGTTGCCCTCTCAATGCGCGGATTCGCTTCTTCCCAATCAGTCCAAAACATTAACCCTTTGCTGAAATTTGATTTTTGCACCACGTTATTATAAGAAAATAAAAATATATGAGTGGAGCTTTTCTTTCCCTCTCTAAACAGCAGGACTTTGCGGCGCTCTCTTTAGAAAGAACATCACTTTCTTTCGTGAACTAAGCGCGTTTTTTCAAAGATTTCATATGAGCATACTGTACACAGTGAAAACAAACCAACATTATTTGTTCCTTTATACAGCTGTCGAAGAACCAAACTATCATCCTCTTCAACTCGTTCTTCGTAGTTCCTTTCTTAATGAAGCAGCCGAGTGAAAACACAGTAAAGAGGAAAAAGATAAAAAGACACACCTCGGATCAAGTGCTAAAGCGCGAAGATTCTTCATGTCACCACGAAGAACAGTAGTTCGCACTGTACCGTTGAAGTTAGCCACCTAAAATCCACATAAATAATCATCCGAGTGCGGAATGTTTACCATTTATATTGAAAGCGTTTAGACATTCGTGCCATCAAACACTAAGAATCATTTTTTCTTCACAAAAATCAGCGGCTCTACTAAAATTAAGCAGTAATATAAAAGGAATAGTCGAAAAATTGAAATAAGAGCCGAGAATATGAAGAAAAAAAAACTCGAAAAATAATTCCACTCACATCGAAGAAACCATTACGAATTTAAAATAGTTTTCGATAAATGGCGACTATACTCAAATTTGGGAATATCATTTACATATCAAAAAGGGAATCCACCTCGATCTGATCGAGCCAACTGTCGACCCAATAAACATTTCTTGCCAGCCAGTCAACCGCAAGTCCTTCAGCAGTCCAAATGCCATACGACACAATTGGCTCAATATCAGTTAACACTGAAAAAAACCGACATTCATGTAGAAATGCAAAACAATAATTGTTACTAAAATATTACGTCTCTGGCTAAGAGAAATTAGTCGATTTATAAATTTAGCCATAGAACGAGTGTCTTATAAAAGGCGCTGTATTCCACAGCAAGATATGAAAACAATCACTTTTCTGGCTTATTACTCACAAAATTTACCACAGCTAATCTCCCAGTAGGGCTATTCCTTCTATGATAAAGCTAAGGATCGCATTATGCCCCCTCATGGCTATGGGCATCCATCGCAATAAACGTTTAAAATAGCACACCCATCCCTTCCTCACCATCAGTGTTCCTCGCGTCGCTTCCAACATACAAATTTAGGTGGGTAAATCATTGGTATATGAGACTTTACATTTTTTATATTATTTAGAACAAATTAGGATGCTACTCATTCAGTTTCAATGATTTAATGCATTTTTGATTGCTCTGTTACAACGGGAAATCCTACTGTGTATTACATTAGTACTTACACTGGCCTTGTAGTTTACCCCTGTAGATGATGTCGGCGGCGATATCCGTCCAGAAGAGCCAGATTTCACCAGTTCTCTCGTAACAGTAATCAACCGCAATGCTATTCCGCAGATGAGTGACGAGAGGAACGGATGAAGTTTCCGAATCGATTGTAACAAGGCGAATTTCATGTCGATTTGAGTAGACTATTTTAGCAGGCGCAGGATCTTAAATTAGGTCTTGCCAAGTATCAGATACATTATTATCGGTTTCAAATACGAAAAAAAAAAATTCTACACAATATCTTCCACAGTATCACAATATCTTGCTGTTCAAATCATCATCCAGCAACACTTTCATAGATGTCTTTAACGGACGAATATGCACAAAAAACATGCGAAAAAAAGGAAAATAGAAGATTTCTGAACGCTGAAATTGCAAACGTGGAAACTAATTGAAATTCAAGACTGACAACTGTAAGACATTTGACTGCTGAACTATGAATAATGAAATAAAGAAAACATTAAAAGTTTGAGAGAGATATTTAGAACTAATGAGAAAATGATATTCCAAAACGGAATAAGACATTGAAGCTGAAGGAAAAGAAAGGATCAGGTACGCAACTTTAGTAAATTCAACCTAAGATAATAAGAAATAAAGTTGTGTCACCTGTACTCTCGCATGTGAATTTATCATCGAGCAGTTCGAAACCTGGTTCACAATGACAATAGCGGGTGCTTCCTTGAGCCCAACATAACTGCCCGCACGCACCAAAAGTGCACGGATTCTGCTCTAAACAGATCGACATCGTCACTGCAGTTAAACTCCCCAACAAGTATTTATGAATACGAGCAAAACAAAATGTGACCGAAAAAAGTGGTCACGGCTGCACAATTCTAGGAGTCCAATTTTAGTCAATAGTCAAAACAAAGGCGCAGCAAAGAAGCAATCATCATAACAGATACCCGCTATAAGTCATCACATTACGTAATTCCAGAACGGACCTTGCCATCCTACCTTTCTTCTACCGTCCCTCTATCCAAGAAACTTTATCTTCACCAAAACGTTAGACTGAAATGCTGGCATTTTTGGAATAACATCATGAGAGCGTTCAAAAAAATTGCGGCAAATCACGCTACTGATCACAATTATCATGAAGAACCATTCCTTAATGCTTGAAAAATATTCCTTTAGATGGTGGATAATGGAATAAACAAAAAAACGAAATGTTTCTGAATTAGAAACAGCAAAGAAAGTGAATGCTGGACGATAGCCGAATAACCGAACAAATGTAAAATAACACGAGCCAGCAGTGATATAAAAACTCCACTATTTATCACCCTAGCATAATCAACCTCTGAGAACGCTTCCAATCCGCAAATTAGCAATCAGTGGCACTAGTGGTATATTTTGGGATTTGGTCATTTCGAGAAATTAGAGCGAAATTCACCTTTAATTAGACACCACAAAAATTCGACCATGTAATAACAGCCGATCATAAATACTGTTTTTGTAGCTGAAAACAGCGATTTTCTTTCTTCTGCATAATACAGTAAAGGAGAAAATTGGCATGATAACGTCGAATTGTGAACACTCACTAATGCATCTGCGATTATCCTCGGCGAGCATAAAACCATCCCGACATGCACATATATAGCCACTTGGACGTTCATAACACAACTGCTCACAAAGCGATTCCGAACACATTCTGAAAATATACAAATTTGCAAAGATTAAATAAATTTCGAACTTATCAATTTGAAGATCCCTTAAATTTATTGTATGCATTGTTTATTAGCGGTAGTTAATGATCCTTTTAATATGCAATGATGATGAAGTGATCTCCTTCAATTAATTCTTTTCCCTCGGAAGTTCTATCATAGGTGGCACATACTAATGCCGCCTATGATAGAACTTATACCTAGAATATTGCTGCCCGTTATGACTTATCGAGGTGTTTTCACTTGCTCATTTAATAATAACATAATTAAATGACGTTAGGCCACTTAGCCTTCTTTCACTTAACGGCTGATGTCTTCTTTCATCGACGATTTAGTCATCAAACCGTGTCAGTGATGGTTCCAAGACTGTCGCATACACAGTATTCTAGCAACATATGTGGGCTAGTTAATGTGCTCCGCTATTTTTAGGACATTCGAGAAAGACAGATCCTTTATAGGGATGAGAGATCGTGTTATATTAAAATAACCGCTAACAGTTCCATCTCGTACTAAGCTGCAAAATCAGGGCATTTCCATCAGAAAAGTAGCGTTTTCTATAATTTATGCAAATATTAAGCAGCTAAGGAACTGTTAAAATAACATCAGCTGTAGTCAACTCTATCGAAAAAAAGCAGAATAAGGCTCGACTGCTGCCATATTGCCGTACATTCTGCGAAACGATCACACACTTGGGTCCTGCCACACTTGAAACTAAACACCAATTCTAAAAAACAACAAACAACAACAAGCAGTGTGAACATAAATTGCGAAGAGCGTTAAGTAAACGTGAGCACACCTTTAGAAGAGAATTTGTACCTTTCATCACAGAGGAAACCTTCGTCATCACCCATTGGACAGTCAACGATGTGATCACACACGGCCTCCGGCGGTAAACAGGTGTTGCGTGGATCATTCGAGCAGAGAAAATATGGTGACAAGCAACGTCCCGCATTAACTGTCCTTCGTGGGGCTAAAATTAAGTTCCAAAATAGTTTCGATTACAGCTAAAATGCTTCGTTAGTGAAGTTTTCTGACTCCATTAGAAGAATAAACAACATAGAGACATACTTAAATGACAATATTCGAAGTAGGCTAAGAGCAATACAAATTTTCCGACAGCAAGTGAGACCACGCTGTCAATACGGTATTAGCGAAGAAATTGTGGAAATTGAGGAAAATAAGTTGGGACACCGATATAAAGAAACAGCGATTCATGCGAACGCACCAATCACATAAGCACTCTGCGCAGAAGGAGTGAGAGTGGCAAATGCACAAACATGATCGCTCCGACTGAGAAATGAATTATTTCTTATCTGCGGCAAAAATTCTACGCAAAAAATAGAGAATTCGCCTTGCATATTGCAAAAACAGCTGTATTTTTAACATATAAAATCAACGTTGCATGAAGTTTATAAAACAACCGAGATGAAATCGATATTTTTGATCAACAAAGCAATGTTTGAGGGTTGTTTCTTTTAGGATACTTTCTTCTAGGGTGACTGCGCTTTGCTAGATTTATGGATGATGAATTTTTTTCTGGAACGCAACTGAAAATGACCATTCTTCCCACCACAACCCAGTGAAATCCTTTTGCCGAAGCAAACATTTAGTGATGACACCGCTAGAAAGCAGTGAAAGCAGATTTGCAACAGTCTCCTCCCTCTCCCCTTTAGTGATGAAATATACGTCAATTCCACATCAAATTATGCCATTTCATATTCGAACTCGCCGTCACATCAGAACGATTTATTGTCAAAGCTTTAGTTTTGACTTATGTCTAGCGTGTTCAATGATTCTTCGATAAAGCAGACGGTAGTTTCTTCGTAAATGTACTCCGTCCAACAGTATATCGAGAAACACGTGCGCCTTCATAGACTCTTCCCCTCTCCCCGCCCTCTCTCCCCCTCCATCTCCACCTTTTTTTGCTAGGCCAACCATACTGCGGAGTTTTTCTTAATTGAATTCCATAATAGGTAGCTTCCTTCCTAATGTGAATGGCAATTCTAATTTACAGTGTACGAACGAAAGCTGGTGCAATTGAAAAGATTGCATTCATCAGAAGTGGTCATTTAAATTAGGCGAAAGGATGTTGATCCCTGAACATCAAAAATCAAAAAATAGAAAATATGGAATAAAATACCGCAATCCCTCTCGTCGGATCCATCCTCGCAATCACGATGCCCATCACAGCGAAATTTTGTTGGAATACATCGACTTTTGTCTGCGCATAAATAGTCGTTTGGAGACGCACAGGTGAGATTGCCTCAAAAGAAGAAAACGTAGAGAAAAATCTAAACAACACTCAATACTCAGCGAATTTTTTGAAAACTCGTTCTCTATAAACGTCTCCAAAGATCACCGCTGAAGGTTAACATAGCTTATTATGTCGCCTATTAACCTAATATATTTACGTTCAGATGACATAAACCATCATTTGCTTCTTTTTATCAGCTATAACACAGCTATTTTAACTAAACAATAATTAAAATGAACGGCAAACAAATCGCGATGCTAAAAAGTCCATCGTCCGCACATATGACCTTAATGGTGGCACCTAAGTGATAAGAATATCTCTCAATAAAGAGGGACTGACGCAAGCGTCTGCTTATTTCAATCAATGAGGCATTAAATGAATAATCCTCTTGTGCTGCAACGCGGTTTGTGAATGGAACACTTCACTGAAATGAACGTGGAAAGAACGCATACCACAATCTTTTTCATCAGATCCGTCGAAACAATCTCGTTGTCCATCACAGCGGAATGACTTTCGAATACACTGGTCAGAACCGACACATTTAAACTGATTTACAGATGGACATTCGTGATGCTTCAAAGGTCGAGCTGAAATATTCAAATTCGTACAAGAAAACTATCAAAGAATTCAGTAATGGTCATCCGTTGTATTTTGCACTGCAAGCTGTTAACTTGTTTTTCTCTCGTGACCAAATCTGGCACCGAAAAAGCCCACTGAACTAAAGGTTAGTGCCATTTCGATTTTTTCACTGTTAGTGTGAGGTCAAATACCAAATTAAAATTAGAGCGTACCAATATATAGACTAATCGTTGTTATGAGCACCATTTGAGGTGCTTTTAATATCTTTTGCGATGTTAAAACGAACGGAACGATTTTAGTAGCGATATTTTATGCACTATGCTTTCATTGAATCTATTTTTGCCATCTAGTAGGGTTTCTTTTAAAGTTTTATGAGGAATAATGTCGACTAAGAACTAAAAGAAGCGTTAAATGTGGAAACTGGCATGATGCCGTTACGAGCTGACACTTGGACGAGAAAAAAAAAAATAATAACAAAGTGCTAAAAAATGTCGGATCTTCAAAATCTCAAAATATAACTGAAGTTTTTCGATGACTAACGTGGAGCACCAAAAAAATTCCTTTGTGATTCTGACTGATGCATGAGATCGCTGTTAAATTAACATCTGTCACATTTTTCTAACATCGTTTATCATTTCAGCACTACAATAACAACGCATAGCTACCATAACATTCCACTGCTAAATTAACGGGAAGAGAAGAAGAAAGACATACGACACGTCTCATTGCTCTCGTCGGAACCGTCATCACAATCGACTACTCCATCACATAGTAATGTCGCACTCAAACACGGTAAACCTGGACCACAACGGAACTCCAACCCAGGCAGACAACCCTGAATCGCAAGTTTACTCAATTCTCGCTTTCCACAGATTAAACCAATGATGACGAATGAAGCTCTCTCATCGTACTAATGTTGCAGTTTCAGTGAGGAATATGCCTCGATACCCATCGCAGTATCAACGCATAAAACATACACATACCCGCTGTTTCAATCCGAAAGGTAAACAAAACACCAAGCGGAACAAAGAGCAAGATTTACGAACATAGTGAAGGTTGCCTGAACACGAATAATTATGCGTACCTAGTGAATATGCATGTATAATTATTTGTACCATATTCGAAGCCGTAGCTTATTAGAAGCGAAATTTCACCTGATGACAGTGACGTTCGTCTGAGCCATCGCGACAATCAGCCGCGCCATCACAAACATACGACGCAGCGATACATTTCCCGTTAAGGCAACGGAATTGCGCCACACCACATTCATCTCGCTGCGACGCCTCTATAAGCACATCGCTGGATGCCCTTCATATCAAATAGGATAAATTTCTACAAATTTCCGAAATAAAAAATCCATTCTATTTCGAAATATCTATTCCATCTTTCGCATCTGCAAATTCTCACATAATAAGTGTCATTTGTTGATACAAAAATTGTACCGCTTACCACATCCCTCTTCATCCGACTGGTCCCCCTCTCCGCAGTCGTACTCACCATCACATTTCATCGATAAAGGTAAGCATTTTCTCGCTTTACTGCATTCAAACTTCTTTCCTCTGCAGGTCGACTTTCCTGAAAACAACCGAATCGATTAAACAGCGACTCTTAGAAACGCATACCAGTTAAGCCTATCCAAGCAGACATGGAGAGTTAGTTATGAATGCGGGGAATCAGAAGTGTATCAAGCACATAAACCACTAAAAAGTATTGGAATTTAACAAACCGCACTGAAATTCCCTCAGAGTCCACTGACATATAAGAATGCCCAAACTAGGGACACTTATGCAACAACGCCGAACTCAGAAGTTATCTGCTCTCTCTAAAGAGTTCAATAAAGGCAAGAAATCAAAACCAAGAAGCATGCTCAGGAAGCGACTGACCCTGTCCTCAAAATTTTAAAATATCTATTTGGTTTCAAAATTTACATTAAGCTGAAGGTAAATTTTTTTAGCCTTTATCCTGCTAACATGAAACCCGCAGTTCGCAGAACAAGTTTATTTCGTTACAAGGAAGATGCCGAAAAATAACACTAGTGGAGGCTGACTGTTCACCATACCTCGGCACAGTTCCTCATCTTCGTCGTCTTGTGTGCTGCAGTCAGGATCACCATCGCAAACCCAACTCTGCTCGATGCACTGATTCGACTTACATTTGAACTGGCCCGGACTGGGACATTTAAAGTTGGCTGAAATAAGATTTAAAATATTAAAATGAATCTGCTCAAGGTTACCCAGCAATGCGAAGAAAAAATTCAGTTTTAAGACAATGCCCTTCAAAAGAACAGATGTACTGCGCTCTGATCCTGAGTAAAAAATTGTCGATCAGATGATACGAAAGAAAACCTTTTGCAACCTGGGCGAAACGTGCATTTGACTACTTCTTTTTGGCCAGTATTTCAAACCCCTTCCTCCTATTCCTCACTACCATCTAAATGGTTTATTTATTCATCCATTCATTTGTTTATTTATATAATTTATGCTTAACGTCGTACGATTCTTTTTTTTCAATCAGTGTCGGTTATTTTAAGTTTGAGGAAAAAAACTGACATTATCTATGAGATACGTATAAAATGAAACGAAGCCGCATTATGTGGCTGGGCTGATGTTAGTTGAAAAACTGAGAAGCTAGGATCATTTGCAATTCTTATGAACTAATAATCAAGAATCGTGATCGTTGGACGATGCAATATAAGCTGACGATCAAATTAAACGGTTTCAGAAACTTAAACATTTCTTCGTTTCGTTTTCATCTCAGTGCTTTTGCTCTAATATACATTCGTTTTCTTTCAAGAAATCGGAAAATTCCCTTTTAACGATGCTGATTTTTTCGAATTTCGAAGAATCGCATGAAAAATTTCATCCGACGCTTATGACCATATAAGCTGCATCACTTCTCTATTCAGGCACATTCCACATTTTCTTTTCACTGATTCCATTACACAATTATCTACTCATTCAAGATCATCTTTGCGTTGATGAAGCACGATAGTTTCTGGGTTCCGTAAACGAGGAACCGGCAAAACTATCGATTTGTAAAGAGGAATAATCGTCCAATAATGAGAAATAAGACAAGTCATGCAGAATGGACATATAGCGGCTGACCACAAGCCACTTCTCCCTCATCAGAGCCATCGCCACAATCATCATCCCCATCGCAAAGATAACCGCGTCCAATGCACTTCTTGTTACGCAAACACTCAAATTCGGAGCTCCCGCACCGCGATGCGTTTCTCGGATCAGCTGTAATTATGATAGCTAGAAAAAGAAAAGCAGAGAAGAGTATCAGGTTGGTTAGTACGATAAGCAGCTTTGCACCTCTCATTAGACCAAACACCTTCATAAGTTGTGAACATATAATAAAAATATGGAATAATGACTTCCACTCCAAACAGTCGGAAAGCCCACACCGATCTGGAACAGACGATTTTGACAACAAGTGGACTAATCTGAAATAAGCGCAACATTTTTTCGGCCTTTAAATAAATACAAATTTCTTTTGAAGCAGAAATGAATTACGACACAG
Source organism: Parascaris univalens (assembly GCA_037576465.1). Classification (NCBI taxonomy): domain Eukaryota; kingdom Metazoa; phylum Nematoda; class Chromadorea; order Rhabditida; family Ascarididae; genus Parascaris; species Parascaris univalens. The sequence continues at coordinate 66,616,747 of CM075173.1, read as the reverse complement.
GGGCCTCGTTACTACGTACACTATAACTCTTTTTCTTGGCCCCCCTCCCCCTCTTCTCTCTCTTTTCACTATTCAGTTTCATAATTCTGTCTTCAGTAACCGCCGAAATGAAATCACCATGTCGGGCAAATACGGAGCTTCTGTACTGCGTTCAAGCGATCGATCAAAAGATAGAAATAGATAACAAAACATGTGGAAAAACAACCCCATGTTTTAGCCGATCCAATCTTTTGCACGAATCTAACGAAGAGTTGCTCAGTTACCCTATTGGCACAAAATGGAAACTATACTTGGAAATGCACGTAGCTTTTCTTCAACTGTTGACAACTACCTTTACGTTCAACGAAAGAGCTTCGAAACGGCCGGCATAGAGGCAATTCATGACTCACATGAAATAACGCAACTCCGTGTGCAGTATCCCCTTAAAGTGAAATTGAGCGAGCACGATGCCTGTTCATTAAAAGGCATTATTTGTCTCTGTAATGGTTAAATTAGTATCAATTAAACCATTAACTGTATCTAACTGACCAATGCACTTTTTCCTGTCGCCTGGATCAACACTGAAACCATCAGCACACAGACAACGTACTGGCTCGCATCCCAGCGAACCCTTACAAGCGGATGCGAAGCAGAAATGTTCACATCCTCCATTCGAATTCGAGCACGCCGTCGTCTCTGAAAATTTGAAGACTGTATTTGCAAGATAATCCCTCCTAAACAAAATACAGTAAACAGTACACTACAACCACAGATGTTTCGACTAGCTTGATCAGCAGTGGAAAAAATACTTCAAGACAACCGATTCAGCGAGCGCTTGATGGACTTCCAAATTCAGACTCGCGTTCTTCTGATAAGTTATAATTGGGAAAAAAGTTGGGCATTAGCTAATATTTCTATTAGTGATAGAAAGCCAGCAGGAAAACGCTTAACAAAAGTTACATGCATTTTTTGTCAAAATTATTTCATCGCCGTGGTACCAAGTTAAGAGCTTATGAGGCACTCCACATTTGATAATCTGGTAAAACTGCTGTCCCACAGATGTGAAGGCATCAAAGTGGGAGCATCCGTAAAAGTTCTGTGATCGTTTCACATAATCTCCTCTATTTGCTTCCCTAAAAGACACTAGAGGCAAGTGCAAATGAAACAGCCCGCAATAAATAATGAGGTTAATTCGACAGAAGTTATCTGCAACCTTCATTCTACCACAAGTTTTGTTACAGCTGTAGAATGAAATATTCCCAATGCGAGCAAAAACTAGATAAATTCTAAGCGAATGGCAACGAATGAAATCAGAGGACTGACGGGTCTGCAAACTGGGATCGTAGACGTGCAGCTCGAATAGTGAGGACTTGTCGCTGTAAACAATGCGGCTGCGCCCGATAAGACCATTCTCACCAACACGAATACGTCTAATTTCGGAGTCGAGGAACTCGCTCCAGAATATGAATGAACCATAAACGGCCAATCCGTATGGATGGTTCAGTGCGTCTCCATCAATCACCACCTGCAACGTACAAAGTTACAAATTTTCGTTTAGACAATTCACTCGATAATATGACCAAAATTAATAGTGGGTTAAAATACACCATCAAGGAAATCACTGTTAAATAATCACAGCAAGCTCTTTATCCATTTCAGTGTGCAGAATCCCTCACCAATAACTTTTTAATGGCAGTTAACAACCTGACCGCAATGAAATCATCTCTGACTACAGTCTCTCCGATAGAAAAATACTCTATATGGCAATAGGAGAACTTTGCAAATTTTTTGTGATATGCGAAGCTACCGCCTTCAACTAAGCACAGACTGCCGTAAATAAAATTAGTCGATAAAAATCCAGCATGTAGGATTACCCCTGGACTGCCAAAAAATCGAGTAATTGCAAATTTTCGACAAATTACTTTTTATTACATTTTTTATCGGGATGAAAATAAAATGACGCAACACTGACGGTAGGCTCTTGCGTTGATAGTGAAAGACAAAAGAGCTTGAAGAATCGAATTATTTGTCAACTTCTATGACATCCGTTACCGCACTCCTTTCTACACGGTGACAAGGTGAGATTACTACATCTAGTTGGTTTTAGTTGGTGAAGACCTTCGCTTGATCCCAGTTTCTCGGAAGCGGATGGTAGAAGTGATTTTCCGGATATTTCTTGTTAGACAACTTCAAACGGCTTGCAGGAACCGCAGGTTATTATTTAGGTTAAAATTTGCTTTCGTTATTCTAAATTCAAATGACAATGTGTCGAACGTATCACTAGAGAATTTTATTATTATCCTTAGGGTATGTAAGAGGCATACGATACCTTTTCCAATCAAAATTGGTGAAGCAAATTTTTGATCAGAAACAAGCCAGAAACTAAATAAAAAATTTTAAAAAACGAACCCAATCATACCCACATACCATTTCATGCCTAGCTACAAGGAATAAGGAGGCAACAACAATATTTAACGCGTCATGTGAAATTCAGTGAGCAACCTGACGATCGATGCCATTGAAGTGAATCCTCTCAATTCTATCATAATAAGCATCGCACCAGTACAGCCATTCGCTATCGTGGTCAACTGCAAGTCCATTGGGCCAGTGGATGTCCTTGCTAATAAGAACCTTCCTTTCTGAACCATCCAGCTTCGTGCGTTCAATTTTAGCACCGGCCCCAAGACCTCGCGTCGATGGCGCGTCCATCCAATCCGCGAAGAACAAATAGCTGAAACTTGTTCGCAAAGAACTGAAAACACAGTGGAGAACAGTGCATGATTGAATTTAAAACTGCAACGCTGATCAAAGATGGGGTGAGTGAGAGTGCTTAAGTCGCTCGTTCATGCGAGGATTTCCCCAAGATTGTAGATTGGAGTTCCTCCTGTGAAAGAATTTATCATTCGCGATCCCCCATGGTTATCACTGAAGTATGAACCGGCGGAAACTCAAAAATATAAGCCATTTCCGCAAAAACTAAATTATACAGCAGCAAAACTCACGCTTTCATAGGATGAACTGCCATTCCCCGTGGGTTTGAAACATTGCCTTTTACAATGATTTTCATCAGATTCGGTCTGTCGACATTGACGACTGCAATGTGGCGATGGCCTCGATCCGACAGATACAGATTACCACTCGTCCAATCAATCACAAGTCCTTCGCAATCGCTAACGCCTGTGAAATGAAATAGCTTACCTCGGACGCTATTCGACTACAACACTATTATAGTTTAATAAAAACTTTGCTTCATCCCACCGCGCTTCTGAGATGGCTAAAATAGAAAACTGATCACAGAAAATTGTCATCATGCGAAAGAGATGTGAGGAAATGATGAATAAACTGTTGAGCGAAGATTCAACAACATCTACGCATAAAGGTCAACGCCACCATAGATTCCTAATGAGATACCGGGAATTCTAGTGCTACATGTAACGGTAGGCGTTCCGTTTATATGCAGCACTCTGATGATATACTACAATTTCGACACTACTGCTATCATACTATTACCTGTAATGCAACGTTTGCGCTGATTAATTCGATCGGCTACCGCCATTGCATGACCATGCTAAATTGTGCTGGTCATTTCTCTTAATGGGAAGGCTGAAGAGCGATCCGATAACGCTCTGTTTATTCTATAACGGATTTATGCATGAATTATCTTTAAAGAAAGAATGGAAAAAAAGGAAAAATGTTTGCAGAGCTCAAGAAAAATTTTTAAACCATCAGATCCAACTTAGACAAAACTTAACAAAGTACACCCCAGCATAAGAGAACTGAGATTAACTGCGAAAGCGATTAACGCGACGAACCGCTGTCGACGAGGGTTTCAATGTCGGTTGCGTACACCTGCCGCTTATAAATCGTGAAGTTGCGTGCGTCGCTGAAATAGACCGTTTGGTTGTGGGCATCGACAGCTATCGCAGTTAGCCGTTTCAGTTTCCTTATAGGACGCATCCCTGCAATGCAATAAGTAAATAGTATCATCCAGTCAAATTTACTAAACCACAGAAATGATCAAATAACCTCTCTAATGATGATCAAGCTGTGATCTCTCTATTTACCACTTTTCGGATTTCTCTCAAAACTTCTCGGGGTTATTCAATTACTGATTCTTTTTTTAGATGTAAGTTTGTAGGTTTGTTTAAATATTAACAATTACCAACCGTTAATCACCATAATTTGCCTACTCTTAGGGACATTATTTAACTGCAATTCACACACTACTTGCTGCTCTTCACTTGTAATAATCAACTTTAGGGCTTTTCTGCTGAACGGTGTAACAAAATTCCCATCACAGGAAGCCAGTGCGATCCAGCATTCACAGATTCTTTAAACGTTAGGTCCGGATTTTAGTAGCTGTCGAAACGCACCTGGAATGTTTTAATTTAAATCAGCTTGCTCATCAAAGGAGTTTCTAATGGTGGTGCTATGAGTCAGGCATCCATCAAAATATACAAGTACACCAATGCCATTGGCGGTGGCTGTTAATTAATCTGGTATAAGATTCTCAGTCTGGACATTCCACTCCAAGCACGAGAAGAAACTTAACCGGTATTGAACACAGTGTATTTCGACTTCGCTTCATGCTAAAGCGAATATTTTTCCTTTCACCGTTTACATGCACTTTAGGTCTTCCTCGGACAGAAACAAATAAAATTAAATAAATAAATAAATAATAAACAATTTATGCATGCTTAGTGCTGCTATCGGAGAAAGCCACCAACTCAAAAGAAAGTTGCCAGTTGCATCTGCCTCGCACCTCTTCATGATAGATTAGTACTTCAGTCTATGCATTTGATGTATCAAGCTTGAAGTGAGATGTTTCCTGGTCAAATAGGAGTAAAACTGCGAACTATTTATTTTACAGAACACATTCGACATAACTAGCGGCTCACCAACTGCTCTGATAAGCGATGCATTTTGTGGTTTGACAGCTTCTTTGCTCGATGGAAATGGTCGGTCAGATATGAGCGACGAAAGCGACAGTGCGGCTACGCTGCCTGGCCTCGTCCGCCCGAAGATGAGTGTAGGACCATCGCTGCAAAAGTGTACATTTTCAACGAGACGAATAACAGAAAGTCGCAATCGGCTCGAAATTTGTCGGGGACGAGGACTCTTGTGTTATCATCATAGGATCGGCAAAAGTGACCGAAACAGAGGCTAATTAAAAAGAATGGTAACAGCCGCTACGTGTCCGTGAAGTACCTCACCCGTTGACGTTCACTTCCATCCACGAGATACAGTAAGGTCGAATTATGTAATCAACGTAAAGCGAAACATCGCAATTTTTTCCGAAACATTTGCACCAATATTTCGGAGAGGAGACATAGACCACAATATAACTGCATAGACAACAGGATTCGGTTCGACTCTGTGTTTGAGTATGGTCTGCGATCTAAATATCTCAATTACTATGAGAATAATCATTAACTACTGAGATTAGCCATTAACGGGAATAACTATTCAGCTTTGAAATGAGATTCTCTTTCTCATCGGTTTGCCTGAGTCTCTGAGTCATTTTCAATTCGAGGCGATCTTGACGGTTGGAAAAGACCAACTCTTTGGTAGCTTCGAGGCATCTGTGGTCGTCTACAGTGCGATAGCCTTCCTCACAAGCGCATTTTGCCACTCCTTTTGTTAGATTCCGATACGTCTTCGAATCCCAAAAGGTTTCATATGCAACTAGACATAAGTGATCGCAACCACCATTATTATGGGTGCATGGATGCTGCACTGAAAAAAAAGCCACGGTAATTCATCTTTTATATCACATTCAACCACAACGGCAGCAATTTTTCATCCGCTTCTCACTGCGGTGGCCAGCTGCAATGAAAGACTGTAAAAGTTATCCGCTTTCTTCGTGTAAAAGATTTTGGGGAACTCGGAGCAAAGGAGTTTAGTGTTGAAGTGAAAGGTGATTGTCTCTCGATTAAAAATTCACTCGCTTGCAAAACTTCTGCAACCCAGTCAAGCGAAACTGCGTCAATCCACTGTCTCGGCAATCTATCGCTGTCAAATATTCACCACTCTAATAATGACCACACTATCTAGGAAAACGAATAACCACTATCACATGCAAACTTTACGGCTGTGCAGATAAAAGGGTATGGGTTCATGAAACACCTTTCCAATGTCATGCTGGTCAACCCTCTTCGGTATGGAAACGAAGAGTTGCTTACAGAAGAAGAGAAAAGAAACAGGTACAGAAGAGGAAATATATCTGAGCAAGATTACGCTCAAATATATGAAGAAAATAAGAGAGCGATGGAGTTGGAAAGAGTCGAAAATAAAAGGGAAAAGTAAAAGAACGTGACTTAGGATGTTAATTAAAAGAGCAAAAGATCAACAGTGAATATGAAATTTCCATAGTGATAAGCATAACTGCATTGAGCTGTGAATTAAGAAACGATTACCATTACAATGATATGCTTGAAAGCAATAACGATTAATAATAACTCAATAATTATTCATAATTTCTTGAACAAATTTACTTGGGACACACGCGCTAGTTGAAGTGCTTCATAGACGATACTAACATAATGCGGCTTTGGAACGCTGATCATCTTAGACGGCTAAAATAAATGGAAGCATAAAATGAGCGGATGAAAACGGAATGTTCACTATGGTGGCGAGCAGCGATGTCGATTTTTATAGAATAATTTGCGACACTGTTATCAGCCAGTCGCATCCTTTACATAACATTACGCGCCATTGAGTGGAAATTGTTAGAACCATACACGGACATCCTTCCGCTCCTCCCCCTTCCCCACCCTCCAACTTGATTCTCCTACCCAATAACATTTCCTCTGCCCTCAAACTGAGGAGATGTGTTAGTGCGGAAACGTTCGAGGAAGCTCTAATAATCGATGACATACACTGGGGGGAACGAAAAAAATCGATAGCAGTAAATCAAATTCAGAAGTGTGCGATATGCCTAAAGGCCCACTGCTAATGATCATCGTCGAACGGAACTCAGCAGCACAACTATTTATTTGATGTAAACTTTCGCCTATTAACGAAAAAATTTTCAGCGAATGTGATTTGTCTGCTTCGCACTGCATCTCCGTATCCTCTCAACAAATTTCCTTTAATCCAATAATAGCAAACACCGGGACTATGAGTCCTTCAGCTTTCAAAAAGAATCAAAAACTTCGCAAAAAACGAAACGAAATTGTCGTAATAAAGAAACACACCGCTTGGCTGAATCTGACGATGAAATAAGACAATGTTCTCGACTTTTGATAGCCCGGGACTATCACTGAAAAGTTGAGGCTTCTGGTCGAGACCACTGAGCACGTCGAACTGCATTATGGATTCGGTGCTCGATGCGGCAAACAGTGACCTCTCGAAATGAAACATTTCCACAATACTTTTCACCTGAATAAACAATGGAACAAATGCAATGCACAACGTGATGTGCTTTTCTAAATTTTGAAGAGAGTACGTTAGTTCTCCGTTAAATGAAGTCATTTAATTTGATCAATACTACAAAAAAACTTACGCATAACGAACTTGCGCGATAACCGTTTTTTTCTCCAAGTGAAACAAATATGGTAGTCGTCCGAAGTTTTCATAGCACAGAGTAGGAGAAGGATGGCGCCAAAAAGAGGATGCATTTGATGATAATTTCATTTCAGTGACCTCGTAGCAAAAGATATAATGGTACTGAATGAGAACATTACCTACTGCATTGGAGTGATGATCAAGAAAAGAACTGTGGCAGTAATAAATAGAATTTTGAAAGAACATCGGGACAGAGGGAACTCTGCAAAGTCTTGGAAATTCTGACTGCGAACGAAACAAGACTGAGAGCGGACACTGACAAAAACACTTCCAAGTAAGTCAATAGTTCTCCAACAAAAACCGTTGAAAGGAAATGGCAATTTACACGGCAGAATATCAACAGCATAAAAATTGGCCTGTTATATAAAGAGGGGTATTAATTGCCTAAATCCGTAGAATGAAAAATCTGAAGGAATCGAACCAATGTGCCAGCTGCGAATTCACGTTTTTTAAAACGACCATCATAGTCGATAGCACTCAGATATTCCAGATATTCATCCGCCCAATAGACGGTCCTTGAAAAGGGATCGGCAACAACACCTAAAATACTGAACACTTAAACTCATGCGCTTAAATTTTCAGAACACAAATTTCTTCAGCGGACAAATTTCAATGAATACTAGAAAGAAAGTGAACCAAAATATGGCATCGTAACAAAGCGGTCTGTATTCACTTTCTCATCCTTTATTTGTGAAAAAAGCAGGTGGAAATTAATGCTTCGTTAATGAATACAATCCGTAAAGCTGGGAGACAGATTCGATCATTTTAGAATAGAGGAAAACGAGAAAGGATGAGCTAATGAAATTCACTTTTGACGACAAACCTCCAGGTGGCTGTGTAGTGATAAGAGAATGCGCTCACATGAGAGGCCACGAGTTGGGTCCCACATAAAATTTGTAAACAGGATTTCTTATCCCTTACAAGTTGCTACAATAGCCTCTGTGACTCCTTACGAAACAAATGAGACAAGTGGAGATGTGCACCAACAGAGTTGACATATGACATAAAAATTTACAATTCCAAGTCAACTGAGTGCAGAACAAAACGAACATCTAAGAGATCATGCTCATTTGAAACCGTACAAAACCCCCTGAATCCCTCCCCTCCATTTTTCAGCTGTACCTTACCTTCATAAGTATATTACTGTGATCTGTCAGCTACAATTATTTATTTACTCAAATCTGCAGCCGCCTGAATGTACCTTTGCAAAAGCTCACAGCGCCTAAAGCAATTCTTAGGCGATTAATCGTGGAGAGAAATGTACGGGTTAAACATTCCGCATTAGAAGGCATTGAGTTCAGAAAGTGACTCAATGCGGAATCTATCTGCATCATAGGTATCAGTAAAAAGCGGACATATTTTGCAGGAGAAAATTGAGATCTTTACATTCGCACCGTGCCTCACAAGTAGAAACTTATAAGAACGTATCAATTCTCACATTTCAACAATGTGACTGCTGAACACAACTTTACAAATTCCGTCCTATTTGAAGAAGACGTATCTCATCTAGCGCCACTGTAGTGCTCAATCGACGAAATCTGGTCCAATGATCACTAAACAGGTGCTTCATCACAACGTTGTTTGCAAATGTAAAGCGAAAAACAATGTTGATCTCATCCTCTTTGAACATATGACCGCAAATAGAACGAAATCGTCAGTTTTCACGGTATGCACCTATACCACAAAAGCTGATAAGCAATATAATTTTAAGGGCCATGAATACTTCATAGTGTTGGAGTGACTCACCGAGGGGATGAATGATCCGACTGTCCACAATGGAAATGAGCTCGCTACCATCGAGCCGCATTCTCCATAAACCGCCGCTTTCTGTGCCGAAATCGGTGATGAAAGCATAACTGTAAAACAACCAACTTCTGAGGGTGTGGAGATACATACGTATTTTTCGGTTCTTAAAACTCAAGCTCTTATTCTCAGAAAGAATCGAAGAATGGTTTCGGCGAGACCGTTCAGCCTGTCTAGGAGACAATTCTATGATGATATGATTATGCAATAGTCCTATAAAACTCAAATAGAGTAAAGGATGCTATCATGAACAATTCATATAGCCATTGATCTTTATTCCTGTCAGTACTGATACGAGTTAGGAGTTCAAACTTGAGGCTCTTACGAACCTACTATGTATGTATAACAGTTTGGTCACTAACGGAATACACGCTGGAGAGATACTGAACTTCGATTAAGCTCTCAAATGAATTCACATGAAAATTCGCATTCAAGGCTCCTTTTTCAAAAAAAAAAAAAAAAATGCACGTCGCAATTTTTCCTAACTTCCGCTGAGGCACCCAACCGAACAAATACGCACTTATGTAAACTTCATCAGCAACACATTAGTGTGCGCCTTAAATGGTTAAGCGTCAGTTACGCCGCCAACCATATCGCCGAATACGGAATCAAAGAAATAGTGTCACTTGCCGCTATGCACATGTGGAAACGGACTTTAAAAAATGAATAAAAAACAGTAAAACACTTCTGATGGAAGAAATCGTTTCGGACTTCGTCTCAGATTTTACATCATCGTCGCGACAACATTTTAATTCAACAAAATAAACTTAGCTTCCTCATAAATCATAGGCCTCCATTCGGATAAAGACTCGTTCACCGATGACATTTGACTTAACTTCGGAAAAACGAGGAAAAGATAAAGGCGAAAGCGATCGAAACGAGGAAAGAATACGACAGAATTTTCCACCAAGTTCATTTCCTTCTGTTTTAAACTGGCATTTTGATAACCACCCCATCTATACGGTGGCATATGTCTCATCGATTGGTGACGTTGAAGATTTCGCTCTGTAGGGTGACTTTTTTGCCCTTTTTTTGCTCTGACGTAATCCCGTTGGGGATGATGCTGAGCCGAAGTTTGCAGTGAGGAGGAAAAGGAAAGATAAATAAAAAGTTGCGTTTACGGAAGGGTGTGCTAACCAATCAAAATAGATGACGTCGTTCCCACTGCTTTTCAAAGCGTGCTTTGTTGTATAAAGTTTTTTTGGGATTTTCGAGTTCGACAACACTTTATTCATATGTCCCCCGGTGATTGACTATGAAAGGCGACTGGGAATTAAGCGAAATAAATTGCATTATTTATGTTCAGAAGCTTTTCGAGAAGAGCACTGAGCAATGCGAAAAAAAGCCGAAAATAGTTTCTAAAACGAGTTCCGATTAGGAGTTCCTTCTGATTATGGTGAACCCGGTGATCGAGAACGTATATTACGGGGATACAGGTGATTAATGATAAGCAAGATATCGGTGAAAAAGAACATACCCGGCTGTCGAGTCAACGGCAATGGCGGAAGGTTTTTCGATCTTTCCACCACAGAGTGTTAAGCAACGTTCGAAATTCAAGTTACACACAAAAACATTCGAGTAGAGGTTATCGACCATATACCAGTTATTACCGATCCAATCAAAGCGCATTGCTTTCACGCCTGAAACCCTATTTACTGTTTAAACCAGTACTGTGTGCGTTAATGTATCTGTGCGAAAAGACTCGTTTCGCAACACATCACAGTCGCGGCTGCGGTATTCTTCTATGTGCGTGCACAGAATTTCAAGGTGATCAGCGAATCTATGTGACCATTTCCGAATCTGTCTTTCTTAGATAATTTCACTTCCATGAACTGTGAGAAGGTCGCATTCGGTTACGTTATGTTTTACTTCTCAAAACAGTGAAATAACAGAGGACTTGTGAGCGAAAACTTGCTGCCTGTGGCAAAAAATATATTAAAGTGAGCTTAATCATAATTAGAGTCCACTTTTATCGAAACATAAAAGAACGGTAGTTCAAAATGACATCTTAAAACACAAAGGTTCCTTTATGGCCTGGAACTGCGCATACGAGTACCTTGTTCTCTATTCAAGTATGAAAAACCATGCTTTACACATGATGCTTTGATTGTGGTGAACAGCAATAATGAAAAAGTTCATAAGATAAATCAACTTCTTCCCCCCTCCAGCACAATTCCCTTCTCAACCCGAATAAATCTTTAAAAGAACACAGAGACTTATATAGGTACGCTTCCTTGTGGAATGTGGGATGTATCAATACTGTGCGAGAGCAGTGCTGGATCCACAGACAGCAACGGTGTCAGGAATGTTCACATTCACGTTACTGAAGGATGTTCCTAAGCGTGCCGTTTCAAATTTGGCAGTGCCCTGTACCACAGCTGTTGAATCGTGCATCATCGCGTGTAATGTGCACTTTGTTAAGTTCTGCTGTTGTTTCTAGCTTGCTTATACTGTTAACCATAAAAACGTTTCCATAAAATTTTATTGCACTAGACGTGCCTCTTAATGGGTCAAGAACTTATGAACATCTCCAACTGAAGCGAATTTTTTCCGAGACGATCTGCGAGTTGCATAATTCGGAAAACATGTTAACAGTCAACGATTCACCGTTTTTCTGAGCTAACTGTTTTGAATACTCGGGTATATAAGATGACAGCAATGCGGCGGAAAGATAACCCACTTCTCAAGTAAAAACGCATTTGCAGATTCTTTTCCCTAAAGTCTGTCCGAAATGGCAAAGTTACCGGATGGTCCAAAATGAAATTTCGACCACGAAGTGGGAAGATGGGAAGATGCACAAGTATGCTTTTAAATATCGGCATATAATAGGTCAGAAATCGCTAAACATTCCATGGAGTAATTCTTTATAAGAGACCGTTTTCCAACACCCCAAGCATTCCACTTCAAAATTTCGCACCGCACCTTCGGGGAAGATTTGGTACATAAGCGAAGCAGGCTGCGATAGGCGGATGTAGAGGTCAAAGGTGGAGTGAAACCGTTAAGCGCTATTCTGATTAGACTCCAACCAATGATCCACCACCAGGCTAATGGTCCCCACTGACGTATTCACTGCTTGCGTGACCACTAACATTTCCTTCATCTGTCACACGTGAGGAAATATTGTGCAAGTGAAAAAGGCATTAGCAGAAAAAACTTCCCTCACAAAAAAATGCAACGGCGATGCAGCCGTTTTTTGCAACACGTCTACTTGGTGATGTTTGGCACTTTTTTGCACCTCACCCCGCAGTTTTTACACATTACGATGATAAATACCAAAATGTTCGCTGTGTTTTGCACGTGGAAATGAAATGCTCTGGTAATTAAAGGCAACAGCTGTTATCGTTGGTCAGGTGAGCGACGATTGAACATACCTTCGACGGTGAACACAGGGTCGATGTTGCGTATGGGCATGACGAATTGTCCGTTATCGTTGATGACTACACAAGACACCTGGTCCAGTGTGTTCACAGCTCGTGCAGCCACCTTGATAAATTAAAACATCAAGCAACACTCAGCTGATTGCTCGCTCTTCACATTTGCGAATAACCTTGGCCATTTTAATCACTTGGAAAATCGCAATTTCCCTCTTATTGCGTAAGTTCTTTGTTCACCATAGCCATGCAATAAAGAAATGAAGAACAGAAGTGTCATGAAAGTAATACTAGAGGACATCTTATTTTCATGACACTTCTGTTCTTCATTTGTTTATTGCATGGCTACGGTGAAGTAATACTAGAGAACATCTTATTTCATAACTGTGCAATTCTTCACGAATTTCAGGACAGTGATGTAGCCGAGATCTGTTGAACTGCCCCGAAGAACGAAACAGATGATCAATATAAAGTTTAAGGGATGAATCTTCGATTCATTTACATCGTCGATGATCAACTCCTACGTTCGACTCACAATTTCTTACGATCTTCCTATCTCTCTTATGCAGTTAATTTCGCTCACTGAAACGAGGTTTCTTGTCATTCTGTATCTGCCCAATCTCAGCTGTAGCGAAAATTCTCAGAGCAAGCCTCATATAAACTTTTGCAAATTCGGGTGCAAAAATTCACTGTGCTCATGGATCTGTCTAAATGCGAATTTTGTGATTCTTCACATAGCGCAAGTTAAAGAAATCAGACCTCCTCATTAACGATTTTTCATACTATGAAATTAGCAACACGCATATGCATGAGCATTAAGATATTACTCATTTTTGCGTATGCAAAAATTGAAAAATGCAGCGATGTAAAATGAAATGAGGAAATCTTCCAGTGCCACGCGAAAAGGCGGCTATGAAAACCAAATCTATCGTTATAAAAAATCTACTACATAGCACTAATATGTATAACAAAGCTTTTTTATGAAAAGAATTACCCAACAAAGTCTGCGCCTCCTATGGTCCACGGCTAAGGCTTGCAATTCGGGTACATTGATACTGTCAAGATATCGATCTTTTAAGTTGTCAAGCTTTTTGTGCACAATTCGCAGTTGTCCATATAAAAAAACAGAAGCCTGAGTTGATGGCGTCGACGCTAGAACATGTCCGACATTGATAGGTAAATAATTCAACAACAAAAAATTTCCCACAAATTTTTGTGGCTTCTTATTCGAAAAGAGATGATGAGTAAGCTGGATGAAGGATGAAATAAATTTGGAGCAAAACTGTGGCAAAATCAGAAGTTTTAATAAATATTAGTCGAGAATAAAACGAAAATAATAATAATATGAGCATCAAAGGAACGAGCAATGTGAAGGAGCACTCACTCGGTAAGCAAATATAGCTTCTTTCTTCTTTCCAAACTTAACGTTCAGAAGATCAAATCAATCGTAATTCGACTTGAACGGAGGAAATAATGTAAGCGAAAAAGATGCTAAGTAAGATGAGAGAAGTGGAATAAGAAGACAATGAATGCGTCATCACTAAGTTATCGCTTAGTGAATATATGTGAAGATTTTCGATAGGCAATGAAATATGAAATCAACCGCAATATTATCGAACAAATACATCCACAGTACATATTCATTAAATGAATTGCTGACATATATTAAAGTGCATCCAATTTTGATCTTTGATACAATATCATTAGGCGCATTGCTATAACTCATAATTTTGTTTTCAGGATGTTCCTTTGCTTTGCGGATGAAAATGAAAGCTGGAAAATGACGATTTAGAAGGCACCGATTTGCTACGTTCTAAAACTGCACTGCTAAAAAAAAGTACGCAAGAAAATGAACTTATTTAATGAACTTTTAGAGGAAGTGATATCAGGCCAAATAACATTCTTTTTTTGATAAGACGAGGTGTCCCTCCTCTATTTCCTTTATTATGTTTTGTTCTGTTTCAAATTGTAGACACGAAACGATTTAGGAACTCTAGAGAACGGAAAGTTATGAGAATGAAAACAAGGCGCAAAAAGAACGGTGAAGTGAAACGAAAACGAACTAACCTTTCAAAGTACGACACCATGTTTCATTAACAAGCTCGAACTCAGGCGCACATGCACATCGATACCTCTGGTCACCGGCGCGCTTTGCGATCAAGTTTACGCAAATCTGCGCGCACACCGGAACGCCACCTAAACATTTGTGGGTTTTTTACAACCTATTCAACTAGTCACTTTCTGATACGATATGACAGAGAAATTATATATTCGTTAAGTAATCAAATGACTGTAAAATAAACTGGTGCTTGCTAAGTAAGAAACAGTATGATTAACTGAAGTATAGAGATCATCGAATTCAGTAATGAGTGGTAAATGACTTCGTGAAAATCAGGATATTTCTGGCAATTATGGTAATGTCTCTTAAGGATGTAATATTAGTGCACTGCTTTAGAACTCCAACACAAGTATTCTTATATGGTTGCAGAAGTGCTTACCAAACTCCACTCGCTTGCATTCATCTTCGTCTTCGCATTCATTTCCCCTTGGTTCTTGCCCCGGAGGACAGTAGCACTGCATACCTTTGTCGAATGTCATCGCACCTCCGTATTTACAACTGACATCATCTGGTGATGGAGGCACCCCTAAATATTGTCGTAAAATTCACGCGAGAATAAAGGACTGCGAGATTTTTTTGTTGATTTTCTCAAAGCTAACTTTAATTTTTCTCAACTATTCAGAGACGGAAAGAAAACTTGTTAAAAAGGCAGAGGATGAGGATGGAATATGAAATGTGTCAATTTTTTTAAATGACGAGAATTGTTGTTTGTTTATTGCCAGAAACAGGGAAACAATATGCAGCAACGAATAAATGCTAAGTAAACTTCGCTGCTCTATGAGTGTAAATGCAATGTCCTTTTGATGGTCCCACGGCACAACCGACTCGCTTTCTACGTCGAAGAACGGAAGAAAATTGTGTTGAATCGAAATTCCGCAAAAAACGGAAGCAATGACGGAGTTCGAAGTTTCTGACTCACCACAGCGTGCATGCTCATCTGAGCCGTCCGCACAATCGCGATAGCCATCACAGAATTTCGACAAATGCACACATTGCCCTCCGGAAGCACACATATGCTCGCCGGCTGGACACACCCGTGTTGTGTTACCTTAATGTGCTTAATTGCAATAATTTGGTTTAAACCAATGAAAAAGATGAATAAAAAGCGACAGTAGAGCGTTTACGGCCCAGTCGAAAGCCTCTTAAGACTAGCAAAAGAACAGATGTGGCCTGAGCCTTTCAAGAAGCTTACGAAAGTCATCTATAAAGACACACTTACTGTAAAATTCCACCCTTTACAGCAAAAAACGCGCTGCTGTAGCACTACATTCACCTTCGTTTTCAAAACGTATCAATACTCCGACTTTACCAATAAAAATAAATAAAAAAGTCCCAAAAATACGCATCAACCATGCCTCGCTTAAATGCTCATCTCGTTTTTCATAAAGGGCAGAGACGTATCGGAAGATGTAAAATTTACTCACATCAATAGCTTAAATTGGTTTTTTCTACAAAACGACATCAAAGCTCAGGTGAAATCCAAGCAAAGCTCCGATCCAAATGAAGCTGCTAATATCTAGTGAGCTTCTGCACCATGCAATTTCTTAAATCTAATAGTTGCGCCGTCAAACAAACACATAACACTTCCTCTTCGTTACCCATTTCATAACAGTTCCTCACATTAAAAAAAGGATGTGTACGAAAGCTGGACGCGAATATAAGAGGTGAAAATTTATTTGCCGCTTACAAACAGTCGGATCTTCATCGCTCGTGTCAAGCAAGCCATCCTCGCTAACGCCGCAATCAAACTCCAGGTCGCATTTGTACCTCAGTGGAAGACAACGGCCCGTCAGAAGGCACCTCATGTGACCTTCACCGCAGGCACGAGGCGCTGTAAACTTCCCTTGTTCGGACTTGGCTCAAGCTCTTTAGTGCAACTACGCTGAAGGATCGCATATACCTCTCCTCTCAAAACAGCCTCGTCAAATCGAAGTGGATGACAACCCCTACCGCACTTTCGCAAAAAAAATTTTCAACCGCATAATATAAAACGTAAGCACTCCAGCATTAAGAGCCATATTCACTATCAATATCCAAGCAGCATCCTTTCAAAAGAGGGCATTAAAAAAAGTTATCAAAAAACGAAGCGTAAAACTGACGGCAATCTGGAGATTCGTCCGAGTGGTCATCGCAATCGAAATCCCCATCACAAACATATTTTATTGGAATGCACTTCCCATCATGACACGAATGCTGTCCAGTCGAGCAATTTGCTGCAAATCGTTGATGTAATATGCGCAAGCGCAGAAGGCACTGAAGCAGAATAATGAAAACGCAGTTGCAACGATGGAAAAGAAGCAGAGACCATCTGAAGCCGTGTAAAGAAGTATAACTGAGAAATAAAAGTTGAAATGCTTATAAAGCTGCAGTAAATGAGCATTCACTAACAGTGCTATAATAAACGTGTCAGTTACTATGTCAAAAATAAAGCTGCGGATTGTACCTTTTTTTAACTCAAAGTTCACCGCAGTAGTTCATGAAGTTATGTAGTGTTCTTATGACGCCATAAGTAGAAAACAAATCCTCCAGTACAAACTACAAAGTAAAACAGAAGCAAAAATCGTTAATTTATGAAGATCGCCTTTCCAGCCACCTCAGATTTGCAATCATAAGCCATTCTTTTTCAGGATGTTTGCCGTTCACAGCATTGAAGGGAGCAGCTTGATATATGCGGCAATATTCGCGTGTTTGAAGTTAAATCGTACAACTAGATGAATGTTAGAGAAATTATATTTCAAATGAGAACGGACATCTATCAACACGATATGCTCTGCGGCGAGAGAAATGCCAAATGTGAAATGCTAAACTGCACAAAGGCACCAACCGGAAATTCATGATTTTCCCCTTGCGTAACCATGTGTTAAATGATTTCGGCGCTTGTATTCGATGGCGTTTTGATGCAAATTTCTTCACCAATGTTACCTACAGCTTACTTCTCATCTTTGAGAAAAAACGTCAATGAATCAAAATTATTTTAAGTTGCTACTCAACATCACCGCATTGCTCGTTATCGGTCACCTAAACGCACTATTCTCAACTTGATGGTCACTAGTTCAATAAGGTCATGATTTTGTGGCAAGCGCTTTTGCCGACAACCCAACATATCACTGGAGGGGAAGGGGGTCGAATTTCAAATAAAACTAACTAACGAATGATCCCACAGCACGGGTTATGTTCGTGCGCACAGATATGCTTGTGCAATAATGCTAGATAGTCGCATAGAAAGCGATCCTTTCTTGGTTAATTTGCCTGCGACCTCAGCAAAATTATGTGAATTAGTCATCTTTCAATATGGTGGTCGAATTTCGGAGAATATCCTATCGTTGTTTAATTTCTGCACAACAGTGGTGATCCTACGACAGCCATTAGGAGAACTTATGGAACACACTGCTGAACAATTAGAATATCAAGGTAAAATTAAGGGAATCGCGAACGCTAGTTCCCTTATAGCAAGTGGGAAAATGATAGTGTCACGACACACATACACATATCGCCTAAATATAATTTGTTCTGTAGCGCAATACGCGAAAGCAGTGGTTATTCAACTGGAATGCTTCCAAATATAGAAAATCGTCAGAACAAATTGCAATGAAGAGATTGATTCAATGGAATATTCACTAACTGATACTCTCTTTTATCTTAGCGAATGTTCCTATATCGCTTGTGAATGAACTTTAACTGGACTCCTTCAAAAATCTCTTTACAGTTATCGCGCGGAAAGGAAATCGCTGATCTCTGCATCCTAATTAATTATTATCGTCGAATCAAAAGCTTTTTCCTTCTATCTTTCTGTTCCTCTTTTTCCACAGCGACATTTTGAAAACAAATGCTGTAACAGCAATTTACTGAACTGAAAGCGTTGCATAATCTCTGTCATTGACATTAAGTGACTTCCGAACGTTTCTTCTTGAAGCATCGTTTTAGAGGGTGCTAAGGTTAAACGGTTCAATGCACTCATGAAGGTGAAATACATGTTCTTAAATAGAGAGCATTCATTAACTCCTCAACTACCTGAGGGTATTCGACGGTGCCTGTGACGAATCACTATTGCTTATACAAGAGGCAGTACTTATCTTCGCATATATAAACTAATATGTTTTCTAACAAAATTTAGTCATTCAGTGATATAAAATAATTCTCTAAACATAATTCTCTCAGTGCGCTCTCTCCTTTGAAATAGGCAGTTGCATAAAAAAGGCTTTTTAATATAAGCTCATTTTAAAAGCACTTAGCACTGAATTTAACTCTCTCTTTCTTCCCTTTAGGCAATATTTCGCATGCACAAGCACCCTCATTTTAGTACCTCTCCACTTTGACAAAGCGAAAAGTACGACGTCTAACGTTTGAACCTAAGCTTTCATGGCAATTACCACTAAACTGCTCTTCAACCGCCTGCACTCGCAACGTTTATTGCCGCACCATTTCAATTAATTTTTTGCAGTACATTTGGAATTTATAGCATTTCTCTTTTCGAACGATATCCTCAGCAAAAATTCTGTCATTCAGTGACGTCTACATTCCCTCACGTCATTCAAACTTTTCAGCTCATCTACATCCGCCTTTCAGTTGAACCGGTTAATGTCAATGCGTGACACTGACCGGTTCAGTTAAACATGACGATGATTGATGACAATTGTCTGTTATTGCATCCGTGCGATACTACTGCAACCTACTGTCTGATAATGAAAGGAAACATTTGGGCGGAAGATGGACGGCTGAAAGTTCAAAAATGCGGGAAATACTCCGGAAAAAAGAATTAATGAAAGCTACAGAAGGCACAGAATAGTATTTGTTTGTTTGGAGACTTAAGAAATAGATTTGTTTCACACTTTGTTACTGTACTTTTAAAATCTTGACACTAAGATTTGAATATGCAGTAGAAAAGCTCGCGTCCACGACTCATTTCTTGCTCATTTTTGAATTAATTTCGTATAGAAAATAAGCGCATGAAAGTTACTTTGTTCTGTAAACAGATAGGGAAGCGCGCTAAATACAGGAATGCGATGTGCAGCTTTCGCATTTCAACTCGTTTAATCTATGATGGATTTCTCAAAAAGGCCACAGTAATAATTAACGCATATTTCCCTAGGCATTTCTGAGAGCGAACTTTCAGCGAACTCAGTCCTAACTGAATGTTTCATAAAAACTAAACAAAATGATTTCATGAAATTGTGAAGTGCAGACAGCTTTCTGGATTGGTCGATATAAATGCTGTTTGAGACAATCATTTTATGTGACCGTTAAGCATCTAAACTATTAGACGGACCATGAGCAAGCGCTTTTTTTGACGAAAACGCCACAACAAAATCCACAGTTGAACTCTGAAGAAGCAAGTTAACGAGCGATTAGCTTATCATCAAGACATTATCGTACCGCTTACTATTTAATCGAAAATGAGAGTAAAATAGACCGCAGTAATTTCGGAAGAGATAATAACTTTTATCAGTGGAAGGCTGAAATTAAAACAATAAGTTAGCCCACAAAAGTAAATTTGGAATGAGCGTCTCGAAGAAATCCCCATAAAGGTGGAGTGAATTGTTTTGCTTTAAAGATGAGCGCAAACGAGTGTTGGGAAAATTACGATAGGCACTGACATAAACAAATACAACGACGATTCTTTAAAAATAATAAAAACTTACATGTAATGTTACTGTGGTGTGACCAATGAGTTAACGCATTCGAACGCCACTTCGCGAGCACAAGCAAAAAAGGTAGAAGAAATAAGGCAAACGATACACGTCTTAATGAGTTCATCTTCGTCGTAGATAGACGGTGAGCACCAATCGCAACTGATTCAGCGAACATCGACGAATAGCCCGTCTTCAAGTAGCACCACTACACAATGCTTCCACTCGATGAGGACACACTTCAGAGGCACTCTTCGCAAGCGCCCAATATAATGGTGCTAGCAGTGCAAAAAATATTCTTGAGGTTCGAAGCAGTGAATTCGACGATCCCATAGAAGGTGCGTAGCCGTCCCTCTCTTACATCACTTCTCGAATCTGAACAACACAAACTGCTAAACGTCGAAACGATTTCATTCAGTTGAACAGTGCGATCTAAATGGATCCTTTTTCCGAAGCCGTTCATGGCCAAAAGTAACTGCAAAGAAGAGAACCCCTTAAAGTAAAAAGGAAACCTCACTAAGAAAGAAGAGAAATGACAAAAGCACAAGCATCCTTCCCTCAACGAAATGTTCCCCCAAAAATTCCACTGTTTAGAAAGTAGTGCAGATATCGCTGCGTAAATGCTTATCGCGATGAAAATATAGAAACAATAAATTCATTAATTACAACATTGGAGAGATCTTTCAAAGTGATACTGCTGGAATGCTCCTCAATACTGTCATAATTCTGACACTGTTTGTACCACTGAAATATTTTCAGAACGTCTAGCTTAATTCTCAATTTTTCATGTAAACAACAACAGGAAAAGAAAAAAGGAAATAACCGAATTTCGTGCTTTCCGATGAGCAACTCGACAATGCCAAAAACTGCCAACAGAGTTCCAGTCACTACTATATTGTATCTCAATTTGGCCAAACTGCCTAAAATGAATGTCTTCTATGGTTATCAAATAACGCTAATTTTCATAGTATTTTTGCATCATTTGCGAAGAGAATTCAACGTAGTGATCATATAACAAACAGTTATGTTATATATGCTCAATGATAAAGAAGACTGTCGTTTGTGGGATGATTTCGGTGGTAAGCGCGCACACATGGGAAGTCATAAGCTTAGTGAACAAAACGGCGAACAGCTGTTTATTTAGCGAGCGAAGAATGGGACATGGGAAGGAAGAAGGATCCTTTTCCGCTTTAATGAGGCCAGCCTGGCGAGTCTGCTGTTCGCTGCAGCTAAACGATGACATAAATAAATGCACTTTCGAGGAACCACTAAAATAATCAAAGAGCTTTTATTATTGCGTCATTTACAACATTGCTGTGGAAAAAAAGAACCTTAGCATTTTTCATTTTCATTTCTTAAGCACTTCATTTCTTTAGTTTTCTTTCTCATCGTTTATTCTTTCATTAAATGAGTGTAAGCAAATCGCAAAACTGCAACAGAGAACATCGTATTGTCGTTATTTCATTGCGATGAAATTGAAATTTTGTCTTATAAGTTAAAGATTTTCGCATCGCATCTATAGACGCATCTCACTGAACAGAGTTGGATTTATTGAATGACTTAATTGTCAAGTTATATGCCGAATATGATGCCACTTCAGTTCTATGCTCTCTTCAGCCGTAATGAAATCGACAAATGGATGAAAGTTAAATTTGATAAAATTCAGCTTCAGAAATGCATATCTACAGCCTTTTTTGTTGATGAACAAAGCAAATTAAGATCATCCACAAGTTTGCTGCTTATATAACACTCTAGAGGGATGCCGATTTTACTCATTACTCCGAAGTAGCATACGTAGAAATGGAGTGATGAAATCAAAACTAAGCTGCAGCGTCAGTAAGAATATATCCCGATGATTCCAAAAAGACGAAATCTTAAAAGCTCTCGATGTGGACTCAACTTCCCCGGTTTTATACAAAGAAGAAGAAGAAGAAACTTTTCTATTAGGTGCATTGATAATGTAAAAAACACAAACAAGAAAAATACACATTGTGATACTAATCTCTTTATAAAATTCGCACCTTTCAGTTTTTTTTTTCAGCACTTCTTATATAGCAACGCAATAATGCAACGAACGACATTACGAATCATATAGTCAATACAAAACGCATTTTTTGGAATTCTCATTTGTGGCCGAATCCATTACGAAAGCCCTCGAATGTAGGACGTAAGGAAATGCAATGCGGCATTCAGCTGCACTCATCAATATCACTGAGACGTTCTCAGAAACCTATAAAAATGAAAATGATGTGCGACTAATCGCAAGACACCTCCGCTAGCATCTCGCTAATCACGCGAATGCGTCTGCTGGCGAACGATTATGTCGCGGATAGCTGGATGGTGCCTTATATAAATTTGGCTGTAATTGGCAACGAGGTCACGAGGAAATTAACTGCCAATTTGGAATTCTAGGAAGCGCCTATAGACGATATATTTATTACATAGTGCAGACAATGCAGACAATTACTGAAGGCAGAAATGAGCGACAGTTGCAACATTTTCATTGATGGGTGGGGAAGTTACTTTCAGTCGACCAGGATTCGAAGTAAAAAGAACACAGCGTTACTTCTCGATCGTAAGCAGTCGCGATCTTATTGAGAGCTCACGCCTGGCAATGAATTACTTCCTACTACAATGTTAAGCATCCATATCGATAGAACATCCCCTCCTTCCCGAACAGTTGCTGCACGAAGGAAAGGCAATGTGATATTCTTGAGAAACCCGTTAATACCACCTAAATTCAACGCCACGGAACTTTTGAGCTAGTTAGAAAAAAAAAGTCTTAGGCGAATTGTTTCTGGTCGAGAATTCTATTTGCTAAATTACACTTTTTCATACTGCTGAAAGAAGGAGCAAAAGCAAAACATTACGAATAACATGTCCATTCAAAGGAACAAAAAACTCTGAAAAGGACTGATCTCAAAGGCAAAAAATGAAACCCAAAACTTCAAGCAACATTCACTAGTCGTAGCAAATAATAATTAAATAATTCGTTAAGTGAGAGACGTTTTTTATTGAAATCTAAAATTATATGGCCGTAGAATTTGCACTAAGCGCTTTGAAAGTTGAAAATCCCGAGGAATTCGTCGAATTATGCGAAACACTCAACAAAGACTTCTTAGGATTATGAGGATATTCAGACAGTTGGAAGATGTACTCTTCCAGAAATATCGGATGGTTGTAAACTGCTTATTTGTTCGCTTCAAATTCCTTGGTGAGATCACTCTCACAACTATTCCATTATCTAAAGAACATCGTCATGGTGTATTTCTTTCCGAATAAATAAATGCCGTTTAGAAAATAGCAACGAAATATGTTATAATAACACATTCGTTCTTTTTTACTCACTTCATTATACTTCAAATTGGCACTCGTATTTTTTAAGGCAAGCATTTCCTTTTTCCCTTTTCTTGCAGTGATTTCCTCTCCCCTTATCTGGAAACAATTTGACGGTTGGGATAAATGGAGGGAGAGGGAGGATCGGCACACACTAACAATTTTCGGTGAGCATTTATGTCTGGACCATGTCCCTGACACTATAAACAAAAAACGATTCACTTATACATTCACTCGAGAGTTAATACGTCCACTGAACGTCAAGCTGAAAACACTGGACAAAAAACTCTGAGCACGACCTGTGGCCCGATATTTTCCACGCATTATTTATGTCAAATGCATGATCACAACTTATGCTCAACAAGGCTTTAAAAAAAGTCGTACGGTGATATAAAAACGTACATACATAAACAATGAGCTATTTTCGTCGTTGCAATGTGCTCATGAAAAATGTTCGCAAAAGAACATTTCAACGAGAATGTCGTACGCGTAAATGACACAGTCACCAATCTCCTTTCAGCAGCTTCACAAACGATTTATCCCATGAATGAAACATTTTATAGGTGACCGCTGTTAACCGCTATCATAAAGTATGATAGCATCTTTGCGATCGCCTCTGAGGATGAATAAAGTGAGCATCATTTTTACTCAACTCGAATTTGTTGAATTGGTCTTTTCGGTAACATCCCACAAATCAACTTATCTAATGAGCACTCTTGGTGAGCAAATCACCAAATTAAATGAGGAAAACGAATTTTCTCGGCGTTGTGTCCGAAGCCAACTCCAGCGGTTTATTCAGAATGCCCACAAGCCCGTTGTTGGCAGATTTTAGATGATAAATGCCCAACAAAAACATACTAAGAGATCTGCTCTACTAACAGCTGATATATATGCAATAAATTTGCATACCAATTATTCAAAGTTAAGTGACTAACGAATTCCACAAAATCGACATTCAACTGAACAAACAGTACGCATGAAGAATTTCTGAAATTCAGTAAATCGAGTTCGAATGAAAATGCAGTGGCGGAATGCCTTCATTTCGACGAACAGCAACAAACGACGTGAATAATCACAGCGTTTAGAATCACACTTTGGAAAAAGAATTAACTGCTTGCTACCAACGATCTATTTGACAGTTACTTTTTACAGAAATACAATGGGAGGGGTCGTTTCATATTAGAGAGGTTTCTGAAGGTGTGTAATCGAGCGGTGCTTCGAGGGCACATTGAGGCTTAAGGAGGAGGTGAATTGGCGAACGACGTGCTGAAGTGAGATTTGTGCTGTGGAAGAAATGCGGCACCACGCAGCGCATGCACAAAAAGGTGAATGTGCGCAGCGGACATGATTGCGGCCTGAGGCACGCGAGGGCACTTGGGTCGGCCCGCAGCACTCGCAGAAGCGCAACGCCTTCCTCCTGCTCGCAGCAGCTCGTTAGTGCTATCCGCTTAGGCTTATCACACGCATCCATTCATATATGCTGTAGTGGTTCCGTTTTTCTTGGCTCCACACTCATTTGTCACGAGTGTTCGGGATGTTCCCGACCTAACCAGTAGAATAATGCCGCTGGGTGGGCTTGAGAGTACATGAAGAGAACTGTTGAACAGTTTGAAAGAGAAATTCAGATAAGGCAATCGCAAAACTCATGGAGTTGAAAGTTTAAGGTTCACTCTACCGAAACATGCGTATCGAAGATAAGAGGGATTCTCTGAAATAGTGCACGAAGTATCATCTCCACACGTCTCCAAATGAAGTCAGAGGCTCAATCTTCCACCACTGAAAAAACGGAGCGAAATCAGCCTCAGCCGTTAGCGAAAACATTGGAAGCGCGACGTATGGCCACTGTGGCTGGTGAAAATTCTTCTAGTGCTTATCGGCGCTGCACACAGTGGTCGTCGACGGACAGCTGTTGTGGCGGCGAGCAGAGCGGAGATGGCGCGGAGGGCATCCGCCCTGTTCACTGTTAATTGCCCCTCGTGCTTATGGGCCACCCACACATGTCCACATCTCGCACTCTGATCCAATCCTGCCAACCCTGTTCGACCTTATCGATCTGATCGTATCAACCACCTGTCACTCGGATGCTTGCTTCATGCATAAAACAACAACGAGAGGAGAGGATGCTCCGATGCCTTCGCCATTGGAGGTTGCTCTTTTCTCGCTGATGTTTTCAACTTTTGCCGCGTTAATTCTCACGTGAGCCTTCGAAAATGAAATCATGTCAAGTTCGTCCGGTTGGCCATCCCTTGTAGAAGCTTTCAAAGAGTTATTGCAACATAATCAAGTTCACGAATTCATGATATCGCTTAGATGAGTACAGATTTAGACATTCCCCTCCTGCAGTTGAAGGTAGTCTCGTTGTTGAGCTCATAAGGAGGTAATCTGGTTTCCGTTATGTCTCCCCTAATGTTCTTAGTAATACCGGACTACTGATAACCCAAGAGTTCAGCACGCACTCTCTGATCCTGCCCACAACTTCCACATTCTCCAGAAGGGTCTTGATGCATTTTGACGATTGGTTGAAATGTTACCAGCTAAACGTTACCCAGGAAAAACGCTATGTGGTTCTTATGAAATTCCAAAATGGACATGTTCTTGAGCTGTCAGATGGTGTTCATTCTTCAACAAATGAGATTTGTGATATTTATGACTGTAATCTATTCTGACTTCACTGGAGGCTGCATCATCCCACTGATGATTAAAACCGTCGGATGTTACAGTCTTTATTTCTTTGCGTTTTGCAGCATAATGTATTTGGCAGTATCGAATGACTGTCATTATTTACAGACGCCCTGTTCTCGAATATTTCACTCCCCTATGATTTGCCTATTTTGATTCTGTTAGCACATTATTAGGGCATATCCAGAAACGCTTCATTCTTATTCGTTTCCGCAAGGTTTACCGTGGTCCTCTCCAGCCAGAACACATAGACAAAAAGCTCTAAAATCACTCAGATTTTCGTTTGCGTCAGTAGATCTAGCAGAATTGGTTTTTTTGTCATCACTGCAGTCGCAGACTCATGTTGCTTCCGACATTTTGCTGTATAATTGAGCGCAACTCTTCGAACACTTCGATTTTATAAATGTTTCAGTTCACCTTCCTGTATAATCGATGGGGTTATTAGTTCCAGCTCACCAAAAACGACGCATCATAAGCAATGTTCTACGCAGTTTTGGGTTTTCGCAATCTAATCCGTTTCTCAGCGATATCATTAATGGTCCACTCAAATCGCGAGCGCATTTGCCCAGATTGCTGCTTTGCGGACGATTTGCTTTTTTCCCTTTTATTGCTCCTTTCTGTTTTCTGGGGCGCTATCGTCGTTCCTCTTCATGTTCGCTTTTTTATTCTCCCACTGCAGGCAGCTGAAATAAAATAAATGGCTAGATCAGGGCTGGAAAAACACGGTCAGCAGATCAGGCTGACTGCGAATCCACTTTAATTGATTCATTATTCCCTTATGAAGTGGCTAATAACTGGGCCGAGAGCCGTCTTTCATTCTGCCCGCGAATCCTCTCCTTGCCCGAGATTCCTCAGTCAGCTCAAGGACACTCCTGGCGCGTCCCTTTGAATGTGGAGCAAAGTTGACACAATATTCTGCGCCACACGCAGGTTTTAAACGGTCGTGCTTCTGAGTACTTCTTTATGTCTTGCCACTTTTTCATCGGCGCCTCATCTCACCTACATCTACGGTGCAGTGCAGTGTGGGCTGAAAAAATCCGTTGAAGCTTGTTCGCGTGAGCTCGATCTTAATTATTGACGTTGGTAGTGCATAAATGCGTCTCTCTCCTCTTCCTACCCTCAAGTTTCCTTCGTATCAATCGAGATGTGTCCCATTATGCGCGGGATGTACTTATGATTTTTCATTCTGTCTTCGTAAAGTGAGCCAGCTTACACTGAGTTTAGTGCACAGTTGCGAACAAATTGAACTTCTCAGGGCATTTGATGCGTTTTTTCTTTTTATTCTCTTTCTTCTATAATGATGCATCTATGTCATATAACATGACGGTCTCGCACAACACCTCATTTAGCAATTAATTTACCCATAGTCCACGCATATTTCAATGCGTCCCGTGGTGACACACGACAAATAACTGTCCACAACATTAAAAACGAACGAACAAACAAACCAACTACGGCTGTCTAATTTGCCGATGCTCTCCAGTTGTGCCACAAAAAAAAGACCCAACACCACAGGCTGCCCATCTTTTCAACATTTTTCCTCATCGCGTACCCAAAATTGCGAGGAAGAAATTTGGACCCTCAGTTGCTACGTGAAAGCGTCCGCGGAATACCTTTCTCGGTGATAATGTGGCCTTTTTTCTTTCATTCGAATGAAATTCCATCCTTGAGAGTTTTATTTCGCATCTATAGAGTATAAGCTCCTTTATACAACAGCAATAAGGCTATCATTCTGTTACAGCACGCACAAAGGTTTATTAAAATTTGCGGCAACGATCTTCAGTCAGAGTATAATATTGTCAAAAAAGCCCAAGTTGGGACTAACTGAGACCACTATCTAACGCCACCGCTGGCGCAAAAAGTATGTTGCACCTTCGTGTCACAATTCTTTCGGCTAGTAGCGCAAGGAGCATCAGACAATCCCATGCGTCCCATTGGATAAATGAATGCTGATTTATGTAAGGAGTTTAATAGTAAACTCCATGATGTAAGGGACCACATGAATTGCAGTGACGTGGGTGAGTGAATTGACGGGACAAAATTCAGAAAGTGAAGTTGATTCTGGAAAAGGAGACGTTGTTGTTCCGAAAACCGGCGTTGGAAAGCGCATAAAAGAAAGGTCAGCGGACGTTGAAAAATATTTCGCAGGTCACAGCAAAAACATGGCACTTTGTGGCATCTGGTTGGAGTATAGACGTAAAGAACATATCACACTATGCCCACCTTTTCACATAGTAGAGGAGCTAGTTCAAGGAGTACGCGCGATACGTACAACAACAGATGTGGATGTTCTTGCAGCATTAAATGCCCTGCAGGCATGGAGTTGAAACTACAGAGATAGTGGCAGAGAACTCATCGGAGCTCTGGCAGTAGTTGGAGGAGCTGCGGACACAGTATTTCACCTGAAAAACACATGGAAAACTACTGATGCATGCAGAAAGGAAGAAATCCATTGCGTACTTCGCTTAGAAGAGTGGTGTGCAAGGTACACATGATTGCAAGAAATAACAGAGAAGGCAGTGCACAGAGCTGAACCGTCTCGAGTTGCAGCAACCGCTGTCAAATGCTGAGTATCAATACGGAGACCCACTTTACATCAGCGAAGTTCACTGGCTAAGTCCCGAGGCCTCACAATAAACATCGCAAATACTGTGAAAAGAAATGCTCGTAGCCTTAAGGAGCGAAGGCACGGGTTCTTCAGGACTTCAGAATCCTCAATGATTGTCGTGTTTGGCATTTTTAAGCACTTTATCTCACATCTGAAGGTTGAACGTGGTGCTTCAATAAAGTCACCGGCTTGTGCATGAGCTATGTGGATACATTACTACGTTTTAGACGAAATCGCGCTTGTAATAGTGGCTGCTTTCATTGTGAATCTATGGGGACTATGCTTACGTTCAAGAATCAATGTCGCCGTCAAAAAATTTGCGAGTGCGATAAATGATACGAGAAACGAGTTCCACCTGCCATCTTGCGAACCTCATCTCACAGATAGATGATTTCGAGCTATTTGCTACCCTATCTCATTCAGATGCAGTGCACTGAAACTAGAACTTCATGGAGAACGCGTGCCATTGTTCGATTTTCAAACGAAATATGTGATGGACTCTAGCAAATGGAGCACTATGATCGATCACACAAAACACATGTGGTCGGTATTCGGCATAAAACCTACACGTGAACTGCATCTCTAAATACACGTCACTCAGCTACGCTCTTGATGTTTTTTCTGCGAACTTGATCTTCGAAAATGATTCAACAGTTGCGAACAATAGGCGTAATCAAATCTACACTTTGAATTTAAATAGCCATATTTGCTTCCGCTCAGTTCAACATTTCTCTCTCTGACTTGTAGGGAACTCCATGAAATATATCCTCGCTTGCCACACTCTACCTTTCATGTGATTGCCCTCTTCATCGCAAATGAAGAGTACCCCCAATCTTTCCACTCATCTGCCATCTAATTTTCAAGCGCCTCGATTTATTGCCTCATTATCGTATCTCCTTCACCTTCCCTTCATTCTTTCCACATCACTTTATATTTTGAGGCATTTTCAAATCTCACATCGAAATGAAGCTCCATTCCGCGAACCCCAACACTAATGGGATGATAGGCTAACTCATCCGTGTTCTTTTACTGCTGTAATATGCAGTTTCACTTCCTCCTTTTACTTGCTGGAGCTGAAGAAATTACACTTCTTTTGCAGTTCTCATGTATAGAAAATATGATTGGTGATAAAGATCTCACCTGATTTTATTTGAATATATAAGTATGCCATGTTCAACCGCTAATATGACATCCTCTTATAGTGAAACGAAATGACTATTTTTTTCGTTAGCATTGTCAAAAACATGCAGTACAAGCACTTATGCTCAGCCATCGCCACTTGAAAAGCAGTCATGGAGACCACATATGGAGAAATTGGTGGAAAACTACTGAACTGCATAGGACCGGTGAAGGGGAACCCGCAAAAATGTGCGATAGGTGTAAGAAGCATCAGAAACATGAGGAATTTCTTGCTCGTGCATTTATAGATGGTATATAGCTAAATATGCGCTACCAAAATCAGCAGGCAATATACAGCATCTGCGAACGAAAAACGTTGCCGATTCTTAGCTATACAAACAAAATAAAAAGAAGCAAGAAACTTCCACGTGGTTGAAATCCATAGACCTGGTTTAAGCCAGATCGGCGAATGGCAATTATGGCGTGAATCCTGCATACTGCCTTTTTTTTGCACAATTACGCAAAGCATATCGAATAAGAACATAGTATAGCGAAGTCTTCAGGAAGGCAGATCACTTATTACAGCAGCAGTTCCGATGATGATAGGGATGCGGAAGCTCGGCATGGAAGGAGGATCGCATGCGGTCATCCAGCTCAACCCGAAAAACGGAAGCGACGTAATGGTACACTGATGCATCATTAAACTATGGCTGCGGTAAACACGTGTCGTCCGCATACGTCAATAAATTAGATAACCTCAGATTTCATTTGCAGTGTTTGAAAGCTGTGAAAAAAGACACAAACAACGGATGAGCATAGAGCAACGATTCAGCGTGAAGGATCGTTCGCTCATATAAGCAAACTAAAAGATGGCTGATATGACGTTCGCTTTCCCAATACCGTCGATAAGATCAGTAAGTATGAAATATCAACAAGTAATACAACCTTTTGCGCTATCCGATCGAATACTTGGGTACTCCACAGGGATTTATGAAACTCCACAGGATATAATGCATTCTTAATGGAGGATCAACACGAAATACGATACATGTCATCGGCTATATCATATTGTCGATTCTATCCACCAAACTTCGTAAAACCGGTTTCAGCGATGTCAGATCTGGCATGCGCATAAAGCAGCCATAGTGCTCAGAGCAAATAAAGCGAGCAATCATTCGAGCGTTGTCTTATTGACAGCTGGAACCGGCAGAGTATCGATAAGCAAAGATTAATGTGAGACGGTAGCTGCAAGCAGAAGGCTGTGTCTGACAAGATGATTAAGTGTGAACCTTCAATGATGCGCTTTGTTTTTCGCTCTAGGAGGTATAAATAGTCACATTTATGACCGTATGCTAAAGTTTTTTCTCTCAGAGTTCAAGAAAAACCTAAAAACAAACGCTTCGCTTTTTTTGATCAAGTGTAAAGTGCACAATTTGAAAACACAAATGGGATCGACGAAGAAGATTACTGAGCGACAAATAGATCTCGAAATAATCATGAATCAACCCTGCATTCAAATAACCAACAGATCCACGAAAAAGATGTTCAGAATCTTTTATACTGCGAATACGATGGAAAATATTTATTTGAAGTAAAGGGAAAAAAGAAATGGGAGTATTTTACGGCTACACTGACCACAGCAACGTAGAAACACATACACATAAACAGTGACTACTACAGGGAAGTCATGCATTAGTGAACACAATCGCCGACTTGAAACAAAAGATGTATTCCATGAGAGCTTAGCAGTGCCTCAAATGCAGCGAAGATTTGTACCTTCAAGTCCCGAGCGTACAGAGTTCAAGCTCATTGAAATTTTCTCAACTAGTGTTCGGCATCCGCGTATCTGCTTCCTTCTGATATCGAACAATGAAAATGTAGTGCGAGCTGCCATAGTTGAGGAAGTCGAGCTCAAGAAAATGTTTGGGTACGAGTTCATTTCATTGAATCAGTTTCGACTACCTGCAACTTTGCCCGGAGGATAGAGAAGATGTGCTGAAAGATAATCAATTCTCCTTTGTGAAATTTCATAACACCATCAAACACCGCATCCTGGGAGACCTAACTACGTTAATTTTCGACGCAATCGAGCTAGCCTAAGAAAAACTTCGAAATGCCTCTTTTATTCTGGAATATTATCAGCTCTGTGGCTTTCCACAAAGATGACCGGAAGTACAACTTAACCTAAGACTAAAAAGGAAAACAACCATTCCAACAATCTGCAAGGTAAAGCAGTGAGCGATAAGTATGTCCAGCGTAAATACGAGCCAATGAAACTGTATGATCGAAACAAAGGCGACTAGTGCATAATTCGGCAGCAAATCACTCAAAAAGAATGCTTCAGCAATCTAATCAAATGAATTCAAATATTCTCAAAACATTATCCCATATCTTGATCGGAATAAAAACGACTCGAAATACCCTCTGACCCATTCATCGAAATAATTCCTCAGATCCCATTCTTTTATCACGCAGCATTCAAAAACGAGTTCAAAATGCACGCGAAAACTTGTCCAATCAAAGGTAAACCGTGCAGACTCAAGAATCTTGGGATGAAAAGTTACCAATGTTGAATCATGCTACGTCCAATTATGATGAAGTATCGTTTTAAATTTTGGTCAAGGTCGGGAGTCTTGCATACCCCTGTAGTAATGCTTAACAACACAATTTAAAAAGCGCTAAAGACCGGAGAGGGGCACGAATGTGGTAAGAAAGACGAACAAGAATACCACCAACACAATTGTAGGTATTGAGCTAGATATTCGCATCTAAATGTAATTGTTTCTCGCACGAATGAACGGCAACACAAGGACCTGGATGATCAGAAACGATTCATGTGCACCGATGAAAATCACTCTCCCGCACTCACATGCAAAAACATTTTTGTTTAACTTTAGAGAACTAATATTTAATAGTTTAATGAAAGAGCGCAATACCAATACTCCAAAATCACAAAGAAATTAAAAATAGCGACACTGCTGCCAACTAGATATGTCATTTTCACTTATATAGAGTTGTTTAACATTGGAGGCTCACCGTTTCCGATCAAAATATCACGTATAACATTATCGCCTAATACAGTGCAACCACAAAACGATTTCAAAGAAGCGCATTCCTGGTGGAGACGATAGCACCATCCAAATATTATCACCTTTCTCATTTTTTGATGAAAAGCACTTTTTTTGTCCAAACATACCCAAAGCCTTTCCGGTGTGACGGTTACCTTTCCCCTTTCTCTTCTTTTCAGACTACGACATTACCGGACTGAAGAATGATGCTGTGGATGAGCGCTGAAAAGAAACTTCGTCAATCCTGCAAAGCAGATGGAAATCAGCCGCTCAACTTAAACTTTTCTTATGAGCAAAAAATAAAAATAAAATGCATCCTTTGCTATGACCCAACATTCAAAGAAGTTGTACACAATTTCAAGGTGTGAGGTTATATGCAAAAAATGAGGATTCTCAACAGCAACCAGAGCACTGCAAGGGACAGCAAATTTGGAAGGCTACACTTTCCTGCTGTTGCACCCACAGCATGATCTGTTTAAACTGCGAACGTGTACCCTAATAATCAGCATAACATGGAGAAAAATAAGGACTACAGGGAATGTTTTATTAACTGCTAGGAGGTAAACAGCCATCCCGCTCGTGATCACAAGCTATATTTCCCTACATCATTGGGCTTAATAAAAGACATGTGATGACAGCACTCCTTTAAAAAAAGTAAGTTGCCCCGGGTTTTTATTATAGATTTCCGTTTGAAATTACCCCTTTTTGCAACAATGCTTTCCTATAGAAGAACCAAGCCTCATGACTACGAACATGGCGTAAATGCCTGGAGAAAGTGTAGAAACGATCATTTAAACTCAAGGTAAATTTAGAAGCTGGTTGTTTGAGAAAACTCGCTGCACACGTTCATAAACTACCGTAGAAGCATTCAACATCCTAAGAATCGCTGTATTGACTCGCTCCTCGGATGGGGAAGGTCCATTAGCGCCGATTATCGTCTGCACGAGCGCACGACGTGACGACAGCGTGTACGAAGCAATAGCAACACCCTTTCGGGTCAACCATCCGTGGTACTGCGATAGCGTTCGCTCGTAGCTTCTACGACATAACCACGACACCTAAAAAATGCAATCATAACACCTTTATGTCATTTCATACCAAGTTCTGTGACGATACCTAAGTCCCGATTTTATTACTAACTCACTACGGAAACCGATGTCGTGCTCCGGATCCATTCTCAAAAAACTTTACCCACCTCGGGAACAATGAATAATACAGAATTAAATCGTGCTCCACATATTAACCTAGGCTACGAAACAAAGAAACATTCGTATAAGGAAAACTATGGAACAAAATGAAAACAACAGGGCAAAAACGCTAACAACTACGACACTCATCAGAAGTACTTTTCGTTTCAAAGAAAGTTAATGCGAGAGGATTTGTGACAGTAAAATCAGATAAGCCGCGGTGGCAATGAACCATCAGATAGCATCCGAAGCTGCTAGGATATAGTCTCAAACTTCTTCGTGGAGTTCAGCACCTAGATTGCGCGGATGCCAAAGCCTCTCCGAAGGATAGTCAGAAAAATTTGAGCATTCTTTGCCTGCAGAAATTTTTTGAACTTTTGGAGCACTCTGGTCTCATAAACAAATGAAAATAAATTGCGCTTGTACTGAAGCGATTGGCAGAACGCGAAGGAGAAGTGAAGACGCACGAACGTCGAACTTTGAACTGCCCTGCGTTGAATGAAAATTATGCTGAACTTATACAAATGCCAAGGTAAGAAACCACAGCAAACGTTCTACGTGGTAACGCACTGTGATTTGATTGAAGCGAAACAGTCTCGCTACCACATAAGGGTATCTCAATGATAGCGTCGTTTCGAAAAATTTTGTTTGGGGATCCTTTTCCATTGTCTTTAACCTCAGTATGACAAGTGGAAATTGAACTAATCAAAGATCTACTATCCTATCAAACATTTCTGTTCAGTAAACAGATCCAGTGCATCAAAAAATACATCAACGAAACTTTAGAAGAAGATAAGCATAAGTCCAGGCAAGCTGTATTATGAAGGAATCGAAAGAATTTAACTGCTCGCCTCTTTTGTAACCTTCTCCAACTACGAATATTCAGTGCTCTATTTTAAACAACGCAGCTCCATGAAGTATACGAATAATAAATTTCACCTAACGTAACAGCCCTGTACCACTAAATCTCGACGGCGAGGCTTTACAGTAAACGCCTCTGCCTAAATGAACTAAGCACTTAGAGAAAGGGATGTCTCCATCGCACCGAAAACAACATCTGAGACGAAGTCTGCCACTTCCAACCTCCTGAAGAAAGAACCACTGATTCGTCGTGAAAGTTGGAAATCTAATGAGATTCTCATATAATCTGCTTCAGAGTGCTGAACTCATAGTGTATCGTCGTATGAGCTTAACCCTCCTCTCCTTCACTCCTTCAAGTAACAAGAGTTCTGAAGCTACGATATAGAACGTACAGAATTAAAACGGATTTGATTTGAGTATCCGAATAACAACTCATGCTTAATATCGAGAGACGAACGCGCCCGTACACATCGAGTTGCCCCTTACTTTTTTGAAAGATTTTCTACGGCCTCGTGTACCGTTATTATTCACAACCAAAATGCATCGCATGAACGGAAAATCCGTCAATTTCAAATAACATCTCTATAAACAGTCAAATGTACTCTTATGACCACAGTAATTCGAACCACTTGTTTCTACTTCGAACATTACAAGTTACGCTTAAAAACTTTTGGAACGAGAACAAACGCGATGAAACCTGCGTCAAGAAATGTGAGATTCTCGATTCATATGTCAGATTCGTCAGATTATGATCATAAATCGATAAAAATTTACCAACATATATGAGTCACTATACAGCGCGCTGCCGCCACTCTTCCCTCCTTCCTCGGAATGAACTCCCATACGCTTTTGGTACGAACGTGAGTACAAGAAAGTGCAACACATAGTTTCCCTGATGTGCGTCTTTAGTGGTTTACTGCCTCATTTTACTTCCCAGCAACATTTTCTGCAACCTTCTCTCATTCGAAAGGGTGATACAGGGGAACCTTCCTACTTTTCTTGGTAACTTAAACCTCTCAATACCTGAACATCGTCAGAAGAGTCCTTCAACGATGCGAGGAAGTCGTTAACGAATTGCAATGCTCGGTGTAATCGAAGCAATGTCCGCGATCCCTAAAAGTGTGTATCAGACAAGACACTAACCTTCACGTTAGCTCGGAATGATGAATTACATAGAAAAAAAAAAAAAAAACAATCTATTACAATCGAATTTCACAAATTCCCTGAGATAAACTGCTGTTTTATTTACCACTTTTCAAAGCATAGCTGAGTCCTATGAGCGCTTACACGAATACAATGCTCCATACAAAATGGTATACATTTCAAAGAGTTCATGAAATAAAATAATCGCTGACATTCTGATCAAGGCAAAAGAAACCGATAAATGGATGAAGCGTTGAAGAAGCAATGAAGTATTTCATATAAGCAAAATGTTGACTGCAGTAGGAATTCCCTATGAACGCCACTTTGTACACAGCAATATAAAGAGGCTAGCCAGACTCATGCTTAATGCAACCACATTCGCTGAGATCATACCTCGAGAGTGACGACGGCAAAAAGCGATCACCAAGCAATCGGAAAATGCCAATGCCATTTAAGAATATTCAAAAAAACCTTCCCTACACTAATATTTTTATCGTTGAAAAAGAGGACTCATGATTCACTTCCACGAGTTAATATAAACTAATTAAGTGATTCTTCTTCAAAGCAAGGAAATAAAAAACACAGGACGAATTTAAGTTAGACCAAGAGAAGTACGCGAGAGCTACTCGTAATTTCGGTGATTAATTGAATAACTCTCAAAAAGCCATTCACAAGGCCTCCTAATTATCACTATAGCGAACTAAACCACATACTTTTTTGATGCTTTCTCGTTTTATAAATGAGCCACTGCCCGCATCTAATCTCAATGTACCATTCAAAGGAGAGAACCCTAAAAAACTGGGGCAAACAATTTCATTCAAAAAATGGGATTAAACAGACATTGAATGGGAAGAATGCGACTAAACATTAAAAGAAGACATACTTGTTCTTCGGGGACACCATCACGGCATTCCCATGAGACCATCGAGCAAACAGTTGCATAATGTTCACGATTAGAAGCGTAGAGATTGGCTAGTTTTGCCTCCTTCGCTTCAACGTCGCTTTTCACAAATGCGAACACGGTGCCCAGCAAGGCAAAAAGCCTTGAATAATATTATAAATTCATTTCTAGAGAATATCATAGATCCATATTTAAGACATGAAATTTTAACGAGAAAAGCTCAAACCACCTTAACCAACAGAACTCATTAGAACGAGACAATATCACAACGAAGACGAGAGGAACTGGCAGCAAGTCAAATCACGTTTTGCCAAAGAAAACTGCACTGGCGCTCCGAATTTACCTTGCTTCGTCTGGCAGACATTTGATTAACCTTCGCTCAGTGGACCGCTCCACTGAAAGGGACTTCTTAAATCTATTCCACCACCTTAAAAGTTGGAGCTCGGAGATACCAGGTGAAACCTTCACATGCAGGTCGAGCGTGCAGAAATAGACTGGACAATACTGTTTGCACACTAGTGAAAATAATACTTCCTTAGGACACAAAGAGTGGCATTCACCATCATTACTGAACATCACATACTTTCGCACCGGAGTTCATTAAAAAACATCGTTTCCTTTCCTAAAGACACATGGCTCTAACGATCGATAATAAAGGCATGCGAACTTCACGGTCCAAAAGGTGTACGATACCCAGTTAGCATACGACCTGATTGTCAACATCGTTTTCCTAATTTCACATCTTTAGTAAATTTCATCTTCAACTTCATGAAATCTTCAAACGTTCCAAGTAATTATTCTTTAACAAGCCCAATCTCTAGCAAAAACCACATTTCAGTGGGAAGTTTTGTGAAGCTGCAGAAATGAAAATACGCTTACTTGTTCAGCTCTTTGTACGCAGCAATATAGAGTGGCAAATCGACATCACACTCACCAATGATGGCACGCTCGAAATGATCACTGACAATATCAATGTCGAATGAATGCAGGTCCTTAGACTCGACGACACTCATGGCTAGCTGAAAATATACAAGTAAACTCAACGATAAGAGAACATATCCAGCGATAAGAAAAGGGAACAAAGTCGGAGGAAATTATGTTCCTGAGCATTTGACTTACTTTTAATAAACAAAAGATACCACTCACTTAGCATATAAATGTAATACGACAATGGTCAACCCCCAGTTTAACATATGCAACCTCCTTCGATCCCTTTCCTCACAAAAAACTTTAGCTCGGCTTTCTTCAGCTTAAAAACCGAGGAAAAGTCACAGGACGAAAGCTGCCAACAGGCTAAAGCTCGAGATTGGCATATTACCTAGTAAAGGTTAAGCATTTTTAGAAAACTCGTTTCAAACTAAGCACAGCAAGATATGCTCAATGCAGCAAATTATAAAATATGTCTCAAACTGTTATTATGTTACGATAAGACCATAATTTTCAACCATGAATCGATCTACGCTTACAAGAGAGCAGAGCTTATCTTCATTTTTTATGATCCTTCAAATTTCTTACAACTTCCTCTTTTCTCTGGGACGGTTGCCGTCTCACCCAAGGAACTTTTGCTACAGTCTGTTAATTAGCTTTCTTCCCTGAAATAAGCGTGTTGGCGAAATGCAAAGCTCATCTATGATACACTAATAGCATTAAAGTTAACTATAAATGAAGACTCAAAAACACCCGCTTCCAATACTTGCCACCTCTCATTTCAGTAAAACGCCTCAGTCCTTTTCGACGTGAAATGATTGTATTTTTTTTAAAGGCCTGCTAGCTTTTAGATGAAATTATAGTCACCACAGTGACTCAAAATTTCAATACTATCGAAGAAAAAGAAAATAATGGTGCTGATTCGATCGAACCTCTGTGTGGGCAGAAAAAATATGCCTTCGTTACACATCGGAAAGTTATTTTATTGCATTATTTCTTCTTACGTGTCATAACTTTGAAATGATATCAACCATTCTAAATAAAGGCACTCTTTCCTCACAATTGCGCCGTCTACGAAAGCGAATTCACTGCCCCTCGTGAAACCATAAATTTCTTCTTCGTAGGAGAAAACTTACTGAAGATGTCTTCTTACTTTTCTTTCCTTGATTGTGTAAGCCGCTTTTTCCAGTCTATGTTTTACCCTCCCTCAGCAACATCTCGACTTTTGAGCATTGCACGAACTTTTTTCCGTTCCCCTTCTTATTAGAACCTGCAACGCCGCCAGTACTGAGAAATAATGATAGAAGTTATCCGACAGAAGCCTTCTCCCTGTTAGGGAAGGTAATTCTGCTGTCTTGCAAGGAAATGAGGAAGATCAGGAAGGGAAGAGGACGCTTGTTCAGCGTTCAAGCATTTTCATTGGTCAGCGTACGCCGCTGTCGCTAAAGGTACCCATTTGCGTGACATTTAAGAAGCACCTAGTCAACTTTCCTATGTTTTAACTATAAGACTAGTAAGAGGAACCTTGCATCCACTCTCCACATAAACTGACCTCTACGAGAAAAGTTATCACCTGCACCTGCCCAAAGCTGCTGATCCCACCTCTACAAACGGTTTAATCCGGCGGTTTCAAATTCACAGTAAAAAGCAAAATGGTTCGGTTCGCTGCACTCATCAGTATTTACGGATATGGCAACGAAGAGGAATGAATCGATGACTGGAAGAAAATGAAAGCAAAGACCATTGAAATTCAACGACAAACCTCATTACATGTATCACTGTGAGCGACAATATTACGGCGATGGTATGCTCAATAGGAAGAAGCTAAGAACGCCACAATGAAAGTCGAACAGTGTTCAGTACATTCATCGATGTGATATTAAGCAGGAAGGATCGACTCCGAAGCACACGACAGCATTGCCGTATCCGTAGATCGAAAATTTGATTCAGAGAAAATGTAAACGCAAATGCTTCGCTCTATCCGTAATCCACCAATGTTCCTTAAAATAGAAGGCGTTCCATGTAGTGAACTGCTTATCGGATTCCCCAAGATTAACGCCGAAGGCTTATTCGATTCACCTCTTGTCATGACGAAGGGAAATACTGAGCGCAAGCTAACAATGATGATTTGTGTCTAGCACAACCTCATATTCCTTGTCTCCATCAATCCGGTTGGGGGCAAATTTCTGCCAGTCTTTGTGCCATAATGATTTTATGCGGAATCTCAGGTTTCAAAATTTTCCATGCCACTCATCCCATCTTCTAAATAAATTTTGCAATCAAACTTCCAAAGCACTTCCGATCATTTTCGACGGCTCCGCGCTCGCCCTCACTAACATTTGGCTTTTCAACTGCATATGTTGAAGAGACGGCTGACATTTCAGGAAATAGGGCACGCTGAAATCACCGAGTGCGCTCAAAGCTCTACAAACAGAGCACAAACGCATCTGACCAATATTTCATCGAGCAAATCATAGCGTATGGAGAAAGCATACATTTACAGCTTTATAGCTAATCGATACGGCATGTTCTACAAAGGAACGATGATCGGAAAAACCATGAAAGAATCCTTCCCTTCCCTTACACCCTTCCCCTTAACGTCTGCCCCCTCTTCCGATGCCACCACCACTCAGCGTACGCAACGAAAACCTTAACATTTAGTCATCCCTCCTCGACGTTCGATAAAAAGCTGGCGCGCTTCCAGCAAACCTTGAAAACACTCAGCACTCACACACTGACTGAAGAGTAGCCCGATAATCGTCGAAGTCGTACTCCAATCTGCCATTTCGATCCCACCAACCGCTACTGCGTTAAACCCTCAACTTCCCGTCATCCGCCATTCGCTGGCAGATCGCACACCGCACGTTCAGAGGGACATTTGTTGTCGGATGTTTGGACGCGTACAGACGACAGTGATCGAACAGTACGATATGTTGAACATTTTAGATTTTGAACTTCAATCAGGGATGCTGAGACCACATTCCATTGTTATAACTGTTGCGAGTGGAATGGGGTGCGGAGGCTGTTCTGGAAGTGAAGCAGGGTGTTTGTTGGAATATGTAAGAGGTGCTGTGTCGTGGAATGAAGCTGGCGGTCTTCTAGCAGAAATCGAGTCCTCTAACCGGCTTAGACATTGTGGCAACGACCCAACATCTCAAATATGTTTTGGGACACCTGAACTTTTCATCAAACCCATGCTGCGCCATCTAAACCCTTGTTCCTCGTTACCATACCTAACTA
The DNA here is from genome assembly GCA_037576465.1 of Parascaris univalens. Classification (NCBI taxonomy): domain Eukaryota; kingdom Metazoa; phylum Nematoda; class Chromadorea; order Rhabditida; family Ascarididae; genus Parascaris; species Parascaris univalens. Next base: position 66,575,213 of record CM075173.1, on the reverse strand, counting down.
TTCGTAAACTATGTGCCATCACCGTTGGTCATTTCTCGCATCACTTCTAAGCCGAACTCTATTCATCCGCGACGACTTTGTAAAAATCCTATAGCATGGTCACGAGGCCGTGCATAACAGCCTACTCCGCGCAAACACACCTTTTAGATTTTAACCGCAGCTTCCATCTCAAGCCAGCTCCGTTCCAGATAGCGACATCCCTTAACCCCACCTTTTCAAAGATACTTAACTGGCTACAGTTCCATTCGAACATGACACAGCACAGTAGCACAAACAATACAAGAACGATCTCCTAAAAGAACCGCCGGTCCTCCGACCCCAACGGGGTTGCCACAGAAGTCAAACTTCACAGCGTTTTATCTTGAATGCGTCGTTGGCGACGAACTTCCGCGTGTACCGACAAAACAATTTGTCAATATAACACCCCAGATGAAGGATATAATAGAGCTCGCATCTAAGAAAGAAAAGCCATGATTTTCCAAAAATAACTGCATGCGGCTGGCCACAGTACAATGCACCACTTATCAAGCTCGCCTATGATCAGTGTTGCAGTTCGAATAGCAGATGGAAAACGCCGTGCTATACCCTCCTCTCTCTAGGTGCACTAGCAGAGTTCACTGTTAATTTCAGGACGTTAGCGAATAAAGAATAAAAAGTTGAACAGATCTGACGAAGACTCATCCGAAAACACGAAGTTTTAGAAACGTTTGACATCGCCTGTGTGAAAGTAGTATGTTGTTAAAGCTGAATGAAACATCCTGAAGGCGACTGAGACAGAGTCATTCCAAATAATTTCATCGTCCGAATTTCAACTGCACCAGGTGATGAGTAAATTAGTAAACCACATATTTTAGCAATAAACAGTCATCGAGGCAGAGACCCATATGTACTTTCAAGGGATGTGCTTATTACGAATACAACATCAACTTGATCACAACCTGCATTAAGCAAACTGACAGTGAAACGGATATATTTGCAGTACGCAAGATAATTCGCACTCTGAGATGAAGTGGCCTGGCTTGGTTGCATTGAAACATGTGCGAGGTCAAATGGATTTGAATTCTTTGTTTTCAGACAACTAGTACAGGCCTCTTCGTTGATTCGGGGGAGAGATGAAGCTTCGACGTCAACGCTTTAAAAAAATTGCGCAGATCTAACAAACACTTCTTAAACATATAGTAAGTATTTCATGCAGACGTCTCAGAGGTTCGTTTAAAGCACATGCTGTAGTATATAAATAGCTGCGGATTTTTCACTGTGCGCCAAAAAAGCACGCCACTGTATAAAGAGCGAAGGCGTCCTTTCGACTTTAGCCACAGCTGCAGTGCCAAACGAATTGCGCTCAAGCACAATGATCTGATATAACCGGAACTTCCAGAGGTGCCAATCCACGGCAGCTCTATGCCAGAACGATACGGTGCTAGATCACGAGCAATGCAAAGACGGTCCCCTAATAAAATCCGACATTCCTAGTCTTCCATCCGCTGTGGGGTTCTTAATATTTCCTGCTTCTGCGGGGAACTTTCAAAATGCAACCTTTGTCCCCGCCGCTGGGACTCCACTTTGTGCACTCCTAATTTTGTACATGATTCCTCAGTACATTAGCGAACTCTTGGATATGGAGTACTTTTTATGCGCCTGGAAAAACTCTCGCGTACCTACTCTGGATTACCTGATTTCGATAATTCTTTCAGTGTCATGTCCCTCGTGCTTACTTCTACCTTCTGTACAAGATGACCTAGGCAAAGTTTTCAAAATTGTGCGTTCACATACCGTCTATATGAAGGACGCTATCTCAACTTTTCCAGCCGCTAGAGAGGGAATTTGTGTACGCACGTGTTCAGCAAGGCGGAGAAATACTTGAATTTCAGAAACAGTCAGTAACAAATGCCAAATCGCCTTTACTATGAGAGTCAGAAGTGAAACACAGAGGAAGGTCTAATGAGCGAAGTATACTTCAAAAACAATTCTTATACAAATGATCTATTGGTTTCAGTAGAAAGAGCATATAAATTAACATAAGGGCTAAAATAGCGCTAGTGCAGTTGAATTACGTCTTCGTCGTTCGAAACCAACAGATTCGAGGGGAGCTTGATTTCCTATTGAGTATAAAGTAGTAATTAAAATAATCTATGTTAATGAGCTAAGGATACCGTTTAAAGTTCAATCACTTATGAGCTTTTACTCTGACGCCTTTTACATGCTTAATTTTTTGTATGGTTTTGGAGTGTTAATTTATCCCACAGAAACCGCCACATCATTAGGTATATGAGGAATAAATAAGGTTTCATTTATTAATAAACTTAATCTCGAAAGTGAGTGCTTTTTTGGTGTTAGGTGAAATTTTCAGACGAAAATTGCATGGAATTAGGCTATTAGGCTGGAATTAGCATGCAAAAGGCGTCAGATATTTGCACTATGAGATCCTTCTCTGCTCCTCCGCTTCAGCTTGACAGAAGGGGGCTCTGCTTCTCTCTTCTGATCATTGACGCATTCCCGCTGTTCAGATCAGTCGTGACCCCAGCCATGAAAGTAACAGAATTCAATGACGAAGCGGTTTATCTCGGCGATGATACGCATCTACGCTTTTAACGTGTGGTGCATTTGTTCCCTCTACTGGAATTGAGTACTCATTTAATAATCCTCGAATAAATTGTGGGATGAATTTCAAATCACACTAGTGGAATTTTGCTGCAGGAGCAGAAATGTCAACAGCTGGTCAAATTACCTACAGCTAAGCGAACGAATGTGCCCCTCCTTCTTTCTTTTGTGATTATTGACGAAATCCAGCTTTTCGCATTAAATATGATTGTATCAAAATATATTTCTTTGAGGGCGAACTGATGAAAGTCTGTGACGAGGCGGACAAAACAGACACTCATAAACATACAAAAATGTGCAAAAAAAAACGAGCAAAAATGAACAAACTAAAATGCATGCAGCCAGTAAAATGAACTACCTTGAAGTAACGTCAGATAGCTAATGAGGAGACTGAAAAACTCCGCGTATTTGATGAAAATGACGTCGTTGCAGTGGATGCCACTCGTTGGTGTTATCGCATTTCAGACGTGATAGCAATAAGAGAGTATCATCACTTCCATCACTTCTAAAAACGTTGGCTGATTAACGTTTCATTCTCATTATAACATGCAGCCAAAGCATCCCACGTGAGAATCTTTTTTTCTTTTCGACGTTCAACAGAAGACCTCGAATCTAACCTTAAATTTTCAATAAACCTTTAGTCCACCTTAGAATTAGAATACTTGCTAACCTCAGGTCAGATATATTGCTGTCTAGAAGCATTTGCCTGCATAATTTCGAATATTTGCTTTTCAACGATACCTCACTTAACCTTATCTGAAAGCGCTTTGGCAGAAAATAGTTGAATAATTTTTTTGTTTTTGCGCGACCCAATGCTATGAGTGTAATGCGGATAGGTTGAGGAGCAAGCATGCTCAAGTATGCGATTATCGATGACCTCAACGTTCTCACTGCGATTACTGTAGCAATGAGAAAATCCTTAAAGGAAACATCAGTGCTTCTAACAATTCGTTGTTTGTCAGCGCATTATGATCGCATTAGGAAGGCTATTGCAATACACTGAACAATACGAGCGGTAGCTCATTCCACATGCAAACAGCGGCGAAGAAATCTGTCTAAAACATTTATGAGCATTGCAAGTTTAACGTACAATCGACTTGTTCTTCAAAGTTTCCTTTACCTTGTCTTCATAGAAATCCTTCCATACAAATGTGATTGAATTCTTTAACAGCTCACTCTCAACCATTCCAATTTCGATACGAAGTGGTCTAAGTTAAGCGCGCTTTATTGAAGAAGGTGCGATTAGAAAACATCGTTTAATTTATATTTTATTGCAGGCTGCCATCCCATAGAGAAGCTTTCGAGGGTTTGCTTCGCTCGTAATCGAAAGCAGCAAATGCTCATTATTAAACTTTAATTCTACTACTTTGCTACGAGTATGTCTCGCATTCAGTATGGCTAGTTATTTCCATTTTACTTTATTTCGCATTCAACTCGTATAACGTTTCTTTTCGTGAATCATACCTCGAACTATAGTGGATAATTTTGTAGCATAAGAACTAAAGTGCACACCTGAAAGCCTATATTGTGACTACCGAAGTTCTTTTGATTTAGAGGACAACTTTTTTCCTTTCTTTCATAAAACGATTTTCAGCCTTTAATCAGCACACAATTATCCAAGTATTTCTTCTTTATGAAAGAGTTCGCTTTATAGGCAGAAAATTCACATTGTGTTTCACCTTCCTTTCACGACCCATTTTATTGACGGCGTACTCTTGTTTCTTCTCTTGTCTGAAGACGATCGAAAAGCGAACATTGCTTTTGCTTTATTGGAATGTCGTTGGAAATCGAGTAGTAAGACTCCAACAATAACGTCCACAAAACCTTACTGAAAATTATGCATAAGGATCGCTATAATAATTTCATATCATATGAAGCTTAAATTATATGTATCTTATATGCGGGTATTGCACATAACTGATATATACTTAATTTTTGTTTTCATTGAAGAAAGCGTTCATTCATTTATTCCTTATAACTCGTTCATTTTATGAAAAATTAATAGGAGAAACGTTTGAAATTTAAGAAACAGTTCTCTCGCTTCCATGCAAATGTTTGCAACTATGTTTACGGCAGAGCTGAGTTGAACTCTTCATTGGAACGTGTGAACAATACGAAAAACATAGATTATTGACTATTTCAATCGTTTCGATTGACTTTCAACTAACAGCTAGGTTGAGCACTTTTTGAGGCATCACAGCGTCGCTTTCAAATTAATCAATTTAATGAAGATGCCGTTCAAAATGGAACGGCAAATTTTTCTTTTTCTTGAATTTTACGAACAAATTTCAATCCATTGACTCTCGTATCGCGTTGCTTAACCGTGGAATGGTGGGAAATCATACAGAGATTGCTATCGCTGATGCGGCTTTTCAATTTAAAGCCAAAAATATCCTCTTTAAATTCATATGAACTAGAAATTTTCATTATAGCCACGCGGCCGAATGTCGACAATCATTTCTATTACCTCACTTCCGACGAGTCTACTATAATTGGCTTTTTGGTCAGATTGCCTAAGGTTGACAATAATAGCAGCGTTGACGAAAAATTCAGTTCGCTCAATAACGGATGCAATAATTATTTCTTATAAAGGAAATAGCTGCTACGCTGCAAACAAACAACAAGAGATTTTGTTCGTGTGTAGTGAAGTGCCGGAAGTTGATGTGCACGTAAGCTGCTTACGTATGAACGAAGATGTGAAGCTGAGAAAGAAAATGATCACCTTTGCTTTTGGTGTTGCGGTCGCCTCCATGTGCTTAAAAGTTCAACACACGATCGAAAGAGAATTTGAGTTTTTCGGCCATGAAAGCCTACAGTTGGTAATGTTGGAGGACTTAATTACGAAATATGCAGCCCTTTCAAACAGTGGAAGATGTTGACAAAAGTAAAACAGCGAGTATTACATATGCGCGCAGGGCTTCCCTGTTTTCGCTACAGTTTTAGTCATAAGGATTTTCAATCGTTTTACAATTTCGTTCCATAAGTTTTTCGAATGTTTGCATTTCCCGATATTTATTATTATTGCCTATATTGCCATGTAGCGTTCATAGATGTTCTTTTCTATGCATTTTTTGTGTTAAGGCTCCCAGCTCCCGTTGTTGTTACAGTTATGTTGCCTACGAGAGAAATCACCTCTTTCAATGCTACAAAGCGGCAGGTAGTCTGATCAAAATTATGTTCGATTAATTCACGTTTTTTTATCCATTTAGTTTTTTTGCACTCATCAGTATCTTCCAACATCACTTCATTAAAATTTCCACCAAAGTCATATGCTCAACTTTTTACAGCAAATTGCCGAGCCTGTAACTTGGAATATTTATGCTAACCTTTCGGTGACACTCTTTCCAAAATGGAGAAATATGCAGATGTTTCGCTTGGCGAGAGAACGAGAGGAATTGCACTGATGTGGTACAAATATGCATTCTATGAAATGTCACAAGTCGGCCACAGACATGGCAAACGCCAAACTGCAATCACATAAAAAAGTAAGAATAGGAGGAAGTCAAAAATTTCGCGAACTTCAAAGTAAAATCATTAGAAAATGCCAAATTCTCGGCAAGCCTGGAGTTTCATCGATATCAGCCAGAAGCCATGAATTTTACCGAAAAATGCTGGGTTCGGAATTTTCCGAACATTTTAAGCGGGAGGAGAGAGGGATGGAGTAGACGGAAATAGAACGGGAATATGCTCATAATGGATACGTTCACATTCCACTTATATTACGCTGCTCTTTAACATAAGTTGTGCAGCAACGGAGGTGAAATGAAGCACCCGCACTAAGCTCGACTGCATCATCGGATTAACTCTCGTTTCATTTCTTGTTGTCTCATTTTTTCGAATTTCTTTTGATGTCTTCAATGGTTTGGTGTCATTCATTCGCAGTTTGAAGCTACGGATTTTGGGTGGCGCACGAGTAGCGTGTTTACGTAGATGAAATTTTATTCCTCCAAGGTAATGCGTGCTTGTGCATACATATTGTCCATGTATCTAAAGTTTTCACCCCTCAACGTTCTAGCCCTCCTGATTGTGGATAAAAGTGTGTATATTCTTGTACATTTGATGGCTGCCTCCGTTTTAATTCTTAGCGGATGAAAGATGAGTAAAGATGCATTAGATACCAATCGAGCCGAAGCACTATCTTTTCTCAGACCAAATTTTTCCAAGGTCAATCGTACTCTCTTCTCATGAGCAATTAGAAATCTCGTTGAAACGAAAGAAGAAGCGTTCGTATCTTGCCGTCTATTAGAGATAAAGGGCAGCCTCCACAACTGCTTTTACACTAAATCAGCATCTTTAGTTCTCATTTGTAATAGTACTCATATTTGTAACTCAGTGTGCGAATATATAATGTAACTTTATTCATAACCTAGTAAGGATAAAGAGTGTGTTCGCTATAAATGTTACTAAATGTAGAAAGTAAACGTTTAATATCTTATTATCTTCTAAGGGTGGATTACGCCGTACCTAATATGTTTTATCTAAAATATCAAATACGCATAATGGTAGTACCTTCACCCCTGACTTTCAAAGAATGGAAGACCAATTTTTTTTTTGCGTGGCGATAACATCTAATGTCAACGGTTAATGACCGCAGCTTGATGAGCAATGCATCACTATGCTCTCAGTTGTTATTTCTTAGCTAAGATTTGTATTTTGCCACTTCCTCATCTGGTGGGACCTAAAAAGGGTGCAAGAGCAGCAATTATCCAGAGTATGTCTGCCTCGTTCATCCGTTAACGTCGCATTGCTAATCTTCTTACTTCATGAGTCGCACAAGCATTAGCAAATTTTCTGTGAGGTAAACCGCCAGATTCTGGCTATTGTTGTCACTAATGGCATAAGAAAACAGTTAAAAGCCACCTTTTAAGAGGTGCTGTCCAAAAACTATCGTCCTGTGTAACAGTGGCTACAGAAAGTTTACGACGATGCAAAATTTCTGAATCAAATCGCGCAGTATGTGCGTGCTGTATGGTCGATTTGACATCCACAGCTGTTTATTATAGTTTTGAGAAGTTCACTTCTAATCTCATTAGAATAGGTGCAAAAGTGAAGCAAAATGAGGCGGAGAGAAATTCATTACGTAGTTAGGTTTGCGCAAATGAGGCAGCGGCGCTTCGAAGTGCACTACCATGGTTAAATTTGTTTGAAAACGAACGCTCGCATCAAATTAGCGCATTTTTCGCGAAATAAGGTCATCGCCATTTCTTATGAAAGGAGCTCTACAATATTTAGTTTTTTCGAGAGTATTACTTGCGGAGCCTAGACCCTTAACCAGTACAAGTTAATTTAGATTAGTAAATGTTGCTAAGATGGACAGCGAAGAGGAGTAAGAGTTCACATTTCGATTTTATCAGTTTCAGTATGAGTCATATTACCTGGATCAAAGAGTGCAATAGGAGATCATTGGCTTTGGAGTAGAGATCGAGGAGAGAAAATTTATTTATTTAAGCAGAAAGAAAACAGCAGCGATGTTACTTCCCTGCGAGTGGTGATGCCAACTGAAATTTTCAAAGGAAACGTGCGAAAGAGCTAAAAAAACCTTCATCTGCTCATGAAAGAGTTATCTTTCTCTCTCTCACAGTGTTAGAGAGCTAAGATGCTGCTAAGTTTAATGCCTTCACTAAAACAGCAGTGGTTTTCGATGCGTTGCCCTTATCCCACTCGAATTCTGCGAAAGTCAAATTGTGCGCCCTTTTGTTCTTCACTCTAAAAGTAACGAGCAGTAGAAGGAAATAATTACATTCGTATGGGAAGTTCTTTGTGACTTCATGGTGCTGCAAAAACTTTATTATATTCTTGTGGTTAAGAAGAGTATTCAGAAGTACAGAGCTAGTTGTTGGCTTGTTCAATTCCAAGCACCAAAGCAGACGATGATCATACACCTATAAAATAAGGCAGTAAGCTTTTTCATCATCATAGTGGAATAACTAAAAGAAGACCTAAATCATTATGACATGAGAGAACTTTAACACTTTTATGACCGCTGAAAGTAGGAAGCAAAGAGTTTCTGACACGAGCGTTTAGCACTGCATCAAATCTGACCGCTTTGATGAATTTGTCAACTGTCGTTAAAGTCGTAACGACATAAAGCTTGCCCTATTTTTATTTCGACTGATAATTGTCAGTCGTGGTCACTTTTAAGCGATTTTCTCGAAGCGCTCCGCTAAATCGAATATTATTTTGAGGTTAGGTGACGGCATTGAGCACTATCAACATTATTATCTATATTTTCGTTCATTATTGTTTACGATGCATTTACTAAATTAATCAATTTAATACTTGCAAAAAAAAAATGTTCTAAAATACACACATAAAGAATATTTTGTTATGAATTTGTGTTTACTTCGCTCGAGGATGCGAAAGAAATTTCGAAGAATTGAGGACACTAAATATTTCTTAGCAGTCCAACAAACCTCAAATCTTACAAATAGAGTGCGAAGAATTCCACAAAAATAAAAAAAAAGAAGATATAATTCGCTTAGATAATTTGTTCGGTGCTCATATTATCCGATAGGGTGAAGAAGTATTTGAAAGCTCTAGAATTATTCGCTAAGATGCAAAAAAAACTTAAGTGGATGCATATGTTTAATATGGAAGTTACGACAATGAAATGCTCTTTTAAGTTACCATAATTTCTTGAAAAGACGTTTTTTTTTCTTTAATTATTACGAACATATGGCAAGCTTCAGTCTTGTTCTGTTCACTGACGAATTACCCTGCTTAACAACACTGGTATCCACAAACCTTATTTACCCCGTTTCCAACCTCTGCCTTACAGATAAAACATTTTTCTCAGTCCATTCTTTATGCAGTTTATGCAAATATAAGGAGCTGATTAGCACCGGAGGAAAACTTTGGCTAAAGTCGGCATTCTCGCATTGCTTTAGGAGTACGTTAGAAATCAGTCTGTATTTCATGCCCAGATTCATGGAAAATCATATAAAAGCATTGCTATCAAAAATAGCACCTCGTCTTTCCTCAACATAAGACCATCCCCTTTTTAACCCGTTCCCATGCTAACATACATCCTCTCATCCTTCGGTGAAATCAATCGATTCTTGAAAATAATTGCATGCTAAAAGATAATTTTCACAAACTCTGTAAAATACCATCGTAAGGGCGCATTATTTTAGACATCTGAGTGGGTTACTAATTGAAGAGTGAACTCATAATCCATGAGTTCAATTACATCTCCGCTCCTATTTGAAACTGTGCATTTAAGATGCATTTTTGTGATCGGAAATGGGAAGAGTACAGTGACTTGATCGGTGTAGGTGGAGATTGATATATGCTCATGCAAAACAAGGTTATCCGACTCTACAAATGGGCGTTCATGGGGATTGACGTTATACGCGCTCCCTAGTGAGTCAATTATTTCTATCGGTGCTTCAATCTCAACAAATAGTTTTCCTCTTGGGAAACTCTCGATGCCACCTTCTCGCTTGTTGCTGTGTGAACATTTGTATAGTCGGAGGGTACTGTCGACTCTCATTAGTTCATACACTACACCACTCAATGCTGCAGTGCAGATATGCGCGCATGTATTTTCTTGAGGCAAGATGTACACGCCTGCTGATGGAGACGCGAGATACGGACGGAGAAATTGCACAAAAAGGGAATTAAAGAATTGTTTGAGGAGGAAGTTTGAATGATGACAAAAATAGGTGCTCAAAATTTTCGAATTGATTTTGGATTTTTTCGTTTTCAGCGTTTTAGTTTCTCTTTTTGTGCTCAAAAAATCATTTGCTTAGCAATCCTATTCGTGAAGACTGTACACGCACACTTAACTCTTCCCAAGGTGCTATTTGGCAATTGTGATTTTAGTCTCATGCTTCTTTTCTAGAAAATCAGACAGTTCACTTGATAGGATAATCTGAACGTTGATTTTTCGTTGAACTAAACAAATAGACGATATAAAAATGCCGAAATTTTATAGTCATTGAAAGAGAGGGGATGAAATATGGCAAAGAAAAGAATCTTGAGGAGTATTGATTTTGTGAAAATTTTCATAAAACGTTTGTTTCTCTTTATTCGAACTGTGTCATAAAACGAATGCACGAGATGGCGATAAATAAGACACCTATGGCAGTAAGCAGTTTAAGCTTTGTCTCTGTGCAATAAATTGACCTCATCAGCAATATGTGTTTAGGCTGACTAAAATAAACTACGGCTGTAGCAGGCAGATCCGTTAAATCTATCCGTGAAGCCTAAACTCCGTGAGAATATCATCTTAAGATTGTTCATGGGATTATTTTCATTACACATGAAATTTTTCGGCAACACTTATTGGCACTTTTCGCCTGAAATTCCACAAACTGTGCTGGCAATTGATTTCTTAAGCGTCCTTTTCTGTGCCCCTTCTTAACAGATTTAATAGCCATCACTTCCAACTGGTGAAGGGAGTGGAAAGTTTCAGAAGGGGGGGGGGGGGGGGAAGAGGTGAGGAAGGTGTTGTTCACGTTGTGGTACGCAACACAAGCTAAAGCTCATTTTTTTACTAGGATATTCGTAAAGAAAGCCTTTGTCCGCAGTGGCATCCGGGCGCAAAAAAAATAGATGAGATTTTCCGTAACGTTCATTTGTTTCGTTGAAAAATTCAATCTCAGAGCGTTTTCATGCACCATCAGGCGCGTAACTCATATCATATTGTGCAAAATTAATCGTTCTTCGAAAGTCACCTTCGGGTGATCGTAATTTATAAAACACTAGTGTATTTTAAACTTTTCAGCCTCATTCATGAGGCCTAAAATCATTTAGTTTCTGACTTCTGCGAAGAAAATCGAGCTCCACACAAAACCAGCAAGTGTTGACTGGTTTTCCATTGATATTGAATAGCACTGAGTGGAGTTGCAAATCTGCGACCGCCTCTGGCAAGAGGCTTTTGCTTTCAGTTATACTGTAAACTGGGTACGGTCTGAAAATTTTCTTCGATTATTCCGTTCGAGTCATCCGACGCGACGCTGATGCCAAGTAGAAACATATCTTCACAGGGAAAATCTATGGCACGTTCTTGCGAAGAAGAAAGTACAGAAATTCTCAAATTTTTTTACACTCTTGACACTCTTTACAAATTTATTACGTTGATCTTCTAGGATATCTTGACACCCGGTGGCTGCTGTCCACTCATAACCCTGGAAACTATGATGTCCTTTGTGTTGTGCTGAAATGCCTTGCACTTTTCAGCTGCTGCTTTTCGGAAGAATCCAGTTTCTTGTTCGACTGAGAAGCAAAAATTCTCATAGGTCTTTGATTTATTTTAAAGGCCAGGATTCGATTCCGGAAAAACTAGCTGACTGGTAGAGGTTTCAGATGTCGGAAATTTTGCTTTATTTTCTCTTTCTTCATGCTCTTTTCATATTTTCGACAAATAAATTTCGCTTACTAAAAGTCGAAACTTTGAGGCATAAGAATGAGAATTTGAAGGAATTCAATTTTATGCTATTTGCTTTAAGTGAATAGGAATCTTTACCATTAGTGCTTTCAGTGGCGGTCGACTCCCCTTACACTTAACTGCTTATGATCTTAAATTTTCCAATAAACAAATCTTCAACCACTAAGTGGAAAGTATGAGAGCACGCAAAATGAAAAGATAGAAACCTCGCAATATGAAAAAATTTTGTAGCCGCATTCCCTTTAAACTGATGCGTTTATGTGTCAAAATGTTTTTGCTTCTCCACTGTTCACATGTAAATTCCAAATTCCGCATCACTCCGTACAAAACTCAAAAATTAGAACGGTCTTTTCCAATGATATTTAAGCAGACTTCTATCTGTATTTCATATATGATTCATCGCCCGCTATAGGGGATAAATAATTAGCCAAATTTCTGTCTGTTTTCTGCCCGAATACCTCTACTGTTTATTGCTTCGTGCACAACAATTCTCCACGCCCACAATTAGAGTTCCGATGCATTCGTTTGCCCACGGTTATTAAACGAGCCCACTTTATGAGTGGGCGGTGCTAATTTTTCGTTGCTCTTGCTCTAGCGCCGCCCTCTGAAACCTTTTTACCATCGTTGGAATGGTTGGCGGTGTGTGAGTTCTGGAATCCATCTATTGAATTTGTTTCAGTTTTTGTCGCCTGAGGCTAGAATTTTCTCACCCACGAACAGGTGAGCAGATTCATCAATGTGCACTAATACTCGTATCCAATTGTTCCACCGATTTTATGAACATTAATATTGCAGTTATATCTTTTATGATCTAGTATCACTCTCGCACAGATTTGTACAGATTTGCTCGATTTGCTACTCGTTTTGTGTATGCAAACTTCTTGAAAAATGATCCGTAATTTATTTTCGCGAATGAAGTGTACCTTTATGCGCTGTTCTCGGTTCGCAGCTGTAGTATCCGCATGTAATTGCCACTGATGACGTCTCTAGAACTGAGTTATTTTCGCATTTATCAATTTCGTTGACTGATGCGTTTCTTTTCATATCACAGTGAAAAAAGGTGCACGAATGTTCTAGATTGTGTCTTACGATTTTTTGTGGTGGTGATTCATGAACAGCGTTCAAAGATGATTTTCAGACAACAAACGTCGTATGCGTTCCAAGTGCTAAAGTGATGTATTTGACTTGGGTGCCGATGGTTGTTACCATCATTAGTAACATGGTTCAAGCTGATGAGTTGCTAAGTGCACGATGTCAAGCCAAATGCCTCTATGATCTCGAAATGAGAGCAAAAGTAAGTCATGTAATATGCACATTTTGATGATTTTATGATCACCTTATAACTCTTTGCTGTTGTCAAAATATTTATGCATATAGGCGGATCCATTTCTTTAGTTAAATTACTGTCTATCCATTTAATCAGTGCCGTTTTTCCATAGAAAATACCACATACAATCGAGAATTCTTCTGAATTCACCATGTGATGGACGCACAAATGTACCACTTTCTCCTTCCACTTCATTCTTGTCCTTGCGTTGTTCAGCTTTTAATTTCGCGAAGCCTTTGCTGAAAAGTTAATTTTCTTTCTCCACTTGCGTAAATACGAGTGAAACTTCGAAAGCTGTTGTGCAAGGCGGAGTGATTTTTTTTTTGAGCTGTTGATGCCGTTTCCATGATGTGGAGTCGTATCATTCTTCCAGAGTAACACAGCAGCAGTATTTCACAAGACGCCCTAATTATATGAATCGATTATCAAGTTCCCATCAATATCGAAGTCTTGTATATAGCCGGTACTTTTATAGCCGCTCCAGTTAAATACAATATGCCTTTACATTTCTCTCCTGCTTGAATCAATCGGCTTTACGATGAAATGATCGCTCGTTGACAGAAGGATGGGAGGATTGCGTGGCGCGATGCTTTCTCGTGGAAAGGCGCCTTTCTGGCGGGGTCGATCTCGTAACGACCACCTGTAATGGATGGCGTCAATAATGCCGCGTTACCGACTAAAATTGCTTATTTTTGGTAGCTCCTAAATGCCGACTAAATTCGTCGGAAATATTTGCTGAAGTATTCGCAGCTGCAAAATCATTCGATAAGGAGGACTTATTTCTTTAGTTGTCTTTTGAAAATACCTACTTTGCATTGCACTTCCGTTTTGCTCCACCCTGCTGAATTTACTAAGAGTTTTTTCTGTGACTAAAAGTAAATAATTTCTAGGCATGAAGAGAGAAAATTCTTTCTCGTCGACTTTCTCTGATGGCATAGTTATGTGGCTCTCTTCTGTCAGTTGGGCTCGCTTGAGGTTTTTAATATTGCTGCATCTCAGAAGTTTCAGTATATGCCTGCACTGCAAGATTCTTTCGATTCATATGTTTCGAGTAATATGCTGTAACCTGCCTATTTCTTGGAGAGATTCATTCGTCTGCAATCACCTTCTATTAGAAGAGCAGTATCAGTGCTTCTAAATCATGAGATTCTTTGGCGAAGCCATTAGAGTGACCAGCGGTGAACACTTCTTTTATGAAGTTCACTGGCAAGTCTCCGGGGCAAAGCCACACTTTACGCCATCATGCAAATTCATATTCTTCTACATACTTTGATTGGGCGATTCGCATCGCTATAGTGACAAAGAATCTCATTCAATGGGGAGAAACGATAACGCATAAATTACACATTTCCTAAAGCCGAATATTTTAACAAGTGTTCTCTTTACTATAGAGACACATGCACTTTTGGCGATCTTTCTTTCTCTTTGTCTTTCTTTCATTTTATGACTCTCTTTATTTCTCTCTCTTCTCACAGTGAATAAAAAACTGCACAGCGGCAAAGAAAAATAAGGTAAAAGTTCTAATAATTGGGAAATAGGCAATCCTTGAATTATTTTCGGAATGGAGATAACAAGGAGGAAAAGGACTAAACGCAGCAGCAGAAATGATGCTATTCATTGGAATCGTCGTGCTTTCAAAAATTAAGAACGGTATTTCCGTACTTCGCTGAGAGCAGATGACATTCTAGAATATTTCGTTAATAATTCTCAATAATGGGACTGTTCGCTGTAATGTTTCCTCAGGTTCGCGGAAGTTTTACCGCGGTCATCTTTGGGTTATTGATTTCACGGAAGCGTCATTGAATGTTCACATGTCGCATTGTTGAACGCGCAGCGTTTATCGAGTTGAGCAGTGTTTTTTTGTTCTCAAAACACCTCTGTGTTTGTATACACAATGGTGTCATTATCGATGAGGTATGTTTATATGTTCCCTCGTTGTAATGATGCACCTAGGAGATGGAATGAAATATCTCGACAAGAGAAGACTGGCGCACATAAGCGGCTCATTCTTCGCAGGCCAGCAAATCCTTTAAGGCGATTGTAGCCACATCCGTAAATTAGAGGACGCTTCTACGAAACGATAGCAGCGGTTTTTAGAGTGCATCGAAATCCACGTTAGCCATTGTGCTTCCCCCAAATCAACTTTACAACGTCAACTGAGCCCATAAATCTTCGAGTGCATTAGTTAAGCGTGCCGCTATGACACCTCCGAAATGGGATCGTCCATTAAAGAATCGCAGCAACAACTTCGTCTTTGCGCTCTTGAAGCCTATCTCACTGCACTCTCGTTCCTTCCACTCCCCTCCTATCTGTACTATTCTTGCTCGGGTGCCGATCCGTTTTCTGAGGTCACTTCATCACCTAAATGAACATCCATCCTATACGCCTAACCACTGACCGTTCCAGAACAGAGTTCAATCAGTAGGTGTTGACCGACTTTTGTGTAGCAGACGTTCGCTAAAATATTTCAGCAAATTGATCGAACCCTCTAGGGTGACCGTTCGCGTCCTCATTCGCTGCCCAGTTAGTAAACAATTAGTTATAAACCATGCATAGGCCAGGCCATTATTAAATGGATGTCATGTAGGTGACTGCGAAGATCTTAGGATATGTGAAAAGTGAAGCAAATATAAGTGGTGCTGTCATCGGATGATCTCAATAACTCGAGGTCAGATGGAAAAACAAAGATCGTTTATTGTTGAATATAGAATCAAGCAGCGTGTATCCAGCTCCCTCTTGAAGTACTCTGCGTTGAAAATAGGTTTGTTGTGTGCGTGCTATCCTCAAAATTTGAAAAGAAGATTATTTACTTGTTTCAGTGTAAAAATTAGCCCATCTAGACCTATCAATATAATGAATGTTCTCTTTTGTTAAAAATAAAATCAAACTGGGCATTAAATGACTCCCATCTTTTCCGGAAAAAACCACGTTCCCTGCATATTGTTGATTTTCTCTATAATGCCGTCAGGCAGCATTTTTTGGTTGGTTTGGCTGAAAACTTAGAAATTCATCTGCGGAGAATGAAGTATTTGTTGTTCTCGAAATAATAGTGGAAGTTTTGTATGAGAGTAGGTTTATAAACGTTGGTGGCCATCCTTCTCTCTTAATTGCGTTTATTGTGGTCGTTAGCCGTTGCCCTGCAAGCAATAAAAGATGACGAGAAACGATAACGATTTTTATGAACGTTTTCGGCAAATCTGCTCATGTCCAAACAGCACTTCCTGTACCATCTTAGTCATCGGAGAGGAGAGGCAGGGGTGGGGGAAATACTTTCATATAATGATATACTACAACGAGGTATATGAGAACATCATTGTTGTGTATTACTTTATCGTCATTTTTTTTTGAATGGCACAGCCCAATGCAAATCAATTCCATTTGAACATCTAAGGTTAGCCGGATACTCTCGTTGCTGTGCTCTTCTGGAAGTAAGAATGGTAGCTAGAGCTGTTGCCGCACCATTATCTAACGAAGAATTGTCCATCATCATATGCAGTAGTTTTTAAACAAAAACTTTGGGTTTCTTTATTTTCCTTTTTATTTTATTCTATATACCAAGGCGAAGAAAATGTGCAAAAGGTATGGGAATACGAATGGCAAGTGAGAGAAAATGTTTGCAAAAAAAGCTTCTGAATGAAAAGACATACATGGAATAGCTATAATGTGAAGATCGGAACGACTTAGTCACAGTTTGAGGCATGAAAGAGTGCACGCATTAACGATATCTGTAGGAAGGGGTTTCTGCCGTCGAACGCACGACACTGTAAACTTTGTGGCGCAACTTATTATGGAAAAAAAGCTTGGACTTCTCCATAGAGAGCAACTGTTGCAAGCAATGTGTGCGACGGCTCGTTGATATAACAGGACAGTCCAATGAGCAAGAAACAATTCGATGAAAAAAGCTATATAGAGAAGGCCATCCAACAATTTTTTAAATTGGGCTGTCGGCGTTCCTAGTTGGATGGAATATGTAGATGATCGCAACATTTGCAGAACTCTGCTGACCATGATGCTTATTTCAAATAAATTTGCTGAACTTCGTCTAATTTATGGTTTCTGCAAGTTAGCGATTGAAGGTCGTCCGAGTTTTCTCAACCGTCCCACTAAATGTGACTATATTTTTTGAAAGTTACATTAAGTCGGAAACATTTCACTTTGTTTCCAACTTCTGCTAGATGTCTGAAGATTTAGATTAGTTACTAGTTGTTTGGGGAAGGTATAAGAATTATTCAAGGGCAGATTGTAAAGCCGAGTTTCATTTTGCAGTACATTAATGCCCTACATGTGCGAGCGCCTCAGCTGTTTGTATATCGTTGGCGACTGTCAGCGATCGCGCTTGCGAGCGCACCTGCGATACTTAAGCATGCATCTTTGCAGCTTTGTTTTATTAGCACATGGGCGCTAACGGCTAATACGAGGTGGCGGATATACATTTTTGAGGTTACTGACGAGTCCTTGACGTGAAACTGAAGAGCGGCTAAATGAGCTTGTAGATATCGGCACTGAGTGAGTAGCAATATATCATTCTCGGGTACACATTGTGGCAGCCAACAATGAGTGAGCCAATTCGGCAGGCAATAGGAGGCCGTTCGTGTGCGAATGAAGGAACAAGGAACGCTGCAAGGCACGCCAATTGCGCCCGACGCGATGAGCGCTTTTTGTTTATGCTTTGGACGGCGTAGTTCACCAACCACAGCTGTGTCAATAAAACAACAAGAAAACCCACAAGAAACACCGCAAAGATGAATGCGGCTACTAAACGACATGGATGCTGTTTTTGTAAAAACGTGAAGTCAAATATATTCTCGTGATCTCCGCATTAGAAAAGTTGCACGCTGAATTTATCGACTACAGTTATGCATGTTTATGAGGTAACAATTTGTTATAATTAACTCCATTTGAATGCAATAAACCACAGTTAGTTGTGCTTAATCGCCGCACTTTAGAAAGGAATTAGGTGGTTAGGTAAGATAATTGAAGGATGCATGATGTTCCATGAATACATGGGAAGGATGCAATTAGATACACCAGTGATTCAAAAAGCGCATACTGGGTAGTTAAGAATAGAGGAGCTGGAGATGGAAGGAGCAGGAGAAGGATGGAACTTTGTCTTTTGCGATGTGTCACAAGGCAAATGCCCTAAAGAATAGGTAAATTGTGGGAGCCTTTTTTCAGAGTAACCTATATTGCTTTTGTGGAGCAAAATGTCTGCAAGAAGCTGAAAAAAGCTGTCCGCCTGGTTGTCTAAGGAACTTCACCCTTTCATATAAGCGTTGCTTTCTGCGAACTCATTTTTATATTTTCTATTTGCTACAGTTTTGATCTTTAAAGAGAAGGAAGCAATGACTCTGATAGGCAGCGTTACCATTTGTTAATTTTTGAAGGCTTCGAAAGGTTGCAGTCTCCAATCAAAGAACCGTTGTTTGTTTAGGGAGGCAGCGTTTAAACATGCAGCTTGAAAGAAAAGCAGCATTAAATGCAAATGCGTTCGCGTCTTAACCTCTAAATGTCTATTGACGCATGAAACTCGAGTAGCATAACGGTGAGATCAAAGCAAGTCGCTGTTTGTGTTGTTATCTCGCCTGTCTCTTCGTAAATGGATCCCTGTTTTTAATATTCATCGAAATGCGATTATCAGCATTGTGTCTATACTTGTAGGCTCTACTCGAAGGAATTCTCGAGGCGTCTTATCAAAATCCCCTTCATCCATGCCTGCTTAAAAATATGAATCCCTAATCATAACCTATAAACATGAAAGAAACTTCAGGTGGGATCGTGTAACCGCCCAGTAACATTTTCGACGAATAAATACTATGTTAACTTGCATCCTCGTCATTTGCATCACCTTTTGAGATTAACAAAATATCCCACTTATAAGCGTTTTTGATATGAAATCATTCTAAGCGCGGATGAAATTTATTGTCAGTAATGGCAGCTGAAAATCAGCGTCGAATAGCCTTCAGCCATAAGAAAACTCGATACGCCCAGTGCGCGGAACACTTGACATTTTGAGTACAGAGGTGTTGGCAAAGAAATATGTTGATTAGTTGCTGCTTATCTTTGTAATTTAGGAAGAACGTGCAATATCTCAATCTCTTTACATACAGTTATTCTCCCCCCCCCCCCCCCCCCCCCATCGCTCAGTGCTTCCGTCTGGATACGCTTATATCATCATTCACTCTACGAAGTTTATTGTTTCCTCCACCTCTCTCATTATTTAGTGGAAACATGAAATCGTCGTTTATTGACATGAGTAGTACTATAATTATGTTTTCTTATCACTCTGTCTTCATCTTTTATGCTCCAGTTAACTCTGCAACTCATACCTCAGTTGTTTTGGTTTAGCTATTTCATATTTTACATCCGGGGTGGTACTATTCAATGAAACGTGGTAATCAAACATTTCGACGTATTCGGATTTCCATTTCAAGTCGACACCTATGCTTTTCAATTAGCGTTGAGAAGCTTCCACGCACAGTCATTCTTGGGAACACCCACGTTGAATGCAACAATGCGGAAATCATAAGCATATACATGCATTACTACATCCATATTCAATCTCTTTGTAAGTTTGCAGTCGTGATTTCCTCTTCTCGCGTGTTTTTCGATATGTAATTCCGCTTTACCAAGAGACCAATAGACGAAACATTATAAATTAACCATTCAAACGAATTTGTCCAATCTGGCGACGCTTCAGTTTTTGCGCATAATATAAAACGTTGATTAATCTAGTATCTACTTGCGGAAAATCTGTTCTGCCGGTATGAGCCTTTTCGCTGCTCTTCTTTTCGCAGTCCAATAAAACAGATGGTCTGAGTCCCGAATACATCCAAGTATGCAAATTATTCCCGTTAGCAGTGAGCATCATTTCTCTGAAAGCTTTTTGATTATGATACAGAAAATGACCTGCGAATTGTTGAACGAAGGTGTAGACTATTTTCTAAGCAACTGAAGCACCGCAAAAATACATCTTTTTTCTGGAGACGACGAATTTAGAAGATGTAGTAACGATTTTCAAAAGACCAAATCTTGGGAAGCCTTAAGAAGAGCTTTACAATTCGACGATATCGTATTAGCGGGCTGCTCGCAATTTCAGCTTTGTGTGCGTGTGTGATGACTACCGACCTGCACATGTTGCGAAGAAACAATGGGGATGCTGTCTTTCGGAGGCATCTCTTCAACACATATGTTGATAATCTTTCACAACAGGTGACATCCACTAATAGCTATCGAGCACTTGCAGAAGTATCATCGCAATGAAATATTCCATTTGATTGAGGAGATGGTTGGCGTCCGGTAACTAGTCTCTACTAATCAGCAGTTTTAACAGAGAACGAGGGCGATGAAAATCTCGAGAGGTCGTAATTCACGAACAATGGCGTATATAAAAAATGTGCATTATTTTTTTGAGCGCTTCCAAACCACTGAACATTTTCTCCATTTCTTCTTCCTACATCCTGTTTATTTGATTCTGAACGAGAAGGGGTTGGCTTGCATTTGGCTTCTTCTTGGCAAAACGTTTGATAAAAAGCTGCATTTTCTTTGAGCAAGCATCATTCCTCTGTTTTGATGAAGCATATGACATATTAACGAATGTAATGAGTGCGTGATGAACATCGTCGATTACAGCAAGTGACATGCTTCATATTGCTATGAGAGCGCCTATAAGGGAGCTGACGTCGATATTGATCATCAGCCACAGAAGCCAAACGGTTCGCGCACCATGTGTTTGAACTGTGATACCGAGATTTCATTATGCGAATGCGTGAGGTTTCGTTCTGACTCCTATGGCAGCTGTTCGTTTCATACGAAATGAGCAGCGCGCACGTAAAAATGTAACACAATGGGCTAGTGATACCAATCGCGCTTTAAGTGAATTGTATTGCCTATATAGAAGACAGGAGAGGGAGTGATGCCAAAATGGCCGACATTTTCGTAACATCAATTATTTTTTCAGTCGCTTTCAGCAAAGCTGCAATTTATCTCCTGATTAAATCATTTCTTGTTAAGTCACTGAGAAACTCATGATATGCTATGGGGGATAGCATTAAAACAGAGGGTTGCTAGACAGCAATTTTGCCACCAGCAATTTTTGCCAGAAGTTGGTCAACTGCCTGTGTATTGAAGTGAAGTTGCTGGAGTTTTTCTTATTTCGCCTCCCTTTGCTTAAATTTAGCAACAGAAGACGAACGTCAAAGATTTTCTAATGCTGACAGTAACCGGATTTACAGAGCTGCACAAATTGTTGTCAATAGAAAGCTTTACTCTACTTTTGCTGTTTTCGACCTTAAAGAAACAGTAACGTCACTGGGTTTTTATCTACTGCCCCACAACACCTGGTAAAATTGAATATTAATATATTTGAATATCTGAAGGGAAGCTGACATCTGGAGGAATTTTTTGAGTTCACGTTTTCCGCGGGAAACGATAAACGCCGACGCCAGATGAGTGGCGTCAAGTTGGCGCATATAGACATTGATTGTGCGATAGTGATCTGTCACATTAAAGTCGAGCCAACATCCCACCCAATTCGGCAATACAAGTCTATGAGAAGTTGTCGCCTTTATATTGGAAGCTAGCAAATTCATAGCCTCGTGATAGCATACAGCTAGGTGACTGTCGATAAGAATGGGAATTTATCGCGCAAGTAAAGCTGTCTCGACATGTCTTCTGAAGCCGTTGCACTGCCAATGAGTGAAAAAGATATTTGAAGCAATCAAAATGAGCATAACGCAGTAATTAAACAGGAAAGTATTGTGTAAAACTGCCACAAAAATTTTGGTCTTTTCTCACTGCAGCAGTAACTTCAGCCGAAAAATACTGAGAGAGAGAAGGAGAACCAAACACCCCGTTCCCTTGAGCATTCAGAGATCTTCCAAAGTTTATTGGAGAAATTGCTCACGTTGGAACGCAGTTGATAAGAGGGAGGTTGCAACCGGACGACATTAGTTTAGGGGATTTCGGCGTGCGATTACGTCTCGCTTGTCAATTCCAAACTCATCGCACAGCCGTAGCGTATTTCATGAACAAACAGTCAACTGATCTATGCTCTCAAAAGTATGTTTTCTATTCATGATTCACTTCATTTGCTTTGCAGCATTCTATGATACGCCAGAATACATTAGACGTAGTTTTTAAATGAACTCTGAGGCACTAGACAAGCAGTGAAACTAATTGAATATCCACCCATTGAATGCTGTATTCGGTAGTTTGTGCATCCTATTCAATTTGCTGAATCGAAAAGTACTTGGAATTTCAATCGAATGCTTTTATAGAAAAGTCACCATTTGAAAATTTAACTGTAACATTCGTCAAGGGATATATGACTTGTATTCATTTCTCCCTCCTTCTGGCAGTGGTGTTTACCCCGGATGCCCGAATGAATGTTTACTCCCTTTCCTCATTCCCGGCGGCCTGCATCAAATAAAATACAAAAGCATGCCTCAGATTTTTTCAGTAAGTTCTTTGAGACCGATTTTGAAGCAGAGGATTATCGATGTTGCTTGCTCGCCAAACAGCGAACGATGACCCAGCACTGATTAGAGTATTTGAGTATCATCATCGATTGGGTAGGAATCAGGAAGTCTCCAGTTTGGTAAAATAAACAGCCTATGTACGGACCAACCTGGAAACATTTAGAAACCACGAAAGAAATTCAATTATGTGGCCCTTTCAGAATTCAGTATAATAGCGTTTTTAATTCAGTTAATGTGCCATTAGCGTTGAGTGGTTGCATTACGTTGAAAGCACAGTGGTTAAGCTCAAACGCAAAGATCATTTTTTGTGAAACTAACAGCCGGTGCTCACTTATTTGAGTTCTAAGACTGCTTAATGATGGGGATGTTCGTTGCAGAAATGAGCGAATGAAGGCAATGAGATGTCTCTGCGAAATGAGCTAGCTGAAGTAGTGCTTTCAAAGATTCCCTTCGAGTTGATAAACGAATTTTTTCAGAACGCATGAATCGCATTTCTCATGAGCGAAGCTTTCAAGGTGGGAATGTAGTTTAAAATAACACTTTGTAAGGCTTATTGGCAAACTGATGCTATGAGAATCAGCGCAAACACTTGGAACGGATTTGACGCATTAGTGAGCAGTTCTCATCTTCAACTCCGCGGTCTCTAGCTGTCAAAACGTAAAAATTTGTATGAGATATTCATACAACACTTCCGATAGTACATCTGTCAGCATCCTTGGCCATCGTTATGCGTTTTTGCTTCTCAAGTTCATTTTGACTTCCTGGTCACGAAGTTGAGCCTTCACCCATACCTCACTCTGATTCCGATTCCACTTTTTTGGCCTAATATTCCTATCCACGCTGCTTCGGTAAATTATGTTTGACTTTTAGTCTACTTGTTAGAATGGATATTAAAGCCATTCTTGCCAGTCTTCTCTGATACTGAAAATTCCCAAGCGTATCTTCATTACCGCAATCGTTAAGAGTGGGCAGAGGTCATGATTTTTCGATCAGAAGCAATACCACGCAATTCGTGGCTTACGGAAGAAAACGTTCCATTTGCTCAATCAGGGTAGCGCAAAATATTTGTGACTTTGAGTGGTTATTCTCATATATACTCCCCAAGATTGAAGGATTTGTTTTACGCTGCCACAGATTTCAGCAAAAAAAAAAAGCTTTGTGGCGGGTTTTCGATGAAGATTTCGTGGTTTTGCTACTGCAGTGTTTATTCCACACGAATGTTTATTTTTTGTTGAAAATATGAGCAGTTGGGTGCCCAAATTAATGCCCATAAGCCATAGAAAGTGATTACGACAAACTTGCAGTCCCACTTTTTTGATGGGAACCATTGCTTGTTCAAGCTGCCATCGTTACAGTATTAAATGAGTAGAAAAATTGAACCTAATCTCTGCGTATGCAGCGTTCAGAAACAGTGATAGTATTTGCTGTTTATTTCACTTGATTCCTTGCTGGAGGCTGGATATAGAAAGAGATATATGACATAAAGGACTTAGTTACTACTCACAAATGTGCAAGTGCATGGCAAGCCTTAATTGATTCGCACATTCAATGACCTCTCATAGACAGCTACCCAGCTTGTTCACACATTGTGCTCTCTGCAGCTTCCGGTCAGGGTCAGGCGGTGCTCCTCTCTCTCGATATTTCTCGCTCTTGAAACACTCTTCACGATCGACGCACAGTGAATTCATTATTATTTACTTTTGCAGTAGAGTCTTCGAATAAAAGGATCGCACTATGCATAATTGATGTCTTCCCTATGGCAAACAACGAACTATAATTGCCTCCTATAGTTTATCGTTGACTATGCTCAGCGAAAGGACAAGTACCAGAACCTAAAGTTGTGTCTGCCAGCAGCTCTATTTCCTATTATTGCACATGCAGAAGAGCTCATTAAGGTTGTCAGATTGATAGTTGCAGTGCCGGCTTGCGCCCTTTTGCTCGAATATGAAATGATAGATGTAGTCTCCATTCCGAAACTTTTCAATCTGAAACGCGGAGCCGCGATATTACAACTCGGAGACCACAGATAATTTCTTCTGAAGTAAGAGGTGGCATTGAAGCTAATTAAAGCACGCGTGAGATATTTCTGTGTGCTTCACAGCAGCATGCCGTAAAGTCGACAGTGATTCGTCTAAGATGACATGTTTGACTGTTAACCTACCACTAATCGCTGTGCAAACATATGGAACCACTGTTAAATGAAGATGCCGTTAACGAGACTGTGAAAACCATGGAATTCACTTTCGCCTATGCTGGCCATAGGTTGAGCAGGAAATGCCCAGTACAACGCAAAATGTGTGACACGGGCGAATGCACGATAAGTGCGAATTTATTTATTTTGCAAGTAAAATGTGAAGTGCCATTTGCACGATTCGAGGACGCCACTCGAGTGCTGAGAAATGCGCATGTGATGATGTGTACATCACGAAAGGTGTCACGAACAATGATCACCACTGAGGAGCTCTTCTTTCATAGTAAACTATTTGCGAGAAATTTAAAGATGCAAAGTTCAACAGTTTTCTGAGCATGGTTCAGAACAGAAGATTATTAGACCAATAAAGTGGTTACTTTCTAGCAGATAAGTAACCTGCATTACATCATCAAGCATTGCTTCAGGTTCGTATTAAAGTGGCAGACGTTTGTATAAAACAGGGATTAATGTCTTTGTGGAGTTTCTTTCTAGCTTAACAAGGCTTGGCAGAAATGGCCAAAAGAATCAAACAGGCAATGATCACATCAAGAAGATTTTGACTTTTTTCGCTTGAAAAGATTACATTGCTAACCACACCTTGAGAAGACCACTGAATGAATGCTTCGGCTGCTGTAATGGAGCAACAAATAATTTGTAGCATGAGCTGTACCGCGCTCGCAGTGCACGTTGTTTGGACTATATTGAAGAATCCACTCTAGTGAGAGAATATTATGCAAACGTTGCTGTTTCAGTGGCTGCCATTATTCAGCATAGAAATTTGAGCCAATTAGACGCATAGTCGTTATTGCAATGGCGTTGAGAGCATGCCTCTCACCTGGAATGTCGGTGCGCTTCATTGCACACGGTCATGGGATGCAATAGAAGAGATGCAGTGGACGCTACTATTTTGACACTTGGTTGAATACTTGACTGAAAGGCAATCAGATCGCGAGAATTATTTCTTAAATATATTTCAACTAGAAAGATTACAGTATAAATAACAGGTTTGTTTTAAAAAGGTGGTTTTCAAAGGATTGAAACCCATTTAAGCGGCTGTCATATTTAGCTTGACATCTTATTTGCTATAAGGTTCGCTTGATCTTTTCTTCTTTAACACAACTCAGAAGCAATCATATTTCTTTCAGATTAGAGCAAAAGCTCTCAGAAAGACGCGTGAAGTCGGCACAAAAATGTCACTAATCGTGTTATTTTATGTTCCGCAATTAGCGATAAAAAGCCTTAGTTATAAACTCATAGCATGCAATAGCAGATGCTTTGGCAATAGTTGCTGAGAGTAAGGCGCCACTTTTCATGCTTCGCTTACAAATATTGCTGCATAGGATATGTTTGTAAAAAACTTATATATATAAGTCGTTTCATGTTGTGTTTTCTTAGCACACCATTACAGCAAATTTATTGCATAGCGCAGATTTCATGGCTACTGTACAACCTCTAAGATCTCCTCTCATAAGCGTAATGTGGTCATGCAATGAATGATTGTCGTAGGTGAAATTTGTTAGTGAAAAAACTCTTTGAAGAGGCCGAGCATCGTTTGCGAAAATTCTTAGAGGTAATGCGTGAGTAAATAGAATAAATCAAAGCGGCACTGCAAAAAGTTTACTGTCACGATGAAAAAGGCGTCGAACGGGCTCATGCAAGGAAGCAATGCAGTAATTAGAAGTAAATGATTGGCGTCTTTGTTGGGAACGTTTTGTGCTGATTTCGACCTTGGCGAGCTCATCTCAGTGTGCTCGTTCATCCGTGCTCTTACCTGCTAGTCAAATACACATTCATCTTATTCTCTTTTTTTTTTCAAATCTCTAGCATATTCTTCTTCATTGAATCGCTCATTTATCTTCTCATATTTCTCCTAACATTGCCATCCATAAAGGCGTACGTTTGTTATTGCAAATCAGTACTGAATAGAGAAATGTATTGCAGCGACTCAACGACGCGTATTCTTCATAAATCACCTCGTTCACACTTGAACACAACAACGAACAACTGAAAGCAAAGCAAATTGCAACGGAAAAATTGTATTTCAAACTTTTGTAAGGGTTCCCTTCGCTCATATTTTTGAGCTTGATATTCCATGAGAGTGAAATTAGGGGGGACATTTATTTGAATTTTTAAGGCAAAGATGAAACTATCATATTGCATATATCACACGTTGTCACACGATAAAAAGTAATCGAAATATCGGCTTTGACGTTATTTCTGTTTTGCCAGATGAGTGCCATTGTTGCTGACCACGGTTAGGTGATTCCAGACAATTATTAATAAACTGCAGTCTGATGAGTTGTATGGAAATTTAGTTTATATCAGTAGAGCAGATTCTGGGTTAGAGTGGAAACTTGTTTAGTTAGAGTGTTTCAATGATGGCTGCAACTGCTATCTGGTTGGTAAGCGGAAATTATATTAAGAGGAACACATACAACCTACTCTTTCAAACCGAAAGCTGGTGCTGAAATGATAATCCTTAGATTTGGGAGGAATGCTATATTTGTTCATCACTAGGTTCCCTGGAATTCTACTCAAATTTTGCTCTATTGTGTTAAGGTAAATGAGGAGATATATGATACGGAGATATGCACTTAAGGTGTAATAAAGCGTGAGAACGATTTCATTCGTATAGCCGATGTTGTGACAGCCGATGCACCCCACCGACATTATTAGTGAGTGTTGCTGCGTGGAATGACGCTTATTGCTCAGTGACGTATGAAATGTGCATAAAACACAACGCGATCAAATATAGTGTTAAGTTTATTACCCAAACGTTAAACATTACAATGTCACACAATAAATATTATCGTTAATGAAAAAATACGCCAAAGCGAAAGACTGCACTCTGCGTGGCGCAATATTTAAGCCTCTTGAAGTTCGAAGAAATGAATGCATCATTTTAAGTGAGCGGAAAGAGCTAATAAGCTGATTATTTCAATATTTTAGCGATCGCAACAAATACGGCAAGAGGCGAGCCCATAAACCCATGTTAAAGCAACAAATTCAGCCAGTCGTAACAATCTTCTTGCGCTGTACGTAATTTGATGCGCTTCATTGTCACCTTTGTGCGCTAGAAAGTGTTTCCATCCCATAGGTGTCATTGTAAAACAATATCGCCGATTCACTTCCTCTTTTCACGCATCGTCGATCGAGTACAAGTGAAATTGATCGAGGAATTGCTGCTTGTTTGCCACAATTAGTTTGGAAAAGCTGTCCCCTAAGGTCGTTGATAGTGAAGAAAAAGTTCCAAATGTCGATGTTAACATTTTACAATTTGTCACGATCGCCTTTGAAACATAGAGGCGGCCAAAGTTTGTCGTTAAACTTTTTCTCCAAATATTAACCACTCGAAGATGACGCGAGCTGCACCAGTTGGGTGAAGGCTCATTTCATATATAAGCTGGAAAATGGGAGTATCAAGCGATGTATTTGAAGCTTTGAAACACTATCCATTCTGTCTAACATTTTTAATGCTCATAAAGCATTGTGAATTGTATAATACAATGAAGGGGATTGTTCCATCTAATTTTTTACCACAAGGATGATAAGCGACTCTTCTGTCAAGAAACATTATAATGGTTCCATTAATGCTCATTGACTCGAGCTATGAAAACCTGCTCGACTGGCAATTCTTGGCTCTTTTGTATGCACAGATAACCTCAAAGTTCTGGTTGATTACAGGATGATAACGAGCTGAAACGGCAGTTGAAGCATCACATCGTGAACTTATGCAAGGATGAGGCTAACTGTTCATCAGTAAGTTATTTTTGCATGTTTTTGTCAGTGTGCGGAACACTCCCTACGGCAATGGCGTAAACCGACCGTTGAGATGGTGGAAATATCTGTGAGGTGATAAAATAAGCTGTTAGCTGTCACTTTGTTGAACCTGGGATTGTTGCTGAGTGTCTGGCTACTGTCTGACAATTTAGGTTAACCGTTTACGATGTTTTTGAATGTCTGAGTCCGTACTACGCTGAAATTTGCCGTTTTATATTTTTGATGCTATGCATATATAGGGTAGCAGAAAAGTTGCTACAAATAAGTGAAAATTAGTGCATATAGCTAAGACTAAATAGATGCACCAGTGTGCGTGCTTTCGAGGGCACTATTTCGTTGGAATAGCCTCTTCAAATGTGGGCACATAATTCCATATTGCATTCACTGCTTGTCAAACTCACGCAATAAGGGTTCGCGATGAGGTGGAGCTTTGTGTTGTATGATGGCCAATTGCAGCCTGTGCGCTACTCAAATCGCAATCAGCTATTGTGTTCGTTGTTCTATGTTAGCTCATATACCATTGACCCAATATCGTGGAACAGATACTCAACGATTCGTTCACGAAAACAACCTCTAAGCTCTCGCAAGCGAAACGACGCAAAGTTTTTATCATTTAGCATCGTTACCCTTCTAAGCGCGGTTAGCTTTTGAGCCCAATGACCAACCAAGGATCATCAAACAAACAACGTAAAGCCTTTCGTGAGGGTGCTCCGTTCAGACCCTTTCATCTAGCTTTTCTAGGTAAAGAATACATAGGTGGTTAAAGACTGAGTGCTGCTACACCGCTGAAGCAAGCACTGCTTCACCTCACCACATTTTCTTATTGTAATGGCAGCTCAACTGAAGGATGGGCACTACTAAAGCCGGAACTTGTTGAAGATTTAGTTGGGTCATTTATGCGCAGGAAGGAGACGCTTTGAGAAGAAGCATTCACTTCTATGTAATCCCCTCTTCCGGCGAATTAATTACGCAGCAAGCATGAAAGAATTATAGATTATGTAGACTTAGGCACAATATGTTTCGTCAATCCGCTTAGGGATATTTGCTTTACGGATTTGCATTCAGCACTTCCTTTAATTGTTACTCGAACACATGCATACACATATATCACTTCAGGCACTCATGATACTCTTCTCCCTCATCTTAATTATTCTAATTCAGCAAAAGTTTATCGTTTACGTGTAAGCAGTAGTACCTCAATGCACCAGTGGTACTCATTAGTGCCTCAAAAATGTCTTAAGACGTTCAAATATCACCTGTCCCAGTGATTGATGCGTGATTTATTCAACTTTATTCAGTTCACATGTGCTTCAAACTATCCAGCAGGATTTGTAATGGCTTGGTCAAAAAACTGTTTTTAGTGCGTTAGGCGAACTCAGGACGTATCCGGTGAACATTAAATGTCTATAATTGCTCCTGTTGCTTAAACTAATACTGAACTAGACAACCATTCAGTTGTGTAGATGTCGGAAAGCTTCTTCAAGAAAGGCGAAAGCTGTTAACTGATGCACGCAAATAGTTGGGTGACGAGAGATCAAACCGCCAACATAGTTCAATCATATAGCAGTCGAATGTTTTCGTCCCAAAATCTCACAGGTCTGAAAAAATTGATGCTGAACAAAATGAGCAAAATGAGAATTATCTCGTATTGAAGGCAACCGGGGGATTTTTTTAAAGCGTGATTTTTAATATGCGATGCAAAAATGCTAAATTTTAAGATGCATTCCTTGTTGAGAAACTTCTCCACTATGAAGTCGTATTGCTAGTTACATTATGTGCTTAAAGTGCAGCCCTGCTTGAAACTGACATTTGCACATTCGAACGATTTTCTCATAAGTGAACAATGCATATTAGGCAATGTGCCTTTTAAAAAATGTACATGAAATTAGTCGCAACTGAGACAGTAAGCGTTTTTCATTCACCGCTGAGAGGTTTTATGTGTTTTAGAATTGTGTGCGTAAGCCTGCTATTCAACTTCATTTGCATTGGTAAAGCGAATGGACGCAAACAGCGTATGCGCTAGATGAGGCATTCATAGCGCCATTAACATAAATTAAGAGCGGATATTTGCCTCAGTTGATGAACACTTTTCTTTAGTGTGGCTTGGTTCTATATGCGCCCGTTCAAGCGCACAATTCATGGCCATTTCTAAATGGATTCGTAGAGATTTAGTAGGACGATGAGCTGGTGCTTCGAAATTTATTGCCGAAAGTGAACAGCCGCTCTAACGAACCAATGTGAAAGTAACATTTATATCCTTGTCGAAATCTTTCAAAACCATTCTCAGCGCTGGGAAATTACTGGAATATTCGAGAATTTGTTTATTATGCACCTTGAAGCATTCACGTAAACAGCGCATCATTGACACGGAGAAGGGTTAATGGATGAGTGGAAAAAAGGGGAGGTGGAGTGGAGAAAGGGAGAAAGAAGGTTGCACTTCGAGTGTTTTTTGGCACATCGATGCTCCACAATTTTTTACAACAAAGCTGGCTGCAACAGAACTCGCGATGAGTTGCTCCTTACTCACTGATTTGAGAAGACTAAAAATGATCGAACCAAAAGCAATCTACTTTCAACAAAAAAAGCGGTAGATCTTTCATTCACTCATCATGGCAAATTATGCTTGGAAGTGTAACAATTCTGAGCTTTCGAAGTGTAGAGCCTGATGGATGTTAAGCGCTTCCGTATTTATAAATCAATTTTTCAATAAGGATTTTGTCCAGTAAGAGCCTCGACTGCGCAGAAACCAACTGTGCGCAAATGTAGGCAAAGAATAGTGGCACTGAGCATCTTTTTCCCATGAATATGTTTGCATGATGACGATCACAGCAAAAAAACTGCGCACATGCATTGTCTAATAGGCGATCATAGCTAGTGCTTAGGCTTCAAGAGCTGGCCATCTCGACCAATAATTGAATATATTGGCCCGTTAGGTCACTAAATGATTTGCCACTTATTTATGAGCTGAAGCCATCAATGCTCCTTCACGAAATGCACTCACATCCACTTTATTACGACCCAACTAATCGCCGATTGGTAGATTTTAGAATTTCATGACGAGTTTTTTGCTTTAAAATTGGAGACATTTTGCCGACTTTAATCATATTTCTTCGCAATCTGCAAACAACCTAGCGTGTTAATTCAACATGTTCTTTGTGGCATTTTTGCACTGTTATTCTGAGACCCTCTAAAGCAGACAGTAACTTCCACTTTTGTTTTATCGTTTCCTTCGAAAACAAACATGACAAAATTTGTGGGCGATCCTAATGAGAGTCATGCAGCGGCACGATGAACCAATTTTTCTCTGCCTTTTCTTTCCGCTAAATTGATCGTCTGCAGCAACTTTTTATTTCCGTCACTCCTTATGATCTTAACCTCGGAGAATATGGTCAGTCGATGAAATTTAAGTTTCTGAAGCAGAAATGCAACATGTTTCTTCGAATTCATAAAATTCACCTCAACTGCCAACCATCAAGACATTAAGAATGGTTCCCCAAGAATACTTCCAATGTTTGCTTAAGGTGCTTTCCTCACAGGAGAGAGGAATGTAAGAAAAAATTTTGGTGGCATTTGATGCGACTAGATTTTGGAATGGTTAATCAATCCGACTGATTTGAAGATATGCACAGTGTCAAAAAAACAGTCAAATGCTACGTGACATGATGTATTTGCCAAACATCTTGACTTCGGGGGAGTTGGATCCTCAAAGATGTAGCGGAACTGAATCCCACGAACTCTAGAGCCCATCGTAAAATTACCGGATTCCCTGAAAGAGGGCTGACTGCGGTGGATTACGGTGAGATTTTGATTATCAACACCGCTGCAGGAATCTCGAACGAGACCGCTTCAACTTTGCGCTTGAAGTGGAGCTGCAATTGCTGCATCACATCAAAATGAGCTCATTTTTTGGCGCATCAGCTAGTACGCATTCTTAGATTCCTCAGTTCACAAAATAGCTTTCTAGCTGCGAAGCACGGTGAATTGCTTCACGTAATTCATGCACATCGACAATGCGCAATATGTGTACGCCGAACTCATAAAGACAAATATTGCCTGCATTATGCTCATGCAGCGCAACCACAAATGCTGCAATACTCAATGCCCATATATCTACAACGAAATTGCTCTCTTTTCTTTTCTGTATACACAGCGTGTGACCAACAAATGAAATAGATGGAAACGTACGCGAACTTCAAATAATTTACGCACGTATCGTCGAATTCAGCTGCAAAGAAATGCTAAATCTGAAAGACTTAAAAAAGCATGATTATGAGCATCCAATAAGACTTGTGTCATATTCGACGCATTTCCGGCTATTAACTACCAAAATTCACTTCGTTCGGGATGTGGCTCAATAAAAGTTCATTTTTCAATCTCTGCGGAACTGATCATTACGACGTGCAGCCGTGGAAAGACTTTCAATGTTGGGCTCCTCAACTGCGCTAAATTAGCAGTAGGCCATCATATAAAAATGCTTAGCATCTTCAGTTTGCAGAGTGGTCACTAAAGTGTATTATTAGCCACCCAAAGAAAGGCTAGCAGTGGTAATGGACCACTGCGAAGAAATGATGCTGGCCGAATGCGCTATGGATAAAGTAACGTTTGCTCTTGGCAGCAACAGCAATAGCATTAAAGACAATTCTCTCCGCTATTTTTTTTTTTTTTAATATAAGGGATTTGTAGACCTGGGAAAGATTGTGGAGGATAGGATCCATGAGGATGACATTGTGGTTTTGCTCAAGAATTCGTAATTCCAAATCAGATACAGAATTCAGTTCCACATACAGTGTTACTGGCATCTTGGTAAAGCAAACAGAAAACAAAATCCCATTTTGCAATGAGTGAACACATTCAAATTTCGCCGATCTAATTTCAGCGCATTATGAGTATCGACTGAAGCATGGCTCAAGGAAAAATTGTGCAAAGAAAGTGAGTTATACATGCATCGGCGAAACATAAGGTATGGCACCTGCCCACCTATCGAAACTGCCAGATGGATGTCAGAGAGAAACTAACCTGTGAAGCATATTCATGAGATTTCTAACCACAGCGGTGATTGCAAATATTGTGGCCCTATGAAGAGGACGACATGAACGCAGGAAAATTAAACATTAGTTGGAAAGGGCGCAAACAATTCGGAAGTCTAATTACTACCACTCACCTAAAAAATAACATATTGATGAAATAGCGGCAGAAGACACCGCACTGCAGTCAAATCATCTTCAAAACGCGATACGACCTCGCTGCAGCAGAACAGTCCCAAGAAGAAGAACAACGCATTTGATGAACTGGGCTTGACGAGATGCTCAAACTAGTAAACAGATTCTGTCTGCTAGGTGCTCAAAAAGAGATGGTTGAGCGAATGACCAAGTTGCCACGTTATTGTTGATAACATTTGATTTGAATTCTTGCAATGTTAGAAGGTATCGAATGCGAGAATTCTGGTCAAATAAACTAGCGTAAAAGGAACCAAAAACTATCGGCATATTTCGTAATTATCATATATCTCAAAATTTTTCTTAAAATATTTGTGAGGGGGTCTTTTTATGGTCATCGATCTTACGAGCAATACCGCCGCAAGCTTTCGCAGTGGACATTCACTAGTGACGTCCGAGACGCTGTGAACCCCCCTCCCCCCTCTTCCTCATTGCTCCAAAAGCTCAACTGTTATCTCTCTCGCGAAAATTTTTTTTCAGCCCTCGAAAATTGCTTATTTAATAAAGCAGCGTAATCGGAAGAAGTCTTCAGCGGAAAGAAAGGTCAAATATTGCCTCCAGAGCTATCTCCTCGCACTCTTTTAGAGCTGAAAAACATGAAATTAAATCGCAAGATGCCGATGGCGTACAAATAGTTTCCTGGAAAGAGAACCAAAATCAACGTGTGGAAAGCAAAAAGAGCAGAAATGAGCACGCAGCTGCAACATTTTTGGACCACCTAACGCGGTGAGAGACAAATCCATCAAAAACAGGATTAAGCAGGTATGGCACTGAGATGCGGATAGCAGCTACCCTATCAACCTGGATGTTTAGAAGTGTCGACACCTAGGTGGAAGTCTGAAAAGCAATAAGAATCTGTGGTTCAGAAAGCATTTCGAAAGCACTTTCAAAAGCTGTACGAAAACTTCACAACTGAGAAATTATACTAGCATCAGCAGTCGAAAATATTGCCGGTTTGTTCGTGGTGTCGAAAATTTGAACCTTTCGTCTTAGCTAAATTGTGGATTTTGGACGCTGTAAAGGTCGGGCTGCGATCAATACAATGAACTGCCAAAATTCATTTTGATTTGACTCTACTTTAATAGCTTTAGACTGCAAAAGAGTTGAAATTAGAATTTTTTGATGTGAATCAAAAATAAAGTGAGCAAGAAGAAAAACACATTCAGTAGTACCAATGTTCTTTCTCGTAAATGTTTAACGCCGCAGACTGTAAAAGAATTTTGGATGCGTAATAGACGTGCGGATGAAACCTGGTTTATGCAGTCATTAAATGGATTGTAGTGCTTTTTAGACGTCCAGAGTTATATAAGTTCTGGAAATGGAAAGGGCCAGATGTCCTTTCATTTAAGCTGAAAAAAATATTATTCTTCAGAAAATTTCAATTTTTCTTAAATGCCGCCTTCTTCTTCCTTCTTTTCCAGCAAAAAGCTCCTATGGTCATTTCATCCAGAAAGTTTCTTTTGATGTTCCATTAATATGGAAAGCGCAGTTCGTCTCTTAAAAACAGTTCTCCCGAGCCGTAGGAAAGATGGAGACCCTAGTTTCCGAAAAAAGTCACTTATTAGAGGTGTTGCCCTCCCGACAACGTTTTCTTAAGAATCCCATAATCATTCAAGAAAAGAAGCCTTTTCGTCCACATGTTTTCAATTCCTATGAAATGGAGCTTTAAAAAATGCAACAAAACGTGTTCAGAGCCATTATGATCGGATCGTATTGTGGAGGCCGACAGGAAATCCACGCGTTGAAAAAGTCGGCGGCACTGTTAGCTTTGATAACATATCGTCGGAATTAACACCGACAACAGCAGTCGTATTGGCTCTTGAAAGCTTTTATTGTCTTTTCGCTGCTAGAAGAAATGGCGAAGAGCTGTGCGATAGATGACTGATCACCACCGAACGTCGACTGCAAAACTGGCCTGAGAATAAAAAAGCCTTGTTGACAGATGAGCTGCAATCACAGTGAAATTATAATCTAGGGGCATTTAAAACAAGAACATTTGTACCTGTAGCTGAAACATTGTTTTTAATGAGTAGAGGCGATTGAAAGCTCGTCAAGTAAACTGATAAAAAACGCAGCATCAGGCACCTGTCGACGATTGAGAAAAGCTGATTACAGCCACGAAATTTAAAAAAAAAAAATCGTTTATTCTGCTCACATGGTGATATATTATTTGATTTTGTGAAAGGTCGCCGAATGCCGCTTTTAGTGCGCTCTTTATGCAAACAAATCCGATGCGTTTAGTAAATTTTAAAATTAGAGTTTTCTTTTCCTTTCTTAACTGAGAAAGCATCTTATTGTTTGCGTTCGCTTGCTACCGTTTGCGCCGTCTACAGGCAACTCTAAACCTTTTTTGTCGCTCGACAGCGGTGCAACTCAGTTCGACACCTGTTACATCTCTTACAAATAGTGCGTTTTTTGCAAGTCTTTATGTCGATGTCTGCCAGCAAGTGTTTAGAGTCGTCAACTGTTTTCCTAGTAAAAAGTGGAGCATAATGAACTACTAAATGACGTGGTTACCAGCGAACGGGATGGTCAAGTGTTGCTGGCATTGAAAGAGGATGATACTCCACAACACGCATCCGTGAAACCATCATTGTTTCATTTCTTGGCGTATACTGTAGGTCGTCAGCTGTCGTTTAGCGGAACTTAAATCAGTAATCCCACCAATTTATGCCAATTGTTTTTGAACATAATGTACAGTCTAAGCGGAATGCCAAAGACACCTTCTTGAGTACAGCGCATGTTTGACGTGACGATGATGTCGTCATTTGCCGACGCATAAATGTGAAATGTGCATAAGAAAGGCCGGCATGCTGTTTATACGATGCGGTCGGAGTCAAAGGAACGCGCAACTCATTTCGCACAGTTTACCCGATTTTATTGGTCCGATTCGGCAATATGTTCGGCAATTCGGCCTCCTTAACCAACGCTTTTCGCATTGGTTCACTAATGGTCTTGCGAGCTATCAACTAATACCTCCAAAGCATAATATTTACTTGTAACTATTCGTCTTCCTTAATGTTTATTCGATGCCTTATACCTTCACTCAAATTTATAATACACCTGAAGTTATTCACTAAAAATAAATTCTCTGAAAGACAGAATCTCATAAGCTCATTCACTACTCTGAAACGGTTGTGGGTGGGAGGAAACGTTCATTGGTGAAGAACAACCGGAAACAAAGATAAGGAACATTATGCCAAACAGGAACAACAGTGAAAAATTTACTGTGCTCTACAGTTTCTTTCCGTGAGGAGTCATGCTGTGGTAGCGAAAAATGATTTTTCGTTACAGAACTCATTCTTGAATAGTTTTTTCCGTCGAATGCTCACCTTTTAATTTTACTGCTGGCGCTGAAGAGGGCCAGAAAGAAAGGGAGAAATTATCTTAAGCCGTATTGGTGGAATGTGCCCCGACGCCATTGCTGCGCCACCCAGAATTAGCAACAAGCGAGATGCTCGCTACCCTCTTTCATGGTCCGCGAATTTTTTTGCAAAATCCTGCTTCTGTTCCCCTCATTGTTAGAAACTTTTGTTGACTGATGTGCAAATAGACATGAAAACTTTAGCGTACAGTTAATGTCTAAAAGTGACATCTATGAAATTCGTGAATATATGATCGTCGCAAAGTTTCCGTTACTAGATTTCGAGATGAAAATCAGATGTAGTAAGCGTCTGTTGCTCGAGCAACCTAGGTCTTCTTTTCCACCACATTTTTCATCTGCTAAGCTTCAACGGCACAACATTTTTAAAGGAGCCAATGCACTCGCTCACGAAAAAGCAACTCTCTGCAGGTGGTTGCTAAATGTTCCGTCGAGGCGAGATTCTGAACAGCCTGATTTAACGATTTAGCGAGCTGAAGTTTCAGCGAGAAATTGAAACCATCTGTCGTTTCCCAACATGATTTTAGCCCAATCTGTCCGAGAATGGAGATTTCTGAGACTTTGGGAGGGATAAATGCGTTTA
Organism: Parascaris univalens; assembly: GCA_037576465.1. Lineage (NCBI taxonomy): Eukaryota > Metazoa > Nematoda > Chromadorea > Rhabditida > Ascarididae > Parascaris > Parascaris univalens. Next base: position 66,537,266 of record CM075173.1, on the reverse strand, counting down.
TTTTGAGTTTCTTCAGCTGGGCGCTCGTGAGACAAATAATAGCGTTCGTAAATGAACTTGCCACTAAAAATTATCACAGCAGTGAACGTTTGCTAAGCGCAATGCACTCTGTGAGGAAAAAAATGAAGGAAACGAAGATACTGCAAATACTATGAGATTATTAACATCTATTGGTGTTTGAGAAATGCTGGTATGCGAAACACGAATCAAACTAAATGGACGATATGAAAATTGTTATTAGTGACGGAATCATTTCGCATGGTTTTCCCATCAAATCACGAAGAACCTCATATATGAGTGCGATCAATTAATGATTGACAAGGAAATTTGCTGGCTTGATAAGAGTGTCGGTTTTGTGAATCATTTATCGTGTTCCAACTTAAACGGTTCGTAAACGCTGAATGTTGTTCACAATTCATCGCACTGCTCTGCGACGGAAATCATCAACGTTGTACGATTAATTTTGGGTGCAGGAAGCGCTTTTTGTTTTCGTCGAGTGTCCTTTTGAATTGGGCGCTGATTTCTAATTGCAGTCCCACGGAACGTCGTTAACGGTCACTAATAAAAGACATGCATATTTAGGAGTTGATCTAGTCCCAAGCGCCTTCAGCCGATTTATTGTTGTACTAAGTGTATGTTGTTGTGCTTTCATAAATAATAAAAAGTCTAATAAATAATGAAAGTTAAAATAATACCATATTCAAGAAAAAACGTGCAATCAGTGAATCGAATGGTTTTAGCATGCTGTCACTGGGATACTAGCAGCAACACATTGATGGCAAAAAAATATTTTATAACAGTCTATTGCTTAGCTAAGAACTTCGTCAGTTGAGAGAAATATTTGATGGCCTTTACATTCGCAAACACTTTGTTGTTGTGATACAGACTGTATCATATAGAAGTGCGAAGAGGCATTCTACGAACAACCAGGCGCCAAGAAAGGTCAGCAGTTGCGGCAATCGAAAAACTACTTTTCAGAAGTAATTTTAATATTTTACCGTTGATAATGGACTTCAAGCGGTTTCCGCTGCTCTCTGCAACTTAAAAGAGTCTTTACAAAAGATCAATAAACATTTGGTGGATCTATCAATAAAGCTTAATTGCAGTGTGCCACTCCATGTCGAGAAGCATTTATTGACATCGATAACTGCCAGAAGAAAATCTGCAAGGTGGGTGTTGAATATTTCATTTAGAAGAGTTGGTTGCATGTTACGTGCTTTAATAAAGGGGAATAATCCACGTTCCGATGGTTTAATCTGTCGTCTTCTTGAATTTTGATCATAGTTTTCATCACACAGCCTTTGTGGGAAAACGAATAAACAGAAACTCCTTTAATAACCGAACACCCAGAAAAATGGGGTGATGAAACAATTTATTGGTAAGAAAACTTTTTTCTCATACAGTTTTTTACTAGTGTGTTTAATAGTGAATGTGTTCGGTGTACTAAGTTCGCCTAGACAGCCACAAATGCTGTGCTACAGTGCTATAATTTATTGTGGGTATTCTAGCCACTTTCTCTCACTTCAACTGCTTCTTCATTCATCATTTTGGGTGCAAGCTACAACATTTAAAAGTCTCTAAACAGCGCACATATAATTGCACGACGTTGCATTTACGAGCAGAATGCATTTCTCAAAAAAAAAAGAGCACACCACAGTCTTTACAAAACGCATCTCACTTTGACTTTCCAAGATCCACACATCGTTCACACGATGTTGTTAACTCTCAAAGAAATTCGTTTCAGGATGTGAGAGAGCGAGCAGGCTGTGAGCAGTCTTGCGAATATCTTCAACGAATATACGCTGAAAAGCCTGGTGTATGCCCACAGCCTGTCAAAGTTACGCCATCAGATGTAAGTGCTAGTTCGGCTTCAGCCTCTAACTGCCTACTTTTGCGGAAGAGCAGATGAGCGACAGAAATATTTCAAATAGCAGATCGCACTTTCACAGTATATCTCATTAGAAAATAATCGTACAATTTGCACAAACTGCTATTAACGTAATTCTGCGTAATGAGAAAGCTCGACACCTACCTCTCCATGGTGCATTTGTTGAAAAAATGCTATGATAGAAATCGCGTTTATGAAAAGGCTAATTACGTTTTCTTCTTTACGATTTTTCCTTCAGGCGAAATGCCTAGGAAAGAAATGAGACGAATCGAATTCAAATTCTCTCATAAATATGACAAAAAGATGTTTTTAATGAGCGATTTCTTTGCAGAGAGGCATTCATTAACGTGAAAAGCGATATCGTCAAATGTATTTGTTATTAACTGAACACATCGTCATTGACTGCAGAAATAACGTTTTAGAACTTATTTCAGCGGGAGATTATTTTTGAGACATGGCACACTCGACTACACCCCTATGGAAAAACCGTTTTTGGGCCATATCGACCGGTTACAAAAAAAGTGTTCTGTAGATTTTATTGCTCTTCGAGATTGTTACAGAACAAGACGCGTCATAACGAATGGAGAAAACAGTTTAACCTTGCTTTCTTGATAGATTATATCGACCAAATTTCATCGTCATGCTTTCTTGTCCAAATGCTGAAATAAGCACCTCAGTAGGTTCATGCAAGCGTAGACGTCTACATAAACGTCTGCACACGCAGAAGCACATGCGCAGTAGCAAACACATAGAGATACGCCACGAACGAATACAACCAGAAATTAGCCACTTTATCGCTTTGCTTTGCTAGCTGTTTTTCTAAAATCAAACAGATGCTGAACATTAAAATGTTTGCGAATATACGCCTAGCCCAAACTTTGTTAAAACTGAATCAAGCGTGCTTTAGGTAAACATGCTAATTTGTTAACTGAGGGCTCAATGGGGGAAGATACATGTGAGCACTAGTTGACTATGGAAGTAAGTTGAACTAACGAACGGAGTAATCTTTGTCAGTGACTGATTAAACAGATCCTTTCAAACAAGGTTTGTGAACTTACCGAGCCCCATGCACGCAGGACACCACTGCAAGACGTTGCATCGCCAGATATAGAGTAGAGAAAGTTCTTAGGTGCCTTCTTTTAAATCGTTCGAACTGCTTTTAAAAAATTCCGTCTCACAGGAATGCTCTGCACTTTGTCGGCTTGATGGAGACTGCCCCGAGGCAAGTAAGTGTTGCACAGTAGGATGCAACAGACGATGCCTTGGACCATGGACTCAAGATCCTCGTTTGTTACCAATTCCCACTCGAGTTAGCGTCCAAGAGAGGAAGAGGAAACGGTGTGTTACGATTGCCTTTTTTGTGGTTTTTCGCCGTTTAATATACATCTTATGCAGATTGTTCCTCAATGTTATGAAGACATCAGTGATCATGCGTATACATGTTTGTGCCGGCGACAGCAAACAAATTTGCTCACATGAATTATTTATGAATTTCCGGCATCTTGAACATGGGTTTGTGTGCGTTATGCATGCGAACAAAGATATGTGCTTTCGTTTAAGAAAGTGCTCCATCATTCTCCTTATGTGCCGTTCACTAGTATAAGACACTGCGAAAAATAAATTCAGCAGTGTTACAATTAATTGTTCACCACCATAAAGTGGAAATGGAGTGCTGAAGAATGGCAGCATTTGGCATGCGAAGTCTAATTTGGACCTAGAGAAGTGAATGAACTTGCAAATTTCATGCATTTTTTTAGGCCCAACTAGCAGCAAATGCCATGTTAACGCCATTTTAGACGAGTAAATGAAGGATTGTATCGTAAGAGATCCTAGCAATCCAGGGAGCAAACCATTCAATTGTGCACCTGCCTAGTTTGTTTTTTCAGTGAACTTTGTAGTCAACCCTTATGAAATGATGGAGGGGTAGGGGAATATTAAAAAATAATTTTCAACTTATCAGCAGCGTGCGTCACTGGTTTCATTTGTCCGTAGTCATTGGAAACTATAGATTAGTTTGTCCTTTATCCGGGAAGGCTTTCTAAAGGTGAAGTGCATGACGAATGACTTTTGTTACAGCTCGGCAGTCGTTCGTTGGGTAATGCAGCAAATGAGACGCCATCACACGACGAGTAATGCCAATCTCTATGTCTTGCAATGGCGATGGAGCGTTCGCAAGGATGAAAGCACGATGACTGATTGGCAAACCATCATGGTGGTGCGCGTTTTTCAACGCAGCTTCATCAATCTGCGCACAGTCTGAAACTTTCTAACTTCACTGCACAAACTTTCCAGTTGCATTTGTCGTATTTTAAAAGTTATGAAGTGCGGAAGATTCAGATGCGTTCAGCACGCTTGAAGGGATATTAGTGAGGCATACCATACGCAGGTCATGTTTGTCTACAATATAACACGTTTGGAATGTTTTCTATTATGCGGCAGCACATTTTCTGTATAGATCAACTGTTGTAATTTAACGTCGAGAAGACACTACGTTTTGTACTACGCAAACAGCGGAGTTTATGAATAAGTCTACTGAAGAATGTTATCGTTTTATAGAAGAATAAAATGTATGCCATAATGAAGCATCTACTCTCACCGGGACGTTACTACATGTTTCGCGTGGCGGCCGTCAACGTGCATGGTAGTCTCGGCTTTTCAGCAAGCAGTCCACCTTTCAAGCTTTCTAAAGGTCCTCATTTTCTACGTTAATAATTATATGACGCTTCCTCAGGTACTGCAGATTCTATCAGAACCCTTTGAGTAGAAACGATAGTCATGAAATTTCGCCGGTTAAGCTATCTCATTTTTCATATGATGGTTGAGCGGTGGATGATGAGTGGTTAAAGTTGCACAAGGCAGTTAATTTGGAACTAACTGAACTTAAATTCCAACAAAGTTTTATATATTGTGGTGAAAAAGGATATAGTTAGTTCGGAATCACTTCCCAAATTTTGGGTCACTTCCTTGGAAAAGACAAAGAAGCAATGAGGCATTAGCTTGATTGGTGCCAAAAAAAAATGCGACGTAAAACAAAGCAATTGCAAAATAGTTTCAAACCGCCTTGCTCTACTGCGTAACTGCACCTCCATGACTCTTTTCCTAGAATGCTGATCAACTTTTTTGTGCATGTAAATTGGCTGATTTACTCATGTCGTAAATAACAAGCTTTGAATTTTGCAACAAAGCATTGCAGAGGCGCGAGCACCTGGTCAGCCACGCAGTTTATCTCTTGGCCCATCCAGCGAAGATGCGCGTGGTCTCTGGAAGCAGAAGATTTCGTGGACTCCGCCACTCTCCGACCTTCCAATCAAAAGCTATATAGTAAGATTAAACTAAAAGAGTATTTTCAGTTTTCTTATTTCGCGTAAATGTGTTCACTGGGGCGATTAGAAATTTTAACATCCATCAGAATTCAATAGGAAATTGCGAGAGTTTGGAACTCTCCTTGGAAATGCGTGTTATGAGAAAGCAGCCATCTATTGAGATGAACGAAAATAATCTGTTTGTTACCTATATTATTGCATAAAATTGTTGGGACCATCCTTTTGCTTTTTTGCTTTCTACTCTAGCGTTCTCGTAATCACCAAAACGCATTTTGTAGCTATCATGGCAGAAGTCATCAGTTGAGCAAGCAAACGCTTACGAGGATTTAATGCGAAGGAAGAGTGAGCTGGAGCGACAAGGAAAGCGTTCGACCACCCACGATGACGACGAAGCTGATAGCGACGAGAGCTTCGCCGCACGAGAGCAATTGAGCACAGTTGTACCCTCATATGAGACATCCGCATATGTGGAGGGTCTCTTGCCAGCATCTGTTTATTTGGTGGAAGTAAGGAACTTTTTGAAATGCCTTCCTGGTGTAGATGAAGTAGACCGTCAAAAATTTAAGAGAAACGAGGTGACAGAGCAAAAACTCAAATTTATTGAAATGCTTGATGAAATCTAGTTGGTGGATGTTGAAATGAATAGTTGCAGTGAATGATGAACCAGAATAACAGTTGAAGTTATCGTTTTTATGGCTCAGTGACCTATTTATTCCCAAACATGGGCTAAATGTTTGTGAGGGAAGTACCCATGACTCGAAAATGCAATTAAACAGAGCTTACATAAGGTGAGGGCCTAGGAAACGACAGCATAAAATGGTGCAACCTTTATTCGCGACATTTATGAGCAAACTGGGATCGCCAGAGTCTACGAGCCTTGTTTTGAGAAACACCGACATGTCTATCGAAATTTTCTCCATTCAGGTGCACGCGTGCGTCGATTCGTCTGATGGTGAGCTACACGGTGAGAAAGCTATTGTCTTCATTAGGACGGCGCAATCTTCAATGAACGGCAGCGAAGAGGTGTCATTTTCGAAAGTTGATGTCGTAACCACGCCCACGTCGAGCGAAATGCCTGTGCATTTGGATAATTCAAACGTGGCACTTCTTGAAATTAAGGAACCATATTATGAAGGCGGTGATTTGAAGACAGCAGTTAGTTGGCTCAATGCAAAACATTGTTCGCCCATCAGGACAACGTTTCTTGTGAGGTCAGCTTGCTTTCGATTAAACCACAATGCTTATTCAATGTTCAGTTGAAGCTTTAAAAGTTCGCAACATATTTACTTATAAACACAATATATAAATAGCACAGCCCAACGTCCTTTTGCACCTTAATCTTCATTTTCCCAACTTTTCCATTGTCCCTTAGCGTTTGCTTTCGACTCCTGCAGAGAATACGATATTTCTATACTTATAAGCCTTCTCCTTTCCATAAGCCTTTCTTCTTTAAATGCCCTTCTGTCTTGGGACTATGAAAGCTGAAGGGCCGGATCTGACAAATATGTAATTATGCTTACAGCTTTGAGGGAAAGGTGATGTCTCGCAGGTTGACATAAAAACTCATGACAAAAAAACCAAATAAGTGGATAATTTTGCTTAAATGGCGTTAGAAACTCACCAAAATTGGCCCTTAAACTATCAGAAATGTAACATAAGTAATGAAATTTGGTAGTCTTTGCTTCCTGCTTTTAATTAGGCAACTATGCTCAGTGGCATATATCATGTTGGCATTTCATAGTTACAAATATCAATAGTGTTTCAGCAGTTTCGTTCTAGCGTAGTTGCTGCGGCTCTGTAGGAAAGGAACTGCTCGACAACCCTCGAATTTTGAGGAAACGAAAGTGCTGTATCGTTCGCTACTGCAAAATATGAAAATGTCCCCCTATTTCCTCGAAAACAGGAGACTTATAGGCTGCAGAAATCTCGTTCCTGTTAAGGTATGCTCACAAGAAGCGAGAGGATCCTAGCTGAAAATAAAATAGACAGATATGATTTCTACTGCGACCACTGCCGAGAAAAAATCTAATTCGTTCTTGTACCATTGATTATGAATGATGAGGAGGGAAAACGAAACTGCCAGATAAATTCCCATATTCTGGTTGCAAAGTCTGAAGACCTACGTTCTATGTAGCCATTACGAATGCATTCCTATTAAAAAATTGACGAAACTCGGCTCTCTGTTCCCGAGAATTTCAAAAACGGAGATTCATTACATCAGTTTGCGGCTGATTCACTACATCAGTTTACCGCTGTGTGCAGCATCTGGCAAAAGCATGCAGAACCAAACCTGCGCATGTATGACACTGCAAATGTGGATAACGGCCACATTTTTTCATGCTTCTAGGAGGATCAGGTATGGTGCGGCGATTATCAGGGCAACGCCAGACACCTTGTCGCTAACTACGAGCGCAATTGCTCAGTTTAATGAAGGCAATGAAGTGCACAGGAAAGTTAGGAAGAGAAACAGTTTTGTTTCGCCTATTGATCTCAACAAAAAGAGGGCGCAAAAAACAGCGTTATAGCTGAGTTCTATTTCCGGCACTGCTCAAATGCCATCTTTTTTATAAATGAATCACCACAATAAAGAAAACGTTTCCAGTACTTGCGAAGTTTTTTGAGTGCTATTTCTTTAAGAGCATTGATCAGCTTTCACTGATGCCCGCATTCCATGCATTTAGCTTCACTTTGGATATAAAGAGTTATTGGAAGAAAGCAGTAATATAAAGTATGAGACAGGATAAAGTAAGCAATATATCTCAAAGAACAATTGTAAAGCGCTGAACTAATGGTAGCAAGGTATTTGCAAGGTATTGTGCACAGGATGTGTCTACCTTAGAAGCAAACAATAATAGATTTAGACTTTCGAATTTTCACTCAGAACGGTGTTCTAATTTCCAACGTATAGTTTAGCACCTTCGCCTTTACATATAACATTCTAATAAAGATGAGACTGAAAGGGGTATTTTAAAAAATTTTATAGCTCCCAATCAGTTTCATTCTTTATGATTTACGATCACATATTCTCAGCGTCTAGGAGTATGGTGGTTGATTGAAAAGCAATGTGTCTTCACCTTTGCGAATAATGTCTTCACGAATTGGCTTTGAACTCGTCCAAAAAACTAATTCCTTTAGAAATAATTTGAACCGTCATGTCTTAAAATACTGAAAGAAAAAACTGATCGCACTTTGGAAATCAGTTAGACAGAGAATGATATATTCAAATTTGCCACATGTGCGCTAAGAAAATTAGGATGAAGTTTGCAGTATATCAAGCATTTCCAGAAAATCTGAGAGTGGTGTTAGCATTCGTTCAGTTACTATTTCACATTTTTGTACATTTTCAAGATAGCACGACTGTTAAAGGCGATTTATATGCAATTGTCTTTTCGGCGCTTTGAAATTCTTTCTCTCGAGTTCCATAACAATGCTCAAATTTGGTAAAGTCGGTGATCAGAATGCTTGCTAGAAGTCGTTCCGTTCAAATGATGGTCGTATTCCTATGTGTTTATGAACTAATAAAGTGTAATGTGAGTGTTAATGAACTGTGTGAGGCAAGTGATGGTTAGGATTCCAGGTTCAAACTTACGCTTTCAGATGGCGTCTACTGGAATGTCAGCAGAATGAGAATCAAAAACGCACGTTTTACGACTTGGACACGTCGGGTCAAGACTGGGCTGATATGCGAGTTAACGAATGCGTGGCCGTACTTGAGGAGCTTAATTTTGGATGCTCTTATTCTGTTGAAGTCAGCAGAATGAATGAGAACGAGGTGAGTGCAAAAGGTTTAACAGCATCTTGACGAGGTTATATATGAACTACCGTTTTTGAATATTGCCTTCAAAGTATTTCGCTAACAAAAATTTCATTGACTTTATTGAAAGTTTTTGAATTCATTGAGACTGGTTGAATCAAATAGCTCTGCTCCACCAGCTAAGACTGATGCGTGAAGAATGGTCATATGCTCCAGATCTCTCCTAAAAGTGATATTTTTCGGGAAGTTGTTTGTTTGAAACTCATTCATGTGATCATCTGGGTGGTCTCCTCTACTTATCCGGCTCAACGTCGTATCTACTGGAATTATCGGAAGCTACCGGAAGCTATCTACTGGAGTTCGGTTTATGACGCTTCAAAAAGCGCTTTTATTTGTTATCAGTGAAGGAGGGAAGAATGCTGCTGAATAGGTCGCAGTACCCAACAATGGGCAACGAAAAGTTCTATCCTTGACTCCAAAAGATTCTAAAATTTCAGCTGACGGCAAGCGGACACTTCAAAACTGAAAGTTGCGAGTTAACTCCATCCGCAGAGCCCATTCCATGTGGGCGAATTCAGGATGCGCACGCACTTTGGTGTTCAACAGATGGGATACATATGCAGGCCACCTGCACATGGCGAGCTCCCCGCTTACGAACAGCTACTTCACGCACCCATTCACTCGTCGGTTTCAGAATCGCTTTGACAGCACCCGAAGAGGAGCTGAACAATGTCACCATAATTCCGCCACATATGCGTGACGTTCATTTTACACATTTGCACTCCAGCATACAATACACTGTTTATGTGCAAGCAATCACAAATACTGGACTTGGTGATACGATGATGACTGCCTTCAGTATTCCATCCGAACAAACTATCGGTTTCGACTCCACTTTTTCGTCGAACGGTGCTGAACCGTCTAGTGGAAACATGGAAAATGATCGCAAATTCGAGCAAATCAATGAAGGAATAGATGAAAGTTTTCAGAGGTTTCCAGGCTCTAAAATAATCGAACTACCTCTTGAAAGCGGTGTCGCAATGGATGTCAGGTGGCATAAGACAATACTCTTTTGTTTTTGTGTACAATATATCTTGAGGAGTTTGATATGGGTCCAATGAGTCTTAGAAAGTTTCTATCCTTTTGCTGTTCCCTTAGCGTCGGTGAAAGTGGTTGGGCGCAATATTTGATAGATTTATCACGGCCGGTTCAAAATCTTTTTCAAATGTATATAAAAATTTCATATACGGTATCATTAGCTAATCTAATACCGAATTTTTCGAGCAAAAACTGTCCGTGAAGGAGGACCGTTATACGTCTTTCTTATCCAAATAATGAGCTGCAGCCCAATGCAGTTGTATGCAGTTTTATGGGAAGAAGTTTCACCTTTGGCCACTTGTAACCAAATTCAACATGTTGTGCAATTTTGTAGATTTTAAAACGAAACGGGAAAGCTGCACTGCAGTGGCAACTTCCTGCTCACTTTTATTGAGAGAGAATCCTCACTCATCAAAGGGATGGAAAATGAAAGGGGAAGAGTATGCGGCACACGTCCTTGGGAGAATTAGTAACTGTCTCATTTGATGATCTAGAGATATAACTTCCGGATTTTAAAAGAGTGCAAAAGTACCACTAATAAACATGGACGGCAAAATCTTTCCCGTCTTCTCTTCAACGCCAAGTGCAAATCTGTGGAAATATCGAAAAAACCTAAATATTTAAGAGCAAATCCTTGCTGAATCTTCAACGTCTGTTCAGAATTGTGGCATTCACTACTGAAACATTTAGTGATACGAGCGATTGAATAAATGCTAAAAGTTTTCCCTGTGTAAAAAAATGCTAAAATTTACAATTTTGAGGGGATAATGAGACAGGAGGTTATAGATCGTTCAGTTCTCTTCCACACCACGGCTTCGTACTGGTTTCCCGTGGAGAACAGTCTTCTTCTCCCCATTTGACTGAGTTCTCACGTCTATAGCCATTTAATTCATGACGGTCTGATTGCTTAAAAGAGGTAACAAGCTGCGGAGGGATTTGGTCAAGAAATAATCGTTCGAGTTGCAATAGTTTCTTGGGATCGAAAAAACGAGCCTCACTCCTTTACTGTAATCCATGCCTCAAGCAATTTAATGCGGATACGGAATTGACAAACACGTCAAAGCTTGCACCACAGTGAGCAACTCTCTGTCTTGACAGTTGGAAAAAATAATAAAAGGCTGCATAGGTAGCATACAGTTGTGTTATCTGCCAATTCTTTGTTTATCAGTTGCCATGTGCCACTTGTAGCACTGCTTCACGGATGAGGAACTTGGATACATCTGCGAAGCGAAATTCGAGCAGGTGCATCGACTCTTCATCTCTCTATTTTATGCCGTGACCGTAGCGCAGCCACTTTCTGCTAATTTTTGAAGTTATTTGGCAGGCACTTAATTATTGGAAGAATGTTCCTTTCAAAGTTGGAAATTCCGAACGGTGACGCGGCTAGATAAAGCGAAATAAACGGATAGATGGTCATTGATTATCATGGTAATAACAAATGGGGATAAGGTTATATTCCGGATATGGGGTATAAATTCTTCATTTTGATGCATTATTTAATCTGTCGGAAGTGCTCGACGAAGTCATAATGAATTTTATTCAAATCAACAACCCTATTCGTTCAGTATGAGTCGATGTGTTTGTTGTGAAGCACTCGTAACTCAGTACCTATTTTTCATATTATTCTCTCATTTATATATGCAAATCAGCTATTACACATTGTACAAAAAAAGGCGGATAACGCTGAACTATTGCTCATTGAACAATTGTTTGCTGTTGTTTTTTTTAAATCTGTAGGAGAGATTTCTCATGCTTAAGAAGTTTTCATCGTATTGTACAAATTCTTGACCATAATTAGTGTGATAACGATCATAAAATATCATGAATCTATTACTTTCTTCTCGTTATGCACAACGGACGATACATCATTGATATTAAACATTCATATTCGTTCTCATTTGGCAGTTTGCGTAATTGAACATTAGGATTTGTTGAAATATCCGTTGAGAATTCTTTCAACATTGCAAAACATCTCATTTTCAAGATGAATTTTCTTTGCCGTACAATACATGGGGAGAAGATTTAGCAAATACGAGTGTTGTTAGAGCGTCCGGTTTCTCACTCTAGATCACAAGTTCGAAAAATTAACTGATAAGAGTTCAGTAGCTCATCTTACAGTCAAACTTGATAAACTGGCAGCCTTCTGTCTCGAGGTCAGAAGCTCCACCACTAGCTGATGGACAAGTCTCACATACTGCATGCATTCTTGCCTTAAAATCACACACTTGCGACCTATTACACCGAACTCTCAGAAGAAATCGGATCTTTAACGTAGATTTAGAATGGCGACATCGCGATCGACATTATTATATGAAAACAAAGAAGGGGAAGCAGAGAGAAATTAAGGTGCATGAGCGCAAATCATACGGACAAAAAGGTGTCACAAAAATCAAAACATAAACCATTACAATTTATTCCACCCGTAGACTGAAGGGATTTGTAAGTGGAGAAGGTTGTCGCGCAAAAAACTCGCTTGTACAGAAATAAATGTGAACAAATAAACAGACATATCAGGGCAGACTTCAGCAACACGATAATGTTCAGAACTTCCAGCACCATAAATTAAACGCTCCATTGCCGCGCTATTTACGCTTATTTCTGCAAAATTTATTCACCTCTTCGCTAGCTTATATTGTAATAACTGCAAGAATACCTCTTTTCTACGGTTAGTAGAGGGTTCATGAATCTCTTAAGCAGCACGTCGCAACGATTGCTGTGTAAATGATTCTGTTTTTGCTGAGGATTTTTTCAGTTGTCAGCGTAATTTTGCATTCTTTTCTGTTTCCTTATATTCTGCTTTTTTCGTCCAATAGAAGGTGCCATCAATCGATTATATCTATTGCTAGGAAAACGTAAAAACGGCGTAACAAGTAATTTTTATTCATGGATGGATGCAATTTACAAAAGCAAATCATGCATTGGTTGGCAATGCAATTCTCATCGCCAACCTTCATATGAGCATTTATGTCTGACTTTCGTGCGCTTCCGTCCTGTGGTTTACTTTAACACTTGGCTTTATTTCAGCAACGGAAACGTCAAACGAAAATTAATAACAGATGACTAAGCATGTCATCAAGTAGCGATGCATCACAGCCGTTAAGGATTTCAGTGCAAACTTTTATTTTCGTTAATTTTCCACAGTTTGCTGAAAATTTTCACCAATTTGCACTCATCCTGAGTTCTCGTCCACTTTTTCCCTTTCATCAGTGTTTCACCGAGGCTACGAGGCATTTTAGAAACTTCTAGAATTATGAAGTCTTAGTGAAATCTTACAATAATGCACTATGCACTTCTTTTTTTTTAAATTATCGTTATAACACCGGCTGTCTGTGCAACAGCTTCGTCTTGGGAACCTCTGAAGTTAAACTTATGTTGACCACAGAATGACCCTCTCTTGTCATCTTTCTCGTTGGTTCATTAATTTGCGCAAATAATCAAGGTTGCCAAAGAACCGCTGTGCGGTTCACATTAATTGATTTCCCATTTTATAGCAATGCGCCGCAAAAAAAAATCTTCGATGGAAATGCTGCATGCGTGATCAGTTTAATTGAACGGCGTTCCGCAAATTATGGAACAATTTGGTCAGAGGATATGAATTTATTCATCGAATCAACTGCTTTGCTTACTCCTATGATCTTGTGTCCTTTTCTCCTAACGAAATTCGAAAAAGGTGAAAGGGAACTTTTCATGTGTGATGGCACTTATAAAACAGCATGCCGTAAGCGGAAAAAAGTCTTCTTCACGTGAGACTTTGTTTCCACGTTCCAGAAAACATACTGTTTACTACAAATTGAAACTGGACTTCGCGAACGTTCCATTAGCGTGAACAAATACTCCACATGACACTTCAATGGCACGCATGCACAAGAATATTCTACTAATCGTGCGCAGGTGGAGTGCATTTCTTCGGCATCACAGGCCTTCAAATGACTCATGTTTTAAAAAGTTCAAAGTGGATGGGACGCATTTTAATCGTTTTTTTTTTTTATACGTATGAAACCTGCCAGCTCATGCAGACTGCCCAAGTTCCATTGTGGCTTACAAATTGTAATAAAACTATCAAGTTCTTTTTTCGGTTCTTGGTGTAGAAATCAGGGAACTTGCTTGCTACTGTTTAATTAAAATACAAAATTCGTACGTAGTATTCGAAGAATAACTATTACCAATCTGGAGCGGCACTTTTTGGAGTCTTGACATCAAAATAAGGCGAGGAGGAGATTGCCGAAAGAAAGAGCCAACTTAAGAAACCGTCGTAACGACTCGTAAGATGCAAGAAACAAAGGTACTCATCGTCAGCATGTGACAGCGAGGTTGGTGCACATTTGCACTAGCCACTTTAAATATGATCTAGAGAGGGAAAGGCTTGATGGGAGGAAGAGGAACAGTATGGAAGCATATTTTTTTAAACATGTGACACTGATACTTTTGAATTTTGAACCACGATGAGGATGGTTGATGATAATGCGTGCTGTATTTTAGTCGAGAGTAGAGGGGGAATGAAGTGAATAACCTGATCTTGGTACCCTTTTGGAATACTCATAACAAATCTACGTATCCCACGAGGAGACTATCTACTGGTAGTGCTCTAGGGAAGCGAAAGTCTTCTTGTTAAACCTAAGAACAGCCTTGCGGAAGAACTTCCACAGAAGTTTTCAAAATGAGTACTTCTAAAATTCTTGTACGTAAGATCTAATAAGCTTGTAAAACTGATTACACTGAAGCTAGAAATACTTTTTGCCGTTCTTTTCCATAAATCTTTGTCCTTTCTTCACTTTCCTTCTGGAAGTTGAGTAATCCTTGCTCTCCGTCTTTGTTCATTTTTGTTCCAGCAAGATTAATGGAATTCCCTAAATTAGTTTTTGAACCATATACTTCGATGTTGTCGCAGAAGTGATATTTTCACTGAGATTAACTAGTACGCAAAATTCTCACCAATCGTATAGAAAGCATTAAAAGGAATATGACAAGAGTCGTCGTATATACCGACCGATTGTGGGAGCTCCGTTTCGACCTCATAGGATCATCGTTAGTCACTAGACTGAATTCATTTCAATATGGCAATTAATTTCGCGGTAATCGTTTCAGTAGCTCACCGAGAGTCGGTAGATTTTATTCACTTTTTTTTCTGCCTCGGTTTGGCGACAGTATAGAATAATGAGCTTTCTGCATGCTGTAATAATCTCACTTCTAGCGTCCCTTCCTGCTGACTCTTCTCTCTTCTGTGGCATTAGCTTCTTATCTTTACGTCGTTTCTTTCAGCGTCACGGTTTTGTCGATACTTTTCAGCAGTTTCTGGCTTGTACCTTCTGCATATGTAGGGAGCAACCATCAAAACAGCTTCTCATAAAGCTGAAGTTTGGTGAATAGGTGGTTTTTTTCCACTCTCCTAAGCGAGGTTAATATTTTCGTCTTTTAGATTCTCATTTGGATGCACTTCTCGTTGAATGTTTCGCCATTCCGGCAGTCCTTCGAGTCCACTGTTGGTTCTCCTTCACTAGTCACTAAACCCACGTTTAAATGAAAAATCATCAGTCTACCTCCTTAACAACTGGTGTTGTGTTTTGAACGAAGCAGCCAAGGTTTCTATCAGATTTTTAAATGGTGTTTTTATTAGTCCGCTCATCAATGAGTTTAACGGCCTATTGCCTGAAATGAGGCGTATAAAGATGCGCTCATTTCCAAAAGCGAAAAAGATTCAAAGGGTTCCTCTAAGAAGCAAATAGCAAGGCGACATAGCGGAGAGGTGTTCGCTGAATAATTTTAATCATTTCTGAGTTGCGATAGCGAAACTAATCTAGGTATAAATGTATGCAAGTGCGTATGTACAGAGCTTTTTCAGCAATTTCTCAAAAATTGGGAAAACTTGAATTTTGTGGACGCAAACTTCATTTCGGGATAGCTTCATGTTTAAATATTGAGTCTCGGTATTCATCGCCTAATGATTTATAAAGTTTTCAGTGCTACTGATAGATCATGAGTTGCATCTAAAGTGTATGAATGCCCTTATTTATAACCTCTGTAATCAGTAGTATATGTCGTTCGTTCTTTGACTATTCTTGAAGGTTCTTAAGGATAGACGCGAGCGGTTATTTGAGGGATCTCTAAAAAATGAGGATAAATATAAGGGTAATGTTTACGCCACGTGCCGCTCGGTCTTTTGTAACAATTAGAAAGATCTTAAACATGTTGAGGAATAGTTTGGCATTTGTTGCTTTCACTAGCAGTCAAACTGGCATTCTCAGAAGGCATTGTCTGATTTACTGAGATGGATCCATTAAATTCTACGAGGGATTCTAAAATTTCGCTCCAAGAGAGTTTTTTATTTGAGTCAAATATGAAAAAGATGGCACATTGATAACTGATAAGGCACATTGATAATCGACGATGATTTTGCATGTTGCCACCAGTAAAAGTATGGAAGTATTCATCAGTCTATTAAACCTTAAGTGCACGTTTTCTTCGAACAAAGTGCTTATATGTAGATTACAACTGTTGTCCGGTTACTTAAAATAATTGTAAATGTTCAACACAGGTTCACGAATAAAGCATATCTGCGGGTTCTGTGTGATCCCTATAAATTCTTATTTCTGGAGTCTGAATCCTTGTAACTCTGATGATTTTATTTCGATTTTGAGAGCAGATAATTTGGAGCGGGGTGACTTGAACTTCAACGGTTCCTTTGCTCACATTCCAACTGCTGATGTAAATCACTCTGTTTATAATTTCCTTCATGGGCAATCGAAAATTCTTTTCGTTTCGAGTAAGTGGCAACTGCAATCTGCTTCCGGCAGCAACCTTAAAAGCAAGAACTTCGAAGAGCCTCGTACCTGCGACAAAAAGCATCGCATCAACCGATCCTATTTTTAAATCTGTGACTAAAGAAATGAATGATTGAATATTTTCGACCCAGTGTTCCGGAGGTGATGAATAAGAAACCCATTTCCGCTACTCACGCCTTGTTCTTGATTCAACCTGCAATTTCTTTCATCATATACTGGAAAGGTGCCAAAATAGTCGAAGGTTGGTTCCCTCTGGATGCGTAAATATGGCGACTTTCGTAATTCGTGAATTCCTATGACAGTATTCTGGCCTGTCCGCTAGTTATGCCTGAAATGTTAACTCAGTACATTTTCTATGAATTTCATATTTTGCTAGTGTTACTGAACCTTTATATGTTTTCGCTAACTTCGCGAGAGCACGTTATGACACTTCGTGCCTATTTGTATATGTGCATGCTTCTATCTCCCTCTTCTAGTTCCAACTCTTGGAAACCGGTGAAGCAAGAGTTAATAAAGTGCTACCTTACCTTTTCTGTAATACATCCCACATTCATCTATCAACTTCGAAAGGATATATATATCGGATGGTGCTGAAAAGTCTGCATGCTTTTCACACAAGTGAGATTTTCATCGTACAGTTCTGGGAAAGTCCAGATTCCAGAAAAACAAGTCTTTGGTGAAAGTCTGCGAGTGCAGTCGGGCATTAAAATGCGAAGATATTCTTCCTCATAACTCACTTTTTATTGTTAACTTTGAATGATTAGGTGAGCGTTTAATTTACGAACTCCGCACTACGCTTCTTGGTTTGCCATCCAAACTAGTGCTACAGTTCCATCGCTTTAATGACTGTTTTGCTGCACACAAACCTGTTCTATTTTTTTTCCGCTTTCTGTCGTTTAGAAAGTAATTTATCGATGAATGAGTAATTCCTCTCATTCGCCAAACTCCGTCTTACCAACTTCAGCTGCTAATTCACAAATTGTGATGCAGAGGTGAGAAATTTGAAATGTGTTACCCTGAACATAAAACTATTTCGCGCATGATTTCAACTGTATAGGCTCATCCATTGATTCTTGTAACTGTGAATATGCAGATTGATGAGTGCAATCTAGGGGCCATTAACAACTAAGCTAAAGCGAATCTTGTTTCTCGAGAAGATGATGGTACTTTATTTAGATAAGCAGAAGATACCTTTCCTTCCAAATATTTCAAGCTCAAAAGCTTGAAATACCCAATCGACTGTTTCCTTACAGTAGAAACGCCACCTTCGGCTTTTTCACTGCTCACCAGAACTTCTTTATCATAAGTCGAATTGAGCAACCAAGGCACAGTGGATGCCATTTTCAACAAGTGCATGCAGTAGGATCAGAAATAACCTCAAATAAATCAACAGTAAAAAAGCCAGCGGCAGTGGTTAAGGGAATACTGTGCTGATTGAAAGTGATATAATATGCCACTGCAAGCTTCCCACTGCTATGTTCATGGACAGAAACGCCGATAAGAATATCTAGCAAGCTGAAGTGGTGCAGATCTGGAAGTACATCAGGTCATGTGAAAAAGCATGTACGCGAACTATGAGGAGGTCTGATCGGAAGAATCGGACTGTGCGTTGCTCTTCGCAGAAGGTAGATGTGGCAATTGCACGCGTGAGTGACCCATTTGTGTTTCTTATGCCATTCGACTTCAGTCGCATCCAACGTCGGCAAACGATCGAGTTTTGTTTCAATATTCTCGTAAGGGCGAGTGATGTTCCTCTTGTTTATTGCATCAATCAATTCCGCAGCGTTCTCTTTACAGCTTTCGGTGGTGTTAACACATTGAACATTTAATTTCGTGCCTCGAACACTTCACGTGACAACTTATTCAGACAGTTTACTTTCTTTCGATAATATATTGATATGTCACAGAATAATGAGCATTTCTTGCAAAAACATTGCGGATCACACGTTTAACTATCTGCCTATCATCTATATATTAAAATTAATGGTCCACCATCAAGCTCAGAATATGTGGCAAATTTGTGTGAGTTTATGTTGTCTGGAGGTTCTGGAACCATCTCCAGGTATCTAATCTCTTTCCCCTCCCCCTCCCCCCAACTTCCTGACAGTTTAAATTTTGAAAGTGAATGCAAATTTCCTGGAGCTGACTGCCATTAGAAACCAATTTTTCCTTTCGATATGCAAAATAGGAACAGGTTTTATAGACACCACACAAGTTTTGCTTCGCAGTGGATCCACGTAGCTGTTGGTGGAAGATTGCCGGCATAACTTGAGATTAGACTGTTTGGTAGAGACGAAAGTCAGAATTGAAGGGAATTCAGAACTGCTCACCTCACTGCTAGGCTTTATCATTGCGGCTTCGAAAAGCAGATGTCGAAAGCGAAGGACTTGAAGAGTTGAGAACCTTTGTTAAAGTCAGCGGAGTCATTTCGTTAGTGGTGTATAGACCACTACCAAACTTCGCCACGCGATTTGTGAGCGTGGAGATGCTGCAATGGGTGTCTTAGAAAATGAATCTCTTAAAGCCTTTTGCGAGACCAATCTATTCATCCTTCAAGATTCGGTTAAATATCCGCCAAAAATTCTTCCTTTTTTAAGCAAATTGATACGAACATTGCGTCTCTTGAAAAATTTTGCTGACATCGTCAATCAAATGCGTTCATTCCTCAAAAACCCCATCAGCTATATTTTTTGCACGCATTCAACTATCCTGCTAGCATTTCAACCTGTTTACAAAGAAGCTTTGCCGGAGGACGGAGGTCAAATTTGAGAGTGGCTGAAGAGTGGTGAGGTTCTCCTCGTTACATCTCATTTGTCTGATTTTGAGGCGATCATCGGAAAAGTATCTGAATCTTAAGATAACTGACAGTATCTCTTGCTGAACTATTGTTTTCCAGGGAAGCAATCCATCTTCGCTGGGAACTAGGAAAGAAGAAGTTATTTTCCGTCTATTCTATTGCACTGAAATAAGAGGACAATTGCGATAACCTGTATGACCGGCAGTTGTGAAGGAATATTTCGTGAAGGTTTGTAATGTTAGACGGTTGGAAATTTTTGCACCGATGAAGTCAAACTAGAGCTATTGGAGTATGATCACAATTTTTTTGTCCTATTTACGCATTGGCGTTTTCCGGAAGAGCAGTCGATTTTTGAGCAACAAAAATATTACCTTTAAAAAAACCAGTATTTAATCTGCGATAATTTTGAAATCGATACAGAACTGAAATGGTTTTTTGAACTTTTGAATAGTCGGATTTTTGAAATAGTTCATTGTTCTGAGTTCCCTGTAGGTGTAAGGTCACATAAGGACATTTGTCACAATACCGCACAGCTTCGTAAAATTCCCTATAAATGGGTGGAAAGTTTATTTGTGGGCGCTGTTTATGAGGTTTCATGCGACTGAAATTTAGGCATGGCGACAACAAGCAGTCGTCGTTGAGAAATGGTGGAGGGGCATGAAACTTGTTCACTCGTGACCTGAGAAACGCAAAATCTATCGATTGTTATTTGCGCTGTGAAATCTTAAGTCTGTTTTGCGCGTTTCTCACTTCTCCTGCGTAAACCCATCAACGAAGTGCATTGCGGTTGTTTTCTTTCTCTCCTCTCTCATGACTAGAAATGATGCTTTCGAAACCATCATAGTTGGATTAAGAAGAATGGCTGCTTTGATTTAACATGAAGTACTTTGCATAAATCATAGGAAACTGCGGGTAGGTCATTTGAAAAATTGCTCACTGTTACCTAACACAGCGAGTGCTCTACAGTAGCTCTCTAGACGAGCATGTTGGCCATATGACATCCAACTGTGATCTTCAATGCGTTTATTGGTTGCCATTATTCCCTACATCAATGCAGTCAACACCATTTATTAGGGAGGATGAGTGGAAATAGTCGAGAAGTGGAAAGTTGAAAACCGGCCCACCGATGAAGGAATAAATTATTATAGAAGGGAGAGCACATTTCTGCCCCTGGTCGTTCATGTGAGCAGTCAGATGATTGTGGCTTCACGGACACCATAATGACCGACCTCAACATTATATCCTCGAAGTTATCGGAATAGAGAGTACTTCATACAGTTTAATGGAGATATCACTCCTGATCAAGTGATATTTTTTGAGATCTGACTAAATATAATTAGCGGTGACAACATTCTTCGAATCGAGCGGACAGGAACCGCTGTTCTCAATCTTCCGTTCGACGCAACAGTTTCTTCCTGGCTCCTTACGACAAACCATTCAATGAAACTTGAGTGGGTTTTGTTCAAAACTGGGAATTTGAATGGATGCTCTGGTTGACTGCAAATCTGACCATTTTCCGGATTTTTGTCCCATTTATGATTTTCCTGCTTGCCTCACAGACTTGGCTGGCTAGCTTTCAGCTTTCTCTTCGTTCATGCCCATCTCCTAAATGTTTCCTTGTCTTTTGGAAATTTTCTGCCGGAAGCTCATTCTTATAGCGCATATCGACCTCCTAGCGAAACACTTCTTTCGCACATTCGCTTCATCTTTACAAATGTGCACTGTATGCGGGAGCAATATGGCAATATAAATGCTGTTTTGGAAATATTTAAAAATTGCATTTATTGCGGATATGATAAGTCATGCTGATAAGCTAAGCTGTCTCTAATGGAAGCTGAGCGTGTCGAAAATATACGCGAAACATCTTGAGGATACGAGTTAAGGTCACTTTATTGCCGTCGATAGACGCATCGCACCAGAAGGTGTCCACGTTGCGGTTCGTTCCCTTACTTCGGTACGCGCCCCTCTCGTCCAATTTTTCGTCTGGCACAATTCTGAAACAATTTCTTCAGTGATCGTTCGTCTTGTTTTATGCGTCTACTGAAGGATTTCTCGCCGCCCCATTCCCATTTCTCGACCCTGTGCGTCTGCGGTACACTCTCACAATCTGATTGACGCTCGTTGCTTATCGCAACCAACTTCTACCTAAATATTTCTCGAATGTTCTCAATTTCCAGTGATGACTCCTACGTGACTACTGAACTCTTCCTCATCTTATGTTTTATTTGAGCTGTATCTCCGCAAATTCGAGTATCCACGCAATTATTCAGCGAAGCGTTTTTCTACAAGATTTCATCTAATGTTTCCGCGGTGAACTATAGCTAAAAATCAAAATTAATGCTGTTGTTGCTACTGCGTGATCCTGTGATATCCATCTCAGTTTCTTGATATAAATAAGGTAGGATTCGTGCAACTCCGTCAAATGGCATTCGGGAAGATTTTATTGAGATCTGAAGTTGATATATGCACGTTTAATTTGGCTAGTGAATGAATTCGACTACGATGAATATGCGAATTCGACGGAGATCTAGTTTTCTCTTTAACTCCATAACTCATTGATTTGTCCGCGTAAACCCACCACCTCACGAATTCGTCTAATCCGTCTACGATGTGAATCATGTCCTTTACTATCATGACGCGTTCGTATTAATTGAACGCATTTCG
This sequence comes from Parascaris univalens, assembly GCA_037576465.1. NCBI lineage: Eukaryota > Metazoa > Nematoda > Chromadorea > Rhabditida > Ascarididae > Parascaris > Parascaris univalens. The sequence continues at coordinate 66,514,963 of CM075173.1, read as the reverse complement.
GTGAAATCTGCGATTGCGAAAGGGACATAATGATGAACATTGCAGTTTCGTCGTTAAAAGCTCTCATTGCCCGAGATATTTGAAAGAGGTGGGCACTGAAAGGCTTTGCAAGATGAAGGTACATGTTGATTTGGTGACGAGGTGGACGAAGAGGAAGGAGTAGGGAGGAAAAACACAAGTAAGCCTATAACTAAACGAAAGTACCAATTGTTTTTTTTTCGATGAAAGTTCGTTTTTTCGCCGAAATGTGAGACGGGAATTTTTGAAGCGTTTTTTTTTTGCAAAATTCTTTAAGGACAAATTACTCTACATTTCTGAACGTCTCTCGATCACATAGCTTATTTCCGTCATGAATTCAGGAATTGTTGTTCATTTACGAGAGTGTGGAACCTCATCGATTTTGCTGTTGGTCTCCGTCCCTCCTCTCCCCACCCCATGAAGAAGCGAACGCAACATGCCAAGAACTTGGGTGTTATCCTACTGAGAGGTGAATATCGCCTTCTTGCTACCGTTTGGTAAACCCGCAATAAGCATCGACTGCTCAAGCAAATACATGTGGTTGTTGAGGCGTTTGCTGCAGCCGTAACATATTATCTTCACACTTTCTATTTCCTCTTGTTTTTTCTTTTTCGTAGTCGGGTTACCATCATTCGCTAAACTTTTGTTGCTGCTCGAATCGTCTGCCTTTGTTGCGCTTTGCGACCTACAGCAAAAGTAAAGACCATTGACGTGCATCGACAAATCGTATAGCGACACTTATGTGATCCTGAACAATCCCATACAGCTAAAGCTTGCCAATTTAAGAAACTGAGAGATGGATTGAGATCTGCAGATGAAGCCCCAAATTTGGTGAATCTCAGATGGCAATCTACATCTGAGGATCCCGTCTAGAAACGTCTTGAAGTTTTTTGTTGTGACAGCATATAAAATAACTTTTAATGCTTTTTTAATGAAACCATAACTGTCAGTGAGAAATATGAGATATAGAAGAAGTGATAAACAGCGACAAATGTCTCATTGGAAGGCAAAAAAGTAGTCAATAAATGAAACAACGTTGATAAAAATGTGCGTATATGCTGGTGCAAAAATAACAAAAGTAGCAGACACCATAGTCTTTGCTGCAAAGTGAAGGACGTGCTGTTGATGTCGCTGCTCTCTTGCAGCTCCAGTTGACTAAAGAACGTGTGAGAAACATTGCTTTCCGTCGTAGCTAACGTGGATGTGAAAATCTGAATAAATCACGCGATATGTTAAAAAAGTTCGGAGATGGTGTGTGTGTGTGTATATGATTAAGAATGAACCACGGATATACATATGTATGTATATCCGTGGATCACTCTTAATCATATGCAGTCAGAATTGACGTTTTGATAATTCGCATATTGTGCCAGATAAATCGATTCATTTTCACCTAAAAACTTGTGAAGAAGTTTTATCGTGATTTGCAAGTTTTTATTGCTGGCTACAGCTGAGCATTCCACAAATTCTTAGAAAGCACGGCAGCTCCTTTGAACAATGGAAGGTGTGTATGAGCGGACGCTTAATGAGGAATATTTGCTCTGTGAAATAAATGTTTCTTCTCCGTTCCCATTATTTCGCTAATGTTATAATGGGGTTGCCCAGGTGAGAGACCATGCTGAATAGGAAGGACATTTATTGTTGCAGCATATCTGCAAAGAGGCGTGAATTTGAGCCGAAGATTATTCCATTCTTATGTTCATTCTTTCCTTCATTCTATCGTTCGTTATTTGTTAGCGCTAACTTTTCTCACTAAAGGCTTTTTCTTCTCACTGAAATTCAGCACCTTATTTGGTTATTGTGCGAGAATTTATTTTAAAGGTAAATTCCACTACTTCATCTTATGGTTCTCTTTATCTAGGCTTCTTATTAGATGCTTAAGGCGGTATATAAGCATTAGCATGCGAAAAGGTTTTTCAGAATTTTGAGCGGAAATGGTCGTATAGTATGTTCCTACGAAGCAATGTACTTGCCATGTCTCTTCTGAGCTATTGCTTTTGCGATATTTTTTCGATTCATATTTGCTATTCTCATTTACAACCTATTGCTAGCAATTTGCGTTTGTAGATTTTTTTATGTATTTCATTTATTCCACATAACTGTTCAATTTGTCTATTCATTTAAGTGTACCCTAATTACCTTCATGATTTTCTGCTCCGTTTTGCTTCATGTATAGTTCTAACATAGGGAAGTGTAAGAAATCCACAGATGCAAAATCTCGAATGAAGAGCTGCCGAGTTTCTCTGGGCGGAGTTATCAATACGAAGTGCCCTGTTCAAGCTCATCGAAATTTGAACATTACGCTATCCAAATTCGATATATATACCTAATATATATATATATATATATATATATATATATACCTAATATATATATAGTGCAGAATCATCTCACTTTGGCAACATTCAAAGAGTGGCAGAGGTACCAGTCAATACGCTCTGAAAAAATTTCAAGAAATATATTTTTTTACAAGTTTCTGAAGCATTGTCGATATTATTTGCGAATGAAGGAAGTGTGCTCATATATAAATAAGTCGAGAATGAACTACGAACTAGTAATGGATGCATCAAGCTTGTGTGAGAAATGTTGTTGAAGTTGGTTAGCTATCGGTGGAATTAAACTATCATTCTTATGATACATTTACGATTGCCGTCGACACATCGCGGGAATTTATGTACGTTTTCGAGGTTAGGTTTAGCGTAGCTCCTTCCATATGGGAAATATTCTCTAGCAACTGTAAAACCTTTATCCAATAATACTTCTTCGGTTTTTTGATTGCCATGGATGTCGAAGTGGTGAGGATTGGTGAGGAAATGCTGAGGGCTCCCCTCAACGTCCGTCTTCCGTGTATCGATATTCCATTGAGAATGCGCTCTCCATTAGCTTAAAATTTATCGAAGAAATAAAGTTTTGTCGGGAAAATTCTTTTTGAATTTATTTCATGAAAGTTATAGTATGACTGTCGAATTTGACCTTCAAAAGTCCACCCCAATAATTATATTCGCCATTTTAAAGAGTATTAATATGTTCCAGCGATTCAGGCGCGAGAAAAATTTGTTCAAAATTCCAAAAGTTGATTATTTGGTAGAAGTTTGTAATATACCGCTCACCGTCATTTTTGATGTAAGCTGTAGCGTTCAAGTACACATTCAATCCGTGAGTCTTACCAGTCGTGGTTATGTTGCTGCTTCTGTTGTAGGTTCGAGTAATGGAAATCTACTGCATTCTTTACTCATCCGCATTGTTTCCATCGTCGATTACTCTTTAGCGCCACAGCTTTCAACATGTTTCCCGTGCTTGAAAACGTTTCCTATTGCTCTTCAAATATATCGTCCAGTTTTCACTCATATCTCTTCCAGCTTATGCAATTCGTAGACTTCTTGTGGCTACAAAACGCCTGAAAGCTTGAAGTTTTGTCGAGCAGTTTACTCCTTATAGCCACAAAGTTTCATCCATCTCATAAAATTATCCCTGTAAGCTTTTGTTCGATTAGGATGGCAATGAATAATTTATTATTTTAGGTGAGTAAGTTTTGCAAACAATTGAAAAATAAAGTCTAGTTGCAGCTGCACTTCCTTCAAGTATAATTAAGATTTTAATTAGACATCCTCACTATGTGGGGAACAAATTCAAATTTTCTTATTCCAATAAGCGCTGTTGCTGTCGTACCCTTGCGCTTCTGACGGATTAATAGCTGTGTGGTCTTTATATTTGGTTTTGCTTTGCTTCTTTCGCTTCTGGGAAAAAAACATATTATCGAGGTCCTACCTATTCACCTATATATTCACTTAGATATGTATGCACACAATCTTATGTATTAATTCAACAAAAAAAAAAATGCGTAACGGACATCCGGCTTGATTTTAGGTGCGACCCTAAACGAAATTTCTTGTCTCGATTGCCATGTTCAGCAGCATGCTCTAGTTTGGCAACAACTGAACCTCTTGGATCCGAGCGCTGCTAAAGATGATTTTTTTGCAAAACACATTTGCAATAACAAATATAGTAGGTCAAGGCCGCCACCACTGCGTATGATCAACACGGGCAGCAGCGATTATTGGCATTTATTGACTTCGTCCTGATAGGGAACGAAGCACAGGGAAAGAATGCTGGCTGTCCTTTGCGGAGTCGACCTTCGAAAGTGCTTAGTTCGCGACAAAACGTGAAAAAATGAGCACGAATGTGTAGAAGATATCACCATAAAAACGAAGTCTTCAAAGGGACGATATCTCCTAACCACGTTTCTGGATCGGTCTTAGAATCGTTCAGATGACTCCTAAATTTTACATATTCCGGCTTTCGAGAATATAGATGTCTGAAGTGGTGTTTTCTTTAGAATTATTTTCCGCGCACGAAATGGCTGCATTGGTTCATCCATGGTTCGCTTCGAACCTCACTAATTATGCCATCGAGGAGCACATAACGCGCTACCTTGTCGGATGTTTCTGAGCTTCGGAATTGGATCTCTTGATATTTGTGCTAATACAATCAAATTTTTTGTACTTTGCAAACGGCAATGATTTTCACGAGTCATTTGTTCGAATTTCTTTGAGATGTTCGCGAAACTCCAGCATTTCTCCAGCATCACAAGCTGAGTAATGATTGCACTGCTTAAAGTGGAGCTAGTGCTGCGGAGTAGAGTGAAGAATAGAAGAGAATGGAAGCATCATCTTCATGATCACCGTTAAACAGTGGTGAGGGCGACCTTCACTGCAGTTTTCCATCGGAAGGCTCGAGGTTTCGATTGCCGGATTTTGAGTTCATTTTTGCGCGCTTTCTGAACCTAATTCTGTCAAAAGGATTTTCGCAGTGTGAAACATTTCCCCGTTAGTCCAAGTGGTGAAGAATAGGGGAGGAGGGGGGGGGGGGGGGGGAGGGGAAGGAGGGGAGGAGAAGGCATGGGAGACACCATCTGTAAGTAGGAAGTAGTGTAGTAGTTTTTTGGCTGTAAAGAAGATGTGCAGGTCGTTTTGAAAGTTGTAGGTGCTGTTTTTTGCAGGAAAAGCACGCAGACGTCTACGTGCTAAAATTGAAAAGATGCTGGAAACACTTAGTTCATCCAAAGAAAAATGAGGAACACAGTGACGTCAGCAATTTCTCGAACATAACAAAGAGTTACACACTGTGATGCCAATAGTATGGAAGCCAATAGCAGGAAAACAATTCATTGAAAATGCGACAACTGAGAGAAAGTTGGAGTTCGCAACACGGCCTACTCTTTTTTTGTAATTCTTTTTTCTCTAGCTCGCTAAATTTGCGCATTCTTTCGCACAAGACAAGCATATAAAGAATATTATATAATTATCTGTCGCATATAAATCACACACTATACATCGGAAAACGTTCTACGAAAATATGACTGAAGAATGGTAGGAAATAGAGAACAATAAAATGAATACGTAAAGAGGAGGGACAAGGTGAGCATCAACTTGGAAATTTATGAGATTCTATGGAAAAACTTGGAAAGTGTGCAAAGATTGTTTGAGAATGAGCGATGCGCATCATGTAGTACAGAAAAATCTAATAAATACATATTTCTTGATTAGGCGGTACATTTGCTCGAAGTTTTTGACGTGACGTGTTTCATTTCCAGTTTCTTGAGTACTAAGCGATGAATTTTTGAAGAGAAATAAAAAACACTCAAAGTTCTTTCAGATCGGTCCGCTCTCATCTATTTCGAGTAAACTAGAAATTATCCATTGGTCGACGATTTCAGAAAAACGGTGACGATGAATCGAAGAATTGCATAGTGGGAGAGAGAATGCGGAACTTGGCAGTTATAAATCACATCAGAAAAATTTCATGCCAATTTGGAGGAAAAATTCGTCTTCCGCTTTTTATGGTGGCCTCACCTTTTTCTTTGCCCTTTTTTTCGTTTTTTTGAGAGGAAAAGGATAATTCACAAGTTTCATGACTTTATACACTTGCAGTATGCGATCTCTTTAATATCACTTTCAACAGTAAATTTCAGTGATAATATCCACAGTGCATTTTATCAACGAGAGTAATCAAATCATCAACTGTGGGGAAAATTGTGAGACGTTAATGCAGCTATTGCGCGAAGTAAACGCCAATCGTTCAAAGTCAACTCTTTGCAGAAGAAACTGTGATGAAGGATTTTTGCGGTTGTAAAAAAGCACTTAAGGCGTTTTTTCCTTCAATTATTTGATATAACAAATGAGAATAGTTGATCGCATTTGATAAGTGCACAATTTCTATATTTGCCATGAGCTACTCTAACTTATTGGTAGAATCCTCCACGCATGAAATCACTGAAGCCAATAGAAATTGGCATCCCGTTTTATCCTATTCATCGCTGTATTTTTCTTCGCTTTCACCTTCAAGAAGTGAAACGTTATGCTGTCTTCAATGACGTTTAGTGAATGTATCGCTCAGTACCGAAATTGTCCTTTTTCGAGGCAACTAATAAAGCCGAATTTTGGCACATTTCATATTAACCTTTGTTCATGTAACAGACAACCGTCTTTTCAATCGTACACCATTGTGAGATTAAGAAAACCATAAAAACTGAGACAACAGTTTATATATATATAGATTTATATACAATTTGATGACAGTAGCATCTTTAACGGGAGTAACTGTAGGCGAATAAATTTTGTGCTTTACAAGCAATCGTAGAAGATCTCTTGAAGATTACTTTCGCAGCACCGGGAGCCGCATCGCAGTCGGTCGAGCAGAACTCATCAGTGTGAAAACATTATTAGTAAATATAAGAAAACTTCACCATATTTAGTTGCTAAGCAGATGTTGCATAATTGAACTGGACATTGTTGAGTCCACGATACTCTTACGGTCCAATGGAGAAAACTTTGAAAGCATAAAGGAAATCGCTGTGGTCATAACATTTTATTTGACTGATTGATTGTGGGTGGCGAATTGATTAGGAGTGCCGAGATTGATGCGATTTAGCGATGTGGAATAATCCTCACTTGTTGCTTTTTGTTCTTTCAAACAATATGCTCATTTATGTGCGGATATTTTGCACAGCACATATCGTCTTTTGAAGTGCTTCCAAAACATTGATAGGCCCTTTCAGACTCATTTACGTAAACGATTATAGTAATTCATGATGATATCATTGAGATATGCATGAGTGATTGACGAAGTCGAATTTAATTCGAAATGGTGTTGAGAAAGGCAGATGAAATTTCCAAGCCTGCAGTTATTTCTATTAACTCCCTTCCCTTTGTTTGTTTCGTCCGCAGAAAAAGACAACCATTCCACTGAAGAATGTTTGCTACTCTATATGGGCTTTCCACTCCCCCTTCCGTCCTATGATCGCAATAATTATTGCGGTTTTTTGGAGCTAAATCAATCGTTGATACATTTCATGCGTTCCAGTAACGTAGTTAAGTCATTGCAGACATCTCTAAGTAGTTATGAATTAATCGATATTTTAAACAGTACTTTGTACTGTTTAAAATATCGATTAATTCATCGTGTATGTTTTACAGAAACCTGATGAAAACTAAAACTAATATATGAGAGGACGTGTAATAATGCGCTCACCCTATGTTACGTGATGAATTTGTATGTTCTACTAAGTTTCGATTCGTTATTCGAGATTATGCGGATTGTCCACTCTATAAAAGTCATATGTTTATAAGTCTGAAGCACTCAGGACAATGGAGCGCTTGAAGAATTTCTGGAATGAGATCGCTGGTGATGGAGTCGATTACTCGCAATTTGAAACAAGGCAGGCATTTTATGTTTCTCTATTAGGACCACAATTTCTTTTCATCTATAGTCCGATTACACTTTATTAGGAAAGGCTCATCTGCATATTTAGACATTGAAAGCATCACAAATTTCATGCATCTTAAGACAGTTCATGCGAATAGGTAAGACTTTTGTGACCTCAACGCATTTTCCTTACTGATTTAGTGAACTGCAAGTTTTGAATGAAATGAGTGAGTTACAATGTTCTTCAAGAACTGAAGAGGGATTGTGACTCCTTTCGAAGAGCCGAGAACTGTATGTGACCTGAGTGCGGGAAAAATGTTTAAAAAATGTATTTTTGAATGTTTTGGTGTCTTTGATTTCGAAGAGTTTTGTGTCCAGCGACAGTTTCTTCAGATTTTCCCTTGCATTCCCAATAATTTCAGCCGAGTGAAGGATAGACTTGGTGCATATGGTCCAATATTTTGCAGCCTTTTCGTGTTTACCGGACTGGCTTAAACATTAAAAACCATCCGAATGCTTTATAATAGCGCACTGCCCAAATAGTTTATTTTCAGATACCGTTTCTATATGAAATAGTAAACCGTTTCGAATGAATACTTGCATGGCACTGGTTTTGATTTATTTATACTATATCGGTGAGCCATTTTACCCAGTAATCAGAGTAATTTCCGAGGAAAGTGTTCAAAAATTTGGGTGAACAATCATGTGCAGTACATAACAAAAGATGCGGAAATAAGCGTTGTCCGATTTGCTGTTGTCGCCGTTGCGAAACTAAGCATTAATTCCGTTGATTCCAGTTTCTGATTAACAAAGAACTCGTACCACAAATTACTGTGCAGTAGCATAGCTACTAATAACGTGATAAAGGTATATTCAGTTATGTAAATAAAACCGACATGGATCATTGAAATGCTGCTTGATGCCTAGTGTATGAAAGCGTTCCTCAGAGCCTTAAAAAATTGTTGATCATAGGATACCCTTAGCTCATCCATAAGCAAAGAAAACTCGAGAAGTGGTTTTGCTGGCTTGCCACTGTTGTTGAAGCCGTAACTCTCCGACAGACGTGTAACAGAAAATGCTTCTCAAAAAAATGGCCGTATAAATTTACCGTTCACGTCAATTTGATGTACCAGCCAATCGATTGATGCGTTCATACTCAGACGAACAAATTTGCAGAAATGGAGATGCAGATATAATTGTTTTCCGAGACAATTCATCGAAATTTCGCCTTTTCGGAACGAATGTCCATGTCACGTTAGGTGCAGTGATCGCAGCCACAGTCGGACTCATGGTAACGATCACTTTCTGCATATTCTATACATTTTATCACAGTCGAGGACAAGGAAGGAACGAATTTATTGATCATCTTGAGTTGGGTAAGTGCACTGATCTCATATCGCTGATAGCCTATCTGAGAACGTTTTCACCAAATGGTCGTTGCACTGAAACTCGTCGACAAGTTTTCTTCGACATCGAAACATTTCTCTAAAGTTGCGTTTATAGTTAGCACGATCTAGAGCCAGATAGCACAAATAAAATTTTTTTTTGCTTTTAGAAGTATAAGCAGCACAGCATTCGACAAGCATGCTTCTTTGAAAAATGCCCTCCGGTAGTTGCTTGTGCTCACTTGCACATCAATCATAAACTTAAATGTGCATGTTCACTGAACTAAACACCTTGAATTCTAAGTAAGCGTGATCGCCGATGACGCAGTGAAAGAAAGAATAGGCTGAGATTTGAACATTTAAACGTTGTCTGCAGCAGTGATAAGGTTGCATGGGCGTTCATGTTCTGTGGAGCTTTACAGCCATGAATAACCGAAAACCACCAGTGAACTTCGTGAGACAAGAAACTAAAGCAAGTTTTGTTGTAGTGTAGAAAAGTAGAGTATTGTAGCAATTAAGTTAAATTCAACTGCACCTGCATTCACTGAAAATTCTCAGCTTGTACAGCCATGCTCTTTGATGTTGAATGGATATGTCCGTAAGTCGGAGAAACCAAAGGACGAAGAAAATAAGGCAGTTAATCTCTTCCATTCTCTTGCCCTAATCCTCCACGCACGCACGGTTTCACTTTCACAGAATCATTATTTGAGACTGAAAAATCACAAAGCCACACTTTGAAAGTCACCTCATAAAACATAAATTTCCTCACCAATATCTATTGCTTTGTTTTGTTGCAGTCCAAAATGCATTCACAGTCTTTTTCCGGCTTCTTGAATTATGATGGCACCAAGTGTCCCTATGTGAGTGTTCTAGGGTGGACCATTTCCCTTTATTTCCGTTCTGCATTCGCCGCTGGGCATCTGTACTTCCTACCTGCACTGTTACCTCTTTATAGCCGAAAACTAGCTATCCGCGTCGTGATTTCTCTGTAACTTTCCGCTGTGACTTTCCAATATTTCCGTGATAGGAATATTACAATGGGTGATATTCGGGAGAAAAAAGAGACGAGTTCAGTCACACCATATCTTAGATATTAAAGCGTGTTAATTGTTTCCTGTGCTCCGAAGCTGTTTCACTCAAAATTTATGCTCCTTTCGGTTACTGAGAATAAATGCACTGCTGACGCGCTAAGCATTTCAAGAAAAAACCTATTTACCGGCAGTTGTTGCTGAAAGAAAAAATAACTATGGGAACCATTGCTCCTCAGATCCCAACAACTCGTCTATTCACTTTTTAGTTAAGACTATTCCATTACTACCCATCCAGAAATACAAGTACGCTCGTTTATGGAAGCTAAAGAGCAGTCACATGCGCCCGCGTACACATATGTGTCTGTGTCTGTATGTGTCCACTAAGTGCCTCCGTTTTTGCAATTTTAAAAAATTGACTGCTACAGAGTTTGTTCATGTATAACCTCGAGAATGGGTGATCGGAATCTGTCTTATACGAAATTATCAACTGACACAGTGAGTGTTGAAACAGCCTCAGACTCTTTCGCTTCTATAAAACTTTCAGTGAGTTCAAAAATTTCTCTTTTTTCCAAAATATCAGGATTTTTCCTGCTCTACCTTTGTGCACGATTATCGCGCTACCTGATCTGCTAAGCATCAAATTATAGAAACCTCTCAATGGATTTAGGTTGCCTGAGGTTGTTAGCTTTTAAATGGGTGGAGTGAGTTGGGAAGAGTAATTCAACAAGATGTGTTGTCGCATCGGGATATGGCACCAGCCTTCTCCCTCAAAAATTCTTTGCATACATCACTCCTTAAATGCTATTTCCCAGTAAACACTTGGATTTTTCAACGCAACATTAATGAAGAACAAATATTTTGGAGTAACGGTACGGCGCTAAGTCGCAAAGTTTTTGTCCACAGTGTTCCCTGTTCCCAAAGTGTGTTCGAAGTGCCTAATTGAAATCTAAAGTAATGTGTGTGAATAGCCTTTTTTTCAAGTTGATTACCCCCTGCAAGCAATTCATATGACTTTCTTCATCGACTGTTTGTTGCCTAAATAAATCATCACTTTTTTGGCAAGCAGTCAGTGTTCTCTGCGCAAACCATATATTGGTGGCTGTAGCTTTTTACGCCTATGGTGACATCACAATCATGTAAAGCGGCGTCTAAATGATACCGCTCATCATGCCCAACCATCTTCGGCGCACAAGAACTCCGCGTGGTACTACGCGATTTTGCACCTTTCGACTCGTCTCCTTTTTTATACCGAATCCTCCGGGTACTGCAAGAACAAATTATTCACAGCAATATGAATGAAAGGAAGTGTTCATCATGTCAACTGTTTGACGTATTTCGCTCCTCTAATCTCAATCAGGTATAAAGTTTTGTTACAGGAAGGATTTAGAGAATTTCCAACCGAAACTTAGTATAGTATGCAAAAATTAACTCAGATCGATCACAACCTAATTTTTTCACAACTGTAATCGGCAATTTTCACCAAAGAAACAAAAGCAAATGGCAGCCCATTTCAAGCGTCCTGCTGTGCGGTTGAGCTCTTCGGTCATATGTCAGTCGATATGCACATTTCTCTTTTCATCTCGAGCAAGTGTTGCTTCTGGCCCTTTCAACCAACCAGCTCCCTCATAAATTCCAGAAGTTTGCTGCCGGTGCAATTTTTTATCCTTGCCTGTACTTGTTGAGTTTGCGATTCATTGAGGCACTCTAACATTGTCGAAAATTTGAAGCTACTTTCCACCGACTGAGTGTAAATAGGAAGGGCGTCGTTGTCATACGATTTTGAATCGCTTTCAGTCGATCTAATCTTCGCGTTCTTCTTTGGTCTGCCGTGCCATTATCTTCTGTTTTATGGCGTTCACACCGAAAACAAGAGATATTTATCACCATTCCTTGTCTTCTATTGTACAAATTTTATGCTGAATGTCATCTTCTCAGCGGTAACCATAATCGCCGCTGCTGTTGACGTTCGCCGACTCCTTTTTGGGCAAGTACGATACGACTTCGGTTGGGTTGCCTTTCAGGTATATTTTGTTGCCATTTCTCTAATCTTTAGCCTCAGTTTGCGGTTATTCTGTGTTTTCTACGTTTTATTAATTAAGAAAAGAGCAGGAGGGAAGGGGAAAACCACAACATTCCAAATTTTTCCATGAATAGGTTAAATATTCCAAGCGACATGCGTCCCTGAAATTTCTAAGGCATTTTAATAAATATAAGCATTGATCGCCTTAATACTGAAAGAATCCTCTCGTGATTTTTACGTTTGCAGCTTTACCAGATACTGTGTAACTGCAGCATGTCGCAGACAGTTGTCTTCCGTTTAAATTGAACCTATTCGTTTCCTAGCAACAAAGGTCGTCTTGATCGATGTTTCTGTAGTTCGTGCGGTCGTTTAACCTTATGATACTGAACAGGTGGGAAAGCTTACCAAAGTTGGCGTTATACGAGATGTGCGTTTACATTTAGCCCACTCAGTTAACCGCTTGTTCTGCAAACAGACATGGCAAAACCCAAATCGTAGGTGTCGTATGATTTTGTGATTCGCTAGTTAAAAAAAAACGCTTGGATCGTCATCCAAGCTGCAGTAGGGCAAATGAGCTTGCAAGTCTCATGGTGCCTTTCAATGCCAACGACTTATGCAGAAGTTACGAAATATGGATGTAACAGGGATAAGACATCGTCTGTAGTCCTGATTACATCCACAAAATTTCACCACTACAGGTCTTGTGATTCGTGGATCATAGCTATCTGAGGCACAGACAGAGACCTATGCGCAGCCCCAGGTATGACGTTATCGCAATACACATTGCTGAAGTGCACGAAACTGATGTTCCAATACACGGGGAGGTTTCCCCGGCGATGCAATTTTAAAATGCTTTCGAAAGAGGAGGTTTTAGATTAAGCTGCCGAACTTTTTGAAACGCTAGATGTCCGGCGAATTTTGCTCACCACTTGCTGTCTTTTGCATGTTTGAACTTTGTATAATTAGTGACAGCAAAAAAACTGATGCAAAGGCAAGTAAAACAAAGGAGCAATAGTGGTTTCAGAGGAGCTCAATTGCAGGTGGGCTTCACGGCAGCACAGGGATTTGCAATTTATCTTGTGCTTCGATGCAGAAAGTACCTCAGCGCTAAAGAACATTGGAAGAAAATGTCTAAACAGGTATGAGTACTTCCCTTGAAAAAAAAAAAATCCAAAATTTCAAATAAGCAAGCATGATAAAACTGCCGAAAGTGCTTTACCAATGTCGAAAATTAAAGCCACTAATTTCCGATTCTGTGCAGTTCGAAGCATGTGCTTCCTCCTCATCACAGTAACTGTGTAGCATGAAGAACGTAAGCTGCTTGTTCCATTATGAGTTCTCCGATATGGCGTGTCCGAAGATGAGGCACAAATGTTATGTTGTTGAGGATAGTGCTGCTAGTTTGTTCCAAACAAATCACAGTAATTGAATCGTCGCAGGTAGTAATAGTAAGGACAGCCTAAAAAAACCCTCGAGGTAGACTTCGGAATCATACAGCTTCGAATTCTAGAGTTTTGCGACACACGTAAACAGATATAAAATGGTTTCAAAGAAATTCGCGTCAGCTAGAGTTATCGACATCATGAGGCGTGACGACCCCATCCATCAACTGAAATATCTATCGAAGTTTTTTTCTGCGAAATATTGCGTCGAAAAATTCCATGAGAAACGGTCAGCACGAAAACCGGTGGAAACATCACTATGAAGCTTCAATAATTAGGGAACAGATGCTTAAATTTTACACAGACCTGGGCACAGCTTCTAGATCGGAACGATTCGAAAATTCCACTGAAAATGAATTCTGAAAGATTTATTCGAATATGCCATTCTCCTTCAATGTTGTTAAAGCGGATAGAATAGCTCCCACTTTACTAACAATTGACTGAACAACTGCCATTCATTTTCTCTATCTGAGTAAATCAGGAAGCAGCTTATCGAAATGGAATTTTGCGTACTTTTGAAATTTGAAGCACATATGGGATGAGCGTCGAGTATTTGCCACCAGAAAAGCACTCAAATGTTAAACACAAATGCCCTGGTGCTTGAACGCTATCCTACGTAATGATATGACATTAAACTAAGTGCGAAATTACTACGCTGACGCCTTCGTTGCTTTGCAGTCGCGGAACAATATGAGATAGTCTACCTTGTGGAAAAAGTTGAGCTGAGGTCTTGTCGACCTGGCCCGACGTTGATCAACTCACCTCGACATCAAACAGAGCTAAAGGCTGTTGATTCCAAAGGAAAATCACCTTTGGATCCTACCTTTCTTCACTGTGCTAAACATTCTAGAACTTAGGCAGCATAGAAAGTCTTTTTCAAATCTGGAAATAAAAACGTGCGGAAACTTCATCTGAATAAAAAAAGGATGAAATTTAGTCTTTAAGTGAGTGGACTTATCTACTCATTGAAATACATGAGTTATCCGAAAACCTGTGTCAAACGCAATCGTTCCTTGCAAACGTTGCCACTATACTCCTATTTATTTACACAATCACAAAAGAACGATTTTGGTCGTTCCATCGTAAACCTGCTTCCAGGGGCAAAATTACGATCATTCGATAATCGCTGATGGAGTAACGGCAGAGTCGACAACACCGGACACAATCTGATCGATGTTCGCAATGAAAGGACCGTTAGAAACTGTTTCAGCGACGATCAGTTTCCATTACCTTAACAAGTCTCCTTGCCACTGCCCATGAATATGATTCGAAATAATCAGATTCTTGTTACGAAAAAAGGGGCCCATCACGAAATAACCAGCAAAAGGATGACCTACTGTTTTATCTCTGGTTAGACGTAAAAGCTAGCTCGTGCTAGCACTCCATGTGTCGTCCAGCCTTACGATAAAACAATTTACCCACGACTCTATATAACTTTTTGCTGCATTTGGAGATGCAACTGCTAAAGCTGCACAACGATATTTCACAGCAAAGATACTGCCGCTTGCCGTAATACACAATTCCCCACTTTCATACTGACTCATTACGTTTCGTTATATATCGGCAAGGATGCGCCTTTTTGTTGTCACCTCAAAAACTTTCTATAAACAGACAGAATTCCCGAACTTGGACGCCAAACCATTATCCCTTGTGTTTCACGCACTACTTTCTTCAGCCCTTTCCCGAAGAAAATCTCGATCAAAAACTTGACACTGCTCTCCTGAGCTGATCTAATTTCAATAAAGAAAAGCCCTCAGTTACTTCAGCCACTGCTTCAGATTTGTCATGATACCACATTCACAGGAATAAGACACTACAGTTGCGTAATAAATGCTGGTCTAATATAACATAGGAGATCATGAGGATACACAAGCAAAACATTGTGGAACACAAGCAGCGTTTCGGTGCAATCCAGCAACAAACTGAAGGTGCGATGGGAATCCCCTCACCTTAATCAAAGATGCCGGAAAAATCACAGAAGTAGGCACGAAGTAATCGAGATTTCTGAAAAGCGGCTGCAAAGTCTCGAGGTTTTCCAGAGGAAACACCAGTCGAGGCGTTCAAAAATTCAATTTCGTCACACGGTATCGTTTTAAAGCCGTGAATGAATGAGTAAAATCTCCCCACTGCATTTCACACTTCTTCGGCGAACATGTCGGGCATGCACTTCATTGGGGTTAGTACAATAAAAGCAATAGTGTTCAGCGTGCAAACCATGCGCGAATCACAAGTTATGTAAAACGTACTAAGAAATAATTACACAACCATTCGATGACCTCCAAAATTTCATCGGTACATCAAATGGAATAGAAACGATATTTTTACACCTCCGCGAAGGTAAATCTGTGAATTCTCCATCATAAACAGCTTGGCAAACGTTAAAATCCCATGAAATAGATTCGCTGATAGTGTGGAAGTATCCCATTCTTCGTTGCGTGTAAACTGAAGGCAAGAGCTACGCACTGTGGGATTTCCAACTGCGGAACATTACTTCGACATCGTGAAGATTTCTTATTATTTCTTGCGAGTACGGGGAACACTTTGCTGTTCCCGACAAATTACGGCGCAATAACAACAGCCACTGGAAAAGTTCCTTTCTCTACGTTTAATCACTGAAAAGGACAAAGATGCGATCGCTCCTTCTACATGGAGGCTGAACAATCAACGTGGAGCGGACGCAAAAAACCAGCACATTTAGACTGAGTACTGTTGTTCACGGTGATGCAGTGGAATTTCATTTACATTTAAACTGAAGATTATCCCTAAATCTCTGTTTTTCTTTTCCGATCAGAATAATTCGAGGTGTGTGTTTCGGCAACACCTTGTGAAAACAACCAGTCTGCACAGTGAACATCTCTCGATAGAGATACCCAGCCGGAGGCAGTTAATGGAGCAGTAATCCCTCCCCTTCCATCCACTTCTTGAGCCTAATCCGAACAGGTGAAGGACAAAAAAGATTTCATGTCCCGGTAAACTCCCTTCCAGAAACAAACCTTTTCGAAAAAACTGCAAAGAAATAGATCACATTCACTACGGAAATCAGATTAATTAGGTAATGCGAGAGTCAGCGGGTTATAAACCTTTCCTAATTTGTCCTTGAAAATATTGGTTGGGTTATTTGCTGCGCCCACTAGGTGAGATAAAAGCACCCAAACGCAAGATCATGTACGGATGAAGTTATCGTCATTGGTGGACAGTGCAAACTTTCAGGTAAACTTAATAACGGCGCCCCTTTCGTTGCCAACGTATCGCCAATATAGCCCAAACACCTTTCTGAGCCCAATTAATAAAAATACTGCGTAAATGAGTAGCTATATATACCTAAATTCCATGTACGGCCATTTCGGGATATTAAAGAAAAAACAACTCTAAAGTCTTGTGGGAGCTTGAAAAAGAACGCTTAACCTTGACCACGATCTTCAAGCAGAAAATGTACACATGAGCCAAAGTCAGGTCATCAACATCCCAAGCACCTACAATTTGCAGCATCTCCCTCCTGATGTAGAAAGAAACTATTTGGCAAGCATATTCGATGTGTAAAAATAAGTTAAATTAAGTTAAACGACCAGTTTCTGTAACGAAACTATTCCTTTCTATTGCTTCACCCGATCACTTTAAGTTCGCTAATATAAATCAAAACGAGTGAAAGGATGGCACTGACTTCATCAAAAAATGACCTCTTAGACGGCTGAGAGAAGCAGATAGGTTCAATCCTTTCTGCAATAAGTACACAGAAAAAGGCGAGATCTCAGCACAGTGACAACACACGAAGATATCACCATCTGCGAGAAGGAAAATACGTTCAGAACGGTCGGACAAATCTTACGCAAGGCGCTTAAGCCTGCTACAATTTTCTTCAAACGAACAGTTCATTCTCAAGACATGATCATTCTGAATATTCACTAATCTTTCCGCAGAAAAAATCCGCGAACGGATTTAGTCATCCTCCAATATACAAACAATGATCACGATTTTCACGGCGTTCATAAAATAAAACAAAACAATTTAACTCATAATTTTGACGTGGGTAAAATACTAACATGATGATATCGCTCTCGAAATATGTCGTTAATAAAATCCTTCTCCTGTTCTTTAGTGACAAATGGGAAAATCGCACTACGGAATTTGTAAAAGGCACACCCCAGTGCAGTTACAACCAAAGTTTGAAAATAAGAGAAAGGATGACACACGCAATTCACAGCGCAACAGAAAGAAATCCACAACAAAACAAGACTGAAGTGTGTTTAGTTGAACATGGAACCTCTCCGATAAGTCCACATAACCGTGAACTGAGCTTGTTTAAGGAATAAGAGGAGGGGGAGGGTGAGGCTGGAGGGAAGGCAGAAGACAATGGAAGTTACCGTTCACTTCTCCATCTAGTTACAAAGGCCTCCTGGCTACTGCGGACGACAAGAAGACCTCGAACACGCCCGAAAATTAAGGACCCTTCTATCGTTATTCCTAGCTCGAGTTTTGCTCAACTTTTTGCCGAGGTTTAGTTCGTACATTTTGTTCCTTTTTTTGGGCCAACAAGTTCGCTTCATTTAAAAATATCTTATATCCCTCGCAAAAATATTCGAAATCGCTCATCGTATAGCATTCCCCCTCCAACTCCATGATGTCCTCCTGGATATCTTTTAAAGGATGCTCAAGCTCATACATTCCGCCAAAATAACCGGTAAGGTATCTTCTCTGTTGGGGAATCTTTCCTTCAATTAAAACGACGCGCCCAGTAATGCCTGTGAAACTAAAAATCTTAGCTCTTATAAATGAACTGGATAAGTAACTTACAATCCGTCCACTAAACCTGAGCATCCGTCGTCTTTGAAGAGCGTTTTCGTTCTCAGAACTGAGAAGAAGATAGGAATCATAAACGAGATGCACCGATTCGCTAAAAGACCCTAGTGCGAGAGAAGACGTCGACAGCTTCAGCTGCGCACTGATCGAAACGCTTTTTTCAGCTACTTAATCAGCATCTGCTTCCACTATATCGTCATAGTGAACAACAACTACAAATGACCTCTCAAGATCAGCATTCTCACCTCTACACAAAAAGCAACCATTCTCAGAATCAAAAATATCGGTGTAACAAAAAAATTAACGCTGCTTATTAGTGCTTCAAAAGGATGTGACAGCAACAATTTGCCACATATTCCCTGGTTAAAGTTGTTAGTTGCGGAGGGCACTGATCATAACGGCAGAAACAATAGTGATGGGTGAAAAAGCGAAAAAATACAACCACGTTTGAAAACGCTTCCAAATCTCATTTCTTCTAAAGGACTGGTGAAAAAGTGACCCTCGGGCTATGCCGTGATCAGACCGTGGCTGCGCAATCCGTTATCTTGTTACGCAAGAGGGAAGTCCGCCGCCTCATGAGGGCAGTTATTTCTCCCCTTTATTTCTTTGTTTAACCTTTTTACAAGCAGTAACTTGAATTTCCCATATAGGATGAACGCTCAGCGGGTGATTTTTCATTAAGTTAGCAAAAATTTGACACATTTTCAAGCTGGTAAGTGCAGTATGAATATCCTAATGTAGGCGGTGACTTTAACTTCTCTTGTGTGAACAACGGCACTTTCATTGAAATAGCTCTGCATTGGTGGATGAGAAATCCTCTTAGTGGACATAAAAGGCACTGCGATGAGATGCGAGACTGTGGCAGGTTTTTGAGAACAACGAAATGGATAGACGGTCTACATGCATGCCTAACCTGCTCCACTGTTTAGTGAACTGATATTCTTTTGTTGCTTACTGATATCTCCATCAACGATAAGTGTAGGGCTCCCGACCGCTAGATGTTTGTTAAATCTCCTAAGTACGAATGTTCGTCGTTCTGTCAGCAGATGGCGGAGCTCCGAAAGAATCTATCAGTCACTACTTATGCAAACAGAAAGTAGTAGTTTGGGGAAATTCACCGCTGATTCGATGTTATGGTTGCAGGGTGCGAATCTGCGATACGAGATGTATAGTCCACTGATTCATTTCTTCAGTCGATGAAATATGTGCTCTGAAAAGAAAAAAAAAGACGAAAGAAGCAAGTTGATACGTCGGTGATCTTGAGGGTCTAATTTCCGACAGAGAAAAGTTATGAGAAGGAGAATGAGCGAGAGTGAAGCTGCAAGTGATGTATATATGTCTCTTCTTCAACTTAGAAATCAAGATAACCTGCGAATGGATGAAACGGATCAGAGGGTACTATCTGGAGACATCCTTCAGGGCAATTTTAACTGCACGAGTAACAACTTCCACGGATAAGGGTCCTAAGTTAACTTGTCTTTGGCGAAGGAAGTGGATGAAATTGGCGATATGGCATTGCTTTTATCAAATTTGCCATCAGACAAGATTAAACAGGATCGCAAGTTCAATGTCGACAACATCAACCGCACATCCAGGCAAAAAGGATAGAAATTAGGACTGAATGAAACGGGATATCGAATTCGCTCGAAGATTGCAGAAGGAAATAACGATAAACTTTTTCATAGAAACGGAATGGTGACGGCGCTCTTGTCAATACAAGAAATCATCACAATTCGGCTCAGCAGGGTTAGGTTATCAAGAGTGCAACTGTGCGCACGATAATCATCATCTACGTACTCGAACAAGGAAACTCGAACTTGCTACTTACACAGAGTCAACGTAATCACAGTGCAATTGTCCCCGAAACGGAATTTCAAGTCGTTTTGCGTTTATATAGCATACTCGATAGGACAAAAGAGGTTCAAAGTACTGCTTGTGGAAAACGAAACCAACAAAAATGTATACACTCATATTGGAGCAATTTAAAGCGAAATTTAGCTCGCGCTTAACGTTCCCGAAGTTGGAATTCCCCTCACCAGATAAAGTCCCTTCATGAAGCAGAAAGAAGACTGCAATGCAATAAGTCGATAAAAATAAGCCCCTAAGCCATTTCTAGGTTCGCCAACTTAAGTTGTTCCATGGGATTACTGATATGTTGCACAGAGCGCAAGATGGCCTTGACAACACCGGAAAAGGACAAAGCAAATGCTGTGAATCAAAAAAAAGCCGAGGAAATAAATGGCTAACATCCACGTATCTTTATCGCCTCAATTTACTTCCGCAGCAACAATGTTTTTAATAGGAACCATTCGGTCTGTACGCTATGCACGCTTCCGCACCTCTTCGGCAAAAGAAACATGGGTGAATACCGATTCTCCTTATTCATCTATTTTCCGTTAGTGAAGAATGCACCAACTTCATTCTGAGAGACGCCGCAGCTCACGAGGACTTTTGAGCGTCTTCGGACCGTCAACCTTTCGTCTAGCACATCGTTCGCATCTTCCGGAAGGAGCAGGTCCCCGGGACTTACTTCTTGAAATGATTTGGCCACAGTTTTCCTTAATCCTTAATCCTTAATCCTTGGCCACGGAATTTATTGTTCTCAATGTTAAGCACAAAAATGTTTGAGGCGTTTCTTTCAGTTCGGTCGAAATTTCCATCGCAGAGAAGTTTGGTTTGGACCGAGTTTCTAAAAGAAATCTTTAGCCTGTGCGGAGAGAAACATAAGCTTTGCGCTACTCAATATGGACGCTTATTCCAAGCATTTTTCCCTCCCCTCTCCCCTTCCCTGTACTCAAAGGCTCCCTTCTTTTTTCTCGTGTTTCGGCGAAGCAAATGTACAATCTGGACGCTCGAGCGTTGCTCACTATATGACTGAAGCTGTTACCTACTTGCTTATGCAACGAAAAGCCTGCCACAAGACAATCCGACATTAGCGCCGGTAGCCAGCTAGGGAACCCCACACACAACAGAAGTAGTGGAATTCCCACCCAAAAGCGGCTACTATGGATGAGTGAGTGTGAATTGAGTGCTCCCGGAGAGGTGTCGTTGCCTCGAAGATACTCCGCTCGCTGCGAACTACCAACGGAGATAAGCTCGTGTCAAGTACGCACCGTTATCGTACTCTGCACACTGCACTGCAAGCGAATACGAACGCACATGACAGAACCTGGAAAATTTACAGGACGACGGTGAGAATGTAAGCGATCAACTGTGGAGGATGTTTGTGGGACCAAATGAAGGAAGGAGTTAAGGATTGCTTTGCTGCGTATTCCGCTCGTTCCCTTGATTATTTGCTATAACGCGGCTTGTTCTCTTGCACGCTGTCTTGTAAATCCGGTTTCGTGCAAACTTCCAGTGTTTTTCGCTGAGTGAGCGATGGGATGTTTCCTCTTTTTGAACTTCGTTTTGGAATGGGATTTGGCATCGAGGTTTTGTGATCGGTCGTTATACTCCGAGATACTTCTCAGCTTAGTCGCCTGAGGCGGTTAACTCAATCTGTGGAGCGGTGCCGCATTTGTTCGTTTCGCCGTGATGACCTTCTTTGCCCGATACTGATGATTTCTTTTTTTATTTGCAGTGTTTTTGTACTACTTCAAATGACGTTGAATAGATTTTCATTACAATCAGCAAACAACGACAATTTCGAGGGGCGATCTCTTTGTCGAGGGTAGTGTTTTCTGTGGACTTTCACCTTTGATCCGTGGCTTCGTAGAATGTAGGCTTGGCAACGTATCGCGTCGAAAGGGGAGGGCGGAACAGCGATTGCAGCGTACCGATGAAATTTCGTACGTTTAACTTCATCCACCTGATTAAAAACTAAAGATAAATCTCGGTTTTAGCCAACTTTCATCAGCGCGCTAGGTAACCCTCGCCAGCCTAACTTAAATATTCTCGGAGGCAGTACTGGTGTGCAAAGGAGGTTTAAACTGGCATTGAAGGAAGTGGAGCACGCTGTATGGTGATGGTCAACTCGGCCGATAAGTTGGAAACTACAGTGACCACAGATAACGCCGAAAAGGTATTTGTGCTTTTTATCGCTATTTTTTTCTCGTATTTTTGTTGCAGTCGAGTAGGAGGGAAGAGGGGAGGGAGCAGCTTATTTAGGAAGCAAAAAAAGGAGAGGGAGCTGAAAGGTGTTTCTTCCATTCAGCTAGAATTTGCCCGGTGCTCGTATATTTTAAATATATCCTTAATTTCTTCTGGAAGATGGAATATTGTCGTTACTGTGGTGGTGACGTACATTTTTTTCTATGGAAGCTGAAATGTTTTTTATTGTCTAAGATGAAGAAGAGTTCATCTGTTGACAGTTCCACTTTAGTCGAAAATATCGAAAGGGCTCGATTGGTATTATCTACAGTATTGCCTTATCACGGGTCTTTATATGCTAGAGCCTTGGGAAAGGGCCGTCTTTAATACTTTCGTCGTCACGTGCTTTGCCATCTTCATCGCTTTTATCTACATCGTCATTCCTATCTTCTGATTCGTTTCGACCGAGTATGTTGTTTAAATGAAGTTATTATTTTATGGATTTCAATCACCATGGATTTTTTGTGGAATATAGGTTGCAGTACTTAAGATTTAAGACAGCTAGGTTTTTTTAAAGGAAATATGTAGGATAATGGCAACAGGGCACATTAACTTAAGGATTTGACTGAAATCTGTTCATAGCGGATCGTAAAAAGGGATGAGTAATTCCTTCTTGAAAAGGTTTACCTGAGATGATCAAATCCTAATAGCAATTGTAGAGGTGATATAAGGTCGTCTAGGTGTGTTGAAAGCCTTAAGAACAAAAGCTGAGCTATGTGGGTCTTTCCTCGGTGCTGTCACTTTCACTCAGCTCTCGATGCGTTATACTACAGAATGCTGATCTTATGTCGTCGTTGAGTTTTTATCTGTGAGATTCCTTTATATTATGTTTTTGATAGTTTTTATTCATTCTCATTTCATTTAATATGAGGATATGATATGAGTTTGCTCATGCCTATGATTTGCATAGCAAAGAATAGTAATATTATTTTTCAGTTTAGGGTCTCGAAGTGATATCTAGGTTGGTGTGCAAATGAGTGCGGGCAAAGTGGAGATCCTACTGAAGGCGGTAGGTGATGCGCCAATTATGAAGCAAAGCAAATGGGTCGTTGATTCGAAGAAAACAATCGCCGAGTTGACATCTTTCGTTCGACAGTATCTCAAGGTGAAAACGGGAAGCGTTTTAATTGGAAGTGTGTGAAATTGGTGCTGTAATTTTGAAAGTGAAATGAGCTGCATATTATTATGAAATAATACAGCAGTGAAGTGATTATGGGAGTAAGTTAAGTGTTGTTTAGAGCATGGTGATACGATATATTGACATACTGAGGTGTCACAAGTATGATTTATGGTAGTTTTGAAGAAAAAAATATTCGTACCTTCTCACGTCCTCTTTCATACCTGGTTTGGGTGTAGTCCAGAAAGATTTGAAAAAGTCAGATGCCTTGGATTTGTCACGTATTATTTTTGGACAGCTGCGCAGTTTCATGGTTTTAGGTTTTTGGGGAGGAGTGCTTTTTAGCTCTTTTTCTTTCAGTGCGAATCATTTCAAGTACGTCAGGTGCCGACAAGGGACGGACCTTGTGAACTTAGAGTTTTTCTCTCTGCACTGCATCATGTCCTGTGACCCTCCCCGTCCCTCACCCCGCCACCATGTTCCACTAGACTGTCCTCGTGATCAGTCTTTGACATCTAATCACGTACTTTTAGGTGCCAAAGGCTTCAAGTAATATGAGTTATCAAGCGACAGAGCAACGCGTATTTTCAGTAGAAGCGAGTGGTAGAAACACTTGACCAACGGAGACTCTAAGCCATTTCACCCAAAGCACTTTGAAGGCGTCTATCTGAAATGGATTTGCCTGATTCGGAATGAAATTTTACATATATTTAGTTTACAATTGAAAACGAAGGAGAGTATTTTTCATTACAGGTGGATGCAAGCGAGAGTGTATTCCTATATGTGAATCAGTGTTTCGCACCTTCACCCGATCAGACACTCGCTAATCTCGTCGAATGCTTCGCATCTGCCGACTCCAAACTTGTACTTCATTATAGTAAAATGAATGCTTGGGGTTGAACTCAATTGGTATGTTATTTGCCGGTTCTATTATCTAATAGTCAGATGTGTTGTTATGATCGGTGGTCGACGCTGTTTTCCTTTATGAAAGGTGCTGGAGGTAATTGTTAGGAGGCTTGGTATCGGAAGTCTTGATATAAGATATGCTTAGTCTGGTTGATAGGGTGTCCATCGTTTTGTTGTGGAGGTGGCTCTTTAAGAGATTTCATCAAGACGAGGAAGTCTGTATAAGTCAACGCTGGAATTGGAAATAGGAGACTCGAGATTTGGTGACTTTAGCGAGTTCAAACGATTTCGAATTTATATCGCTGCAGCATTGTTAATGCAGAAATTTCCTTAATTTTTACTTGGAAAGTTGATTGCATTCATTGTGCTATTTGCATTGCATTTTCTCTCGTAGCCTTTATCGTGCACAATAAATCGGCATTGCACTCAAAGTGAGCAGTTGTTTTTCGTTTTCAGTGGAAGACTTTTCTGGATAATTCACATCCGCATGGATAAACCCAAGGAAGTGGGTCATTTTTGCTTTTTTTGATATCCTTTGATTGCCTTCTCAATTGTTTTTTGCGTGTTTATTAAAATATTAAGACGGTGTCAGTAGTCTCATTTTTAACAAAGGTGATCATCGAATTGCCACTAGGATACGTGAATTATTGACAAAGCATAAATAATAATTGTTGTGCGCAGTATGGATTTAAAGAAAAGTTTTTAGGATCTACCCAAGTGAGAGGAAATTGCGATATGATTTTGCCATGTATCCCTAATCCTTAAGTACGCCTCCAGTTTGTTTCATAGATATCTGCAGGTAAAAATATGTTAGGTAATGATGTTTGATGAGGTGGTGTTCCTTAAAAATGAGTGTGTTTCCGATATATGTCTAAATGACCGTCACGTTGGTTGGGACTCACCTTTGGATTGGAAAGCATTGTTGCCAGCATATGAGCAGATCACTTGATAAGAAGTGGTAACAGAAATTTCAACGAAGCAGGCGGAAGGAGAGTCATCGATGAGTTGTTTTGATGGCGGACTCCAGCGAGAGGTCAGAAGATCGTTTCCAATCAAAGTGACCTCGGTAAGCTAGTGTCCAAGTCGTGTTGCCTTGCATTGCAAAAATATTTCAGTAATGTTATTCCTACCTGAATTTCTCTCGCCTTTCTCATACGTTGATAGATGTTTTCTGTTCTTTTCGTTCGAACTTCCTAAAGCAGTTTCCTTTTTTCCTGAAGAAAGAGGAACTCCAAAATCAAATGAGGGAAGATAGTGAGGAACATCAGGTAGCTTGTCACTCAAGTATCATATCCAAATGAATGAGGAAATGCACCGGAAGAGTTGCAAATCGTGTGTTAAGAATCATTCCCACATGTATTCCTGAATACCTGTGAGAAAGATTTCTATACAGTTGTCTCGAAGCAAAGTGGATCAGCTAACAACGTGAACTATTGTTCTGTCTATTTGGCCGTTGTATTTCGGCAGGAGGAAGTTTTGCCTTTGATTTTAGCTGTTTGTTATCCCATTTTTTCCCCACCACGTCTAAACTTTCGTCAGTGGGGTTAGCATGTCGAGATGCAGGTCATGCCTCGTGCGTAAATTAGAGCACCACTGATATTTTGCTGAAGTAGGTGTGAGGTGACTCTCCCATTACGCCTGAATACAGGACACAGTTGTGAGCCGAGGCGTGAGCGATTCAACACTTCCGCTAAAAAGCTAGGTCATAAACCAGTACGCACTTTGTTCACCTCTGTTAGAGGCGCTGCACATGTGAAGTTTCAACTTGACGGACCATTAAAGCTGGAGCTGCGAGATAACTTTGTATAAGTGGCCTCCTCCGTGAACTTACAAGTCATTCTGCCAGTCGTGAAAGCAGGCAAATGTAACTGTATATGTCAAAAATGCTTCCAGTCGGTTGGCTCGTAGAAAACTGAATCCCAGGGGAGGGACCCGATGTCGTAATTTCCGAGTTTTCACGATTAACAATTCTCGAAACTGAAATTTCGAGGCGTTGGTTTTTTTGATTCATGTTATCAAGCTGCAAGAGTTTGCCACGATGTCCATTACACAGTTTACATTGTTTGAAATTTCGCCGAGAAACGAGCTGATGCACCGTCTAATATTCCCTTATCGTATTGCTAAGAAGGATTCGAACAAAATGCTTTGATGCAAATCGTTTCGCGCTTTCTCAAAGATAGCGTCAACGTTGCAGCACAATTGTCGGTGAAGAGTTCTCGACGTGGTTAAAACACAGTGGTCGGGTTTCTTGTTTAAAGGTGAATATAAAATTGCCGCTCAATGAAAAACTTTCTGAAACCAAGAGACGAATCATCGGTTTAGCAGCTCCGACGAGAAGTAACACTGTGCCTAGTTGGCAACAAATGAATCCTGTATATCTCTCATCGTGATGAAATCGCCTTCACGAAAGGAAAAAATGGAGAGGAAAGAGGATATTATTCATTTAGTGGTGCTAATGAACGCAAAAAGTCACCCTCTTTCTGCAATGCAACATTTACGAATCGATTTTATTCGTAGAAAAACAACAGCGTATAGTCGATGGGGAAAATAAAGAGTAAAACAAGCAACCATAGAGCACTACAGCATTAAAAATGTCGGTCGAGTTTCCGAAAAATACGATAGAAAATCCATACAAATCCATCCCAACAGTCGAAATGTACGGACATCGTCTCGACTGCAAAACTAAGAAACACAACACGCGCAATTTAAACGGCGGTGGTCGTTTAAAATGCAAGTAGCTGTGAGTGCTAAGCAAATATGAATAAAAACCATATTGCAGGGATGGTGATCTATCAGTGTGATAATTACAAAAGAGTATTACAGTGGCCTAGATAAAGGGTGCAATTTCTTTCGCAAGCATTATTGCCAAGAAAGCATAGATGCGAAACAAAGCGATTGGTATATGAGACGCGATAACGGAGTGGGAAAATCTTCGGGAAACCTCAGGACCACATGAATATAAACGATGGAATTTACCCACTCGAAATATTCATAGCGGTCCTCAAAGCGCGCAGAGAAATTGCATTTTAAATGGCGGCCTGCTCATTTAAAACAAGCAAACGCGACCCACTTGAATGCCGGAGTGATAGGTAGCCCCATTTATCATTCTACCATTGCCAATGTATCACTGGTAACTATAAGGGGCATTGGTAATATTGCCATGGTCGGAGCAGTAATGATGGGAGGATTGCGCATCAAAACTGCGCACCATGGACCGTTGAGAGAGGAACACTTGCAAAATATGAATAAGCATCAAATAGAGCGATGGAAAAACAAACGGAAATGTCTTTGAGTAAGGAAGGACTCATGTAGTGCTAGAAGTTCGCTTCGGCTGAAGCAAACGCAGATGGAAATGGGAGCTGAAGGTGTAGAATGGAAGGTTTTGCCTGGGTATTACAAGCTATAAACGACATTGCGATCAACAGCGTCTGTGCCTTAAGTAGTGGCGAATATTTAAAGCACAAATGGATGTCAAAAATGTTACGTGCAGTGCAAAGTTTGTAGATTGCAGTATAGTATGTCACAGTTGCGAGAGATAACATTGGTAACCAAAACAAAATGGTGCGAGGGGATCTACCAGCAGTGAATGAAGATTTTTGATAGTTATGCTCAGAAAGCTGGGAAGTGGTGGAGGATGAAGGCTGAAGAAGACTGATACTTGCATAAAAAGGAATGGAATATAAGCGCCATATATTTTTCAGTGAATTTTGGAAACTATCAGTTATTAAAGAGGGATTTGCAGTCAGCTTGAAGAGACTTTCTAGAATCTACTAAACTGCCACTGTCACTGCCTTGCCACGTCGTATCAGCCTTGAATACAAAAACGTTTCCTAATTATCCTCAGCAAATCTCAGAAAAACGAACAACGCACCAAGGCTATTGAAGTCCTTCGTCGGTATACTGAAAGCCTTTGCAAGACCACGATGTGGAACAGCCGGCTGTCTACTTGGTGTCCCCATTGCTCATTCGGCTAAAGGCTGCGGAAGAGACCATTTCTGAAATGTGCGAAAAAGCTCGAGCGTTTAAATCAGTAATACCGCCGCGAATGCTCTGATCGCTACAAGCATTTGAAATCAGTATTATGACGTGTAGAGAGTTAAGGACGACTTTTTCTCTATAGTCGTTCCCCCTATTTTCACATCTCAGATTTCACTAACGGCCAATTATGAACCCGAGGGCAATGAATTCTCCAAAAGTGCACACACAATACTTTCGCATCGTTTAGCCATCCATGTCTGTCAACGCGCCGGTAGTAAGGACAGAAAAATGTAGCTACTTTCAACAACATTTATTTAGAAGGCTAAAAAAGACTGCAAGGGCTATTTCCTAGTGCGAAGCACGTCTTGCGTCTTTTTTTGGGTGGGAATTCAGCGGCGCAGTCTCCTCAGCGATTCGCGGAAAACATAATTGACATGAGGTGAAATTATCAGAATGTGCAACCCAGAAACAAGGTCGACATGGGTACCTGCGTAACGACACAATAAAATTAGTGCGCGGCTGGAGATTTGCTGAACCATTTCCTTCCCATATGATACGAATGATTCAGTTTGTGTGAGGAAGAATTTTTTAATGCAGGCATCTTAGTGTCGTGTATCAATTCCCCGAACGACCATCAGAATTTGGAAGCGAATGACCACATAGTGGTTTTGTTCGAATGTTAGCCCTTTGTGAATGTTAGCTTCATAACTCGCCCTCAGTAGTCCCACACTCTCCGAATGTCCATCTTACAGTGCTTCTTCCGCTTAATGTCGAAACGCTATTGCGGTCGACTCCTACAAAAACCTGCAAAACAAGTTAGCATTACAGTGCTTCTTCCATATTCCTATCGATATACAATCTTCGTTAAGTCATTAAGCGTGTATAAATCAGTTTGCACTCACTATTTTGCTCCTCACAGTTGTGCACTGCTGACCACACTGACATAGGGCCTGTTACACCACGCCCCTTATAACTCTTTGCTCCACCATTACGCTGCTACATCAGCATTCTGTCAACCACCGGCACTGAAGGTCCCTAGTGTGGTTAAAAAGTCTCCTGAACTGCACCTGAAATTTTTTTTCGTAATTGTATATCTCTACTGATTAAAAATGCTAACAAAAACAAGAAGCTACCCCATTCACACAAGTTGCTGTTCCCGTCGCTGAACGCCACAGTTGAATTAACACCACAATAGCTGATTATGAATGGGGGATAGATTCATAAAATCTCAAAGTGGAGGGCGAGTATGTAGCGCTGCTAGATATCCTTTCGAGTCAGCTATAAATTCATCACTATACAAGTTCTTACCGCAATTAAAATAAAGAGGAAGTTTCCTTTTTTCCAGACAAGCTATTATTTTAGCTTGTTAGCTCTTTTTTCGTTTAGTGCGCATGCTTAAATTAGATGGCTGCTTTATCAGAGTGAGATCCCGTATCAGTTGACTGAATCCTGCTTTGGAGGAACTACTAAGATGTCGAAATACTTCCTCCATATCAGTTTACACTGATACTAATCGTCCTGGATCCGAATTTTTTTTTCACCGTTTGGCAACAAGCGCTTAGTTGGTACCGTAAGTACGAATATGAGAATATCTTCGCTGTGTGATGTGAACTGTCGTGTCGATTCCACACAGAATATTCTCACTTGTTCTTTATATTGTACGTCCTTTACACTCAACACTTTCCACAATTTTCCATCCAGCCTCTTCTTCCTAACAAGTGTTTTATCTTCTATTCTGCCAGAGTATGACAGTACTTCAGTCGGCTACGACAGAGAAATACCATTTCTTCACTTTGGTTGCATCCTTTCTAACTCTCCTTATTTTGCTCCATCCAATCGTCCTCATTTTGCAATAAAGCTAAACAAAGCGTAACTGTGTTCACCAAACAAGACCACATGCCATGCTTGCAAATATGTATTTTACCACAAATTTCTTTGGAAAGGGAAATTAAAGTGTCGCTTTGTGACTCTTTTTTTGATTTTTTGCTTCCTTAAGTTTTCTTTCCACATCTATCCGTTCTCGAGTGAATTGTGGCTGCGAAATAACGAATTTGATCTGATCGTCTGAAAGAAATTTTCGTTATTTATCACTATAATTTCGAGCTGAATTTAATTTGGAATGTAAATGATGATGAGAGTGAAAAGTGGACTTCGAGATGAGCGAAGTTCGCTTCCTTTTGCAGTGAGTCAGCTGGCTTCATTCGCTGGAGGCACTCCTCTCCACTGTGGCACGTGCTTGTGAAGTCGTTTTTTCTGGGGCTGTGTTTGTGAGAGCAATCAGTGTCAAATGGGTGTCTGCAAGTAGGCAAAAGAATTCTGCGGTGAAAATTAAATATGCGAGAAGTGCACCCAG
Source organism: Parascaris univalens (assembly GCA_037576465.1). Lineage (NCBI taxonomy): Eukaryota > Metazoa > Nematoda > Chromadorea > Rhabditida > Ascarididae > Parascaris > Parascaris univalens. The sequence goes on along the minus strand of CM075173.1, from coordinate 66,484,123 downwards.
AACTGGTTGTGCACCACTGCACTCCCGATTCGTCCCGTCCAACCCCATCATGAATTCAAATGTAATTGGAGCGCGACTCGTCATGCCGCTTATTTTCGTCAGATTTTGCCTCTGTTTTGTCTGACATTAAGCATTCTCGTCAAGCGCTCCTATTTTGATAGCATGAGAAGCAACTTATGTGGGGTGCTGTTGTGTATTTACCCCAATATATGGGCATGCGCTGAGACGTTCCCACCATTGGGTAATTGCGCCGTAAACGATGTTTACTGCTGATGTGACAACTTGACAAGCTTGGCGCACGCGTTTACGAGAACTTTCGTGGAGCTGAAAGCGTTTGCAAAAATGCGTTCACAGAGTTGCGGTCGAACAGAAATAACAAAAAGCATGCGTTATTTCCTGCCAACCAATAATGAATAGTTTTGATTGGTAATGGTGACAGTTGTGTGATGGTTATTGCATTCATCGTTACAGAGACAAGGTCACCTGTTGTCGGCACATAGAAGAACTTACTCGAATGAGCCATTTGTGAGCCGTCGAGATGTTCATTGAATTGATTCTCATGATCGGTTTTTGCGACGTCGGCGACCTGTGCGCATTCTTTTCTTACCTTAGTCATGAATTCTTTCAACTTTTGGTTCGCTGTTTTTGCCGAGTATATTCTTCTTTTACTTTATTCGCTTAGCTGCTTAAGTGATTTTTTCGAAGCAAAGCTCGTATCCGGTAAAATGTAACGAGTTGCATTTCATGTCGCTAGAAATTTTAATGATGTTGAAGAAAAATGAGAAAGGCTGCCAGTAAGAGATACAGTGCGTCATCACAACTTGCCTTCAAATAAAGAGACCTGTGCAGTAACGTGCTCGCTTTTTTCCACTGAACTGGTCGTTTAAATAGGTCGTCTGTGAAAGATTTGTTTTTCATATTTCGGAACGGAGTTAAGTGCAAGCCGATCGGCGAAAGATATGCAACTTTCCCATACGTTTCCTTGAAGTCTGCGGTTTGACTTCAAATGTAGAAAGGTGGGTCATCTCGACCATCAATGAAATTTCGTAACTCGCACAAAGTCAAAGACGCTTTGCGGGTATCCATTCGCAAAAACAAGGGAGGGCGAATAGTTGTGGTATTCTTCCATCAAATGACAACTTTTTAGTGCTTTATACATTTAAAACAACAGCAAGGGTGGAGCAGATGAATGAATCGTTGAAAGCGATTGCTGTGGAATTTACTTTAGTTAGGACTGAGGTTGAGGTCAAATTGATATCACTATAAGAATCAGTCGAATTTATAATATGTTCGAGCAGGCAAATTTTCTGTAACATTGAAAATGTTGACTGAAAACGTTGGAGAGGTTTGCCGATAAACCACATGGTAGCAGTTGTGTGGCGTTACATGTCCGATAAAACAGACCCAACTTATCGATGCGTTTAACTTCACAGAATCTGTTAGCTTTCGATATTTTCCAGGTAAATATTCAAGTAATGAATGAAGTATCATTGAAGTAAATTATACGCCATTGTCGTTTTTGGTGACAGCTTTTCTTTGCGAGCATTTTCATTTTTTCAGTTTAACGACTGATGCAGAGTTAACGTTGATCGGATAACATACGTACCAGTCCTCTGAACACGTCGAAAATCAACGAGCAAGTTCGAGTATTTTGCGCAATTTAGCTTGCGCAAATAACAGTAGACATAAGCACTGATGCCTCAAGATAGAAGACGCTGCAAAAATAATTCAGACTACCTCGTGCTGATTCGTTGTTTGATGAGTGATTATTGTTGTGTTGTTGATTCCAATTTCAAACGATCTTCCACTACGTCAACGTGCGAACTGTAGAATTCATGCTCTTTCGAGTTTTACTTTTCTCTATATGTGCAGACTGCTGAATTCAGTGATTTTGAGTTGTTTCAGGTGCAGATGTTGTGGCTAGCTTCTTAGAGTTGTGTATTATTCAGTCGTAACTTCGAAATATAAATGAGAGAGCAGTCATTAATTTGATATTATCAACTGCATGCGGCGCTTACGCTTATGACTGCGTGCTGCAAGTGATGTCGTTAATCTCTGTGCTGTTAACGCAATCGTTTTTGTTTAGTGAAGGAGTATTTTTATACACTCACAATGTCGTAATTTTTTTTTAGGAATTTAGAGGGGAAAAAACACATCGCAGGATGTGCTCATTTCACATTCTCATCTCATAAACTATAAAAGATAAGGTGATCGGAATTATTGTCCTATATGCACCACAAAATCGCTCGAAATTGTTTTTCTCTTCTTCTTCTCGACCCGCTTCCACATAGAGCGAAGATGATGATGAAGATTTGAAAGCGATGAATTTGTGCAAGCAAAGTTTCAAAAGGCATTAATTATTGTTGCTGCTTCAGCATGCAGCACTGAAGCTTGCGACCGGTGACGTTTCAAAAACGTCGTAATACCTTGATCGTTGTGTTAAGTTATCCCACTCGTTATGATGCAGTTAATCATTTTTATGACGTAAATATATTCGACAGCTGCTCACTTTTGAATTATATGATAGCACTATAGTACAAAATACTGCTAATGTGCTCATTTTGGCACAAATATTGCCCACTATGATATAAGTCAGTATAACATATGAAGTATGTACAATTTCTTGTATATTGGTGTTCATTTGCTAGTTTCCGCCTTTTTAATCGTAAATATCATAGCATTGTTGCACTCAGTACAAACGAACACTGAATTCTATCGTACTTTAGAAATCTATACATCTTCTCCGAGTTGCAAATGAGTAAAGCTAGTGTGGTGATCGGTGCGATCCGTGAAGACGGCAATGATCAGCGGCCGTTCAGAAGTGAAAATTTGCGTGGCCGAGTCCTAAAATTGAGTGCACCAAGAGTGAACGGTCGACGGTCGAAACGCGTTGGCTTTGCTTGTCGATTAAAGAAATTTCGTCGATCGAATTCTGTGTTAATTATGAAGTTAATTGCGGTATTATGAAAATGGCTTCAAGTTTCTTTGAGATTATTTTATCATAATTCAGTGCATTGCAAAAGTGTGACTACGTGCCACCTTTTCCTTTCATTTTGTTTATTTCTAAAACAGCGCACTATAGCTGCTTTTTACTTATTTAAGTTTTCACTTTTCGATACTCTCGAAGTAAGGTGAATTTTAGACGTCGAATGATGAGGAGGTTGAGCGTTTTTGACCTCTCTGATGCGCTCACCAATTTACTCCATTTCATCGCTTCGTTAAGGTGAATCTGGCATTAACATTTGCTCTACACGCATTATCTAGGAGGTTATAGTGGTCTTAAAAGTTGTCATATTAGTGAAACTGCAAGCGGAGGCGATAAGTTTCCGGTGAAAGCGTCCGTTGCTTTTCTATATATTGAGGTTAATAAGTGAAATTGATTTGTCACCAAACAGCATGCGAAGCCTTCTTTATTCGGTGAACGAAAGAGAGGAATTAGCTGAGTTGAACAAAGCTGAAAGAGAGCAACAAAGACACTGAACATGAAACATTCGTTAACAGAAGAAGAAGAAAAACATCATTGAACATGAATGAACAGCAATATTTCAATTTGCAGTTTTTCCCATCCACATTTTTGACTTGTTCTTTCAGTCCCCCCCCCCCCCTTATCACTAATACTAAAATATAGTACATTTATTATTTTCCTTATTTTAGGAGGAATTTTCCAGCTAATATTATGAGATGATTTGCAATTCGATTTTGCATCGCTTTATTTTTTCAAATATCATTATGTTGACCTTAAGTTACCTTTCACGCATATTTCTGGATCACATAAAATTTAATTGCTCACGCGCCACCATCTTGCTGTTATCAACAGTCACCACAGTAGTGCTAGCTTGCACTGCATAACTCCGAGCGGTACTTTCATATGTGCCAATGCATCGAGTATTTGCTTTTCCTCTTCATTCTCGTTCATCCACTAATGATAGTCAGTCAGCCAGCTTGCTTGCCAGTGGTCTGTAGTGGATTTGTGAGACTAAGGTGGAAGGGGAAGCTAGAGGATGGAAGAAAGTATAGTGCTTGCTCATGCAACAGTGCTTGGCCGTTCGACAAAGTCATAGTACTTGCTGTGCCAAATAATCGACGATAGACTCATCCACAATTCTATTTCCGGAGAAGTCTGTTCGACTTCTCTCAATGAAGCGGTTTGGCCGCTAATTTTATGTCGATCAAAAATTGCATCTGCATCAAACAGTCAACTTCACGCAAGGTGATCGTTGTTTTGTTCTTCGCTCTTCAAAGCAGCAAAGCTCTTCGGTATGGAGTATCGAGCAGTCGTCATAAAGCAGTTGTTCTACGTCTCAAGCAGATTGTCACTGTTATGGACTTCTATCATGTGTCAGCGTGCTCACTTTACACAGCAATACTTTGCTACTAATTCACTGTCTCGCGATTGTACGGCGCTTGCGCTACTAACTGACATTGTTGATTACACCCCAAATTTTGTTCATTTTTCGGCATTTGTTAATTATGGGTGTTTTGGGGAGCAATGAAGACTTTGATCGCAGACGCGGATGAAGCCACAAGTGTTCTGCCAATGAGCAACCTCGACCATTTCAGTGGCAATCACTCGCGTTTGTGAATGTCTTTGTTAACACATACATGTTAACCGTACAAATATTTGTTACTTTCTTCTCGCTGAGCGTGTTGTCTAATTCTGTGTTTCTCAGCCCATCTTTGCTGTTAACGCCAGTGTCAAATAATGGCTCAGCGAATCAAAATATACTTTTTCTTAAGTCACCAAAAATTGACTAATTTTCATAGCAAAGATGTTTGTTTATCATGAGAAACAGTTACTTCCTTTTTAATTGACCTTTTCTAGCCGTTATAATACACACAATCAATTCGCCGGAGTTGCTCTTCGCTACTACCAGTCAGTATGTCATTCGTAGTGATTATATGTGTAAAATGAGCAGCGTTAAATCAACTTTTAGTATCCTTGAGACGTATATCTAAGCAGTGTTTTGATCAGTGATCAGGTACTTTTGCCCGTACATGGACTTTCGGCCAATTCTATAAATTCATTTTCTTCGGCATTTTATGACAACCAATTTTTAGTTTAGTTTTATAGTAATGGAGGATATTCGGCATAGAGACCGGAAAGAATGGCTGTTGACAAGCGGAAAAAGGTGCTCGGAGCTTCAAATATTAAAAATTGAAAAAAAAGATGCATTTCATGTGGACATCTCGGAGTGCGAATTCGATATCAGAACACTTAGCTCAGCTCCGAATAGATTTATTTACTCGTCAGTAGGGATGCTACAAACAAATTGAGCGCACACGCCTCTTGTTTACGTCGAAAGCAGTGAGCGCATAGCCTCACACAGCTGCTATCGATAAGCTTCGTGGTTGCTCTAAATGTGTGGTCCCCCATCATCAATTCATCGGCACACTTTCACAGTTAAGCCGTCCATTCGCATAAGTTGGCGCTTAAACGATAAAGTTCCTCGAGTAACGTGGTTTTTTCTTTGTTTTGTATTCTCTTTGACCTCTTTGCACAACACCGATATCGAAATTTTCATCAATTTCTGCTATCCGCTTACTGAATGAGATTTGTGACCATATAGATGACAGTGTTTGTTTTATTCGTTTATACGCTCCAAATTGCAATGACAGTTCATACTTTGTGTTTATTTTCTACGTAATTTATACGTTTCAAACGTTCTCATTTCATTCTATAAAATATGAGAATATGCGCGTTCGTAGTTTCGAAAATTCGTGCAATAAAAATATTGTATGCTTGTAAGATGTTTAACGTTGCCCTCTGTACTTCGTCACTTGCTGAAGTTTGAATTCCTCGTTGGGTCTTACCTTTAAAGTGAGCACTATCCCCACTTTACAGCAAATACTCTAGAACGGTTAAATAACCCTTACGAGTAACGAAATAGTGACATGGGAATGCTTTGAAATGATCAGTAACAGTGAACTGTTAATTAAAATGTGGTACTTCTTTTCAGATTAATGTGCTTGTAGGTAGAGATCGTGAATCCGCCATACACTTTTCATTTCGCTTATGTTGCATTTGTAATGAATGGACTAAACTGTGCTAATTCGACTTAAGTCCGAAAGCGTTGAAAATTGGAGAATAACTTGTAATATATATATATATATATATATATAGCGGAGAGAGGGGGATAAGGAGAGAAAGTGAAAGATGACAAAGTTCTCTGCTGTTTAACTGGGTGATCTAAATAGAAACTGATTTCTTCAGAGCGAATTTGGTGCCCCGTTTTGAAAGATCTGTGGAGTAAATCAGGGACACAAATCAGATTCTGTCCATGTTGATGGCGTAATTAACGTGTGTTCGTAATAATTTCAAATCGCTCTAATGAACAAGTAGTGAAGTGAATTTCTAAAGCACATAGGCTGATCTACCGAATGCATTTGTGTCGTTATCATAGCATCCTACTCATTGCTGGCAAACAGTGCCCATAGTTTGATAAGCACCAACAGCGCTACTACAATCGATCATGTAGCACTTGCGTATTGTCGGACTACCACAACGGTTGTTCGCACGGACCACATTGTTTAGTCTGCGCGTTTACACGGTTCCTTCGTTGACCGAGCATTTGGAAATGTCTATTAAAACAGCAGTTTGCAGTGAACGAAGTCGTTTTATGAAAAGGTATTCTCAGCTCGATGATACCTGAGAAATTCCTTCGCGAATCATACATGGTCTGAGGTTTAATAACCCTCAGCACGTAATAAAATAAGCTGTAATTAATAGTGGACTTATCTATAACCGATATTTAAACCTTGATAACACTTAGACGATGAGTGGAACCAACATCAAATTCGACTGTGCATACCGAACTAACCAAAAATAAAGCGTCAAGGACAAGGGTTCCACTTCTCGATTCAGGAAAGGACTTATCCTTGCATCTCGCCTCGTTATATTCACTTGCGTTTCGCTTTAGGATTCTAAAATAAAGTGTCCTCTTCTATAGGAATTTATGTCATTTCAAAGTCACATGTAAATCATGGCAAGGTTACGAACGAATGACTCGTAACTGATCATCGATGAGTAATATCGAAGTCATTTATATTCAGTTTATAAATACCCATTACTACACTCATCTTTACGCCGTGCTTATACTCAGTAATGCTCCGAATGTTAGTTTAGATACTGAAAAATCCGTAGCTTTTGCTTGAAAACCACGCTGCCGACGTCTCTTTGACTGCTCGTAAAATAATGCATAACCGTATTATGTGTGACATATCTCTGTTCCGTCTTTGGCAACGTTCACCTCAGCCTTCTAGTTATTAATTTTCGCGCTGTGTAAGCTTTAAAAAGCAGCAACTTATTGGAGATTTTGCGAACACGGATTTGAAATTCTTGTTTATCAGTATGCTTTTTAGCTCATTCACAGCTTTTCTGTTCCTCAAATATTCCTGAAAGATTATGTGGGAATCATGCAACAAATACCGCAGTAGAAAAACATCAAATAAGGGGTGCTTTCAGCATTAATAGATAGGTTGAAACGTGGCATCCCGGAAGTAATATTGCTGTGGCGCGAGGGCGGAAGTGAAAAGGAATACATCGAATGTTAATCTCGGCAGTGGAAATGCCGTAGCGTTTATCGGACCCAATGTAAGCCCCTCAAGACTTCCTTTGATTTCCATACTGAAATATAGTTGAGAAAAAATGTCTTGCTGCATAACATAAAGTGGTTTATTTTAGGATAGATTTATATTTTAAAACAAGGGATTGTTAAATAGGACGCCTTAAAGAAACATCATCCATTTGTCATCCGCAAAGTAACGGAATTTATCATGTGATGAAGCCTAGTTACTTGCTTGCATGCTATAAGCCCTATAATTCAATTTTTAAAATGGTAAATACAAGCAAAACATTTAAAGATAACAATTACATAAAAACAGAAACAAAAAACACTTTTGTGCGCCTATTAGGTCACCCAGAAAACGAGATTTGCGTGCATGGAGCAATGATATACCCAATACGCGTGCGATATCGGTAGATATTATCATCGCTTCTGCTCAATTCAGTATCATACAGGAAGAGTGTGTTCCAGACAGCATAGATTTTCTGTAATCTTGGCTTTTGCATTCTTTCGATTAAGCCATGAACTAACCTACGCAGAAAGAGATATAGCGAACTTCGAATAGTTCGAGACAAAAAATCTATAGTAGGAACCTCATGCATTTGTATTTCAGATCAGTAGTTGGCAGGTAATACTACCTGAATGTGACATGTTGGAGAAAGGTCGTCTTCAAGGGTTTGATTGATTTCGGTGTTAGAGGTGTATTTACGATAGAGTGAAGTTTTCAATAAGTGGTACTTTGAAAATCGTGCCGAAAGTCTTTTATCGCTCTTCCATTCGCCGAAAGTTGCAAGAGATGCATATATTAGGTGGAATTTCGAGGTATGCTGCATATTTTTAAGTCGAATAGCAGTCCATATACGATACGCAATAAGATTGGTACCCAGAATAGGTTTAAGATTAAACAATCGCTTCCAGCATCACTGCTAAGTATAAGGCTTCATTAAAATAAAAGGATCTGCATGGAACTTTAGGACTCACATACAAAGGTTTAAAATAACTCTTTCCCTTATTATCTGTAACATGCCTATTATTCGTCGTTTGATGTCAACATAAACGCTTTCTGCAGCGCGTATTATATTTAACAACGAAATTATAACGTAGACATATCTAGTTTTCGTGTTCAGTGACCGTCATAGTTTCTCTCCTCTTGCGCTCAGGCAACGTTTGTCTCTAAATTGCGATTGCAACAAAGGCCTTCAATTTGAGATTCGAGGTACAGAAGGTTCAAAGTTAAAACTTCATTTCTTTACAAATAGCATTTTTGCAGACAAAGGGCGTCAAGATTTGCTCATGTAATGTTTGGTGCAAGTTGGTGAGCTTAGAAAGGTGAGAATTTCTGTTCTGAAGGAAAATATCTCGTGTTGCAATTTTCCGTCCGTGTTTTCATCACATAACAAACTTCGGTTTGCACCGATAATAACAATAAGGAATCATCATTTCTACCTTGTTGCTGTTATGCTTGTGTATATACTGAGTTATTTATCACTGCCGCACCGCGTGTAGATCTCCTCATGAATTGAACGTTTTCATTTGAGTAATCTCTGCCATCTCATAGGAATCACTGAGTACGTAGTGATGAGATACGAAGGAATGGATAATGAAAATCAATACCAATGATATAGGTACTTATAGTCGCTCCTCTCTTTGTAGGTGTTCAAGATTGGTTTGCAGTGTGGGAAATTATTCTCAAATGCTCACTAATGGTGGCGATATAACGCAAGGATAACAGAGACTGAAAGCATTGTAAAATTCTCTCCACATTCTCAACATTAATTGATTCCCTTTGCGGTGGCAGCAGTCTCTCACTTTTAATTTTTCGCTAGCGAAATAGTTTATCGCAGTAACTTTCGTTGGAAATGAGTTTTGCATTTGTTCTCTCATCGTAGATCTCGAAATAATGAGCGACAACATTTGAAAGATCTTTCAAACTATAGTAAGAAGTATAGCTGTTCACTGATTTTGCTCGCATTAAAAGAATTAAAGTTTCAATTCTCAAGAGAACACATGTTAGAGCCGCTCAAAGTGTGAGGCTTTTTTATGTGACTGATGGCAAATTCGAAAAGTTCGACAATTTCATTGCCTTTATTGATTATAACTCTATTTTTCGTTAATGTCCTTATTGAGGTCCATTGTAGCTATTTCAGTTCCATAATAAACTGCTTTATTTGTCAGGAAATTACTACATGAATTTGATCCACGGTTATGACGCTCATCCAGAATAACTGCACGAAGTGCATCATTGTGAGAAAAATTGTTCTCTAATCTTTCTCTTAATTGATAGGCACGTTGAGAGAGAGTGGTGGTTTTTTCTCACGCTTGCATCATTCGCGAAACAACATACGGAAATCAAAATGCCATATGATTATGCACTCTCATAATTCTAAATTTTCGAAAGAATATAATTCAAACACAGTTTCTAAGAGATTCCTCAATTTGTATGGAACACTGTTCGAGAGACTTCAAAGTCATTCATAATCATTGCGGGCAAATGTGGTTCGCTTTTGGTTGAAGGGAGGGGGTATGATGTGTATGATTTTTGAAATTCTTGCGTAAGTTACTCGAGAATCATTACAATCTAAGCTCATGCTAATGTTCAGAAATTCCTGCACAAAAAATTTCTATACTGAGAACTCTATGAATTCGCTCGGCTGCGGCGCTTATGAAATGATTTCCTCGAAGTTGGTCGCTGTTTTAGCCGTAGGAGATGAGTGTGCCAGATTGATTAGAAGAGTGCAATCCTTTGTGCTGTATTCGACTGCGAAAAAGTTTTAGGGCAATGAATGTTGCTAAAATTTCTCATACTAGTTGAGAGTCCATAAGTGTTCTTCGGTGCAGCAAAAACAACGATATTCGATAGAGCCGCCATCAGCAGATATTTCTCTTTGACAACACGTTGATGAAGTTGAAGACAGAAATAGTTTCCCAAAAATTTGTCATGCTAATTTTCACCTCGGAAAGGGAAGGAGTGGACAAAGGAGGGAAGAGGAGAAGGTAGAAGGGAAATAAGAAAAAGGACAACTCTACACCAAAGTGGTACAGATGAACGACATACCAAAAACGAATTCAAGAAGTCGTCGCTTCCACTCCACGTTTTTCTCCTCTTACTGTTTGGAATTGGCGTAGCTTTATTGGAGTCTGCGTGGGCTTATATAGAAAAACAATTATCAAAGTGCGCATCTCGAAAAAGAGACTTAGACAGTTTGGCAAACTTCGCACGAATGTAGATAACAATGGGTGGAACAGAGTCGTTTTCTAAATGGCGAATTGTACCGAGTTATTGCGCTTGCTTTCTGCATTTATTCTGCCTATGTTGTGATTTTTGAAAAGCATACACTGTGGAATGAATTCTCGAGTTTCTTTAAAATTTAACAGAACAAGAGAGGTAGATAGGTCATGGAACTATTCAAACGCATCTCCAGCGTTCCGTAGCGATTGTCCAAAACAACCATCTGTATGGTTCTTCTCGATTCCTACCTCAGTGAATCTCCCACTACTTGTTCATGCTACTGTCGTACCTAATTGTAAACTTTATTAGTTTTCATGAGGTCTATCCACCAGCTCACAAATCTATGTGAAACTTAACAGGAGACGATTTTGTGCCAGAGATAACCATCGATTGTTCAAATAAGACGATCAAAGAGGAAGGCTCCACAGAGATGCTTTTGAAAAACGTAAGTCTGGAGCTGATTCAGAAATCAGCGAATGATGTGGAAATTTTATTCGTGGAATTTCTAAGACAAAAGTAATATTTGAACAATATTATAACCCGCTTAGGTTCGCTAAGTAATGGGTTTTTTTGCTTTTACAATGTTTGTGCCGTAGCCACTTGCACCTTTCATCTGCATCTTCATCACTGCCATTCGTGAGCAATTGCGCCGTTCATTGCTTATCAACTTTTGCTGAGGATTTGTTCAGGAAGCGCTATGATGTTTTGTGCCTCGGTGATTCTTATAGCTGAAGGGTTATTCATTTAGAGCAAACGTTCCAAATATTGTTGACTTTATCGTATGTAAAGTGTTTTGATTTTCGGTTGGTTCGCACTACCATCGTTTTTGTTTTTTGCTTCTTTTCTTTTTCAGTGGATAACGCTGTTCGATGAGGTGTTTTTCGTCAAGGAAATTGAATGACTGTAATTATTCGTTGAGTGTTTAAGGCTTCCTTTTTGTTTTAAGCTCTCTAGCGGTCTTAGTCTGTTGGAGCATGTTTGTTTTCTTCAAACTTGTTTCGATCGTTTGCTCTCTTCTTGCACCTCAACGCTTACTGATCATAAAAGTTATAACAGTTTTGTGTCGGATGATTCAGTGTGAGCTTGTTTATGGATGAACTCGTTCGTAAGGTGAGAAAAAAGATAAATAAATATCAAGGCTTTAAAATTATTTTCCGCGCAGTAATTCATCACACTGCGACGAGACTGAAGAAAAACTTAACTCGACTTCCTCCAGAAAACACTCAGGTTTCGGTCTTCTCTGAACGCCTTCGCCAAAATAGTTTTTACGAAAACGTTAGAAGCGTTTTTTCTTCAAACGAGGTAAGCAGGAGAGAAGTGGGAAGGAAGCTCGTCTTTCGCAGAACATGACGAAATTTTCTGCTCCTAGAAAATTATTTTTCTGGCATGCTGAAGTTATTTTCTTCTTCCACTCCATCCTCCGTATGCTTCTATCTGGATTGCTATCAGAAAGATTCAAAGTCAGGTCAGATTTTTTGTTGCGTGGTAATAATGACGAGCGTTACCTGGCTAATACATAACCACCACCAGCCTTTAGAACATATCGATGAACGATTACGTTTAGTGAACGACAGACTAAGCTTGGAACATTGACTAAGCTTCTTTGACTAAGCTTCTTTTAGGAAACATTGATTAACTAAGAATCTTTGTCCTTTTTCGCATCACACAGCATCTAATCAATTAAGAAATCAGCTTCAGCCATGCAAGACCACAAAGAAACTCAAAGGAAAGGTAGACTCTTTAAGCTGCCATTCACCCCCCTCACCCCCTGAATAAATTGATAACTGAATCACATTATCACACTTTCCACATTTTCGAGGTTACATCAGAAATATAGCTGCTGCGTTCTCCACTATAGCTGCTGCGTTCTCCACATTTACCACAAATCACGTTTGCAACACGCGTATATAAAGCACTCGCAAAGGTTAACTTCTTCTAACAAACCGACTGACTCCTTGACCATCAAGAAAACAACAAATCGATTGCCGGTAGTGCGTTTGTACAAGTGGGAACAAAATGTACTAATAAGTCCTTAAAAGGATTTGCTCTTCCCTTTCTGTTCGCCGCTCATCGAGATTTATGAGCCACCTATAAAAAAGTGTGAATAAACTCTACGACTTTGCGAACTGAAGTAGTTCTCTCTCTGTTCAGCATTGGAGCGGAAAATCCCTTTTTTCAAATATCAAGTGGTACATCATGATAGTGTGTAAATAGAGACAAATTCACCTGGAAAAAAAATGAGCGCTAACAAGTGAGGTGCAAATGGCGAGAATGAAAGCGGCAATAGTAAACATCTCACAGCACCCTTCTCTAGCTCGCAGTTTTGAGCAAGTGGACATACAATACGTTGAACGTGCACCGATAAATCACATGTTCACCTAAAGAAGCACAATTGGGAGTTTCTTATGAGGATGAAATGCTTTTGTGAGCAAATCCATGAAAAGTGGATATAATTCCTGTTTTAATTCTAGTGCAAGAAATGTAGAATGCGAATTTTCTACTCATTTTTCACTTTCTTTGATGTATATATATATACACCTGTGGCTTCAATAGTTTAGCTTGGAAATTACCAAGGCTGGGTTGATATTTGGTGAATATAACGTTCGTATTAGTTGACTTTCTTTCTTTGCTGTATATTTCATATTGATGCATTACTTACGAAAAAAGTTATAGGTGATGCCGAAACTTTTTACGTGCAATTTAAGTCAGTCGTTTTTTGATTCTTAAGAATCAAGTCTGTTGTTGAAAACTTTCATCAATGGTAACTTAGTCGAAATATGGAGGTATTTATTTCGCGTGCTAATTAGTTGCCATTAATTGTGAAACTGGTCGATCGGTTGGGTAGGACATTACATTTGTTCAATTCGTTCAGTTTTACCTTATGATCCCAAGATGGTCTTTGACATTATGGGTTATGAGTCCTGTCCAACCCTAATGTAGAAGTTCGCGCTATAGAAGCCTCTCATGGAAATTTGATCTCAATATAAACCCCTTTGATGAATGTTACTGTAAGATTAAATTTTAAAAAAGTGGCAGATGTGGGAAGTGCTCTGTACAGTTTCATGGCTCTTGCCGCTATGAATCCCCTTCCGCCTTTCCTCTATCGCTTCCCGCAAGCCCATCTGCTCCCCTTCATTTCCGCCCAGAAAGAATATGATGAACTCGCTTCTTAAACGTTCGGTTTGATTGTGAGTGCTTCAAAGTGGATCGATTCATTGGCAGTGAGAATGCACTTTCGACTCCGCTCTCAATAAAACAGCACCCTTTGTAAGCAGTTTTTATTGCTCGTGGAGAGTTGAGGTTGAAAACGATGAAGGGTACGTGCTGCTTGGAACACCACTCGCCACAAATGCTTTCTGCCGCTCAAGAAGAGCTTCATTTTTGCTCTCGCCGCCGGCGAGTTTGTCCACATTTCTATCGGCTGGCTAACTCACCCGCACTCAGTCCGCACTGGCGCTCTTCATCATACCTCTGATATTACTTCCGCACATTTGAATAGCAAGCGTTTGAAAGAATTAAGGAAAAACGAGCTAGTGATCGCTTTATGCTGTTGTTCGTGTTCAAATCTTTTTATGTTTTTTTCTGCCATCGCTCTTATTTGCATTTATTTATTTGTTAAATTGTTTGTTTGTCGTTAGTGCACTCTAAGATTGTTTGCTTTGGCTGTTTTATCGACGAGAATCGTTTGCAATACGTAACAAACTGCATTGCTAATTTGTCATCGTTTTGTGCACATTACATTTTATGCAATGCGAGAAACTTCGCAACAAAGTATTTCCCAACTTGAATATGTATTTTTGTAGAAGATAGTCGCATGAAATGTTGAAAACACGTCTTAATATCTCAGTAACTTAGTGCTTATTTTTATAGACTTGTAGCTAGTTATATTTCTTCCACAGATCCTCTTGTAGTTACTCCGATATCTTTTTGCAACAGTATCTGCAATGCATTATAAATTTCGCAAGAACGTACCGCCTCCGATCAGGACGCTTCGAAGCAAGCGGCATTAACTGAGGAACTGTTCTCGTCCAATCGTTTCTCGTGGGCATTGAAAGGGCGTATCTATCCGTTCCAGTAGTTCATGGCAAACTTACCATGGAGAGTTGCGTAGACGTTTTCACTATGTATTCGTCGTAGGCAAATCAAGCTATGAATTAGTATCTGCCATGGAAATTAAAATTTCATACATTTGCTACCATTGAACGAATCGGTAAAACGGCAGGCAGTTCGTTCATAAGAATTTAGATATTAAATAAAAATATTGGAGACGATACTAAAAACTAGCCTTCAGGGCATGCTTCAGTAAGAATGAAAGATGATGGACAAACAAAGAAACCTCTATGATTGATATTTATGAAGCAACGTAATCTAAAGGTGCTAGATTCCTAAGTTCAGCAATCACTTTTGCAGCAGTCATCTCTCTCAAGCTTAGTTTTGCCTCAAAGTAGATAGTTCTTCAACTGTTGCCTTCGTAATGAGTCTCAGTACTTCGGAAGACTCATCTTAAACGGCAGTGGAGGAGGCAAAGTGCACAGCGGCGCTCAGCTGTTCTAGGCTCATGCACCAAGGTGAGTGAAATTCAGCCAACGACATGAAAACCTCTACAATGCAAGATTGCAGTAAAGGAACAAAAGGACGAAAATCCCTACGATACAGTATTTACATCAGGTTTCAGTGAAGGAATGGCTAGAGAGGAAATTTCATCTGACCGTCTTAGATAGACTAACGCATTCAGAAACGGTCATTCATGGATCAGCGTAAAATTTCGTTCCACGAAAACTTCCATCTGTTATCACAAAATTTTTCACTCATGAGACGCCAAATTTTCCAGCCAGATCAACGCCATCTAAGCCATGTTTTTCGGTATATCAGTGGCTACCCTTGGCGTAGTGCAGTTTCATTGTCGTTCTTTGTAAGAACATATCAAGAACAAAGAGGGCGACATTATGTTATCGAGGCATCGAGAGAGAAACAGAAGAAATGAGAGGAACGTGAGCATTTTCATGTTGTTGACTTTTGCAGAATTTTATTCCGTTGCTTGGTGGAAGGGAGCTTACATCAATCATCCGTTCATTTTTCATCGCACATTACGTATGGTCGCCGATTCAGTGAAGCTCATTTAAGTTTTTTTCAATCGCCAAACCGACTGTACATAATTCGCACATCCTACTGTGCAGTGGCGTTGCATTTGAGTTGTTCTAATCTAGCGTCTATTGGCAAAAGTTCTTCGTTGTGTACGAATCGCTGGAATAAATGACACTATGTAAAAGCTTCACCAATGACTACATGTTCAGGATTTGGCTGAATGTCATAAGGTATATGAGCGAAAATTCTGACTAGTTGTTTCCTATAAAATAAGGTTTGGATTTGAATTTTCTGCTCTCTGCAAACCAGTGGTGTGCATGCTTTGCGGCGAACACTTACAGCAATGACATGTTGATGCGTGCTTGTAGTTTGTTAAAAGAATGCTGCTTGCTGCTAATGGACATTTTCTTGAAACAGTAAGCTGATGCCTTCTTACCTGATCATTTAAGACCATTTGGCGTACATCGTCAGGCAGTACTTCTTGCATGGTATCTAACGTTACGGTCAAGCTCATTACTATGATTTCGCAATATAAAACACTAGCAATTGAAGGGAGCTGAAGGTTGGGGAAGAAGAAGCAGTCGCTTTGCAAATAATCAAGAAGTGTGACGGAGATAAAGTTTCACGTACTGCATGTCATGTCCAAGTTGGTTTTCCTATATAGCCTAATTTCAGGTAGGACTGCTCGGAAATCCCCAAATGCGGTGTGCTGAAGTGAGAGCACACTGTTCCGTTTTCGCACTGAATTCGCTGCTTATCTTGAAATTTAGTTCTACTCTGTGCTTCTCAATTCCGCATGTTAGTATCGCCTTTAGCGACTGATTTCTGTTTGCTGATGCTCATTTGGGCAGTATTTTGCGCCCCGCACAATCTACATATATCGTCGTTGAATTTGCCATTGCTGGACAAACACAATCCTACGATGAATTCGGCTTCGTCTGGTAATATTTACGCTTCTAAAAGCATTCGTGTGAACTTCTGCTGCTTTACATGCTGCACAGCCACTTGATGCTCAGAGCGGACTTTTTGGAAGTTGCAACCATGTATCAAATTCCCCGGCTTATTCAACGGAATGGACACGCTACCAACCTGTCGTACCGAAGAAACGGGTTTAATGAATTTCTCAAAAATTACGAAGGCTTCACAGTATTTTATCGATGGTTGTAGTATACAGAGAAATATATGAAAAGACGTTTCATCGATATGAAGGCTCAACAATGGAACGTTTGATGGAATGATCAAAGAGCAACATGCTTTCTCCTTTTTGCATGCCATTTAGACGGCTTCCGTGACAAAAGCACACCACGTGGTTCCGTCACACCGATGCCAACGTTCATTTCGAACGAAAGCGATATTGTTTTTCTTTTATATCATTGGAGCGTCTTCGATTTCGTGGAATGTTAATGGCCACTGAATTGGGTTTCAGTCATTTTAAAGTTTTATAAGAATACGCTGCAACGTATATTTATGTGCTATGTAAGTGATCATGCACACCTGCGGCGAAATTCGCATGATTGCACTTTCGCTGATCGAAGCACCATGTGACTTCGCTTTTCCTTCAATCGCTGTGCCTTAAGCTCTGCTGGTTGCATTCGTTGAACTCACACGGACTTCATGAATTCCTACTAGCCTCATGTAGATGAATGAAGTTTCATTGCTCCTTGTGAACTTTTTCACTGTTGATGCGCATAATTGAAATCTGAAGCAGCAGTTACAACAGTAAGCTTCATTAGTAGAGTTCAAATCTTCTTTAGGGCTTAACTCCTCTTTAAATTTCATAGCTTAATAAGGAACACGATTTAGCAATCTATCCTCCACTCAGCCCAATCGTCCACGAGAGAATAAAGTCAGCTAAAGTTGCTTTGGCCTTTTGTGTTTCGTGTTGATAGGTTTCTTTTTCAGCTCTCGAGGTGACCAAACTATGCTTCATAGAAGTATTCTTCCTTCGCATCAATTTTTTTCGAGATTTGTGCAGCTGCACTCATGTGTTTTTCCGATTTTCTAAGGAACACATTTGTTCGTAAGGGCAGTCTTAAAAAGAGGTTTCTGCTTATTTTCCGAGTGAAACGAAATTCTAGATGAAGCGATTGGCGGTAAATTGCAAGTTGTATTAAAATTGAAATTTCAGTCGTTATTCGTTGGCCAAATTGTGGTTTAGCTTGAGCGTCAGTTGCAGTCAGGAATCTCCACTGTCAAAGTACCAAATGTTCGATTCATACCGAAATTCGACGAATCCTGGATCTTCTCCCACAAGAAAAAGCGGATAAATTTCAAAGCCATCAACGTAATCCTGAGAACGATGGCGTTGTTAGTAACTAATCTCGAATTGTGTAGCAGCATTCTTCTCTATGAGAAATTTGATGCTTTTGTAATGCTTCCCTAATGCCGCATTTCACAGTGAGTTTCTTCTTCATTACCGAATGACGGTTTGCATTCTATAGAATTCGGTACATCTTAATATATTCAGTGCTGAAGAATGCTCTGTACGAGTAGCTTTCCCACTTGTGGTATTATATTTTTTTGTGCTGACCCACACTCACCTCAGGTGCTTTTTCTACTTCCTCCTATTTTGATGCAGAATTTGAGAGTGATTTTCTTATGGTTCTCCTTTCCTTTTTCTTGCGATTTTCTCAATAACCGTTCCTGATGGGCTCTCATGTGGGACAGTTATGGCATGATTTCATTTTGATTTTTTTCTTTTAGAAACTTGCATCGTCTTATTGAAGAGGTAGCACTTGGTAAATTAGGCAATTTCCAGTTCAGCCGCAGAAGAACATTATTCATATTGCAACTAAGTTTGGGTTATTATTGAGAGACATTGATGGTCATTCGTGATATCGATGATCCTCCTTTGATAACCGCATCGATGACCTATTCACTTATAATCATGAGAGAAAGAAACAACGAATATATATCTCGTTGAGTATCTGTTAAAAACTTCCTCTGCTTATCTTCTCACGCCCATCATCTCTCCTGTTGCCTCTCTTCAAAATGGGTTTGAGTATGGTGATGTTAGAGTATGAGTATGGAGATGTTTCATTTAGAGTATGGAGGTGTTTCTTGACGATGATTATGGTTTCATTGCAAATGATATTAATATTGGATACTCGGAATGACTTTCCTCGTATGTCTGTGTAATTTCTAGGCCCAGCTAGTTTCTTTATTAAATGTTC
Organism: Parascaris univalens; assembly: GCA_037576465.1. NCBI lineage: Eukaryota > Metazoa > Nematoda > Chromadorea > Rhabditida > Ascarididae > Parascaris > Parascaris univalens. The sequence goes on along the minus strand of CM075173.1, from coordinate 66,465,074 downwards.
ATACCTAACATGTGTTTTATACAAAAATTAGTTTTCTTTTCGTCTCAAACAATCAGGTTGATGTTCGCAATATGAACGATATAATCATTTCGTAAAGACTGCTCTTATATGCGCAATATTTTAGGGGAACTTGAATGATTTTATGACCGTAACCGGGAATGAAAATATTGAGCACTTTATTCAAAGAAATCTTTTCACGTAGCAAAACCTGACGACATATCGCACTTAAGAGGCAGTATATTGTTCATGGCAACTACCAATATAAGTGTCATTTCAGGAGAACATTTGGCTTCTCATCCTGATTTAAAAAATTATTAAGAAGATGGGATGTGGGAGTGGGGGAGTGGAAAACTAATGATGAGGAGGTATACACGTTGTTTAAGGCATTGATTGCTGAAGTTATACTCGTCAAATAGTCGTTTGTAAACCTCGATATGTGAATTCAGAAGCCAACGCTTATTTGCGCATCGCAGACGCACAAAAGTATAAAGTGCGCAGTGTCGTTGTTGTTGAACATATTGCTTTGTAGGTGTAAAGAGAGCCGAGATGCTGGGAATAATTTCACTGGCCACCTCGATGCAGCGGTGGTTCGGAGCACCACCAATACACCGTCCGCACTTATTCGAACGTCAAAAGACACTTCAGGATATTTATGAAGATATAGGCAAGGTGGCCGGCAAAGGGACAGTGCTTGCTGAAGAGGAAGTTATCTCGGTATGTAACTGTGTTCTCCTATCATCAAAACTAGTTCAGCTTTTAACTTAGCCGAGAATTAACTTAATATTTTTTACTTGCCAGGGAAATTTTTTAAATGCCTCATCTTACATTATGCAAGTGGCTTGTATTGATAAAGAAGTTTTTTTAAAGAGTTCAAGCTTGAGAATTCGCCTAGGTGCAAAGTTTCAGCTTGAGTCGATCATGGCTGAGTTCAAATTGCCTAACAGTACGCTACGCCGAATGATGGAACACATGTCGCGAAATATGAATAAAGGACTAGAGGGTGGTCTCGCGAAGAGTACCATCTCGATGCTGCCGTCATTTGTTCCAGAGTTGCCGGATGGAACTGGTAATTTGCTTCATTATTGATCGTTTCTGGAACCACACACTAGAAGTCATGAATAATATGTCAAATGACTCGATGATTTTTAAATTTCTCAAAATCTTAAACGGAAAAAGTTCGCTTGTTTGCCTCTGAGTAATTTTTTTGTCAACAAACGCAATATATCTGCTATCGAACCTCATAGAATATGAAGAGCATGATAGAAAAATAAAAGATATGCAGGAGCTTTATGCTTTACATACTTTAGTCGTAACTTCACTCTACATTCGAATATTCAGTGTGTACTTCTATTGCTTTCGTAGTAATCATCGAATCGTCTAGAATAAGCTAAACAAATTTATGCAATTCCATTGCAGCATAAATATTATTGAGGGTGCGCCATAATTATTGTGTGTAAAAGTAGCCATTGCATATCTGCTTGTCGTCTTTTTTATGGGAGATTTTTTCATATCTAAAGTTTTATATGGCATTTCCAAGGATTGTGGTAATTTTGCAGAAGAGGGAAAATTCATTGCAATGGATTTGGGTGGCACAAATTTACGCGTTATGTTAATGAATATTGAACCGGGAAAGCCGTTGACAGCGGAACAATTTAACACACGAATTCCGAATTGGGCAATGCATGGCACCGGTGAACAGGTTCTTCTTTATCATTGTCATTGTCGGTTTTCGGCCAAATAGAAAAAAAAAACCACGAGGAAGCGGTGATGAACTTTAAAAGTATCAGTTCGATTGTAGTTAGTACTTAGATTTTTTTACACCTATCTGTACTGTTTGATATCATAACTAGAGACTGACATGGTTTTTCTTTTCGTTAAAGCCGCAGATTTGCGAAAATGCATAGCTATATTGGTGCACAAATGTGCTTTTATGACAAAGAGTCTTTAAGTCTGCTTCTGTCTGGAGAAATCGTAGCGAGCGTATTTAGTTTTGAAGCATTTTTACTCTTCTCGAATGGCGTCCTTCACAACACAATGCGTACGTAACGCTCATTATGTTCCACTTACGACAGTCCCTTGTGATTTGCCGAAAGATGCATTTACTGCGCGGTGCTTTTTTCGTGAAAAGGTCGAGACCACATGCTTTGTTGGAAGGGTGCTGCTCAATGTACTCGCAGGAGAAGTACAGCCACAAACTCGATTAGAAGGCAGTACTACAACCTTCAATGTACACTACACGCCAACACCCTGCCATGAGCCGTTTTGTCCGCCAGCCAATAGACTTAATATCGCCAAATGCGCTGTGACGGTGAGAGAGTGGTCTAATTCAGGATCTTAAATGATGCTTCACGTGGAACTTCCTCATGAAGAGAGAAAAACCTCTGAATTCTGTGAATTTCACTTTTAATCTAAAGCGTCATTTAATGACAGAGTACTTTATTCCACCGGATATATGCAGCACTCAAAACGCTCTTTCAGCTTTTTGATTTTATTGTGAAGTGTCTGGCAGATTTTTTGGTCGAAAAAGGCATCGACCAAGAAGGACTTCCTCTCGGGTTCACCTTTTCATATCCATGCGATCAAACCAGCCTACGCTCGGCGCGTCTGCTTAGGTACGTATTTGGAATAACATATTATAATTCTCATTTTATGTCATATTCGTTTTCCTCGCCTTATTATCTTCTGACATCACATGTTGTCTGTCACTGTGAATGAAACTTTACGTCATACGCTTGATTTATTTTAAGTCGCTAATTATTGCAAATGTTTAGAGAGGACACGTTATTAAATTTAAAGCAAGTATTTGCATTTCGACCATATACTTTAATTCCAGCTGTTAAAAGGTGTCCCTTTTTCTTTCCCTTCCTCGCTCCCCCAAGAAATGTTCTCTGATTGCGATATGGTGAGGTAATCGCGCAACAAGATGGCATTTGCACACGTTGATCGCATCGACTATCCGCGTCAGCCAATACACATTGATTCCATTCGCTGATCGTTTTTACTGATGCGCTTCACAAGAAAGAAGCACGTGCTGATGTCCACGACAGGTTTGTATAGCGGTAGGGTAGACCAAGCAAAAATGAGATTCTGATTGGAATAAAAAGATAAGGAGCTAAAAAATAATGCTTACCTTTGCACTGGCAGAGGTTGCTGCGGCTGCAATAAAGAAAACAATTTTCTGATTTCATCAAATCCTTATTTTCTTCAGTCGTTTTGTTCTCCTTCAGAAAAATCATTATACATTCCTATATAAATATATGCGTAGCGTAAACGTGGAAATTATCATGCAATATGCAACAAATAATTAATTAGTCATCAAATTCACAATATGAAAGGCTTTTTACTGACAGATGGACTAAAGGATTCGAGGCGACAGGAGTTGTTGGAGAAGACGTCGTACAGCTACTCGAAAAAGCGATCGCTAAAAACGGAGTGAGGTTTCACTCAATAATAGTGTTGCAATGTGCATTTTGCATATATGATTTGCTCACCTTTCTCTGCTGTATTTTTCATTTTCGCATGCGGAAATGAAGTCTAGCGCTAGCTGAGATGGCAGCATGTGTAAGTTAACACTTGAAATGTTTCGAGTTCTCATTTAACAGATTCCTTTTCTTTGTTTCTTGTTTGTGCACCTTGACCGAGTAGATTTTCATACGGCTCATCTCATATGCTTTAACAGAATAACTTGATGTATGTTGACCTCTACCAGAACATTAAAGCAACACCCTTTTAGTCCTTATCCAACAACGTAATGTTTTATCAGCGATACTTCAATCAACACCTCAAAAAAAAATTGGCGTCATGAGGACCAACGCGTTTTGGAAATAGATCGCGCATCTGGAAAGAGACAGGTAATTAGATCACATATGAGAAATGCAAATACGGATGCCATTTTGATTTCGATATAATTTCCTCGTCCGTTGCTGAAACATATCGGCTGGAAACTATCATATAACGACCACCGACTCTTGGATGTTCAAGAGTCTATGACAAACTCCAACAGCGATCATCTCAATTTTTAAATAATTCCATTGGCAGCATTAAATAATTTCTTATAGCTTCGAAATTTCACGTCCCATTTATAAGCGACGCATTACTTTTCCCTGAACGCCATTGTTAGATTCCTGCCATAGCATAAACCTTTCCAGTTGCTAACTTTCATCCATTCTCACAAATCAGTGGCAGAAATGATAGAAAATGCACTGACACCGTTGTAAGTTAAAATGCAGTGTTATGTCGTTCTAAGAGTTATTGCCCTCAGTGTGCTTTGCTTTGAGGCTTTGTTCTAATCTACTCTGCCGTTGCAAAGCGCTCATTTCCATCTCAATTATGAGCAAACTTCCCTATTTCACTCTTATTTCCAATAAGTTCCCGAAAAAGCATGGTGATTTCCTTTTTTCCATCAAAAGAAAATAAAACGAATTTCTTCGAAAAACTTGTTGCAATGAAATTTCCACAAGTTTGTAGAAAAAGCGTTTCCCTGTATTTCTTCGCTGAGTGAATGCTACCTTCATTAGTGCCAGCTGCTCGGCGCGTGCAATCGAACGTGCGATTTGCCTCTCTGCTGCATGATTCTTGTGGCGAAGTGAGAAAAGCGCCGCATTGGTGGTGAGAGTCGCTGGAAAGACAGCTGTCGGCAACGAAAGACGTCTGTTGATATATCACATCATTGCGAACAATGACGTTACCGTTGGGCACGTGGTGTGCTTTCCACAATGCGTTGAATAAGTGCCGCAGAAAGAAAAGAGAAGCGATAACGACTGGCGTGTTGTAATTTTGCAGTTTTCTGAGATTTGCACTAAAATTTTACTTACATTGCAGATTTTTGCATCCTCTCCACTCAAATAGGATCAAATGTCATCGGAAATTCTCTTCCCACTCTTTCCCACTCGAAGCCGCATTCCCATTGATGGATGGAAAAAATAAACTTCCGATGCCCAATTTAACATGTGAAATCTATTCCAAAAATCAACGCGTCTATTAAATAAGCAAGTCTACTCTTTCAAAGAACCAACTTCTAACATATACAAGTTCCTTAGGTTATTTTAAAGTAACTCAAGAACGTTACGGTTACTTTTCCCGAGGGATGTGTATTTTCCTAAAATACTGTTAGTCTGTGAAATAATCACTACAGAAAACTCATTCGACACTTTTGCGCACGTCTTTTCAGTTGCTGAAGCTCCCATCAAAGCACAAAAAAACGACGTGGTATCATGGTGGCAATTTTATGGGAATTCATTTGATTTCTTCGGTGACGAATGTTGTTATTTCGTCCTGCAAGCCTCAGTTAAGTGGCAGTTAAGTAAAAGGATGTTGAGAGATCTAACTGAGATGAGTAACCGAATTGTTTCCAGAGCATAAAAGTCGAGGTTGTTGCACTCATAAACGACACAGTGGGTACGATGGTGGCAGCTGCTTATGAGTCAGGTGGTGAATGCGATGTCGGTGTAATCATTGGTAACATTTATGCATATTTCCGCTGATGATATATTGATTTCATGCACTTGCGGTCGTTAAGAAATGAATTTTAGCGGAGCGCAGAACGTATAAACAAGCTATTTAATTCTTTGTTCAGTTATTCGCATCAAAATTAAGTAAATAAGTATTATTTATAGGGGAAAATGAGATATAAATATGAAGAATATTTTTAGGAAACAAAAGAAAGACGACTGCACAACAGTTTGTCGGAGTTTTGCTTTCTGCTTTCGAGTTAAGTAGCTCATTATACTCAATTATTCATTCTTAGTCAGAATCTTGGAGAGATCGTCGTTTTGATCATTCAGCAAAAATGACGAAGGGAGTTTCGTTAAGAAGAATATGATTTTTTCACCGTTGACATAAATTAAAGATAGTTCCTTGAAGTCATGCGAATAGGCTCGTTTCATTGACAAGTTTAATCTGTCGAGCTGGCTCTGCTGTTTTCTAAAATTTCAACCTCAACTGTTGCACGCTCAAGAGGCTTCATTCCATCCTGGTGGCTTTTCCGATGATATTAGTTGCTTTAGCCATAAAACCCCTTTTCATTAAAAGTCTGTCGGAACACTGAAAAACGATTTCAGTGGCTCTTGCCATGATTGAGGCTGCAGTGGCGGTGGTTAGAGGAAATATAATCGATCAGGCTGTGAAAGTATTATACAAAAGCATTTGAAGCAAATGATAAATGCTAAAATTAAGAAGTTGTTGCGAAAAGCCTGAAACTGATGGTGCAAAAGTAGGTCGAAGACGATGAGAAGGTTTGAGAAATGTAAAATGCCACAAGTACCACTCTGGCAAGAGTAAATTTTATAGTAGGTGGACGATCGAAGATCAGAACTTATCATTTGTGGTGTGAGCAAACGTGGTGCAAAATGCACGAATATAAAACACCTGATCATCGGTTCTAATTTGCTGGTAACTACTCAGAATGCTTCCATGACTTTTCGTATTTAGTTCCTGTCTCTTGAATCCACTTATTTATCTCACTCTCACTTTTCTTAGCAATGAAACTGAAAGTAACATGAGAGATGACTGTTTCATCAAGAAGAACAGAAAAAAAAAATGACACAGAGGAGATCCGGCAATTCGCTTGTAAACTTTACAGCCACTGGAACAAACGCATCTTACATGGAAGATAGCTCACGCATTACATATGGTCTCTCAACCGCTTCGGAGCCGTATCCGTATCCGCACATGATTATTGATACTGAATGGGGTGGCTTCGGCGATCGCAATGAAGCCGAATATATTCTCACGCAATACGATAAGATCATCGACAGCCGATCCGAACATCCTGGAGTTAATGTGTTCGTTGCCTGTTATTTGCATCCTTTCGAAGTGTTGCTAGATGAATCGTCCACTGCATTAATCGTATATTAATGGGAGCTTAGCACTCGTTATGCTTGTCGCCTGAAATACTTATCGCTCCAAATAAAAAAAATCCTCTCAAAATTTTTTCAGTGACATTCGTCCCAGTATTCTGAAGCGGCTAGTGTTTATGTGAAATATTTTAGCGAAGATCAGTTCAGTTGAACGGAAAGCTGCATCCTTCTATTCGATGAACATTTCAACTAATTTTACAACAGTTCAGTGCACAAAGGGAATAAAGTGTACTGTAGTGTAGCAGTAACTGAGAGATGGATTCGGAAGTAACCAGTTGTATTCTACTGTCAAAAGGGAAAAACAACTATTTGATCGAGTTAACCGCCAATAAAGAACGTGTTAAGTCATGAGCATCGGGAGGAATAGAAAAAAGAAAGAATAAAAAGCAGCAATCGTTCCATCAGATGCTCAGGCAGCCAGTTGCAATTCGAACTGAATTGTTCAAGTCACAAAGAATTGTAGCCAATACTGTTCAAGACAGATTTGCTCTCCCCTATGAAGTTTTTTCGATGACAGATTTTTCCTTGTCATTGAAATGCCCATATTGTTAATATGTGATAGTTAAATGCATTTCAAGAGAGATATACTTATATGAGATCATTGAATTGATTTCAGCTTCGATAAACTGGTAGCAGGCAGGTGTATGGGTGAGCTGGTTCGTATGGTACTCGAGAAGTTGACACGACACGGAGTTCTATTCGGTGGAAGGGGCTCCGAGCCACTCTTCACTCCCGAGCACTTCCCAACTAAATACATCTCTGAAATACTCAGGTTTCTCCGTCATTTCGTTGTGAAATATTTTTCTCACATAGCATATATCAGAAGAATTCCTCCACAAAAAAATGTCATTTTTACCAATCTTCAAGAAATGAAACTAGTGAAAATCATTGTGTTACTTTATAGTCTTGTTCATTAGGAATTTAATTTGTTTCACCTAACAATCGCTTCTCTCTCAATCTAGCGTCATTTGGTCTTCTGTTTTTGGCACCCTTCAAGTAGACGTACCTAGTTTAAGGTAGCCCACATCACGGTGAATATGAGGTGCCAGTGGATCTTTTAGACACTTTAATTTAGGAAAGGCATTCTGTCTGAAATGCGCATCAATTAAAAGGCTTTCCTTGGCAAGATTTCTCATGTAATTACATATTTAAGTGATGAAGGTGGATCGTACTCAAACACTCGGCAAATCATGGGCGAATTGGGTATCGAGCAGTACACCTTCAGCGATATGCTTCTGTTTCGTGAAGTGTGCATTGTGGTTTCAAGGCGCTCTGCTAACCTTGGAGCTGCAGGTTATTTGTACTTCTGTGCTTTGGCTCTGCAGTAAAAAAGACCGAGTGGTAATATCGGTGTAGAACGTCAGAAAAGAGAACAAATATCATCGGCTTATATAGAAAAAAGACGGCAAGAGTCATGATGCATGAGGAACAAAATTTACAAGCAGGACAGGTCTGTCGAAATACCATCAGTATCAAAATAGGAATAAAAGGAACCGGTGATGATCCCTAGTAGGTTGTGCCAAGTTGCAATATACAAAATTCGTGATACTTGATAAATTATGGTAAGCCCGGATGCGACACAAAATAGCACTGGGGTCGCAGCGAAAGTGACGTGTTGGACGGGGTGCTCGTTTGACGTTTCGAGAAGCACTGCATAATGTGTGTGGGTCTGGAAAGGAAACATTTGCCGCACGTTCTTTTGCAGATGCGGTCATTAACAGCGATTATGAATTTAGATTATCTTTGGAGAATGGTGCTGAAACGTCTCTGCGGTCCTCAGTATTGCTTTTGACTGTCAGTAGCAAATATGTGGAAAACTGATTTTTAATCAAATTGGCGTGACTTCGTGAGGATTCTGCACTTGCGCCCGTTTTCCTCAATCGAAGTTCGCCAACCCGCACTATCGCATCTGCACTTGAACTGAAATGTGATAGCACGTTTGCTGCGACGTAGACCTGACTTTCGCGATTAGTGCCATATCGCGGCGCATTTTTAATCTGTGTCTCCAGTGATAACTTATGCATGTTCGTTGCGACGGACTCATTGCTTTCTTTCACAAGTTCGAAGATTATGAAGACAGTTGTGCCTCCAAAAATTCCATCTCGGGGAGTTCAGTATTCGGCTCGCTCACGCAGATTTAAAGATTGAGGATGAAAACATAGAACAATGCTATCGTGCTAAGTGCAGAGACAGTGGATTTGTCTCTTTTGCAGTCTAAGTATATATGCACCGGACGAATCCCACAAAATGTTCCATTTCCACCATTAACTGAAAAGCTCCTTCACTGTAATAAGGATGAACTGTAGAATGCTGTGCCCATATTCTCAAAGGTTTGAAAGGCACAAATTAATTAGGACGCAACACTGGAAGTGGATTCGGTGGTTGAGCTCTGTCTTTTTTTCTCCGAAGTGGGAGCAACTGGAAGTCGATTTTCCTTTTTGTCAGACCAATGATAGATTGGTGGCATTGGCAATAATAAGTCGCAATGACGGCAGTTGTACTATGCTATTCTGTCATAAGTGGTGATATGCAGTAGCGTCTGCCTCCAAATGCGCTTTCGAGCGTTGTTTGTCAAAGTGATCTCAGTTGACCAATGTGGCCACACATTACTGCTCTGAACTAAAAACTGCAGGCTTTTTTCAGTATATTTTTCAAGTGAGGGCGGAGGGGAGGGGGAAGGTTCAGAAGGAAGACGAAATCTGCAAGTGGCTTAAAGTATCCAGCACTTCCACTGCTAATTCAATTTATTTTCCTTTTGCCCACTGAATATTTCTTTTTTTTTCTACCCTTTGATTGAAAAAAAAAATGCTTTTCAATTTCACTTTTGAAAATTGCAGCAATCGCTTGTGTGCTGAATCGCATACGTAAGCCAAATATGGTTGTTGGTATCGATGGTAGCACATATAAATATCACCCGTTCTTTGACTTTTGGGTCAATGAGAAACTAAAGGAACTTGTCGACCCATCACTGAAGGTAATTCATCTTTCTCTAATGCTCAGGAAATGCTCTTCTAAAACACTCCAGTAATCGAAAATACACAACAGCATCAGTTCCGTCGCTTAACGAAAGTGAACGGTGCACACGAGATTTGTGAGCATAACAGAGTGGATATAAGTCAGCTAAAAATACTGATACGCAAAAAAATATGATGTAGAGCAAATTGGTAAAAGAGTATAAACACATGCTCTATAGTACGTATTGTGAGAGCGTTCTGAGGAGGAGTCGGCAGGTGTATAATGCTTAGCTCGCCAAACATAATCTAAATGCTGTTCTGACATTTTTCGTCAAATCCACGACAGCGTGCACTCATCGACCTTAAACTCAAACTGGTATATCCATATGATTTCAGACAGAACTACACGAACTAGTTCAGTCACATTAGCTGCAACGGCCAGCAATAAAATGCCGGAAAGAAAAGAATGCCTCATGATTAGGTGAGAGAAAAAAAAATGCCTCGGCTCTAATTCGAAAATAATTTACGTCTTGCTTGTCGAGTTTATAGGGAGTCGTAACTGTGAATGCCAATAAAATTCTGTGCAGTAATTTGGAGATTTGTCTAAGAATTCATCAAATCTCCACCATGCGACGGCAGATATTGCTCATCGGCGATATGTGCTTAAACACACATACGTGCTCAAACATACAGTAAAAACATATCCACTAATACGATGACTGTGCGGTCACCAGTGTCGTTCACGATACCCTTTATGCCATTTGTTTGTTCACTATATTGGATCATTTCATTTCAATAGTTGCAGAGAAGTGGATAAAAATTGATCGGTTTGCAGTTTAAAGTAATCCAGACGGGTGACGGAAGTGGTAAGGGAGCTGCACTAATAACAGCGATAGTATCGAGGCTGAAGCGAAGGAAACAGATGGAAGAGACACAAAAAGATGTTCCATCCGAAGACACCTCTGAAAGAAGCGCCTCGGAGGAGGGCTTCAACGGCGATCCACTTGAAGGCGACGAAATTAGGCTAGCCGGACCGGAACTCGAATTGGCTGCAGATGAACCTCAGCTTGCTTCCTCATAATGCTTAGTATTCGTTGACGTAGTGGAAGGTTTTTCATGTGTCGCGCCTCTCTTCTGTTTCGTCACAGCGCTTCTTTCTGATAGAAGTTGCAAGCGTCGACCGACAAAACCTTTACATAGTCGTGTATACTTTCTTTTTGCGAAACCGCTGTAGAATTGCCTAATGATTCGTTCGGAATATTGTGCGATGGTCGGTCGAGTTGTTGAGAATGTATTCCGTGGAATAGAAAGAAAATTTGAAATTGTTGAAGAATTTCGAAAGTCTTGACTTCAAGATTCAACGTTCTTACATTTGATCGCTGAAGTCACAGTTTTTGAGTAAGGTTTTTAATTAAAATGTGGTAACGACTGGTTTGTTGAGATAATTCTTAGTTCAAATTTCTGAGATGTTCAGAGCTATAGAATCACGTTATCATTTCGCACTGGATGGTAGAGAAATAGGTGGTTGATAAGACAAAGTAGGTACAGTGTTGGAAGAAATAAAATGGGTAGTTTCATACACGATGAAGACTGTGATCATGGAATGTTGTGGGAACTCAATGGATTATGCATCTTCAGTGTGTGGACAACATTCTTCGTTGCTTTCTCGCCTACTGAATTTTTGATGCAGAAAATACTTCATCACTCATTTCAGGTCATTAGTGATAAATTGAATTTTGGAAGTTGAAATACAGGTATAAGATCACACATAGCAAACTCATGTTTGAATGGACGTTTCGTATTTTTACACTAATTCTTTTTTTCAGTTGTCTTTGATTCAGTGCTTTGTTAGAAGAAGGTTGGCTACAATTTTGCCAAAAACGAACGTCATTTCTCAATTACCAGCAGATTCGCGTGGAAATAGAAAAGTTGTTACCACATTTTTATGCTACGACAGCTCTTCAATAATGCCGACATTTTTCCCGCAGACAAGAATTTCCTGTATTTGCGATTCGATCTGTGAGGCGGAATGTTTGCGAGCGTCATTCTGCCTCGATAATAGAAAATTTTCATTTCTATGAAATGTTAACGGAATATTCCAATGTTAAGGTAACCAGCACGGGAAATGGTCTCGATGCAAAACGTTTCTTAATGATATGAATTTCTCGAGAAAATGGCTGGTCTTACGAACAAAAAATGAAACACGGGTCGTTTGTGCTCGTGGATTGCACGGACTGCAGCGCTACTGCCTCCTAATTTAATTCACTATAATGCGCTTTTTTTGAGCAGTTACGTCTGCTTGCGAGTTTGCTCTAGACGTACGGAATGGGAATTCAAGTGGGCAGAGCTCTGCCAAATTCGTGCTGGTTGCTGAGGCCAGTATTGCTCATACGAAGAGACATGGTCAACAGATTGCTCAGTGTTGTCTTCTTGGTTGCCAGTGTTCAGGTGATGATGCCTTCTCTGATGTTCTTTAAGATATTTGTTTTATGTGGCATTTGTTATTTGCCTTGATTCTTATCGATGATTGCGATGTTTTTCATGACCCCATCTCCTACAGCTTACAAATACTTTTTTGATGGCAGCTAAAATTGACGATAGTCGGAGACGAGAGGATCATTGTTATACGTCAGTGAAGGTCCTCAGGGCAAATAATTGTCTAGGAAAACCGCGTTTAACAGTTGCCCTGCATATATTATTTCTCTCTTATGCTTTTAAGAATGATCATCGAAAAAGCTAGTGAGGGTTATAAAGAATTTATAAATCGAAGGGAATTGCAGTAGCTCAATAGGTTGGAGACAATCTGGCAATGTGTGACGAAGTAAATTGATCAAAGAACGGTAAGTCGATTTACATAGAGTGGAGTTGGCTTCAGTGCCATTCAAAGATCTACTAATGCTCCTGGATTGATTCCCTTCCACAAATCCCCTCGTGAAGATGTGCTTAACCGCTAGTTTAGATAGTTCTGAAATTCTCTAATCGCTTTTCTCCAAATGGTATTGTGAAAGAAACCCTCGAATTGCCATACGTTTGTTCATATACTAATCACTGAATTGTCTTCCTAATGATATCATCTTCATTTTTCAACTAAAGAAAAAGTCGCTTTGCAAATTTCTACTTAAACGTCTGTTTTGTTTTGTTTTGTTTTGTTTCTCACTTTTCCATCGTTTGCCAACTTTCGAGCAATCTCATGACCGCTCGTTCTGCGGTGTAATCACTACGGTTCCGCACGATTTGTATGCTAGTTGAACATCATGCCTATAACTAACTGTATATAAAGCTCGAACGAAGAGATTTACTTCATGAAGAAGGGCGCATGATTTCTGATGAGATGTGCTTTTCTATTTATTCGCTCATTTTTGCACCCGTCATACACATTTACGCCTTCATAATGTGCACTATTAAGTGCAACGATAATTGCTGCTTAAGCTATTGAGTCTTGCACTTTTCGGGCAAGCATCATCATGAGAATATTTATTTAATGTGCGTGCAGCGTGCAGTTTTTACTTCCTCGTATCACTTACAGTTTGAGGAGTGATAGCACTTTCTGGAATGACAGCAATTTCTGCAATCATATGGCAAACACTTCGGTAAAAAGTTCCGGAAAACGAATGCAACTGAGGTATACAGTCTATTGATATCGTCGCATTTTTTAAGTTTCTCCTCTCAGAAGTGCTTCGGAGTGCACTTAACGGAGTTTTTTCCTTTTAAATAAGATTATGAGTGTTTTAAGTGCACAAATATTCGCCGATGTTTTCTTTTCCTTTCATTTACTGCAACACAAAGAAATTATGAAGAAAGTGTAATATTTGCAAAGATGTGGGAAAAATTCTTTGGCGCTTCTCATAACAACAATAAAAATGAAAGATATTTTCAACTAAAAATTGTATTGATTCCATCGCAATCCTGGAAGCTTGACAAATGGATACCTGGATTTTCAAGAATTGATGAGATATGTTCGTGCAAGTCTTGGCATCACTGAACATTTTTGTTAGCAGCCATTTCGAATATGAAACAAACTTATTCGTGACCACGAACTTTGGAACAAATGTGATCATCACGGTTATGAGTACAGTGGGAAGAGATAAACGTCCATTTTCTCTCTTTCAATGTACTAAAGAAAAAAATTCAGCAAAAAATTGTGCATTTTGAACGATCAATGAATCGGCATAGCCATGCATCAAAAGCAACATGGAAGGAGGCTTGTTTGCTTTCATTTCCTTGTTAAAGTCAGTTTATGGATCATAAAGTAAGCATAATCTGAAGGTAACAAGATAATTAATATCTCTAATAGTTCTGGCTCTCGGAACCAGTCACTTCTAGTAAAGGAATATATTATTATGAAACACGAGCAGCATCCATTACCACGACCACTGATTAAACGTAAATTACACAAAGAAGCTCGCCAATATGTCAGAAATACTAAGCAGGTCAATGATGTTGACACAGAACTTACTCTCGTCCGCTCCTTACCCTCACCATCAGCTTTTAGAAGCCTCGTGCATTGCGGAATGGGCGAAAGGAGGGAAAGGTGTATGAGGAAAAATAGGCCGCTGTGAATCCAGTTATCCTAAAGAGGGAAATTTCGACACCGTGGTACCTCCCAACGTTCTGCCTCATAGGTGAGTAAAGAAAAGCATTCTCTATATATTAGACACTAGACTCCTTGAAATCTGAACGTTTGAGACGCTCTCTCTCCTAAAATTGGGGAGATGCCGAAATTCTCATTTCCTTCTATGTCATGAGCCCGAGGCTTCTTCAAACATGAGTCAATTGTGAGGTGTTCCCCTCCTCGCCCCATTTCTTAGACCTCGATATATCGCAGCTCACACACAGACAACTTTAGTTCTTTCTGTGAATAGTCATCGGCGACCCTTTGTCGGTTCCCGACGTTGCATAAACGATATTCTCGATTGTCATATCTCATAAGAGCCTCATTTTAAAGGTGCAAAAGAATGAAATGAAAGCAGGTGTTTAAAATTTTGGAAAGTGGTATGCAGTCAGCAAATTCTATCAACGTATGGGCGCACCTCTTTTCTCATTTCCATGTTTGGGGAATTTTGCGGCTTCCGGCCAAAGATCGCGATTCGCTATTTGTGGATAGTTGACAAGCTACAAAAACAACTGTTTATTAATGAAAATGGAAACTTAGGCGTTCGACTTGTTCAACTGGCCTTATTTCAATGACCTGTAAAATACCAGCTTCAGTGACTCGCTGGTTTGATTGAAAAAAAGAGCCAAAACTCCCAGGCTTCCAGGTGACTTTGTTTCAAAGTTTCCTCAGTGGTGAATTTTTCCCTCGTTTTTCCTCACTTATTGTTGATTTCCTAAGGATCACAACATTTGTACCTCGTTATCTCAATATCATGCTCAGCTGGTGCTTGTAAATTTCTCACCCTTTATTATTAATATGAAGGGTCGAAGCAGAGCGGTCATAACTATAAACGATGAATCTGACTGATATTTGCATCACTGGAATCGGCTCCAAGAGATCTTTCGAACGTTTGAAAATTTCACATGATGCTCCACTGACATCATATAATTCGGAAGGAATGCACAATAAAGTTGACTATATCCAAAAATATATTGACATCTACATCCTAAATATATTATTCAGCTTTCCTACAGTCTCAATTATTTTACGATTGTGGTGCACCGTCCCTCTGAATTTCCGTTCCTTGATTTCGGTCAGTGTTGGGTCTCCAATGAAAACATAAACCCGCAGTTCTTTATTATCTAGGCGGGTGAGTTTATGTTGGAGGAAACGTGCAGCTAGGTTCTTCCTCGCTTGTGTCTTATCGAAATTGGTCTCATCGCAACAAAACTAGGTTTAAAAAAATGAAACTTTCCAGTCCCCCAATGTACAACTTCCCGGCTTTCCAATGTAAGGGTTATCATTTCCGAGTTTTTCTTAGTTAAATTATTTGCTGCAGGTTTTATGTGGTCGAAACATTCGTTCGTCCTTAAGAGAGTGAGCTTTCGAACTTGAATTTGATATAGGTTCCGAATTAGTCAAAATAAACATACCCAAACCAATACTCCCATCTGCAAAATATTTCCGCTGACCCACTATTATGCACGAACAAGTTTCGTGGAAGTTAACCAATGCAACAAAAGCTTGTAATCAACTCCGTTCAAGATGAATTCCCAAGGGCCACCGCCACAACTGCAACTGTTACACTCGTAAATGCTTCGTGGCGAAGCCTGTCTTCGGGAAACATTCAACAGCGCAAAATGATCCTAGCCTGGCACAAACACCTGCACGCAAAATGGCAATCGGCGCAAATGACCGCACTTTAACTTCACGCGAATGCTTCATGGCGCTAATGACTAGTCTTAAGCGTCGTAAGCAGGTACGCTGCTAAGCAACATACAACGCTACTCTGCCTTCACATACCTGGACTGGTTGCATTACCGGCTCAGAAGACGTGCTGACATTCAAAGTCCTGCGTCTTAACCTTCGAAATGGGAACATGTTTTTTTTGTTGTCCCTTCCTCCTGATATTTCTGAATTAATTAGTGTTTAGTCGATACCAACAACATCGACGGCAAATGTTGTTGCATGAGACTAATTTAGCAAATGAACAATTCATTCCTTCGACGGGAAAACTTGGGAAGATCCCTTTCTCAAGGGATCTGTCTCTTTATTTTATGGCTGTCCAGCAGAAGAGTTCTGCTGAAGAACGCCTCCATCCAACCAATAAAGGGCTTACATCCAAGCAACTATAACATTTGCTTACACCATATCGTATTTGTTTACACTTTGAAATCCCTCAAATCCCTCCACTAAATTTGTCGCCTTCTTATCGTACGAATAAAATGTTCGCCCTCTGACCGGTCGCATACCTTAGTTATCCGTCCATCACTAACCACCACAACTGGAAATAGCGCTTATTCCTTCTCTGGAAGAATATTGCTAGTGCAGGTTGATTCTACAAGTTGAATATTGAGGTCATAGAGGATGGAAGAGACGCAAAAGAAAGTTGGCTAGCGACGAAACATTTCATATGGTACCCATGCAAGGAGTCGGCACCCCTCCTCGCCAAACACGAACCGCTCTATCGGAAGTGATGCTGCAATGCCAGTTTCCATCATTACTTCAACAAGAGTTTCTGCGCGATATGCTACACGCGACAACCCTAGCAAGAGCAATTGCAACGTTCGAAAAACGCACTTCGAACTGAGTCTGAATGACCACTTCAATGCTTACATTGTTGTGTTATGCAATTTGCTACTATTTTCGTTTTCATTGTGTGATGTTGCAAGGTTATGTTTTGTTTAGTCGGATGTAACGTCATTCTTGAAACGCCTTAGCAATCGAATAGCACTTCAGCTGTCCCCTCTACTTGGCATTTGCTGCATGTGCGACGTGTCCTCCCACTCTCTTTGCAAGCTTTAGCCTTTCCACTGGTGCAGAAAAACACTAAGTTTCGATATTTCCGGATGCGAAAAGCTCTCTTGACTCCGCTCCATTCCATCAAATCCCCCGCTGAAAGATCCAGACATTCAACTTTTCACAGAAGTTGGAACTGCTTTTCATGACGAATGAATTTGGAAGTTTCTCAAGATTCAAGCGGAAGAACTCAAGAAAGACTTCGCTATTCCTTTAGAAGAAAAAATATCACCGGCGAAGTTAGCGTGAAGAAGCGCATTAAATATATCACAACTGATTCCTAATAAAGATTGGATGTTGTTCATTCTCATCCTTATGGTGGTTCATCCGATCCGTTGCGGATGATTATTGATGCTCGATAAATGGTAGAGAGCCGAGCGATGTGAGCTGGACTTAGCAAACCGAAAAGGTTGCTGTTAGCAAGTCACACCGAGTTAGTTGACTGTCGCAACACTTTTCATTCAAATATCAGGCAGGATGTCGAATATGTAAATATATAATTTGGGAATACTGCAAGAGAAAAACGAGTTCACGAATGTTATTCGAGGCATCAAGATGACGGTCTATGACATTCCGTGATGCGAGATCGATTCTCTAAACGATATTTCGTATCACGACGAAACACGGTAGCTATTCAGATTGTTGGACGGTGGCTGAAGTAAGTTGTATCGGTCTCTTCACACGATGAATGCCGTATCGAACACTGATCGGTTGATGCCTACGCTTAACGATTGCTACTATACTGCCTGCTACTGGTGCTCGGTTTGGAATATTCTTCTTTCTGTCATACAACTTGCAACTTGACAGTGACTTTTAACACGAATTGCTTTCATCGATAATCAAGTAAATACTTTAGTTTGAACATATGACATAAATAGGTAGCTGTTTGTCTCTTTTGAGTAAATACATAAGCAAACAAATCATCGTATGAGGCAAATTAATGAGAACGTTGCAAACAATAGAATGGTTCTTTTTTTTGTTTGGCTAATATGGGGTTTTGATCTTCTGAGGAAGTATGAGGACTTGCTGAGGATGGCGTACCTTATGAACGATAGATGTTGTTTCGCGTCAGAAAGCGACATCATTGCTCGAAGTTCACCGAAGGATATTTTCCTTGCTTTCGAGATGCAGGCAAATTCTTAGAGAAACGGCTGCATGATGCTTTATAAACTAAAGGTGAACCGAATTTATAAAATAGTGCAGTTAGTAAAATCACTCTTATTGAAGTGAAATGCGAAGCATCGTAACGGCTATTCGATCCAGCGGCAGTGAATGACTTAGGACGGTGAATTCTGGAGGACTGCTTTGTTCCGCTATCTAAACGCAATCTTGCATTGAAACTAGTAGGATGCAGAAGCAGTTGCTTGCAGCGAGGAAAACGTATGGAAGCTGTGTGAGCGTTTCAAGTCATCTGGATTGCTAACTGACAACTGCTATGTGGTTTTCATCTCGAATACCGCCAGAAGCGTTAGTTTTCTTTTTAATGCATTCATTTTTATAGTATTCCTCGCATTGAGAAGGATACTTGCGAAATTGAGCGTTTTCTTTATTTTGAGGTCCTTCATAGTTTTGGATACATTTATTTTTTGAAGAGTTTCTTGGCTTGCGAACTAATTACGCTCTACCAAGCTTAAATGGTTCTAAGCATTCCAAATCGTCCGGATTGTTAACTGGCCGGAAGAGGTGGATATTCGATGAAGTTTCGTACTTTCTTATGGTTCTTTTATAGACCACACCTTTACATGTTACTGTATTGTTGCCTGGACGGGATTTTTGAAGATTCTTTCACTTTTTTGCGTTCATCATCGTGTCTTGTGTCCTGCTTTATTTTCTGCCACGCATCACGTGTTCTTCTAAACCGACACCCACTAGGCTATCTTAGTAAATTTTTCACCTCAAAGGAGTGTTCTTTTCAGTCATTTTTGCAATAAGCTGTCAAAGCTTAGCGCCGTACCGACGTTTGATGATGGTAGTTTTACTGTCATCGTTACAGTTTTCTTTCCGTTTTTATGATTGGTGCATATATTTTTTAAGTGTTTGGTTGGCGTTGGGCCTTGGATCGAAATTGTGGGAACTTTTCAAAAGTCACTTTATGATGCTGACTTTCGACGACTTTCGTTTTTCGATTGTTCAGCCAATGAACTCTAGTGACCGATAATTTAGTAGGACTGTTGGGCGCTTCATTTTTTTTTTTTTGTATTTGTGTCAGAGAACTTCCCTTGCTCACCCTTTCTTTATGAAATGTAATATCCGTAAGATATTCTTCGGTATCAATAAAGTACTCTCCCTAGCGAATTTTGGTGGTTATTTAGGCTTTGTGCGGGCCTTCCGCGAGGGTTCACAGGGATTGATGTGGCATCGGCCCAGCGATGTTTGGCTATCTCAAGAAAGCTAGGAGGGGTCAGAAAAGTCGTCCTTTAGGGTAGACGTGGTTAAATTTGAGTTCCTAGGTTAGAGCTCAGGAAAGTCAGTATCCACTCGTTCCGTGATATTCGACCGCTAAAGATGGACACCCAGTGCAAAAAAAAAAACATACTCAAGCTACGAAAATCTAGAGCGAATCCTCGTACTATTTAGAGCCTTCCCTTTTTTGCATGCCCTATATGTGATATAAGTACACCTTCACAGTAAAATCATTCGTATATCGGAGATTTTAGAGACTTTAGCAGCCGATTTTCTGAAAGTTCAATGTTACATTCCATTCGTAAATTCGCGGGTTGCCCAGGATCGTTAGTTTACTGCAGGAAAAGAGGGAGCTAACCGCTGCTGTGAAGACGTCAGCCTAAGAAATCTTTCAACACAACGCACTAAAACAAGTTCACGTTTTACAACACTGGCGCACTGAGTTTTCTTCGTACAAAGCCGGGCATTTTTCTTCATGTTGTGGGATCCGTTGAGCGCACCGACGTTTTATAAATCAAACGAAATGAAAGAGAGACCTATGTTCAGTGGTCTGTGGATAGATCTTCATTCAAAAATATGTGCAGGTGCAGTACCTGTTCGCACCCGATAAAATACTTTGTTTAAGAATTTTCCAGTCATTGAAGTGCCCATTTTCAAGAATTTTCCGAAGTTTCCAACAGAAATTTCTCAGTGTTCAATGGCGCTTGACTCATTGTGGAATTACCCAATCCTAGGGTTGCAGTGATAAATCTAATAAGAACTGGAATGTCCTCCAAAAGTTCATTTGTTTGTTGTTGTTGTTGTTGTTTTTTTTTTTTTGAAAAGATTCGTTGAAATCCGGGACAGCCACTTTCGTCTGAATATTCCTAAAGCTCGGTAATGTTCGGTCTCATTCCGGTCTCCTGAACTTCTCAAATTCGCAGACGTCGTCTCCAGACCTCTAACAGCTCTGCTCTCTCCTAGACAATAGCTAAAGCTCCTTACTGCTGGACTTCTCGCCAGATCGGGATTCCTTGTTGCAGAAGTGACGACAAAGCAGCTGCATGAAAGAAAAAGCGGCTTTACAGTGCACAAACTAGAAAACGGGTTTTTGCAGGAAAGCTTTCTTCATTTGAAACTTCGGAAAAGTCGGGTTCACGAATTAAAAATGAGAGGTATTTTGTGGTTCGAACTTATGGGATTATTGTAAAATTTGGAGTTTTTTATGGTGGACATCCTCAAATGAGAAAGTTTTCAGGTTCCACTGTGGTGTCAGAGAAGTGCTGTTACAACTCCTTATGTTGTTTGGGTATGTGTCTTTGATTACTTCGGTCACTGACTGCATTAACTGATGTGATTATACCCGCTAATTTGTATAACGACGTAGCATTCAGTTGTTCAAACTGCCTGTCAACCTATTTTGCATATTGAACGAGCCTTTATCTAGAGATTGCCACCTTATCACCGGATGAGTGAACGGATTTGGACAATTTATCGAGCGATCGTTCACTTAGTTGCTCGTCATTTTTGGCGCATTCTTGTCATCCTCACATAATCGCAGTAATGTATATAAAAAATCGTCTAAGCATTTTCGATGAAGTTGTTTTTTGCTGCAAGATGAATGAAGATGAGTACGAATACGAATCTGAGAGATTAGAGGGGTCAAATTGATAGAAGTAATTGAACGATTTGTTAAGATTTTTGAGAGGAATCGTACTTTCGAATACGTTCCGTTTAGTCGGTCTACTAGGTTTCAACGTATGAAAATATCCCTTGACGGGCATTCATGAAGCAGCAGTCCATCAACTGCTGTTCAGTGGAGAACGTTTCGAGGAAAGTCTAAAAATTGATTTTCACAGGAGACTGTCATCTTACTATAAGTGTAACCGGTTCTGGCTTTTTCCTCTTGCAGGCATGAAGCCATTACTTACTATCAACGGAAGTTGATTCATTCAGGAATAAGTCTCTCAAATTTTTGGGATTCTGACATAGTTGTGTCTGCAAGCTATGGATTGCTCAAATTGCTACTAAAGTAGGAATGTATACGAAACTCCGAATCATCTTGCACGATCTCTGACTTTAAGTCTTGTATATACTTTTTATTTTTAAGGATTGAAGGGAGCGGGGAATCTCGAGAGAACTGAAGTTTTACTTAGTGAAGCTGCTGCTGTTGATTTTTTAAAGTATTTTCTAGGCTTAAAAAGCAGTAGTTGGAGAATGAGGCCAAAAGACATCACAATCGAAGTTTCTGTGTTCGGTATTCTTAGTAGATAAGTCGGATGGGAGTGCAGATGCAACACCAAAGTTCCCGTTGTTCCCTTCTTCCCCGCTCCTCTTCCACTAACACGGTGAGTTAGCATTACACACGCACCCATTGTGGAAAATGATCTCTGTTCTTTTTCTTGTGGGAATGAAATTTTTTGCTCGCATTGGCAGAATGGCGGAGTTCGCAAGAATGTACGTTTTAGTACAAACATAATGGCCATTTTTGTCTGTTTATGAAATCGTATGGACGAGTGTGCTAAGATGGAAGACTTGAACGTGCAGTCGTCTTATCTGTTGCAATTTTACTTTTGAGAATTTGAAGGTTACAGGATTATCATGTGATCTTCCTTCAAGAAAACGACACTACAATATTGGTTTACGACCTCGACTCCACAATTAAATTTCCTTGTGACATTCGTAGGTACTGGCGAAAGACTATGCGAATGGATATCCCGCTTAAGGGACAATATAAAAGGTAGGAATTTTATCTACAAGTTTGCAACTAGTTTCATGGACAGGCCGCACAGATCGCGAGCTCGCCATTTCTGCTTTGGCCAAGTGTTTTGCACGAGTTTGTAGAAAGTACCGCGGTTTCGTCCTTTCCTCTGTGGGGGTAGAAAAACGTTTTGGTGGTCACCGCTTCCACTGCTAGGTTATTGCTGAGGGATGCGAGCATCATTTAAGGAGGCAGTCATTTTCTTTTGTTCACACACACCATCTGACTTCTGTGAAGTATAACGTATAAAGCGGTAATCTTCTCAGTGGCTCTCAGTGCCAGAGTCTCTGAAGTATAGAGAAACAGCGATACTGTAAATATGATCAAACGTACGCTGATTTGACAAATTTCAACGTACGCTGACATTTCAGCAGTTTCAAAATATAGTAAGCATATATGGAGGTCAGAAATCGAGATATGTTTACTATTGCAGTTTCTGATCGTAATCAACGATAAACCTCAGCAGAATACGCGCATTGCGATTCCTTTGCTTCGTTGTGACATCGTTGTGCGATATTGTCGGCCTATTTTCCGTGTTGTGATAGTTCTGAAGCATACGCTGATACAGTAAAGATGTAAATACTGGATTTAACAGATGTTTTCGAGTGGTGAACGCATTTGAATTCCTCAAACGTTTCTCGTCGGATCGCCGTCATATGAGGAACGATCAGGGAGCATTCTATGCGTCACCACCACATTGGTCTCCGATCTTCGATGAAAGTATGCGTGACTTCTCCCTTTCATTTATTTATTCTATTACTATTTTTCCATTCTCACGCTGGGAAATAATTATCCGCGGTGAACTAATCTGGCGACATTCTCCGCAGACCTACAGTTATTGTGGAATACTTGTACTAATCAAGCAGCTAGCTGGTGAGACTTTTTCGATGACGTCATTTGAAGTTTCTCTGAGTCCAGAACAAGTACAGAAAAAATGTAACAAAGAAGTATTTCAGGCTGACCGGAGGTCATAGGTGACCAGCCTTTATCAGATTTTAGGACTCAATAGTGCCTTCAGCAGCGAAAATGAGAAGGCGTAGGGCGTGTTGGTACTAGGAAACAAAAGCATTCTTCGATTTTCGCGTTTCCTTCCCTCATTTTTCACATTGTTTTTACTTGCTGTGGCTTAGGCTGAAACTGAGATGAGATTTCCACCATCTCCTTCCTTGCTCATTTATATCCCGTCTAGCGTGACGTCGGTGGTTGATTAATTCGTGCTTCCTTTTCAGGTCGTGGTCACAACCTGGATGATTTCATTTCTATGGACAGGCAGGTGCTTGCTGATATAAGCAGCGTTTACGACGAAGATACCTTCCAGCGAAAGTTCGTGACCATTGGGACCTACAATAATCCGCAGCAGTGATTTGCAACTATTTCGCATCCTTTTTCATTTACACTTGCAAGAGATGTTTAGCAGACGCTGCATCAAACAAAATAATATTTGTTGTGGAGTTAGGGGTCTTTTTCCTTCATATAATGGAAAGAGCTGGTTCATTCGTGGAAGATGTTTATTTTGTATTTCACAGTTGAATAATGCTTGTGAAGGTAGGTACTGAGACCAGACTGTCAAAATCAGCACAGATTCACTAACCCGGCCATTTTATGATTTTATTCCATATAAAATTTCCATGGCGTTGACGACCGACCGCTAGCTTGATTCCGAAAGGCAGGATGAGTTCTTTTGAAATTTGCACCGTTAACACCGTTGACGAGACTAATGCATTAAAGCTGTTCAAATCACTCTTGAACGCGATTTTATCCTGGCCGTCGATCCCGCAAACAGAACAGGTTGTTCCTCGTCTTGCATATCGCTTTTTTGTCCTATTTGTGGGTTCGCAGGCATTATAAATGATTCGTTGATCCATTCGCATCTTCGACTCATGCACTCGAACTAGTGAAAAGCGGCAGGGAAGGCACTTAAACTCATTTCGGGTGGTTGATCGCAAGATTCTTCACCACGTTAGCAGGAACCATGTTTTTTGCGGAGCACTCATCCCTGTTTCAAGTTCGCTTCCAGAAGTTTGTGCCGTGAAGAGACCTTTGTCGCAAATATTTTCAAACTGTGACGCGACATGCCGACTTTTCTCTGCTCGTGTAGCTGCGTTCGTTCGTACAACACACTACTCCCAGAAAAAAGTTAATTTGAGCTTAAGGATGTGCAAGAAAATCACAGATGCGGAATTATATGGACATGAAAAACGATGAAACGGTTCATCTTGTCAGCTCCACATCCCGAACTTCCCACTTCCGAACTTTTCCGACACATAATGCGCATAGCATAGTCGTTAAACCAATACTTACTCTCAGGCATCTCAGGCAGCGACTCGCACCTTCTCCTTCAAGTGACCTTAATCAGAGCTTTATTCTGAACGTGGCGGATTCGTCAGCTTCCCTCCTCCCGGCGATCTATTTAGAGCCACAATTCCATTGCCATAGTCGCTCTTATAAAGCGAGGTTTATAACTTAGCCTCGGAGGACCGCAGTGCACCTCATGTTTTTGTTGGTGTCATGCGCAGTCGTGTGACTCATGGTTAGGACCCTCAGTCATGCAGGCTCCAGTCATTCGTTGTTTGAGTGTTGCTCTCGTAGCCTTCTCTCCGCTCTTGCTGCTCAACCTGGATCACTTCCTGGTCAGGCTTGTTTTGATGGTTTTTCGGACGTTTTTTTGAAAGTGATGCTCCTCATAAAAACTTGAATATGAATTCAGATCTTGAAAATAACAGTTTACTAATGCATTTAATGGCACTAAAACAAATCATTGCACCCGTCATAAACGCCTTTCAATGCCCAATAGCTTCCAGAAATTAGAGCACTTCTGCAACCATAACTTGTGGGTTCATCCACAATTTAAAACTTATGGGCGAATAAAATTCACGAAATCCCATACTTGCAAAGATCGTGGAGTTTAAGGTTGTGCGGCTTTTGGCGACTCACAAAAGCTTGGAATCAATTTTCTTTGAGCTCCGACGACTCGCAGCCCCGGTTCCTATCCTCATTGCAATATCTGGTGAACACAAACCTTCTTAGACGCTCGTATATAACCTCAAAACTCTTGAAACTCCTAATTTCAAAAAAGTCCTTTCGAACGAGCACTTGAAAACACCGAGATTGGACTGTTGATTGTTCCCTCTCCTTGAAAAAAAAAAAATATTTAGGCATTTTATGTTTGCAAAATCATCGTGAAAATGCCTAATCTCTTCGGTGGCGTCTCTTCGATTGTGATGACTCGCACAGTGTACGACAAGCCATTTGACATAGGTTTCGTTTGAGTTGTGCCACAGAATAACTACCAACGAGCTATTGATGATGCCTCATGCAGATGTATTCATGCATTTCGTAAACAAAAAGAATGGGTCTATATTTCTGTAGTTGACAGTGGTCACAAAAGAACTTTAGCATTCTATGAACCTCCTGCGGCCGAATGATTAGGTGCCGGCTAATGGTGACTGTACAACCAGAAACAGTTTATGCAAAAAACCCGTCTTGTGAGTTTCGATGACAAGAAACCAGATGCAGAGAATTAATATCCCGGATGCCTCGACGGTCGGACTATTCAGCATAGAACGTTCTTGCGGCTACCCGTAACTATTTTTGAACTACTCCAACTTTGTGGTGATTTTTCTGATTAAGAATGCAGCAGTCGTTAGCGTCAAAATCGACCCCCCCTATCCTCACCCTCTTCCCCCTTATCTACCCTGATTGTTACTGCTACTATACCAAGCTCACTTGTGCCCCCATGCTTGCATGGTGATCTCTAAATTTATGCGTAAGATGATCATGCAAGGATGGAGCCATCCGAAACCAGAAGGGATATCCTTGATTCAAATATCGACTACTTCTGTGAGATAATTTTTGACTCAACAATGACACAACGTTGCCATTAAAATCCCTTTAAGGTGCCTAAAATTGTTTATGCCCACTTCAGAGTCAGAAAGCAGGAGGAAACGCGAATTGAGGTCACCAGGAGGTCACCTTCATATCCGAGTCGATGTTGCATCGTTTGACCTAGAACTCCAGGAAAAAAATGAATAAACAGATTAGAAATCCAAAAGTTACAAAACATCAAGTTCAGGTCGCTCATCGTCTTCATAAGTCAGCATAGCAGTTGCAAACTACAGATTAAGCTTCATTATAGAAGCTGCCAATGCATTTCTCCGCCTCCTGCTCGGCACGAAAAAAATAACAGCACAAATATATGTGAGACGACAACTACTTACGGAGACCCGGCAGAAAGTGCTACTTGTAAGCAGTGAGTTCACAGTATGGAACTACAAGTTTAACTGTGAAGCATGGGATAGCCAGTATTGGAAATATCCCATCCTTACCAAGTACCTGAACCACTTTAAAATACCAAGTCCTTCCAAATCGCGTTTGGTTTACATAGTGACCACCCCACTCCATTAGTACCAGCTGCCAGGGCAAAAATAAGCGATCGCACACCCGTCACATAGGCATTCAGCACTTTTTTCAGACCTTTCTCGAGTGTAAAGACACGCATCTCAATGACATACAGTGCGAATTAGAGCGATAAATACGCGGTCACCAGCAGGAATGCCTCGTCGCCGGTTGTCCGCAATGCTCAATCTCTCTCATCTGAAACAGTTGCTTGTGAACAATTTCTTTCATCGCCAACTGCTTGAGCGAAACAAGAAAACTACTTTGTAACTTGGACATCAGCAGTGGACTACAATATGAGTCTCTACATCGTTAATGAATAATTTCCTCACCCACATGATAACGTTCTCCCTCTTCGTTCTGTGTCCACTAGGCTTTCCCGCTCTCTTTTTATCGATTACTGTTGATGCACTCATCAAAAAGATCGTGAGACGTGCTACATGCACTCCATATCGACAATGAACAAACACAACGGCAAGTGCTCTCCATATGCAGAACTTCAGTTCTTGAAACACTAACTGCACAAAACAGCTGCGACAATCTGGCATTCCTGCATTTCAAAATATTTCTTGCGCTCTTTCTTTCAATCATTAAGCCTGGTGGACACTGTATCTTTCAATCATTAAGCCTAGACAACCGCTGACGTATCTATTTTACAGAAATTCTTCATTCACATTTGTTTCTTGGCGAGCAGTTCTTACTGTTCTGCCATTCCACTAATAACTTTTAGTGACTGGACATCACCGAATGGTAAAAGTCCTGGACTTTGATGAAGGATGTTGTTGAATTGTTTGATCGTTGCGCATAAAGCACCACCACAATGGGATAACAGGCGGACCTGATCAAAATTCCCAACTCTTTTGGGCGTTTAGTGCACTGCTGCTCAAACACCTAAAAAATTCGGAAATATATGGAGCGTACATGAATCGGAAGGATCAGCGGGAATCAATGTGCGATCGCAAATCAACTTTCACGAACGGCCTAGAAAACAAAATTACCGCGACTCGTTATGTCCAATGACTCCAAACTACCACTACCGCCAAAAGACGTCGTCCTAAGATCGGCACCCCTCCAAGAAGCGATGTAGCGCCTGGAAATATTCATTAAAGATTTTTCATTCTCAAACAAATTAATCTCTACTGTTCAGTTTTTGCAATTCGATAATACATTCAGCTGAAAAGTTAATTAAGGAGCACCTGGATCTACCATCACCAGGAAATGAGGCGCATACTGTCTGTGAACTCAACTCAACTAACAACGGCGCACAGCACGACCTGAACATGACAGCAGCTATTCTTGCTCGGCCTGGTGCTCTCATCCGCAGATCATCCTAGCCAATCACACATTAAAACTAGCCGTCCAATTCCCTCGCTTTTACTTCGACACTTCCCATCCTTTCGGCACCTTAGCAATCAAAAATTCCAACCTTTTCTTATGCGTGCAACAAAAAATGCGCATTTCATCCCAACAAACTTGATAAAAAACCTCCAGATTTGAGAATTTATTCTCGAGGTGAAGAACACCATTTTTAAGAAGAAAGTTTACAAAGTCCTGCAATATTTTTCCTCATTTTACATATTAAAAAAATATATATATACAAGCGAATATTTTTTCAGCCTTCCTCCCACTTCTGATGTGGGCACAGATTTTTTACAGATGGCCCGCACTGGCACGATCAAATATGCTTTTAGTTTTCATAATAAATTCATTTAGCAAATTAAGTCGTCTTGAAACTTTTGGCTGTGGAACTTCCCATGAATGCGAAAGGGCAGAGCGGCATCACCCCCAAGTAGAACGTCAGCACAATAAAATTCGCCTGAATTGAGCATAGGAGTATTTTCACATACGTTATTCGGAATCGAAGCACAACAGTGTAAATAGAATTAGGGGAAGTGGTGATGCATATTAATGTACAAAACTTTGAAGCCTTGTAAGCAAACTACTGACGATGTGTTCAAAACGGTTTCTACTTTAACGCATTTTCCTTCCCGTTCAGGTAAACGCTAGCAGGTACGATATTTATATAAACAACATATTCTTTCTTCCTGAAAATTGAAACAAGATCGATGTTAGAAGGAGGATCATATAACGGAATACGTTAAAGCCACTTCGATGATCAGTTCTCTTGATGCCACCAGATCAGTTCTCTTGATGCCTTTGAAGCTTCTTCAGAAATGCCTTCTAAGTTTGCAACTAATAGGCACCAATGGTCGAATATATTCTCATTAGTGGGATCGTTTAACCGAAACCATACACGTCACACCTCTGATGCCTTTCAGAATATGACTCTTATTTTTGGCCAAGAGTTGTGGTTGACACTGCTGGCATATTAACGAGCAATATTTTACAATAAGTTGAAAACTGTGACGAGATACTAGTGGGAATCGCACTTTCTAGTTAGCCGTGATGTGCGGCTTGACTCGCTAATTTCACAGGCAAAAGAATGAAACTTTGCGTTTTCGGAAACCTTCTTCGAAGTCCTCATACTTTCAGCTTCTTACAGTACTCGATGACAAAGCGCCTAATTCATTCCCGAAAGTTTTGAAGATCTGTGGCTGCAAGTGTAAGCAATTTGGAATACGTCCACAAATTACTCGTTACGTGCGACTACTGATGCGGAAAAGTTTTACTGAAGAACGAATGACGAAAAAATAATTACCGCCGATTTCGTTCGATAAGAGCCGCCCTCCTCTGTGACAAAATTGTCTGCCGTTCCTGAGAATGTGCACTGAAACGAGCACCACTGTTGGCGACCGTACGCTGCATCAACGCTGCCGGTGCAGCATTCCATTCCAACTCGGTACGAGACAGCGTAGTACGGGCACCCAATTGCCATGGTTGTGATTCTGTTTCTATCTGAAGCACAAGCTGAATGCTTGCCCCAAGGTTTCCCGATGCGAATTTAAAAACAAATCGAAGCAGCAGCAATCTCATAACGTATAGTCTAAAATAAACACAGTCAGCATTAACAGAAACACCAAACTGAGCAACCATTGCCGAAGTCAACCCAGCATTATATCATGCGAATTTACTCTATCCAAAAAACAAATAAATAAAAAGATTTGCACTGCAAGAAACGTGGAGTATCAGATTTAAAGCATTTCACTGAATATTCAAATAAATTCCAAATGCCGTATTGCCATTTTTCCGACGATAAAGTTAGAAGAACTAGAGAGCAATACGCCTATTGACGCATAAGCAGTGACAAAAATTAAAGTGAACAGATTGGCAACAAATGAATACATTATTGTCGAGTTCAATTTGAGCATCGAACTGCTCTGCTGAAAGACGCCCCTCAAGGATGTTTTCGATGGTTGCTTGCACGGATCCACTCACACGAAGATCGTTCCAAATCAACGACAACTCGACCTGTGGGAACATTTCATGCACCTGTTCGGCCATTGAATTCAGCTGCGAATTTTCGGATGCCGAGAACCTGGTAGCAACAACATTTGCCATTTACATGGATAAATGCATTTGACTGCATAATCACCAAACACTACCAGAGAATGGAATGATAACCGTTTTCTTAGTGGATATAGACTCTGCCTTATAAGCGATGATCTAATTCATAGGGTTAAAGACGTCACCCTCCATGGTAAATAACGACAAGTTTATATAGAGGACACAAGCGCTAATGGCAAAATACATCAGTGAAAATTTCGTCGAATAGTGAAATTACTCTGAACGGCGATTCTAAAGGGATAAGTAGAACGGTAGAATGGAGCCTTTTAAAGATTAAATTACGAAGAGAAATGAAAACATTCAATTGAAAAATGATAAGAAAGTCTATGACGTTTAATCAAGCTCCAACTGTCTTTGACTGGATAACGAAACTGTTTATCGTCCACGTCACAAATAAAAAAGTTCCCCATAGAAGACTCTATTTCTCCGTCATATTGTGTTTTAAGCACTAAAGCAGCCTCAAACGGGAAATACGTCACAAGCTTAAGCTAATATGAAAATAATATGAGTGATGCAAAGATACACTAAAACGCCTCTGAAGTGAACAATGCAAGCGCGCGTTTAAGTCTCCTCTCTGACGAATCATCTCTATCACTAACCTTGGCCTTTTCTCGGAAAAGAAACCACTGGATTCTTTAGAAAGAATTTTTCACTTCAGATCCTACTTGAGAATGGCGAAAACAATATCCCAGAAAACATGGTGTCAGAAGCGTTGCAAGAATGATATATGCAAAATTATTTGCAAAACTAAAGCTTTGCAAAATTAAAATCTTAGAATTATTTGCCGCTACTCATTATTACGGTCAACTCCTTTTGTACAAATGTCGGGAATCTTTCAGCACTATCCTGGAAAAGTCGAACCATTTCTGCTCTGAATATCTACATGTACGAAACTGGAAAATGGCACGAATTTGTAACGATTAGAGTGCATATTTGCTCACTTACCCACGGCACATCTGCCATGTTCTTTCTATCTTTTACTTGCTCACTAATCGCAGTGGTATTTGTTGCGTTTACGAGAGCAAAAATTCTCTTCCCGTCCTACTGCTCACTGCGTATTCAAACTACATTAAACACAAAGTAACGATATTCAATACTGACTATCGACCAAAGATGATACATTCGATTCAATACATACCTCTCGTTTCTGGCGAAGTGACGTGGAAAGCCGCCGTGGGTAAATTCAACTGAGAAAGATGGCAGCCATTGAGCGATTCTAGGACCATCAAAATAAAAGAAATGAGTGACTGGTCCTCGAGGAGCATTCGAAATAGCGTCATCGTTGAAAGATGAAGGTAGCATAAGACGACAAGTCGGACAAGAGCTGTCCTGCTCCAACCAACCACTCAGACACCTGAAACAACCAGTTATGAATGTTGTCTATCGAGAAACACAAGGCAGGGCAGTACGGCAAATTACATCAATAATGCAATAATGCAACTCTTTAAAAAGGGCATCCAAAAAAGCATCACAATTGCAGTGCTGCCTTGCTTACGCACAAGGGAGCTATGGCTGATGACACTAGCGTACCAGAAAGATGAAAGAGACAGACAAATATAAGTCTCCCCCTCCCTTTTCCTTCGTTGAGAAATAACTTTCAAAACTTCAACCAGCTGCTCTGAAGGCTTTCCATAAAAAAAAAAATGCATTTCTTGCAGCAAAGTAACAGCACACATGCAACAGCACCAGATATACACATACACTCTTTGGTTTACACCTGCTATGGATCTACACCTCTCCCATTAAAGGGCGATCGGGTTCACAGATCTTCCATCAATACATCATTAGGTCTACATCTTCCTCCACCAATGTACAATTAGATGGGTATCCTTCCTATCGAAGCATTAAAGGATTATATCTCTCCTACCGAGTTACCATCGGGGCTATCGACTAGAGATGGAGGATAGGCTACATTCATCCCAACTATGCATCTTCGGGGTCAGAAACTTCCTGACGAGCCCTAATGCACCCCCAATAACTATTAGCATTAAAACTGTTCATGACTGCATAAACACTACATAGATAATACATTAGGATGACGAAAATATTGCTTTCCTAGGACTATTTCTGCATTTTTAAATGGTACATAAGACGACCCACTTAAGAAAAAATATCCATTCAAACGGCTATTGCTGTTAAGGATCTCTTGGGAATCAACCCAGAATCTCTGAGCTCAAACTTTTTTCGAATCCTACTAACCAACGGATCCCTTTTTTCCACGAATGTTGCCGGCCGACCTCGTAATGAAAACGAAATTAGTGAAAAAGAAAAGCTGGACGGGATTTAAAAATAGGAATTTGAATCCATGTTTTACCGATCAATCCGAATGGTTGAAACCCTCTGGTCAACCATCGTTGCTATACAAATGTCTTCAAAAAATTCAAACATGAAGAAGCGTCGCAGCAAATGCATCCCATGCTACTGTCACTACAAGTGAAACTGAAACCTAAATATTCTATGGGTACCACTGTAATTTGTAATGTGAGCCAACTTTACCATACTACACAAACGAATGTTACAGAGGAATGAAATCGGCTACCATTCATGGAAATAGTGCGTGCAAGGAAGGCGGCGAGCGGAGTCCATCTTCTCCCAACAAATTGCACACCAATCCGACAACGCTCCAAGTTCTTCCTTTGTTGCCTCACGGTAGCTAAAAATGACGACGTCACCGTTTCACTTCAACAACCGTTCGTTCTCGAAAAAGAGGAAATTGGTTAGCAAGGTAACATTATCAAGGCTTTATAAGATAGGTAAGAATACTGGACACAAGAGAGTGTCCGATTTCCTTGCAATATACCTATGAATACTAACCACTATACAACTTGGGCCATACCATGTGATCAGCGCTATAGTTATTCAGAGTCACAAAGTGATGAACAATCAACCAAGACAACAGCCACCCTTTTGACATTTGGAACAACAAAATTCCCGCAGCTCTTTTATAAGCCCACTACAATCTTCAAAAATCCTTTGCTTCAACCCGATGAAAAGAAAACAATAAAATCGTACAAGCTAAAACATTGTAGCTGTTGATGAATTCATTAAATGTTTGGCAAAAAAGGGAAATACAATTTAAACAGGACCGATCTTGTAGAAGAATCCAGCAGGTATAAAATAAAATCTACGACGAAAACCTTGAAGGCAAAAGCGCTCAAGACTTACTCATTGATGTCAGAAACCCCCCCCCCCCCCCCTAAAAAAAATTGTACAAAGATTTTTTGGTTATCTAATCCCCTCCTCCCTCTCACCCCGACGTTCTCGATTCCTGCACAACAGTGTGTAGTATCGCCATTGCAGCAAAGTAATGCTCAGAGGAAGTAATAAGAAGTTGCTGGACAAGAAATCCACTAGCACCACTGCAACGGAGTTTCAGAAGAGGCGATGAGAAGTGGCCTTCCCTGTTCACTGTTCATGTTGCATTACTCACTCAATTTTTTTGGATTTTCTCGCTGTCGCAACTTCTTCCCCCGTTCCATGAAACCTCTCCGACGAAATCGACCCATTTGCACATCGGCACACAAGACAGATTAGCGATCAAGCATTTAACAAAACTCACTGTGAGAGAATGTGCGCAGTGATCCGTTGGTGTGTGAAATGACGTACAATGCGCGTACTGAGAGATTTGTAAAAGGATCGCAATTGCATCGACAGTGCAACACACGCAATACTAAGGACAATCTGCGAGTAAAGCTAAAAAACACAGTACGTCTAGCTCAGTTTAGCATTCGTTGTTGCAAAATACTTCATTAAGCATTTAAACTATGGCAGAATGAAAGAACAGCAGTTTTCCCAATTCAAATGCATAAAAAGTGGCAATCACTTTCGCATTTTATATCACAGCAGATGCAGACAACTAAATTGACTCGGAAACTCCGAGGAAATGCGCTTTTTATGCTTATCAGTCATAAGTGGCTTCAATTTAATCCATCTCACTTAAAAAAAAAAAAGAAAAAACAGGTGGCTGCTGCACTGCTAAAATTTACTAAGCATCACAGTATCAAAAAAACATCAGAATTTACAGAGCTTCATTCATTAAACTAAAGTTATAACGTCTAATAGGTGACCGTTCGATACAACAATATATGGACAAGTAATATAATTTGTAGATACCCATACTCTTGATCTAAAATAATTGAAACAATACCGCAGAATATATTTTCGATAGCAGTGACCATCACATCATCGTGAATGAAAACATCTTTCACTTCGTAGATTTGTTTCAGATGCCGAAAAATGGGACTTAATTCCGATATTTAGTTGAGTGAACTTCAAACCCAAACGTTGCAAAACTGTCTCCCGCTAACAACTGGAAGCTAACAGACTCCATAATAAAATAAGCTTCTGATGAAACTTTAGAGTAAACCAGTCGAAGTGACCGTAGAAGCATGCTGCTGGCATCGAAAAAGCAACAAATGTGCAGCTCGCCAACGCATTTTAACTGTGGCGAATTTGAGTGGAACAATCAAGTGATCTGTTAAGCAACTACTAAAATATGGCGATATGGCACTGAAATATAAAGAATAAAAATATGCTAACCAGCATATGTGTATAATGAAGCAATTCAACGCAGTCGATGAGTACATCGTACACCAAATCCAAATAATAGGCAACCAAAACCGAATTGCGTCGAGAAAGTAAGCCATCAACACGTTGTGATAGTGCCACTGATTTGCAAGTTACATATGCACCTCGGAACAAAAACTTCGAGATCTGAACACTTGGAATATTCAGCTTTGCAATGCGCATCATCTCTCAGATATTTACTAGGGAAAGCCATCGAACACAAATATGCAAATGAACTATATCTCCTGGACCGAGCAGCAACTCAGCGTTCCTTTTGTGTATTGACTTCCGAAATTCGACGCCGCTGTGTGACAAGTATATGTGATACCCTACTTAAGGGTGAACACCTGCTTCAAAAGGATCACTACTTCAACAAACAAAATGTTTTCTTTTCAGCACCATTAAGCTCGCCTAATTCATTCATAAACGACGCCAGGTCCAAGAGATCATGGAGAGACCCTCGAACAGAAGTTACTGCCTAAAAACGCTGTCCCACCAAATTCCTCAAAAATTAAAGAACTGCCATCCATGTATGAGCTGCGGCTTTTTCCAACTTAACACTGCTTCAAAGAAGATCAGCCAAAAAAATTCTATACAGAGCCATACTTCAAAAATGGGCTGCCTTAAAAACACCGTGTGGATAGAAAAGATCAAAATTCAACTACCTTTTGTGACTATTTCTTAAGGAAGCATAAGAGTGCCACAGATCTCACTGAAATCGATCACTATCTCAAAAGAGCAATGGGCATAAGCAAAGCATGTCGGATAGTATGACAAAGAAATACGTGACTCACTAAAACTCACATCTGCTAGTAGAAAGAATGAGTAGCTGGCGGGCAAAAAGGTGAACGAATAAAAGGTGAACAGCATCAGAACGGCCGATACGAACAACGAGAAAATTCCGAGTACGCAAATACGAAGACGAAGGGACCCTGACGGTAATGATGATGAAAACTGCAAAATGCAGAATATAAAACAGCAAATGTATTTTGAGAGAGGAGAACAACTAACCAAGAAATGAGGACGGACGATGCACGAACAATAAATGCGAATGCAGCTATATTCTAAAGATGAGATAGATAAGTTCTTCGAAACCTACGATATTGATAAGCAACAACAAATGAAAGACAATCTCGATAGCTGCTGAATAAACAGCGATAAAGATTAAAATACCAGCGAAGTTGAGAACAATGCACGACAGCCGAATCTATCTCTAACGTTCCTCTTCAGTGGTTTGAGAGATCCTAACAGTTCCTAGATACCAGGAAAAATTTTCTGGCCGCTGAAGCGACAGAATTTTGAGGCGGAAGTTTTGAGATGAAAGAAGTAGACTTTTCCTTCTCAGCCCACGTTATATCCTGTATAAAAAGAAACACTTCACAAAATACTTCTCAGGATCAATGCTAGAGTTTCGTTAATTAAATCAAAGAGTGAAAATAATGTTAAAACAGACGTATTTAAGTTTCTGGACAGCGATAAACTGAAGAACTGTGAATTCGGTGAGCACAGCAAACCAAACGATCCACGCGACCAGCTCCTCGACAAGAGTACTGTTCAAAACACCGAACAGAAAAAGCACCTTGTATAGAAGCCAATTGCAGAGGCGGTCGCGCAACATTGTCCATTCCTCAAATATTACACTCCTTACGTACTAACTATAACTGCTCAATGCTAAATTGCACTTATTTTCGTACAACCTACCGGACTATACGAAGATATTTGGCCAGATGATACATTTGGTACTTGCCGGCAGTTTGAGGCTTTCGTTAGAACTAATAAGCAAGCAGATCACAACTGCGTTTGTCATTACTCTGCAGTGAGAGCTTGACGAAGACAGCTGCTCAACTCAAACCTTTCCATGAACTGATATGCGGGCGCTGGGAAGCTTATGTAAGTTAAAACGGTCGGTCATTGCTTCTCGACATTAGGGAACATCTCCGTGCTCTAAATAAATTCAATCACAAACCCTATTCGAATTAACCTGCCATCGCAAGGGAAATACACGTATCACGCTTTGATAAAGACAATAATCCCAACAAATTTCAGCACTACAGTAGAAAAATGCACGTCAAGGACAGCCAATATCCAGACATCTAACCTCCCATTAATAAGAGATACGAATCAGTTAAGCATTCCACTTTTTTGAATAAACTCATAAAACGTTTTGGCTTCTCTTTTCCCCATCTTCAGCAGTTCCCTCTTCTTTCTTCCTTCGCCTTCTTTCATTCACTTTTCATAAACGATCTTATATAACTCCCAACAAATACCTTTCCATCAACTCATCATAAACTTCCCATTCCCTCCACTTTTCATAAATCTCTCTCTCCTTGAATTCTTATTCTTGCATAAAAGCGCCAAAATATGAATAAGTACCCTAAACTTTAATAGTCAATTACACCTCTCTTGACGCCTGTTCCACATTCTTTAACAGCGTTTATATAACGCCTATTTCGTCGCTTATGGGAAAACTGCTGATAACTTAGTCGACAACTGCGAATTTAGAAATTTTCTAGATTTTGCCAACCAATTTGGTATGCCCCACGGAAAAACTTTGTTGATTTCTACTCTAATAACTCATCAGCGTGAACGATCATTATGCCACGCGAGTTGCAAACTATAAACGACATCAAAAAAGTGCATAGAACAACGACGAAACAAACAAGTAACGAACCTGCATCGTGAGATCACGAAAGACGAGGTATATGAGAATTTTTCCGACGACAGCCGTTAGGAAGCAAATTGTATTTATTGAAACCTGAAGTATACTTCTATTAATTCCGTCACTGTTCTCACTAGTTTATCTATTCACATACCACTGAAACATAAATGATAGAATAAGGGAACGAACTTTTGACGGGTGGCGAAAAAGAGGAATCAAGATGGAAGAACAGCGATGGAATAAACTTGCAAGGATGGTGCAACCGCATTACCTCACTTGATAGCTCTCCACAACGTAACATTTTGAAAGTTAAGGTCATTCGACATACTTGCAACGATGAAGGCTACGGAATTTTTTGTCTGGCGGAATTCGCAATTCGCAAAGTTTGCCACCTGCTGACAACTAAGAGTTCTCTGTAAACTTCACAAGACTACTAGGATAAAGATAATGCACCCCAACGCGTTATTCTAAAAGTCGAACCGGATGATCCTCAAAATGCTGCATCCGGAAAGAATAATTTTGCCACTATTGTCTAACATTACGTTAACTTGTGTCACTTCATCTTGGCTAACTTAATCTGCTTTATGTTACTTCCTGCCTTTTTCAGAACTGTACAAATACAGTGTAACAGCAAATAGATGAGAAATTAAAAAGTTCACTGAAACCTATCAGAAAATGAGAGCACACTCTGTTTGATCAGCAATATAACGATCCATATGATAGAACAACTGTTTTCGAACAGAGTGCAAAGATTTCTTTTCGTTTGATTGGTCCTCTCTGTTAAACCCCAACTGCTCAGTCATCCGTATAGAAGACCACAGCTTCGAGAGAATAGTCAGTCATGTGCCTACACAACAAACTACACGGGAAAAGGTTCATTTTTCCACATACGACACGATGTTCCCAAAAGTTCTTCGATATTTTCACAAATACCTAAGAAAACAAAAAGATAATATATGAGGCGTTGCGAAAAGCTAAGAGAGTCACAGGAAACCAAAAGAAGATTAAGTCAATTACGGCTGTCCCAAACAAGGAAAACATTCCACGCGAAGAGACGTACTACCCTCATGTATCATGTTACGTATAAGACGATCTGTTTCGGAAAAGATCATATGGAATATTAACACCTGCAGCTAAACCAAGCTAATTTAAAGCCGATCAGGAAGGTTCTATGACAGACAGTGTCGTGTGACTGTCCACAACATCTTTCGTGCATTATACATAACTTTTTACATTCTTTCCTCACACTATATGCGCAAATTGTGGCACGGTGATGGTGACAACACAGTATTTTAGAGCCCTCCCTCCTCTCCTCTCAACCCCACAAAAAATATCTGCCTTCTGAAGTGATAGCAATCTACTCTTTGAATTATGAAAAACGCTGATTCTTGAGCCTAATTTCGATTCCTGAGGAGAAAAAGCTGTGGTTTTCCTCAACTAAGGTATTAGTAAAACAGTACAACTCTTATTTGGAATGTTTCAGCTTCCGTCTCATCTCTGGCCCAGATTCCCCAGACGGAAACTCCGTGATTCCAGCACTGATTCCGATGCAACCCTAACGAAGAACACGATGAACGAACAAGATAAATTTCCTTCCCACCATAATCGGAAATGAATACTTACCCAAATAGAAGTCGGATTCAGAAATGAGTAATAGATTTGCCGAAAGGCCGGAAATGAAGCCAAATATTCACCAAGGGCTGCGAAACGTTCTGGAAAGATGTTGTGGATTCGAAGTGCAACCATGTCGTTAAGCTAAAAGAAATGCATTCAATACGATTAAAGACCTTTACGAATAGTTTCTCAATGGCCATATGAAAAAGGGGTGGAAAGTATGACGCATCTCCGACCGCTTGATTTTATGCAAATGGGAAAAAAAAGTAAACCACGATTTACTTTCAATTTCGTGGGTCACTGTTTTTTCTTATGACGATACTTGGTTAGTGCAATAAAGCAATTTGTTGATATGGATCTCATATTGCCGTAAGTCAAATACAATAAACAACCTTCGTGGTTTTCGATAAAACCGGCCAGGCGGCAACATTTGATAAAAATAGACAGGCCCGGACGGAATATGAATTTGCCTGGGAAAGGAAACACTCCCGAAGTCAACATCGCCTATGAGTAGTGTTGACATGCTGAGCTGTGAAAATCGGATGCCGAAAACCAAATCTGCCTGATGTCGCGTCTGCTGAACAAGATTCCTCATTCACTTTCCATATTGCGCTTCTCTGCAGTCCTATCAATTCAGGAATGGCATTCATATCTCGTCGGGGAAAACCTACTCTTTAGTAGATGCCAGCCCCAATTTTCTACAAATTCACTACAAAAAAAAGAAAGTAACGTACTTCGTTATCGTGGAACAGATCGGCAATGTAGTAGACGCTTCCAACTGTCAATAAGACGCTTAGTACGATGTAGCTGTTCAACGTTGGTACGGGCATCTGTCGAACGAAACTGTTTAAACCTCCCAAAGGGTCGAATGTAATCTGCGGCATCGCCTTTTGGTTGAAGTGCTTGCTTATAGCGCCCTATGAAGGAAAATTTCAGTTGGCGAACTTTACGCTGTAAATCGATGACGCAAGATCATGGTCAAGCTGTGTTCTCGATCGAGTGAAGCAAAGGTGTTCGAGACGCTAAGTCACAAACATCTCCTCACCTGTACTTGTATCGATTACCTCAAACATTCGGGAAAGAGAAAACTGATAAACAGTGGGAGAGAAAAGAGGAACAATAGCATTATCTAGACAATAAGAATGAAAGAGGAATTTATTGATAGGCAAGTGAAAAAAATGCCTATAAAACGATAAATCAAGCATAGCACTAAGAATCGAAATGTGATCAGCGGTAGCAATGTGATGGAATACCTTAAAAGAGATGGATGAATACAAGAGTTTATTAAAGTGACATTGGAAGCGAGAAGCGATCACCACAAGAGAGAGCACCGCACAAAAATGCAATCAACGTAAATCCGGCGATGTTCTATTCATCGTTGCTGGGAACGCACTAAATCGCATTCGACGTTCTAATTGTTTGTAGCATGAGAGCAATACAAAACCCAATGAAATTAACAGTCAACTCTAATTTCAGAGACGCGAACGACATCTCAACAAAGGAAAGCAACCGCTACAATGCATAAGAAAACCACCTATGCCGAATGCTTCTATGGACGAGAGTGCACTTTTCACGCAAAAACATCTGATAATCGCAATTTTAGTCATTCAACAAACGTATCAGCACTCTTTTGCACGATAAACGATGAATTTTCTAGTTGTGTGCAGAGTTGCCTACTGCTTTGTATGCGCTATCAAGAGCGCTTGTTAACTATACATGAAATAATACGGAAACCAGCAAACTTTTCAGGCGCATTTTTTTTTGGGGGGGAGGGTGGGGGATATCAGACAAGGCTGCGTGTCTGCAATTTCCACCTGGAAATAAACCTGCATAAAAATATTCTAATCGATTTCAACAAAGAGTGCATATTAAATTTTCCACTTTTAGGAAAAATCCTCAAATAAATTTACGCAGTATTCCATGCGAAACGCTTTAACATCGTCTATGTGAATTAGTTCGATTTGAACGTTCTCATCGAGTAAAAACGCAACCGACTAAGCGGCAAATAATTCGGGACGCCATAGAGATCCAAGCAAGCAAATAGAAGTGCGTGTGTCAGAAGAGTGTTGCGAATGGAACAGTCCAAAGATGACCTCTACTGTGTATTTTAGAAGCCCTACAGGTGAGATGAAGTTTAACTCATCGGGTTACGGCTTTTGATGATACGCACACTTCGAAGAAGGGAAAAAAAGAAATCATAATAGACATACGAAGAAAATTACAGGAAGTGGTGAGAAAATTTCCCCAACAGCACGCTTGTGAAATGAGGAAAGTGCATCATCGGCTCTGAGTAAAATCTAAGTGGCTAAACAAAGATAGCACCGAAAGCTAACTTCGCTACACGAAAGAGTGAAAGAAGACCCCGAAATTGAACGCACTAAAGGATAACACAGAAATGAGCACGTCACTTAAATAAGCTGCAAATTTCTGATGAAGTGAACGAGAGGGAGAACTCTGTGAAGAAGTTCTTCTCTTGCTCAGAACATAAACCACAACGGCCAACGAAAGCAAACCACAACAACAACAACACACATCAAAACAGACCACCAACAAACGAAAAACATTTCCAAGCCGTATCTTCGTCTATCTCGTCATAGACGATGGACTGGCACTCTGACAATAGGGACATTCTCACCTACTCTGCGTCTTTATCAACGTTCGTCATTCAGAACAAATTTATTCGGAAAAGATGGATGTTTTGAATGAGCCCATCGAAACGGAAAATCAGGATTTGGAGAAGGCGAGACGGGTCATATTGCGCCGATGGAATGCTTGCAAAATTTAACCGTTGAGAAGTATACGCTCTCAGCTGATCAAGCAAGCGGAGCGGTTTAGACGCATTCAGCTGATGTTCCGCTGGTTGCGAAATTCGTTATAACAGCCGTGAGAAAAAGCTGTGGAAACGTTGAATTTGCCTCGGCGGCAAAAACGTGTGTTACGAATATATCGATGGCAAAGAGACAGCTTAGCGATTGAAAGATGAGAACAAATCTGCTCTAGTTGGTGATGCCGCCAAATATGAGAGACGTGCGCAAACCTTTCTCGCCAGTTTTTCACACATATCTGCGGATTTTCATAGCATCGAATTCAATATGCACACAGCAGATACGGTTTTCAAATCAACGCTGATCAGCAGTTTCGCTGATCCGAGAATATATCCTCGATTTTCCAAACATGGAAAGCGTCGCCTCAGTCGTTCTCGTTCTTCCAGCACAGCTGTTCTTGTTGCACAACTATCTTGTTTGTTGGAAATAACCTGGATAACATTTGTTTAACAAGCTTGCGTCTAGTGAGAAACTGGAACCCTATAAGTGATGTTCGAACAGATCTGAAAATATGCCATGTCAGGATGTTCATCTTCTCGTCGGCTCATCAACTCTGCACCATACGATTTCGTTTAAGCTGATCAACCACCTCACTGTTGTGAAGGGGTTGTAGCATCTACGCGGATAGTAAAAACCCTAGTCATCCATGTTGAAATACTTTCACGCAGTAATGATAAGCTGATAATCAAATTCACTAATTGTTATATCTCATGTTCCTTGTTGAAGTGGATTAGGGCTTATTTTACTCATCGTCACCTCAAAATAAAGTTCGCGAATGATTTTCGTTTGCTGCTGTTGGCAGACACCCTTAGGCTTGCTCCCTCTTAATTTATATCGCTGAATTCTGGTGAAACTGGCCTTTGTTTATGAGCATTTAGCAAGCAATTTAGAAGCTTATCGCCATCTAAGCGATGAAGCAATGAATTTTCATACACTGCAAATTAGCGTTTCGCTAAGCGAACAAATTTATGGCATCGTGGATACTTTACACGAATAGTTACCTGCATTTTGAAGCAAATTTTCCACATTATTCTTCCTTAAGAATTGTCCGAGCAGCCTTATTAGCAGTGTTCTAAGGAATTGGCGTTGGCGTTTATGCTGATATTGAATAAAATCTGCACGGTTCTGAAATCACAAGCAGCGCATTTAAGCTTTTGGATTATATTTTAACATAGAGCCTAAACGCCCAACATATTATTGCCCTGGCCTTTTATTTCCTACTGTCGTCCGATGCTTTAGTCTTGTCTATCTAATCGGTCACCTTACCATATGAGAGATATGAAATACACTGGGAAAGTCGTAAAAAGCGCTTGTCAGCGTTTCTCCGTGCTCCTTATATGCCTAATTATATGGACTTTCTGCATTGAATCACTCAAATATCACTTTGTTTGCTTTGAGGTCACAAAGCGGCTTGCAGAGACCGCTTTCGTGAGATTTTAACCTCTGCTTTCAGTACAAGTCGTCTTGCGTACGGTTATCAGCTGCAATGCAAGTCATTGCTCTTCTGATATTATTTTGCGCAGGTTTACCTGGCAAGCTATACACACCTGTCATATCCTCTCGTCAAACACTATTGATGCACAAAGCATTTCAACATTCCAACGTCTGTCGAAACAATTTCGATTTCTCTGTAATAGTCGACCTTGTTTCTACACGTGCCTATTTCTCTTTTTATTTCAAACTTTATTCATTTTTCCATTTGTTCCATCGTCTATTTTAAGCGCTTATTGTATAAATTATCTTGTCTGTTCAAATTCAAACCTCTTTTTGAAGAGCTTACTTAATTTTTTTTTGCTCTCATCTTCGACTCACTCATTTGTTGTACTTGCCCCTTTAGAGTTTTCCTCATTCATCTACGAATAAAGATTATAGCTATACATCATGCATGCACGAATATATTTTACAATGGTGGTCGACGCTCCAAGAAGATTCCAGAGAGCAAAAAATGTCCTCTTACTTCATACTTAAGGGCATTATTCGAATTCCTTTGCTTAACATCGTGAAAGTTAAATCCACATTTTCGCTTTATTGAATCCCCTTTTTTTCTTTTCAACCAATCAGCCTGCCAATTCACTCTTTTTTTCCTCCGCTTTCCTCTCTTTACGAAAGAAAAAGGTCGGGAAAATATGCTTCGAACGAATTTGCAATTATCGATGCGATTTTAAGAAGAGACTTTTTGAGAAATCGCATTTTACAAGAATGATTCGTATAACCTGAAACCACTATTGAACTGTTGAAATTTTCACAAATATCGTCTATTTAATTTTTAAATTATCTCTCTCGAATCCTTGAGTGTTGCAATTTCAAAAACTGGAACTGATCATATCAGATAACTGATACCTTTCTATTTAAAGCTAGTTTATTGCGCTTATATATTATCATTCGGCTACATTTTATGTATTACGCTCTCAACATTATTCTATGAAGCAGTGATAATTTTACAGCACATTAGAAAGGAAATAAGTGCAAGAAAGCGATAAATAAAACCAACGAATCAAAACAGAGCCATCATTTGTTCATAAAATCTATCGTTCGACGTTGTACTC
Source organism: Parascaris univalens (assembly GCA_037576465.1). NCBI lineage: Eukaryota > Metazoa > Nematoda > Chromadorea > Rhabditida > Ascarididae > Parascaris > Parascaris univalens. The sequence continues at coordinate 66,420,657 of CM075173.1, read as the reverse complement.
ATGCTTTCGCTATTGTTACGGCGATCAATTTGTTTGGTGAAATTGCAAGAAATATGCAAAATGGGAGCATTTTCGATTTCGCCTTCTGCTTGTTTCTACGCAAAAACGTATATCATATGCAAAAAAAAGAAATATTATGTAAGCAAGAAGTTTTTTCTATGTTGCTGTATAGGAAAATTCGAATAATGCCTAAAGCACTCAGGACAGAGAAGTACGATATTTGTGAATCATTCGGCTGCGTTATGAAAATTTCCATAGCATTCATTTCATTCTCCGATCGTTGCTTGTAAGAATGCGGGAATGGCATAGACGAAGTTAAACACGCCTGTGAGCACCTGTGAGAGTAATCATACTTTGAGGTCCTTTGAAAGTTTCTGATTGCATCCTTTAATGGGTATCCTTATGCTCGAAAATATTCAGTGAATTTGGATATTCGGTGTGTTTTTATTTGCTTTAATGACCACTAATACCTGAGTATGAACGGTATCAACCAACTTTGACTGACTTCCGGACGACTCCTTTTATTGAACTGTCTTGGAAATGTGGCTTTAATAATTTGAAAAAAAAAAAAAAAAACAGGAAATGAGCAAGTTTACTGCTCAAAAGTTCGGAGAACATCACGAATCTCAAGAATTCGTTCATTCTGATGAAAAGTGCTTTGTAGGAAAACGCTGATAACAAATCTAATGAAGGGTTCCTTCACTTCGACGAATTTCTTCAACATCGACTTCCTCCTCAACGCACTTCTTTGTTTATCGACTAAATGAAGTGCTCCTGCGTATCGTAGCACTCGACTCCTAAGGAATCCTATAGAGTAGCGTCATTTTGTGTCCAAAAACTAGAAAACAGCATTTGACCGTATAGTTTTCGACTGCTCGGAATGAAAATATGAACTCATAATAAACCGCATGAAGTGCGTATCAAAGTTGCATCAATTGATGGTTGAAACGTTAAGTTTGATTCGATCGATCAGCATCACTCGTTGCGCAGAGAGAAACGACAGCAAAATGTACAACGTCGAATGAATTTATTTCTGCATTGGGTAGCATCATAATGCATTATAATCTATAAATGTAGGTGGATAGCAACAAATACATAAATAGTTTAGCCGATATTTATAACGTCCAGCAGCGAATCATTGCCTATTTCACTTTTTATATTCAAAATGCATGCAGAATTCGTTTTTGAGGTGACCTTATTTCTTTGCCTAGAAAACTACAGCAGAATTCTGAGTGTCTAATTTCTTAGAATATCACAGTAGACGTTTCTGATGACCAATAAAGGAGAACACTCAGGATGAAAGTGTTCAGTCCAGGAGGAATGCTCCGATTCTGATCACACTTTCACATTCCTCATGCACGAACAACTCTCTAGGTTCGCCACTTTTATCAAAACGCAGCATTACTTAAAACATTTCTCTCCAGTAAAAACAGTAAATCTTCAAAATTTCTCTTGGAGGTTGCGGGAAATTCTAACTTCAGTAGACACGATTTTCAATTCACAGCTTCAAAGCTTAGAAATGTCGTCCTTTGGTTTCCATAACAAGAAGATTTTGAATGGCACTGTTCTTAAGCCATTATGGAAGCTTGTTCTCCCGTTCTTACTGCAGCATCTTACTCCATATGGGCTTTCTAAAGTGAAACAAATTCGGGTCGCAGATTCCAGTGACACAACTTTTCTCTCATCGCATTGCAAATAAGCTTTTTCGCCAGCTTTTTCTATGCGCTTATAGGTGAATGTAGACAGTTTAGTCCCCAAATACCTACGAATAATGATTATGACGCAAATAAACAATGTTGCACGCACTGCATGTATTGTATCTCTTGTACCACTTATTTGTTATCTCTTATTATACACAATTTGCGGTTGCGATTGTCGCGATTTTTGTTGGATTTGGTTGCGATGCTCGCGAAGTTTTAAATTTAAAAACAGCATATTATGCAGCTGTAAGGATGGATGGAGGTGAGGAAGAGGCCAGGTGGGTGGCAGGAAGAGCATGCACCGGCTACATGGGTTCGTGCACAGACCCACTGCGCAGACAGATTGGACCATACGCTGCAAACTCTTTTTTATTACCTTCGTTATGAAAGATTGCATCATCGACCGCGTTCTTGGTTAGCTGTCGAATGCCTCAAGCGATTCGGATTTGCTATTTGGAAATGAGTGACATCACAATGCACTTTTTATGACTTGCTGAAAATGTCGAAAAATTAGCTTCATTTTTTATTGATAAACGGCGGAAACACGCTTCTCTTGCAATGAACACCTCGAGGAGACTGACGGCATGTGAGGAATAAACTGCTATCATACTCTATGACCATTTCAGACACACATTTCAGTACAAAGGGTGAAACGCCTGAACATTGCGCGTATTTCACGTGCACTCAGACATTGCTATGGCGCACTTTTCTAACACGCTCTCCATGAGTGTCTAGCAGCACTTTATGGCCTATACATCGTTTCGCGCAGTTTTTCTGCTCGTCGATCGGTCTAACTGCCAGCCAGTCGATTCCATCGCCCATTAGATGATATATGAAGATAAAAATATGCGGTGAGATCGTTCGTCACCGAGTTGAAAAGAGATGCGACTTCTTTCATCTCATACTTCCAGCACAGACATCTGCAACTTGAGAAGCACTCGTCATTGTGGCAGCTCAAATTACTAGTCTAACAGCCTCCTGAAACTCTTGCTTACTTCATGCCTTTTGCTTCCTTTTCTCTCTCTTCATATACCTGCAGGTTTTCATTTCTCGTACTTGAACGCTACCTTCAACACGTGCATTTACGCATTTTGTAGAAATAACCAATGGGAAATAGAAGTGATTCCTGTTTGAAAAGGACCTAGGGGAAAGACAAGAAAAACCTTGCTATCAGGGGTCATAAACGATCCCGTTACAGTGCATTCTTGAAGCTTTTTTTCCGCCAAGATGGAGGTAATCACGGAAATGGGAAAAAATGGAGAATGAGGTGGGGGATGGTGAAGAGGCTGGATCAGTTTTCAGAGGAGCTGCTGATAATCGACTTTTGCTCAGAAATGTTTTTGTGAAAGTTCTTTAAAATTAATTTCTCCTTATAATTCGGCAAGAATTTCGTTTATAATACAAACGCTTTTTGAGGAATCGAAAGGAAAAATAACTCACTCTGTTATAGATACAGTTCGTTCACCTCAGTAGCATTTACCATCATTAGCGTACTCTGAATTTCCTGAAGTGTCGTTTTAAGCCAAAAAAGTTCTTGGGAACTCTTTAGAAGTTGCATATGCGTGCCTTTATCGAATCGAACTTTACGCGTTATCGAATGTCCTCAATCTCCTGACGATTTTCTGAAGGATGCTCCATTTCTTCAGGTGAGTGATCGGTTAGCCTCTCTGAAGTGCTTAACAAGTTACATAAAATAAGGACTACAACATTCGAATTTACTTCATAATTGCTTCTAATTTTAAGAATCATAACTGGATTGCATATTTTAAGCCACTATTTTGTTGTGGGTCTGAGGAGAAAGGGAGAGAGTGAGCGTCCTTGAGTCCCAAAGGGGGACAGAGATTGGGACGATCGTTACGAAAGATCTTGTCGTCTCCTCTGCCTCCCTCTGTTGTCACTGAAAGATGAAGAAGTCATTTTTGCTCAACAAAAAGGGAAAGCATTATTTACATCCTCAGGCACATCAGAGCTTTTTGGTGCAATGCGAGCGAAAGAAGGGGACGAAATGGCCACAGCTGGGTGCTTTTTGCTGTCGACAACGACTGCAGAGAGTGGGGCACTGTGCCAAAGGCAGCTAAGTACATTGCTGAAGTTCCCATTACCAGCCGCAAAACACCGCCGCTTTCACATCCCGCTCCACTGCTGTTATCTTTTCCTGTCCACTTCAATGTTTGCAACTGCTTTGAAGTTATGCGAATATTTTTGAAAGTGGCGCAGTAATCCTCAATGAGTTTCTTCGGAAATGCCGTCATATGCCCGTTTAGGAGCTCAAGTTGTCACGGTTTTCGCACATTTCTCATCTCACTTTTGTGGATGAATTATCACTGGAAGGCGTTTTCGAGGATAGCGAAATGCTCTTGATATGATATGCGTAGAGTGTGAAAGTTTGATTGAGGTGGCATGCGAGATCTATTTTCAATCTAACTGTACGACATTTTCGCACTGGCTGCTTCTATCCTGGTCACTTGCGCCTTCAGCTATTTGCGCACCACTCATTTTCTCGTAAACATTTCTGCATTTCGGGCTTTGTTTTTGTGAACAAGCCGCATTTTAAAATAACGGGAATGAGTAGACAGATCATTTCTGAGTTGAATAGGTAAGAAATGTGTCGGAAGTCGTAAATTTTTATGAGTATCGACAAGCTTTTATGCACCGCAAATTCTTACACATCAGGAGAGCTACGGTGGCAGTCGTCGACAAAGGAAGATGTTTGTGGCCAAAATTCGCATAGTCCATTGTCGCCTAAGCAAATGTATTGCTGGGAATTGTTCCATTGCTTCTTTTTTCACTAAGTATGCAGCCGACTGAAATTATGGACAGCACTTTTGAAAGTGGTACAACTACATATTTCCAGTAAAAGGTTGAAGAGCGAGGGGCAAGAGTGAAGCTGGACCATCCTCACTCACTACCTTCTGCTTGGCTACCTTCTGCCTGGGAAAGATGAGTGCTGAAAGGGAGACAGCTTGGCGCCGATGTAAACGGGAAGTAGTGATCCAAAAGAAACGCCAGTCGAATGCAGTAGCTGCATGGTAAAAAATGTTCCCCGTCAAATCTTTCGGGAAGAGGAGGGGAGGGTAAGATGCAAAGGCTGGCTAAATTTATCGTTTCGCTTTTTTGAATTCTCACTCAATTTCCTGCGTCAAAGTTGGTCTTTAAACTTTCGAAAGCTGAGCAATTCAGGAAGGTGGGAAAGTTCGATGAAGAGTCGTCGCAAGAGCACAGGTAAAGAAAGGTGCATTGTTGACATCGCAAGTGGGAATATGGAATAAAAATGAAAGGTGGTTATATGTTGAGAGGATACTGCTGAAATGCTTAAATTGCTATACTCTCCTCTCAGATGCACTGAAAAATGCTTTTTTTTTTGAAGTTTGGGTGACGTTGCATCGCTGTAATAATGTCTGTACCTTTTTCTCCCCTTTTTTCAACAGAAAGTGAAGGAGCAATGGTATCTTTATTTGTTGGAGGTTTAGAATAGCTTTTCAGATAGTGTCATAAGACTCCATTTGAAAAGCTATCCTAAACCTTAAAGCGCAGTTTCTCCCCATTTTCCCCTTCTCCTCCACCCCTTGGCTACCCAAAAAGGAAAGCTGTTTCAGAGTACTTGTGAAATCCGTTGTGTATGAAATAAGGACCGAAGCCCTTTGCTTAACCAAACTGTTCTGTCCTCCACAAGGAAAACTTTGCACATAGAAAAGTGGAAGAAAAACTTGACTGTTCGATGGTTCCTTCTCAACTTTCAAATAAATCCTTGGAAGAAAGGCCTCCTGCTCCACCAGTGCGGAATTCCGACTATAGTCATAGCCATCAGATTTTTAAACAAGCAGTGAAGCAAACAATCAAGTAAGCGAGGTACGCTTCATCAAAACGAACGGGTAACTTTGCTAGAAGACAACTATTGCTCAGCGAACAATTAAGGCACTGCCACAGACTTGATCCAAACTCGCGATATTCCACTTCCGGAGCCGATGCTGCAGTCATAGCACTTTCTAATAGCACTGCCAAGGTCATAGCACTTTCCATCTGATATGCTCCAACTGCTATATAGTTGAGCTAAAACTGATCAAGCGACAAGAGCGGAAACGTCGATGGCTATAGTGACCGGAATGGAAATCGCCGAGCACTCTTCCACATAGCGATCGGCTGGAATGACCATTTGTTTGCAGCTTTTTTCAGCAGCATAACACAAAGATAAGCACGGATTACTTCTTACATCTTTTACTCACCAACGGATAGGCTTTTGTAGGATCGTAAGATGCATTTAGGCTAAGTGAAAAACAACGGAATGAGGGTCGTCTTCACCGAAAATATAATCCGCGGTATTCGTAGGCGCAAAACAATATGTTATTGCGTCGAGGTGAGGCAGATATATGCCCGAATTGACGTACGGAGAAATGAAAGAGTGGTAATAACAGGCTGCAAGCACTTCTCGGGCTTACTAGCCCATTGTGTATTTTGTGTGACGTAAGCAGTGTGATTAAGGGAACGCGTAAACGCAAATGCATTTCATAGTGTTGACGTCACAAAGAGGAGTTCCAACGATTCGTCTGTGAAGCGACAGCCGCCACCCGTTGGCAAGCACTAAGCTCCGCCGTACGTCACAATGCCACGCCTTGTTCCTCGCTCTTATAAGAATGTGCGCTCGCTCGCAAATGCGCACAGCGACGCTTTCCATTTCGGTTTAGTAACGGATAGAAAACTGACTCTGCGAGCGCGCTCTCGGGACGCTAAGACAAATTGCGCAGATTTTTTGTGACCTACTTCAGAGACGTCGGGATTTTGGAGTGCGTCGTCGTGTTCCTGAGGGAGGTGAGTTCGGAATCACTGTTTATTCACAGTTATTATATCTGCGGAAAGGGTATGCTACCTTATTTCTGCTAACTTGAAATGGCATATGTGCTTCACTTGTCAGCTATCTGCTTCGACCTTCACTGTGCCACCCGGCAAGATGGATTGTTTTTGTATATGTGGTGTGCAGACTGCTTAGTCTTCATATTTGACCACCACATGTAAATAGTCCACTTAGTCGAAATGGGCAGCTATGTTAGTTTGAAAAAATCTTTTTCAAGTACCACAGAACTGAATACCGGCCGATACATGATGGCATTATGATGGTAGGACTGCATAAGTCGCTGTGTTGCCCTTAGTTATAATTACAGTGAATTAGTCTTTTTGTTTTCTCTACTGTATGTAGGTATTGGACGTTTCTTCGTCCAGGATATCCCCATGGTAGAGCATCGGTAGTTAAGCTGGCAGTTCTTTGTTACTATTTTAGGCAGTCGTTGTTTTGCACGGGAGAAGGTCGCATTATACTGTGAAAATGAAATTAAGTTGTTCCATCGACAGGAAGTTTGAACGCGAAAACTAAATTTTCTCTGAAGTAGTCAAAATACGTTTGCTGTGGAGCTCAGTATTACCATACTACATTCTAAACAACGTATAAGACCTTTATTGTTCATAGTCCCGAGACTTCTGTGTAGTGCTGATGGTTGACTAAATTCACAGAGATGCATCATTCCTAATTGAAGATTGATCACCATACGAAAACCAAACCAGTGACTGATCTCCGCAGAAAAACCAAGCCAATGCCGTTGTTAATTCATAAAGTATCCATTGTGAACAGGATACTATGCATCCATCATCCTGCATGGATTATACGATTAATGAAGGGCTCACTGTGAAAAAAGGCCGATTTTCAATTTCACAAATTCCCGAGCAGTTGAAATTCGCAAACAATGAAAAATATTTCTGAACCTGCATTTATTCTCATCGTCGTTTCAAATATTAGCGATTATTGTCATTGATTTCTTAGAAATATTTTTTTTTTTCACACTACAACAACTCCACAGAGCAGTGCTTATTCTAGTCCAGACCCCCGTTCTTTGCTCCTTTCCCCCAGTTAAGACTCATCACCAGATCTCAGAATTTCCGAAGGTTGCCGTAATCAGAGTGAAAACAGACGAAAGAAGATTCGAAAAATTCACGAAAAAGCACTGGGAAGAATTAAAAGTTTCGAAATCTCCGAAGAAAAGTGTTCCAAAACGTACAATTTTGCGTTCATTTTCCTACTGAAAAGAACAAATGTGGTCGCATTCACGTCACAAAAATAGGATTTGCTCACCAATGTTGATGTCCGAGTTCATGAGTCTTAATTTTGTTTTCTTTAATTTTTAAATTATTCACAGGAAAATCCTCTAAGCTGAATTTCTCGTTTCTGCAAAGCATTTATTTTCGAGGGTTTTTTTTTTCATTAAGACAGCCCAAATATTTGTTGCTTACAGCGGAGATTCTTTTCTGTGGATTATTTATATTCATTAGTGCTCTTATTTGCGTAAAATATCCGTTCCACCAAATTTCCAGTCTGATGTTTTCTGAATAATTTGTCAAGGATCATTTCCAGTCTAAGGGAAGTTCTTTGAACGTAACTTTGATGAGTGTACAAACAAGGGAGGTTTTTGCTTGCAATGCCTCAAAGTTGGCGTCGACCAATGTTGGAGACGAATCGCTCGCTCATTTTTGCATTTTTTCATTTTTGTTGTCATCTTTCCCGAGAGGACGTTTTTCTGGAAGCGTTGATTTATTGCTATAATATAAAAGCTGAACATTCGCATGCATCACTGACACATTTTTACTCTTAATTCGTTTGGTTCTTGTATGCAGACCTCATTAACTGCTCACGCGATTGCCTTATCTCTGTTTCGTGTACTATAAGAGTGTCACACTATCAGTATGTAGATAAAGGAGAGTAGTCGGTGTCGTTATCAGAATATTTCTGGAAGAAGTGTTGATCTTATAAAGGCATTGAATGCTACAATAAACGATAAAACGGCTCATATAGAAATTAACTGATAAGCTTGTGCAAGCAATAAATGCTGAAAAATTCTCGCGACTGATTAGTAAACGTCGATGTGAACATATTCACCCTTTTATTTTGCAGTTTACTGTCCTTCACATGAGAGCTTTAGTGGCTATATCTCGCTCTTTATCGATCAGCTTAAGTTTACTAAACAACCCTTACGTTCCACACATCGGTGTAGCATTCGTTTCCTCCAACATATCGGCTTTGTTTTACAAAGAATTTAGGACAGGAACTGTATATGCGCTCAAATTCTGCTGTTTTTGCTGTAGGATGACTATGTACAATGATGTTTTGTTCCGTCCACTTCAATGAACTCAAAAAAAAGGAAAATTGAAATTCTTATGCACCAAGGACAGTAACAGTCGCACTGTCTTCGTTTGCTTCTCCACGTTCGTTTAAAAAAGTGCGTTTAAAAAGAAAACCATGGCCTCCATACATGTCCTGTGGAGCTGAAGTTCCAGCTACAATGTGCAGATCAACGCTGATCTGCGGAGAGGCTGGAAAATTGTTGGCAGGATCGGGTTCCAGTTCAATCCAACCGAGTGCTAGCGGTTCTGAATTGTTAACATGCTCAGCATCGTACAAAGGCAGCAGTCCAAGTTTTCTTTCAGAACTCACTTCATTTATATTCAACGGTCATAAGTATGTTTGCAGAGAAAGTGTAACCTTCCATTCTGCAAGTGAATGGATCTGAAGGGTGGAATTTACAGGATGGCTGCTACTCTTTCGGCTCACGAACAAGCGGCATCTATATCAGCGGCAGCGGCTATGTTCAGTCAGTGTTCACTGGATGATGCCACTGAAGCATTCAAAGGAGCGTGTAGGGATTTCGATGGACGGTATTCAGACGAGTCGAAAGGTTGTACAGCGTCGCGGATTCGGAGGCGAAACGCAGTCGGCAATTTATTCGAAGGTGTTGATCTCGCATTTATAAAGCAGCTGACCGCCGGCACTGTTATGGAATTGCACTAATTGCTACTTTCATCATTTATCAAGCACTCGACATCTCATTCTGTGCAAACCAAAGATTCTTGCTATGCTGCTGTCCGAATGCAGTAAACTCATTCATATTTATTCACTGCTCTCTAGGCGTCCGTCGTTTCAAAGGTCAAGAAGGATGTTTGATAGGTGGAGCCATCTGTGACGAGCAGTTTTAGATAGTGGAGAATCGTTGGGTGTGCGTTCCGTTCAGATATAGCCTGTACTCGAAAAATCTTTATCAGTCGATTGATTCGGTGTTGGCCTTGACTTTTACTTTTACTTACCATATGGGGTGCTTAGACAGGTATATTGAACGTACAGGTAATTTTCGTCCACGGCAGTTTCGATGAAAGGCCGTGTACTTTTTAAGGCTTTACTGCATTGTTAAGTCACCACCCTCGTTTTGTGATTGTTTCTTGCTTAAACGGAGTTTAAATGGGCCTTTTCCTCATTTGCTATACGTCAGTGAACAGGATCTCCTTCCCTTAAGATTACGAAGAGTGGAAGAGGCAAACCGTTTCGAGAAATACAGCAGATCTGTATAAAAAGAGATTCTGTAGCAGAATCTCAAGCAAGTTTTGCGTATGTCACATAACTTGTACATCGACCGGGCTTTGAACACATAAACATTTGTTATGAATGACATTCT